>CM060670.1:14524597-15724597 GCA_030686955.1 Odontamblyopus rebecca | reverse complement strand
GAAAAAAATATTTTGATTCTTTGCATGATCTTTGCAGGAAGAATTGACCTAATAATAAATAAACTTTGAACTTGAACTTGATCATTTCAGTCTTGGAATCGCCAGTCTCTAATGAACAAAGGTAAAAGGTCGCTGTTAACTGGAAAACTACCACTACTATGACATCACAAGGTGGAAGAGAGCACTTTGAGCTTTGAAAATATAAACAGACTAATATAGGATCTTTATGACAGTAAAATCTTGTACAGCACCTTTAAACACACAAAATAGCACCAAATCGACATGTGTCTACCGAAAACCCTACATTATTCTGGAGGATCAGTTGCTGCTTTGCACAATACATATCTTGATAACTAGACAAGGCAAGTGTACTGTAAGGATCATTTCTTTCAATTTTCAAAACCACCTCTATGAAATGCGCGTTCAAACCTTGGAAACATCGGTGCAGTAATGGTTTATGTAATATCACACTCGGATAGCTTTGTCTCCCCATTGCTGCCAATATCAAGCCATTATATTGTCCTGGCCACATAGAGACAGTCATGCTGCTGGTCTGTCTGCGCCTCGGGCAAATCAGATCCTTCTATTGGTAACAACAGAAAACTAAACTCCACCAATGATATCCGGCACATATTATGAAGGATATAGGAACAAATAGTGTAAGGTATGAAATGAGACTGCATAGTTTAAATTTTGGAGCTGGAGGCGTCTGGAATATTCGTCCGTCAAGTCCAATTTTGCCTCTATAGTGCCAGAGAGATGCTCGGAGCAGCTTGGTCTTTCGAGGGCTCATTTCTAGCAAAACCATCTCATATTCAGAGCAGAGAGGCCAGGAGATACAGCAGCAAATATAAAGCAGGTCGGCTGGTTGTTGTGGCGAAATAGCTGGGCTGTTTGGATCATCTCAGAGCATGTGTATGGTTTATTATTGCACTGTGAGAGATGTTAAATATGAAGATGCACTTTTTTGCCTAACTAATCAATATTAATGCTAGTAGAAAAAATATAGTTAGACATTTAAATGTGTATCGAAACTGAAAAAAAAAAAAAAACCTTTCTTGAATTTGTATCTATATCAGAAGTACCATATTTTCAGACTGTAAGGAGGAGGAAAAAAAACATGTATACATTGCACTGGACTTTTTGGGGGAAATGTCCATCCATCCATCTTCTCCCCCTTAATCCAGCTGGGTCGCGGGGGCAGCTTGCTGCCCAATCCTCATAGCATCTGACCCCCCCTATGAACCCCTCTGCAGGTGGTGAGCCCACAGGAGGGTAGAAGTCATGGTCCTTGATGTTAGTTCACAGAGGTGCTGCATGTTTTGAGTTGATGGGGAAACCGGAGTGCCTGGAGGAAACCCATCCAGACACGGGGAGAACATGCAAACTCCACACAGAAAGGCCCGGGCGACCCGGGGATCGAACCCACAACCTTCATGCTGTGAGGCCTGAGTGTTGCCTAATGTAGGGGGAAATGTATTTTATAAAATCAGAGACCAAGAACCGACATTTAATCTTGAAAGGCAAGTTATAGAAGTTATAGTAATAAAAAAAACACAATAGAGAACAATCCGTGTATCATTCGTTCATTCATTTTTCAATATAGAAAAAAAAACAAAAAAAACCAACAACAAAAAACGATAACGATTTGTTTTTTCATTTTTGATTCATATATATGATTCATATGTCTATGGACTGTGAGTGTGAAAAATGTAAAATATAAGTCGCACCTGAGTATAAGTCACAGGATAGGATATACAGTATAGTTTATATTTTATTAGTATAGTAGAAAACTACTCTAAATTTGTCTTGAAAATTACATTCTGTCTATAAAAAGTGTGTATTATTATGATTGTGGTACATAATATATAGAATCAAACTAAAAAATTTTTGTTAAAATTGAAATTTTAGTATTGTGACAACTATATTTTCTAATAAAGTACTTAACTATTTTTCCATTGTTGTTTCAGAAAATATATATATTTTATGTTTTCCATTGTACAGACACAAATATTAATCTCCTTATTGTTTGTGTCAGTCCACACAGGTGACTAGAATACAGTATAGCAAACAATACAGGTGGTGAATATTGAATGATAAAAATAGTTACAAATGATCTCAGTACATTGCCAGGCTCCGTCACCAATAGTAGTCTTTGGGAGCTGTGAATCTGCTGTAGAACTGCCTGACGCAGGTTGTATTATTAAACCAACACAATAAAACCTGAAATTCTCCTGTTCTTTCACAAAGCACTTCCACACTAGATATAATTATGAGACTTGATGGCTTCCCAAAAATACCAGAATAATAAAACACTTTCGTCCAATGACAAGATTTATCTACTCTAGCAGCATCACGGCAACACCAAAACAACCTCAGTGAAAATTCAATTAGTGTCTCTTTCAGACTGGAGACGGTCGGGTGAAGCTTGTGTTCACTGTGGACCCCCTCAGAGCCTGGGTTAATAACGTGTCCCAGTAGAATGCTTTGTTTTAGAGCTGTACCCTCCCCATCTCTCTCTCTCAAGCAAACACACACACACCCAAACACACACACACACACACACACATAAACCTCTTATCTGGACCGGCCACAGTTTTGGTTCAATTAGCGACAGTAATTAGCGTAGCCACCTCACAAACACAGTGCCACAGGAGACTCCAGATACTATGGCCTATAACTACCCACTTGTTTGTCAGATATATTTTGGTTTATTTACTTAGCATTTTATAGCTTGCTGTGTATAAACAGGACAAATGTTTTGTGGAGGAACCATGAGGGCTTCAGTCTGTTTGATAGTTTGGGAGGACAATGTATTGCACTATGAGGAAGGCTGAACTTATCCTGGATAAGTTTCTCTTATCTGGATCAGGATAGACTAACACAGACATGTGCGTCTCTGGAAAAGCAGTATTACAAAGAGGGTTCAGAACTCATGAGTAATTTTTAAACGATCACAGATTATAATAGCGTGTATTTAGTGTAATACTAAATAATGTATCAATTCATTGTAGAAATAACCTACATAAAATGAGGTTTAATTATTTTAAGTCAAAAATCTGTGTGAATTTCCTTTGGGATTAATAAAGGATCTATCAATCAATATACTTATCTATTCCTCATGGCTGCACTCTTCTCTCTCTGACTGCCGCTCGGGTCACAGTAACTGGGTTCTCGTCTCTGGTCAAAGAATAGTCTTATTATCTTATGCAGCCTCATAGTGCAGGTCTCTCGTCTCCTGAAATATCAGTCTTACTCTTGGGGAGACAAAGTAAACTTTCTAACATTTGTCACCTCTGCAGAACCCATTTTTTCTTCATAGTTTCGTGAGACTGGCCCCACCAAAAACTAGTCAAAAGTTATGAAAAAGCTGAGGGTTTTTTCTTTCTTCTATAGTGTAAATAAAACACTGACAAAGTTTTAATTTCACATTGCTGTACCACCATGGTCCACCTCCAGCTCTGCAGAGGCTCATTTGTAAATGAAAAGAAGGTTCATTTGAAAAAAACAAAAGCCGATCCTCTGACAGACTCACTCATTACTTTCTATTGGAGCCTGTTAATTGGTTTACAGATCTTTTGCCGCTTTTCAAAGTGTTTTACTAATAGCTAACATCATTTGGCTTCACTGTTCAGTAGAAAATGTGAACAATAAAGCAACTTTCAATTTAAGAGACTGGCTGAATACCATTAAGCTTAAAGTAAAACTAGCTCTACACCAGTCTATGGGGCAGTTAAGGCCCATTTAGTCCTGGTTTTGTTGGAACTATGCTCTTACATTTTTAAAATAGATGTTACAATCAAGGACACATACAAGTTTTTCTCATTCTCAGTATATGGGCAGATGACGGGCTGCAGGTGCTGAGGTTTAGGTACTAACCATTCAGATCAGAGTGTCTTTTTAGGTTTAAACTGACTGGATTTCAGCACCAAAACTGGCAACCCAAATGAGAGACTCCTGAGAGACTCATTCTGTTTTCTGATTGGATCATATTAAGACCCAAAACACCAAATTATGACATCAACAACATGGCCATCATGTCATGTAATCAAGAATAAATCTGCATTACAGTTGTTTCAGTAAAAACTATATTTGATCTGAACATGTCTGCCTCATATCTGGTGACACTGCTAGGTCATGTTTATGAAATTTTAAATAAAAATCATAGATACACTCAATTCCCAACTAATAATATTAATATACATTCTATATCAAACCTCAAGTTCTTGATAATATCACTGAAGCTAAAAACGACAAAAAGACGACTGTTCTACTGTTTTAACCATTTTGACCATCTTATCACTAAACGAACACAGTGAATGTTCATTATTTTAGAGATTACAGCAGTGGCGAGACAAACATCTACAACCAGAAAGGCAAAAGTAATCATTGGCGGGATGCGGGGACCTTAAACTCCATTTGGCAGGGGCATACATCGTAACTTTAGACTTCCCTCCGAGGCCAACTTTAATGATGTGATGCCACCCCCATTTGGGTTGTAATGCACCACTGTAGTCTCCTGATAAACCCCCTTCAAAACAAGGCAACGGGAGCGCTCGGCTGGGTGCCTCACTCAGGGCAGATAGCAGAACACACTCGCTCCTCAGTGCACCAAAAGCCAAGGAGAAAATCTAAATTGGATCTCTGCTTTTGCCCCAACGCAGAATAGGGAGAATAGGAGGTACGGCTGAAAACGTATAGAAGGTGAGATGGTGGAGAGAGGGAGGAGAGGGGGAGGAGAGCAAACTGAAGCTTTTAACACAGACAAGAAGAAGAGATATTTCAAAACAGTTATGAGTGCACTATAAGCATACACATATACACAAGGGCTGTTTATCTTTGGGCAGTAATGGAATTTTACAAAGTGAAAACAGTAGCATATTTTACTGAAGTATACATTTGAGGTATCTTTACTTAAATGTGCATTGTGTAACTTTTCTGGTGGTTTCTGTCAAATGCTTTTCTCCATGGAGATGTTATTGCTGACAGTAATACCTTTTTATCATCATGGAGACCAAACTAGACCAAGTTACAGGCCAGATCTGTGAAGAGGCAACCTCGCTCACAGTAAGAACGCCTGTTTTTCTAGGTATTTTTAAACTATAAAACTAATAAATGTAAGGTAGAGCTGTTTAATGTCATAGTGTGGAACATTCCAGACAGAGCAATGACACAACAATAGAAACAAGCAGATGACAGGCCCCAAACCAAAAGGTTACATAGTGCACCTATAAGTAGATTTTAACTGGACACTTTTTACTTTTATTTCACTACATCTGAGAGCAGGTTCCTGTCTTTTCTCGACATTTTTTAACTGGACTGAAAGGTTAAAGTACTTTTTTATTTTTTGTCTGAGACCTGCTGAAAAGTCTGAGGGGTTCATTATTTGCAGTTTGAGCAAACCAAAATATACAAATAGAAAACAGTTAGGAAAAAAACTAGTAAATGCAATTCATTTGTCCCTGTGGAACAAAAATCAGTGTAAATTTCTATCAAAATCATTATATTTGAAACTTGCTAGATGCTCTTCCTGTTTGTAATGTAATGAATCTCAAAATCTATGCAAAAATGTTTGTTACTCTTTAAGTACATTTGCTTTTACTTAAGTAGATTTTTTCATGTGATACTTTTATTTGTGTATTTTTTGTTCTGGTATCTGTACTTTTACTCAAGTAACAGAATTAAGTACTTCTACCACTACCGTCTTTGGGAGGACATCGTTATATTGAGTAGCATCCCCCTCATACAGACTCCTTCATATCTTCTATTCAGACTTGGGTTTAATTGAGTTAGCTCCTTACATCAGTCTCTCTCCTCTGTCCTTTTCACCACCTTGGTCCAAAACAACTCAATAATTCTTTTCCATCATCGCTGCATCTGTCCCTGCCACGGAGCCAAAGGGATGTTCATTAACCATTTTTGGCAGCTTAATATTTCTGTGTAATTTTCGGCTTTATTAGTTGCGATTTACATATTCTAGTTTGCCCTTTGATAGTATTGTTTTTTTCTTTTTCATCCATTCTTATGATTAGTTGGAGGATTTCAATGGTCAAAAAATAAAGTATGTAAGTATGCAAATAAAGTAACACTATTTCAATACAGTCACGACTAGAAAGGGGTAAACACCTTTTCAATTAGCTGTTAAAATCTGGAACAGTCTTTTGACATGTGTGAGATTGCCTACAAAGTTGTTTTTTTACTTTCTTTGCTAGCTATTAATATTGTACTGTAATTTCAACTCGTGCTCTGTAAAGCAATTTGCATTACTTTGTGTACAAACCAATTTGCCGGTTGCCTTGACTAAGCAATATGACGTTATCTATAACACTCAGTTAGAGATGTTTTCTGCCTGTTTGTTTAAAGGTCCCATATTACTCTGTTTTCTGATCTATGTTATAATGTTTCCTCATCACAAATATACCTTCACTAGAATCATTTGTATGATTTCAGCCCTGAAATTGCCAATCTCCACAGAACTAAAGGTAAAAGGAGCTTCATGACATCATGAGGTGGAACAAAGCATTTTGAGCTTTGGAGATGTAGACAGACCAATAATAAAGGATTACCCAAACATGCGTGATTAAAACAAAACACAACTCCAGTATGTTTTTGAGGAGGCAACAACATTACAATACAACTTAAAGCTCACAATAATATAGCACCTTTAAGCAGCGTTCAGTGGTGCCCTCTGTGACATGTGCACGTACACACACAAACACACACACACAGAGACACACACAGAGACACTAAAGACACAGATAAGTGTTGTGTGAAGGCTGCAGAGACAGAGGAGCAGATTAGAGGAGCACACTACAGTAAAGACACGCAGACAAAGATGCTCCACAGCAGCCACAGATAGGACTAAACCACAGCACTTTATTCAATCTCAGATAAAGCTTTATGACCCTTCACCTTACTCTCCTCCCTCCCACGGTGAAGTGTCAGAATTACCACTCTGAACACCACCAAGAACAAATGTTATTGCATTATTCTATACAAACATATTTTAATTAACTTTTTTGTAAATTATTAACAGGATAAATTGTGCAAAATTACCTTTGATGAGATTTTAACCACATTACAATGGTATTTCCTCACCATTATCTTACTCAAAATCATTGGTCCAATTTAGGTCAACTTTGCGTTTTACGAAGAACAAAGTGTAAAATGGTGATCTACTTATGATGACCACAAATTACCAGGAAAAATAATAATGCATCATCTTCAAAGGGCCTGTATTACACTATTTTCTGATCTATGTTATAATGTTGTTTCCTCATCAAAAACATACCTGGGATTGTGTTTTGTTTCATTCACACATGAGTTCTTCTCTCAAACTGTGATGTCATGTGTAATTACATGTATGTTACAGGTATGTTTTTGAGGAGGTAACAGCTTAAAGCTCAACACAAGTCAATTTTATATAATACAGGACCTTTAAGTCATTGATTAAGTTATATAAATAGTGTATCATAAGCAACTCACTGTCTGAGCTATGCAATTCTGGACTGAGATCAGAAGTGGAAAAGTTTACATTACATTCACGCTGGGTGAAGTGTATGTAATGTCAGAACAGGATAGGAAACGAACCTTTGAGTTAACGGTTCAATGGTTTGAGCAGTCGCCCACGTTACCTCACACGCAGGTAAAAACAATTCATAAACTATCAATAATTCACTAATGAATTTATGATTTTAAAAATAAACTGAAGACAATGCTTAAACCTATAGCAAATAGGCCTGTCATGATAATTACTATATCGACTTGAATATATGGTTAATTATATGAAAGATGGAACACTATTTTGTTTTGGTATAAGATATTCATTCAGCTGTTTATTTATTGCATAATATTGTAGACTTAGAATAGCTTTTATGGTTTAAATCTGCTCTTGGGTTTTAATATTATCATTCAGCTTCTATATTTACTTCAGCAATACATCACACATCGAATTTTGTTACAGTGACAAGGCTAATAACAAACTTTTAGACAAAAAACCCAAGACAATGCAGTTTAAACTCCCACAGAGGAAGCGCACTAAAGAGCATCCGAGGACAGTGCTGTAGTGGATTATGTGCTACAGCTCCTGAGGCTGTGACCTGCTCCAGTGCGGGGCCCTCAGATACATGGCCCCTGTCACAGAGAGGGGCCCAAACTCCACTCTCCCAACCACCATAACTCCTCACCAGGGCTATACTGCATTCAGGACCTATTCATCACAGCTAGAGTACAGTACTGCGCTACTACACCGGGACAGATTTGCTGCAAAATACTCTTGATTGTTCTCTAGTAAACTTGTATAATTATGTATAAAAAGCATGGATCTAGTCTAACAAAAGAAAATGTCAATTCTGTTAACAAACCTTTTAAAGCGAAGATCTTTCTCAGCAGCTCTAAGTGGCCTCTTCAGTTGTGGTCAGATTGTTAGTGGACAATGCCTTACATCTATCTGCACGGTGGAGCCAACTACAGTGAGGCCAACACACGTTTGTTAAGTCCGTTTGTTACCCGGTCTATTGTCTTCTGGTCTTTGGTGTAGGTCTTTTGTCCAGGTGACAGAATTGATTTTTTTTATTTTGCTATAGATCATACCTGGACAAGGATAACTACTGCTGTATTTGAGCTTTTACAAACAGAAAGAGCAAACAACTACCTATAAAACACAGCATTAATTTAAAGACTTTTGGTGAGACATTTTAGACTGCAATGGAAAGAAAAGACTGCCCGACTATTCTCCCCCGAGTACATTACATTGGATGAGCGCATGTTGGCTGTGCTAAAAAGGCTGTGCAAGCATTCAGAAAACGCATGAATGTGAATATAACAATGCCCCAAAGGATCTGTGTGAGCTGAGAACAAGAGAGAGTCATGGATGACCATTTAAAATACAATCTCCTCCTTGGGGTTTGAAGATGAGGTACTATAGCTTTAAAGGTTTTGTGCCCAAATATGTCCCATGTATTTGAGCTAAATTGTCCCAGTACACATATATTGTATGAGCTGATAACTAGGAAGTGTGATAGTAGTAGTTAGCATTTCCATTTCTTTTCTTTCTCTCATCCCACTCTGGCTCTCTTGATAGTTGTGAAAAGCACTTATAAAGTAATTGCGGTGAATAAACTAGTTCTGTTCATGTTCATAAGACTGTAAAAATCAGGTGCAGGGCCTTTAAAAATCCAAAAGATTTAAAAAGGTCTTTATTTTCAGTTAAATTTGTGCCATGAAGCTTTTTGGTTGGGGGTCCGTCACCAGCTTGTTTCTGTGGATGTCATTGCTCTGCCTGGAATGTTCCACAGTATGACATTAAACAGCTTTACCTTACATTTATTCAATTACAGGTGGTTTATAGCTGAGAAATATCCAAAACAGCAGGCATTCTGACTGGGGTTGCCTCTCAACAGATCTGACTTGTAACTTGGTCTCCTTTGGGCTCCATTAAGACAGAAATGCATACCATACCATACTGTGAAACATTTCAGACAAAGCAATGTCACTGCAGGGCCACCGTACGTAAACATGCATTCTGAGTTTGAGCTGTGCGTTACATGTGCACAGTATAAGCAGATCTCTTTTGAGTGGAGCTGTAGTTACTGTGAATATTCTGGGACTGAGTGAAGCCACAGACTTTGAGGCAGCCTCCGTTTGCCAAGAGCACAGAGGGGAGTCCAACTATTGGGACAAATCCTGTAGAGAACCAGCCAGCAATGGGACCGCACAGATCTGGAGCCAAGCGAAGACTGTTCCACAATTAATTAAACTTTCAGAGACCAATATTTAATCCTGTTCTAGGGAAAATCTATTGGAAAACACTACAGTTAAGGATTTAATTCAACAGACACTACACCATTTCATCCTTAAATATCTGTCGAATGCGTAAAACAAGAGCATTTTAAAGTCGCAGTGCATGATTTCCTAGTGGGTGCTTGTCTCCGTGGTGTTATTGCTTTGCCAGGAATGTTCCACAGTATTATCCATCTTGTATTTCTTCCTATACACAAGTTTTTAATCTTAGAAAATACCTTGAAAAACATGCATTCTTACAGTGGGCAGGATTGCCTCTCCACAGATCTAACCTGGAGTTGGCGGTGGTTGTCTTTTACAGAGATAGACGAGATTAAAGCCATATTGTGGAACATTTAAGTACCAACATCTCAAGCCAATGACAAAACCTCCACCAGAAAAGTTACGTGTGCACCTTTAAAGTTTGGCTACCTTAAAATAGTCTGTTTCATCAAAAGTTATGACAAACATGCATTCTTACAGTGGGCAGGCTCGCTTCTCCACAGACCTAACCGGCAGTTTGTCAGTGATGGCTTTTGCAGATATAGACCAGATTAATACCATATTGTGGAACATTTTAAACCATAATCCCCATAAAAGAAAAGCAGGTGAAAGAACCTCCACCAGAAAAGTTACCTGTGCACCTTTAGAGTTGGGCTACCTGAAAATAGTTGGTTTCATCAAAAGTTATGGATCATATTTCTCAAGCTCTAACTTTGAGATAAGTTTAAAAGGTTTTGGTCCTATAGCAGGAGTGATGCCCAAACACAGCTGTAGGCTAAAATCAAAAGTTCACTGTATCTTCCACTGTGGTTCATGGAAAATCAGATTCTTCTTGGAGTCTGGCTGATGCAGGTATTTTTTCTCACCTAGCGCAATACACCAACAGTATGTCTCTTCAGGGTAGGTTTCGGTTTTGTTAAAGGTGCATTGTGTAACTTTTCTGTGGATGGTCGGCAACCTGCTTTACTCCATGGAGATATGCGTCTTTAAACCTGTCTATCTCCATAGAGACCAAACCAGGCCAGGTTACAGGTCAAATCTGTGGAGAGATAATCTCGCTAACAGTCAGAATATGGTTTTCTCGATATTTTTAAGAAATAAAACCACCTATAATAGGACAGAATCTGTTTAATCTGATCTGTTTAATGTCATATTGTGGACCATTCGAAGCGGAGCAATGAGATATCCATAGAAACAAGAAGGTGATAAACCCTAAACCAAAAAGTTACATAATGCAGCTTTAAGACTTCCTTTTATTACACTACGATTATCAATGCATAAAATACAAAGTGGTTATTCTCTTGTAAATTATGCCTGCCCTCACAAGATATAACTCGCCAATAAAAAAGCATGAAAACAGAAAAATAAGGTATACTTGAAAAAGTAAAGAGACATTTTTCAGAAGACCATAAAAGTGAAGAGAGCTGTGTGATTGACTTGGAAAAAAAGTTGAAAACTCTTTTGAAAAGTATTTGAATGTGGTGGTTCTAAATTGCTTTTCTACACAATGTGACCAAGGCCATTGTTGCACCTTCTGTTGTTTTTGTAAGGCAAGAAAAATCAAAGAAACAAAGACATGTGTTGATCAGAAACAAAGAAATAATCTATAACAATACACAGTGGGCCAAAATGTTTATAACAATTTTTTTTTAGATTAAAAGGTGATTTCTGGCAAAGGGTCCACCACCTGCTTGTCAGGTAGTGGCAGTAAGGCATTAAACGTATCTATTTCCACGGAGACGAGCCCGCAATACCTCCAGGCCAAGTTACAGCTCAGATCTACG
Source organism: Odontamblyopus rebecca (assembly GCA_030686955.1). NCBI lineage: Eukaryota > Metazoa > Chordata > Actinopteri > Gobiiformes > Gobiidae > Odontamblyopus > Odontamblyopus rebecca. The sequence goes on along the minus strand of CM060670.1, from coordinate 15,713,030 downwards.
GAAAGTTGAGCTCAGTCACTGTGGGAATGCATGTATTTTTGAGCAATAAAACCCCTGTAATTGAATAAATGCAACAAATGCAAATGAGTTTAATGCCATACCGTATTGTGAAACCTTTTTAGGCAAAGCAATGATATCTCCATGGAAATAATCTTGTGGCAGACCCCCTACCAGAAAAGTTAGACGTATCTAGAGGAGGAATTGAGTCATTTGCTTCTTGCACTGCAATTAGTCAAATGCATCTGCAACTCACTCACTGCAGGACATAGGCTGACCAATAGCAGGAATGTGAATCACCATCATCAAAATAGCACATCAAATGAGAACTTTTTTTTTCGTCTAGTCCAACCGGCAGCATAAATTTTTCTAGTTAAAGTGTATTATGTATCTGAGCAAAATGCAGTGCAGATGTATCGTATAAGCAGCAGACTTTTGCTGTCATGGCAACTTCAACTTCGAAAACTTCAGTGGTGAAAAGATAAGATAAACTTGTTATTTGTTCCACAGTGGGGGAAAATTACAGTGCTGCAATGCAAAGTTCAAGAGCAGCAGGAAAATAAAAACATATCATCAGAATCAAGTTCAAAATAAATGATGTTCCAAAGATTTAGAGTAGACATAAAATTTATCGCAACACTGTGAGCAGAGTAAAACTGTAAGACCATAAAACTTTGCACAATTAGTGGCTCTGACAGTGGATACATACACCGCAGCATATGGACAAGAATAAATAGCAGTTAAAGTGACTTCAGTATATTCAGTATATGAGGAATAACTTTGAACCACAGCAACTAGTTCGGTTTTTCAGAACATAAATATCAAGTACAGCGCCTTTAAAGGACCTATATTGCACAAAATTAGTTATGAGAGATTTAAGCCATGTTAAAATGTTGTTACCTCCTCAAAAACATGGCTGAAGTTATGGTTGCACTTCCTATATTATGACATCACAAGGTGGAAAAGAGAAAAACTCAGCCTAAATATGCAGGCTTAGTGTGTTAAACATGTGTGAAAGGAACAAAACACAACTCGAGGTCTGTCTGTGATGAGGAAACAACATTATAACATAGACCTGAAAATAGTGTGATATGGCCCCTTTAAGCATGATGATTATATTATGCTATGTATTATTGATCATGTATCAAACTCAATTGCTCCTCTGATCAATACACACAAAACGCACAATGAACTCGTGTGAACCCGTCACTGTAAGAAAGCCACAGTCCACAGTCCTGTCTCATTAACTGATTTCCAATGACTCCATATTGACCAGCTTTGAACTTCCCTCAAAGCAGCATCCATGTTATCGACAGCTGCCGTAAGTCTCCATCAGTGTGTCAAACAGATGGTTCAATACTAAAACAAGCCAATATTTACCAATGACTCATGTTTTTAATATTTTCCTTAATCTGTTGTAGTTTTAGTCCATCACTGCTTCCTTAGAGTGGGTGGTTTTGGGTCTCTGGCCAAACAAAGACTCATCCATCTGAAGGTTTTCAAAGGGTTTTGCTTAAATCCATTTTATCTGCAGCTCTTTAAGTCAGGGGGTTATCGGTGTTGAGTCCCACCAGGAGTTCACATAGTTCATGCAATTATTAACGTTAGCGTTTAGCATATTAATTCGTTTTTCAATCAAGTCTCTGATATATTGCTGTGCAGTTCAAGGGCCCATATTATGCTATTTTCTGATCTATGTTATAATGTTGTTTCCTCATCAAAAATATACCTGGAGTTTTGTTTTCTTTCATTCACACAGATTTAACACACAAATCCTGGCTGTGTTCTTCTCTCAAACTGAAAACACACGGTTCCATCTTGTGATGCTCTACTGAACTCCACACCTTCACTAGAATCTTTTGGATATTTTCAACTTTGTAATTACCAATCTGCACAGAACTAAAGGTAAAAGGAGCTGTTAACTTTTAAACCACCACTACATGACGTCACAAGGTGGAACAGAGCATTGTGAGCTTTGGAGATGAAGAGAGACTCGAAACAAAACACAACTCCAGGTACGTTTTTGATTAGATAACAACATTATAACATGGCTAGTCAATTTTGTGTAATATAGGACCTTTACGAAGTTGAAATCTTATTCTAGTAGTGCATTGTAGTTCCATTTTTAGGTAGAAATGTCCAATTTTCACAAGGGCACAAAGCATCTTCACCCTCTATCTTGATAAAAGTGTGGACAATTTTCTACCACACTGAAAAATGCCAATAGTAATCCCATATTGAGGTAAAGGGGTCATTTCAGCTCAAATTCATCACATACCGGGTGTTCTGCTGCAGCGCTCATTAAGTTTATCAGCCCTGCTCCTTTTCGCACAAAAAGCCCAATTTAGCCCAAACCTAATGGAATCACCTTAAAGACTGTGGAGTCACTGTCTCTGAGGCGTGACTGTAATCAAAATGTACAAAGCGCCTCACTTCACAAAGAGAAAGTGCTCAGGCTTTCTTCAGTGGCCATTTTATTAGGTACACCACTTTAATATGTAGCTTAACCACACAAGATGTAACCCAGATAAGAGTGGAGCATAATAAAGTTGAGGTTATAAAAAGATTGTGGGACTAGGGGCTAGCCTAGAGCAGTGGTTCTCAAAACTACCACTCAAAAGTAGCACCAAAGAAAATATTTAGCTACCAGATTGAAAACATGTCTAGAGTAGGATTGCACTAAAACAGCTCCAAAATGAGACACTTGTTTTAGTTGATGGAAGACTGGATCAACAAATGGAGACCGAAATGTGGATTAAAACTTTTTTTCAGCAATATTTGAAATACAGAGGAATGCAACAAGTTTGAAAACCTGGCCAATAGTATTACAAAAACTACACATCTCATTCTCTGACGAAGATTAATTAAAAGACAATCCAGAGAGAGTGCCAAATCTAAGCCATTTTTTGTCACATAAAAACTGGTTGTAGCTGGTAAGAGCCATGATAAGTATGATCCACTGTATGTTTACTTGACCAGCCAAAATCACACACTAACAAAACTTTACAAAGACGAGTGGATTTGGAGCTGTATCCTGTCTGCCTGACTGAGGGCGTGATTGACAGGGGGATTAACCAGAGAGAGACGCATGCTTCAGTCGTGTCAAAAACAAATATGGCTGCTTGCTTACATGTAAAAAAGGAGAAAAAACAACATAAAAACTGAGGAACAGTGTGGATTTTTGCTGAATCAAGAATCGAAGCACCAAACAATTATCTCAGGGAAAAGAAGATCGGCTGTGGCTGGATTGTCTCATTTGGACAGAGGTTTGTCACACTCTGTGGTTCCGGTCCCAGGTCCATTTGGATTTGAACTGTATGTTCAGGGATGGCTGGTCAGGCAAACTGAATGTGGCAGTGTACAGATATGTTTGCAATGCATATGCGTCATCCTTGCCCTGCTCAGATACGAGGCTCATCACCTCTCATGTGAGAACTGAACAATGCACTAAATTGCATTTGCATTTAAGAAAAAGGTACAATGTGGATCAAAGACATTCTTATGTTGTAGAGTCATGCCAAAAAAAAATCAAAAACTTAGCATTTAAAAAATACGTAGAAACAGGTTTGACAGCCAAACAATAAAAAAATGAATGTATGTATAATAAACAATAGTTACCATGTGCAAGGGAGTGGTAGAATCCAAAAAGGCTTTTATAGACACTGCTCCCATAAAAAGTAGAATGGCTTTTTCTGTTATGAGCACCATGAAAATCTACGTTTTGACTTGTTTATTGCTATGGTAATATATCCAAAATCTACAGCATTCCAACTCGAAACATTCAATTCTTCACATCAGGGCCCCCATGTTAAGAGGGTGTTCCTAATAATGTGGCCACTGCCTTCACACACATGCAGCAGTTTGTTTGTTGGTTGTTATAAATGGCGGCTCTAACCTTGACGTTTCCTCCGATGAGGTCAGGCGGCTCTTCGTCTGTCTCCAAGGCGACGTTGATGGTGGCGAAGGGCCGACTGGCCATCTGCTGCATCTCCCTCAGCAGTTGCTAAGAAAAGAGGCAAGAAAATGTGAAGGTTACAGATTAATAAACACATCGTCTACTGTTCAAAAGAATGTACACAATGAGCATATGTAATTATATAGTATTTTCACAGGGTCTGTGAAGTCGCAGTGTGAACAATATGAAAAGAGAGGAGACAAAATTGTAGCACCGTAACTTAAATTATTGTGGATAGAGCTGGGCAATATGATAAAAACAAATATTCACTTTTATTTTCTCTGGGGATCAATTTAATTGTTTTTGTTGTTTGTTTGATCTAATGTTTTTTCTGAGAATTACTTTTGATAATAAGGTTCATGAACAAGAACAAGGCAGACTTGAAAACTCAACATGAAAACTCAAATGAAAGCTTCTCATTCAAGTGCCACTTAATATTTTCACTCAAAATTATCCAAAAACACACCAACAAAATCTTAAAAACATGAAAAACCAAAATATGAAGGCGTTTATTACTTATTTAATGCATTCAGAGCATCCTAATTATTCACTGTGATCTGTAAATCTATACAAGTGTTTTTCACAACTTTCAGAGGCCAAGATCAAAGTTTACTGCCATAGCAAAGCTAGTAATAACTCATGCTAACAGCGCACTTCCTGTTATGCAATAAAAAGCTCTATAATTATATGCAGACAACAGAGTGATGGGTTGAATATGCCTAGAAACTGTAAAAGAAAAGAAAAAAGCACTAAGAAATACTTTACTTACTCAAAAATGGATAACATAATTTCTCCTCTTCTCTTTGTCAGTTTTGTCCATAATTCAGTGGCTTTTATCAAGCACAGACAATTTGACTGTTCACACATTTACCTCACTATGCATAAAAACACAAAATGAGCCAAAACTACTGCATTGTCAAAGACGCTGTGCTATTTTGAAAAAAGTCGTTTCCATTGAAGGAAAGTCATTTCTAAGCAAAGCAAAGTAAGTATTGTACACACCATAACCACCAGCATTGCCTTATTGTGCCACATCTAACTGCTTTATGTTCCTGTGACGATGTTTTCTCAAAAAGAAATAATAGCTTCCTAAATATTCAAAGAAAACATCATGGCAACACATATAAAGAATATAGTCAAGAAACAACTGCGAAGTTGATGATAACACTTTTGCACCCAGGGAAAGTGTTTGGTTTTGCTCTAGCCTTGAATTCATTTACACCTTAACAGCTCTCCCATCACACGCTCTCATTTTCCCTATAGAAACAAAACTCATCAACAAAGTCACATTTCTACAGCCAGCTCCTGTCTTCTGCACACGTCTGCTATTTTATCCATTTTCAGAGCAGATCTCTCTATCATTAAAGGGCCCAAATTACGCTTTTTTCTGATCTTCACCACAAAATATCAATAAGCAACATTTTGGCACTTTTCTTTCAAACCAACTTTCACCACCGCATAATTCAACTCTACAACATCAAACAGAAGACTTATAAAAACAGAGTGATAAAAGCCATCAACTCGGAAAGGGCAAAAGACTAGCGTGTGTCCTATGACTTTGTACAGTTAGCTCAGCGTAGGGACTGCAGTGAATAAGCAGCAGCAAATGAGAAGACGGCGTGATGATTGTGGTGGTGCTGTTTAGTGGTGATCAGGGACCAGACGCCACTGAAATACTTTGAGCTAGATGAGCGAGAGGTTTGTATACGCACATCACAACTGAACCAAGGTTCAGGGATGAGTGTAACAAGGAGGCTGCTTCTTCAGTCACTTAACAGTACATCTGAGCTACAACTTATACGTTATTCCATGATTAAACGAGATGTAGACTGCAAGGACTTTTTAGCACGTTGTATAGTCATCGTAACTGTACTTTGCTGTGATGTGGAGCTACAGTTGAAATGTGAAAAAAATGCACAATGAACTTCCTGAATGAACCCAGGTGAACTAGTGTATTGTGTATGAATACAGACAGTATTATACCTAGGCTTTTTGAGTATCCAAGGACACTCAGGTTGACAAGGTTTTACAAGTGGCTAGAGTTAAAAAAAAAAAAAAAAAAAAACTGAAAAGTTCTGCTGAATAAAAAGTTGAATGTGTAAAGTGACTCATCAAAACTGTAAAGCACACATATAGATAAAAGTCTGGATCTTAAACAGTATTTAGTAATATTATTTTTTAATGAAAAACTAAACTATTACTATTTACTAATGATTAAACTATTAGGAACTTGATTTTAAACCACTTCTTTGAAATTGTTAGTTGCATGATAGAATAGCTCTGATTAAAGGTCCTATATTACGCAAAATTGATTCTTGTGAGCTTTAGAGTAGAATGATCACACATGTTGAGTAATCCTTTAGTATTAGTATAAATCTCCAAAGCTCAAAATGCTGTGTTCAAGTTAACAGCTACATTTTACCTTTAGTTCAGGGGAGATGGGTAATTCCAGTGCTGAATGATTCTAGGGAAGGTGTATGGAGTTTAAAAACAGTGAAGCACTTTCTGTATTGCCACAAGATGGATCAAAGTGTTTTCAGTTTTAGAGAAGAACTAAATGAGCAGGATTTGTGTGCTAAACATGTGTGAATGAAACAAAACACAACTCGAGTATGTTTGTGATGAGAAAACATAAAAGATCGTTCAGAAAATAGTGTAACAAGGGTCCTTTAAAGTTCTAACATTAACAGTATCGGAGTTGTGATGAGGTGCGTGTACAGATCTGTATGCAGATGACTAGTCTTTTCATAAGCGCTGCTCCTTGAACAGCACAAAGCCACAGAATTGATTTAGTGGATAAGAAGCAGATGGGGAAGCATCTGAATGTAGCCGTAAACAAACTTTATGGATTCCCCGGGCGTCCTGTGAAAACAGAGGAGTCTCCAGTGGATCACAGGTAAAACCTTTGTCTAATCGCGCACTCATCTCCATATTTACAGTTCAAGGTATTGACGCTGTCTTACTGACAGTGACTGTGAATGTAAACAGATGTGGAGGGCTCAGGACCAGAATTTTAATAGAGAATTCCAATTACAACATCTGCGAAGTTTAGCAAGATTCCTTAACATACTATAGATCTTACAGGTTCTGTGCCTGAACCATGATAAACATGGAACAGTCTGAACTTCTAACCCTGTTTAGATGAAAGAGGAACAAACTTGGCGCTGTTGCTTCTATAGGTTTGCATCCAACTAAATGTCATTTATAAACATAAGCATGGCTGATACAATTCCTTCATTGAGGGTGATTTCCAGAACTAGAAGTGAAAAAAGTCAGGTACAGATCCTTTAACATCATACTATTGTTAAAAGTGAACTTTGTAACTTTTCTGCTGGTGTCTGTGGAGATATTATTGTTTTGTCTGAAATGTTCCACAGTATGACATTAAATTTATCCATCTTGCTTTCATCATTATGGAAGTTGTAAACTGCTCATAAATAACTAGTGCGCATTCTTACTGACTGACAGAAAGATTTAATGCCATACTGTGAAACATTCCAGACAAACCAATAACATCTCCATGGAAAAAAGCACTTGACGGCTCCTCCACCAGAAAAGTTGCACAGTGAACTTGAAGCTAACTTTCTTGTACTTGAAACTTTTGGGGTTTCCATTGTAATAACCAAAGTTGTGCATTTCCATGGTAATGGCAGTAGTACATGTCTGAGGCCTTTGCTGCTTTGTCTCTTCTCAAAGCATATTTTACCTGCCCACACAGGGCAACACTCACACTTACATCTGGCTGCTGTTGTGAGTTTGAGCAATTAATTTTATGAAATATTCCAATAGAGAGGATTAAGCTCATCTCCACCCCCCATTCCTCCATCCTCCCTCGCTTACAGCACCATTAATTGATTTTTTTGGCAGTGAGCGAGAAACTAAACAAGCTGTAAATACAATGTTTAACATAGTATCAATCAATTTGTAAAGCTGTGGTGCCAACGCAAAATTATGAAAAAAATAAAATTAAATTAACAATAAGATTCCTCTGGCTACTCTAGGACAAACCAAATCTCATTATATAAGTATGTAGGCAAAAAAGTGCAGTAATTATTAAGGGTAGGGGGTCTGCCTTAAACTTGTTTCCAAGGAGATATGTCTGAAATGTTTCACAGTATGGCATTAAACTCATCTATGTTGCATTTATTCAATTACAAGTGTCTTAGTGCTCAAAAAACTACAAAAAACATCTCACCTCTCCACAGATCTGACCTGTAACTTTGCCTGGAGGGGTTGTGGGCTTGTCTCCATAGAAACCGTTAAGTTTAATGCCTTACTATGGGACATTCTAGACAAAGCAATACTATTTCATGCAGGTGGCAGACCCTCCACCAGAAAGCTACACAGTGCACCTTTAAACAAGACGTTAAAAATGCCACAACAGAACGCATAGATTATTCACAAAGACCTGGTTTACTGATCCGTGTATTTCCAGTTGAAAAAGTAAAGCTAAAGGAGTTAAGAGTTTAATGAGTGTGAGACGTCTCCATTACAGACTGTGCTTTTCTAAGTGCACCTTTCACACGTTGACATCTTATTGAGAGGCGCTAATTAACAAATACATGGTTGACACAGTTTGTAATAACTGTATTCTTTTGTTGCCTTCAGAGACAAGTTGTTCAAATTAAAAATAAGTTCTATTGATACTTTCCAGCTGTCATTCTCTGCGGGTGTGATGCTAACTGAAGGTATTATTTTATCTGAAGCTCTGTTAGTCCATTTATTATTTTAGTATTTTTCAGAGTATATGTCGCACCAGCCAAAAAATGCACAATGAAGAAGGAAAAAACATGTATGAGTTGCACTGGACTATAAGTCGCACTTTTTTGGGGAAATGTATTTTATAAAATCAGAGACCAAGAACAGACATTTCCTCTTCATGAAAGGCAAGTTATAGAAGTTAAAGTAAGAAAAACAACCCAGTAGAGAAGAATCCATGTATCATTCATTTATCAATATAGAACCAAAAATAAGAAAACGAAAAAACAACTCTTTTCTTTATTATTTGTCCAAAATAAAAAACAGATAATGATTTGTTTTATGATCTATGGACTGTTAGGGTGAAAAAATGTTAAAAAAAAAAAAAAAAAAATATATATATATATATATATATATATATATATATATATATATATATATATATATATATATATATATATATATACACATACATAGTGCACCTGAATATAAGTCACAGGACCCAAACCCTGAAAAATACGGTAGACTTGAATCTGAACTGAAAATGTGTTGTTTAAATCCATTTTGTATTTTTCTTGAGTAACTATCTAAACATTCTTGACAGTGTTTGCTAATGTGTATCCATGATAACTTCTGAACATTTCACCATAAAGATACATGTAGAACACCCCCAGCTTGATGTCAGTTCAAAGAATCAATAAACACAAGTAATACTATTACTAAAGACCCATGGATCAGTGCCAGTGCACTGTTTGTGTCACTTAAGACACTGTTTTATGAGAAATCGATACAAACATGTACCGTCTGAATAAAATAGAATGGTTTTATTGTTGATCAATATGGATTATAGGCCTCTTGATTTACCTCTTTGCTTTGGAAACACTGGTATAGTATTCTAAAAGGTTCTTATTGTTTTTGTGTGTGTTTGATCATCTGTGCTTCCATTAGAAATCCCTCTATCAGTATAAAACATCAGCTAATGTAAATGATAAAATGGTCTAATTTATACATCGCTTTTCCACCTTCAGGCACTCGGAGCTCTTCACATCAAAGAACCACTCTCCCATTCACAGACACATTCATACGCCAGTGTACGCAGACGTGAGGACAGGATTAAGTGTATTGCCCACAGCACAACAACAGTTTTCATCTGTGGGAGCTGAATTTGTGTGTTTATTGTTATGTTGGTACGTTGTTATGTCCACTGTCTTCATTGTTGTCTATTTAACACAAAAAATATAAATCATTAAAAAAAATTATAATCTGTGGGAGATGAAATTGCACAATCAACCTGTGGCCAAGTGAATCTGATTACTCTAACGATGTTTATTGTCGAGACTGGGATTTGAATCACCAACTTTCTGATCCGAGGATGAGCACTGAGCTAATGCCACCCATGTCTTGTTTATCAGTATATTTCATCACAACACATGATCCCAGGTTTATCAAAAAGGATTATAAATGACTAACATTGCATCACATTCTCATTTACAAGTACATGTTTTCTACCTAAATCTGTATGCTGTAAATATTTGGAGTGGATCCGAACCCAGAGCGTGTCCAATTATGGCATTAGTGGACCGTGTGAGCCCAGATACCCGCGCTGGAGCATCCCTGTCTGGGAGGAGGGAGGTCTCATCAGCATTCGACAAAATACACCAACACTAAAATTAATTTGAATTTCCTACAGCGGCGTTGGCATGAATAATGTGCCTCAAGGTTGAAGTTGGAGTGTTGAAGTATTTAAATGAATACACAAGGAGACACAAGCAATTAGAGCGGCGTCCTAAGCAGAGACGTCACTTACTGTCGCCATGACGAGGCTAAAGGTCAAAGGCGAGTTTTCATAAATATTACATAAATATTTCAGAATAACATGACCTGGGCTGTAGTGGAAAGTTATGCACCCAACACATACAGCAGATTTTGCTCCAAGGAAAAGCAGAAGTGGTGATATATACAAAATGGGTACGATATTCGGAAAACTAAGTATAGGCAGAGTGAAATTCAGGGACTATTAATGAGGGGGTCCATCCATCCATCCATCTTCTCCCGCTTAATCCAGCTGGGTCGCGGGGGCAGCTTGCTGCCCAATACTCATAGCACCTGACCCCCCCTATGGACCCCTCTGCAGGTGGTGAGCCCACAGGAGGGTGGACAACATGGTCCTTGATGTTAGTTCATAGGGGTGCGGGGCATGTTTTGGGTTGATGGGGGAAACCGGAGTACCCGGAGGAAACGAGGGGGAGGAAATGAGGGGGTGTTATTCAAAATTGAGTTTTTGGTACTTTCATCCATGTTATACAGTTCCCTCATTAAAAACACGCATGAACAGGCTTTAGAGGTCATCCGTGCATGTTTGAGTAATTTAGTGATCTCTCCCGGGCCCCATTCGAACCCTTCATACAGTTAGCTCTATGATTCTGTCCAATACTCAGCCCACTATTACTATATAACAGTGACCTACCAGTTGCTAACAGAGTAAAACCTTTACATTTTTCTTAATCCAATGGGTACTTATTAACCTATTGAAATTTTGGTTTTATGTGAAGGATTGATGAGGAAAACAAACTGAACTGAACTTGAGCTTAACTCAAAAGAGATGTAAAGGGCCCACATCAAGCTATTTTCTGATCTTATGTTTTCTCATCCCTCCTGTGGGCTCACCACCTGCAGAGGGGTTCATAGGGGGGGTCAGGTGCTATGAGTATTGGGCAGCACGCTGCCCCCGCGACCCAGCCGGATTAAGCGGGAGAAGATGGATGGATGGATGGATGTTTTCTCATCAAAAATAAACCTGGAGTTGTGTTTTGTTTCATTCACACATATTTAATACACACATTTCCATATTTAGGCTCAGTTCTTCCCTAAAACAGAAAACATTGTTCCACTTTTTGTGTGTCTGTACACCTTCTCTACAATTATTTGGATAATTTCAGCCCTGGAATTGCAAATCACTACAGAAGTAAAGGTAAAAGATACTTGAAAACTACCACTACATGACATCACAAGGTGGAAGAGAGCATTTTGAGCTTTAGAGATGGAGACAGACAAATAAAATAAAGATTACTCATGTGTGAATGAAACAAAACACAACTCCAAGTATGTTTTTGAGGAGGTAACATCATTATAACATGGCTTAAAGCTCACAAGAGTCAATTTAGCATAATGTAGGACCTTTAACTAACCCGTCAGACAATTATGAAAATGTGTATTTACAGTTAGCCACACCAGAATGGATGGGCTATTTATACATAGGAACATGTGAACAGACTGACACATGACATGCTCGGTCTTAATATATGGACACTTCTATTTAAAAATCCGGTTTACCAGAGACCTCAATCAACATTTAGCTTGAGTAAAAGAAAAAACATATAGCAACAAATGCGTAGATGGAGAAGAGGAGGAGGAAAGAACAAAAATCTTCTTTAGGCAGCTGTGCAGTGGGCGGTGGAGGCACAGGCTGTGAATACTGAGCAGTTAAAATGCTTTGATTCCTCGCTGTAAGAGTATATAAGTTTGGTCCCAGTTTCTGCCCCATTCATCTTGTGTCTATTTGTGTTCACTGTGCTGTGGCTCCACTGTACGCCCCAGTCCAACCGCGATCAATACCTCATCACAGCTGCTCAAAGGCACAGGAAAAGACGCGGGGGAACTAAAGGCAGCATTACAATATTTTTAAACCCAATGGATGAAGGTTTAGAAGGATTTTGTTTAGAGTGGAGATAAATACAGAGAAAACCTCTTCATTTCTCAGGGCTTAGAGCACGATTTTGTTATTTCTGTTCATTTGCCTGTCTGTTAGGGAGAATGCATATAACACCAAAAGCAGTTGTAAAAATGACAGATTACAGTGTATGTTTAGGGTTTAGTCGTTCTATAGTGTAGAAATGTTCTGTTCAAGATCATACACTCAAGGTATAGTCCAGCTTTCATCATGGTTCAGCCCAGGTTTAGTCGAGAATTGTTTAGAGTAATTATAAAGGTTAATTTCAGGTTCAGTTGAGGTTCGGCCCATATTTAGTTGAGATTTTTAGGGTTAGGGTTTAGGCTAGGTTTAGTCCAGGTTTAGTCCGGGTTTAGTCCAAATTTAGTCCAAGTTTAGTCCAAGTTTAGTCCAAGTTTAGTCCAAGTTTACTCCCAGTTTAGTCCCAGTTTAGTCCCAGTTTAGTCTGAGTTTAGTCCAAGTTTACTCCCAGTTTAGTCCAAGTTTAGTCAGGTTTTAGTCCAGGTTTGGTCCAGGTTTAGTTGAGATTTTTATCCCAGGTATAGTTGAGATTTTTAGTCAAGGTTTAGTTGAGATTTTTGGTCCAGGTTTAGTGCAGATTTTATAGCCAGGCTCAGTCAAGATTTTTAGTCCAGGTTCAGTCCAGGTTCAGTCCAGGTTCAGTCCAGGTTCAGTCCAGGTTCAGTCCAGGTTCGGTCCAGGTTCGGTCCAGGTTCGGTCCAGGTTTAGTCTAGATTTTTAGTACATGTTCAATCCAGGTTCCTGTTTACAAAACACATTTCATTTCGTTTTTTAAAGTATGTCATCACGTCCCATTTAACTGGTGGACCTTTTACTTTTATTCTTGTTTATAATCCAATGACCACTTAGAGCCACACAATTTAAAAAACCCTGACATTTAAATTATATTTCTGAGTAGATTATGTCGCTGGTAAACTAGCAGCCTACATAGAACACTTCTAAAAAAAAAACTCTTTCCAAAAACTCTGATTTAGCTGTGTTTTGCTTGTGGGAAGCATTTAAGGAACACTTGTGATGAAATGAACTCAAGTGAGGCGGACACAAACACACAGAGAGCCCGAAATAAAGCAATTACGCTGTGATTGTGCGAGAAGGCTTTATCCAAATGACAGACCTGGCTCCATCTCGCTGCAAAGAATTCTGGGTAGTTTGGCTGTGCATCAGCATGTTGGTGTTGAAAGCGTCATTTGAACTCGAGCATCAAGGGTCCCAAATGCCTGTGTGCTTTGTTGTGTCGGGATGAAAACAGAGGAAGTACACAGGAAGTCACCTCAAACCAGGGTCCCCAACGGTCCCGACGCAACCGAGTGAAGACTTGAAATGGGGCATGTAGGTTTGCTAACAGGGTTTCCGGGGCACAGGCGCAGGGGCAAACTTTGTCAGGAGTGGTCCTGTCACTTGTAAGGAAGGATGCTGAACTTTATAAGGTAGAGTTCACTGATTGATGAAGTTGCATATCTGGATCAGTAAGTACAAAAAGTAACAATTATTCAAAGCAGTTCAGGCAATAATGCAAAACTATCTGCCAGCTGAGATTATTGAAGCCACTGACTCAAGTGACATTTAAAGGTCCCATAGTACGCTCTGATTATATTATGTTGTTTCCTCATCACAAACATACCTGGAGTTGGGTTTTGTTTGTTTTGTTTAACACGCAAATCCTGCATATTTAGGCTCAGTTCTTCTAATACAGGTAATAACCACTGTGTTCTTGAACTCCACACACCTTCACTGGAATCATTTTGATCATTTCAGGCCAGGAATTACCCATCTCTGCTGAACAAAAGGTTAAAGGTAGCTGTTAAACTGTTAAAAAGTATGAATAAACTAATAATCCAGGTTTACTCACTAAACACGACTCCAGGTCCAGAGCACATGAGCTTATATTGTGTAATATAGGACCTTTAAAGTAAGTTCTAATGAATATTCAATTGACTACAAATAGGACTGTAACAATAATCAATAAATCAATTAATCGTAGGATAACTTAAGAGCAGGTTATTACAAACACTTCAAGACCAAAATGACGAGGCTCACAGCAGCAGCCACAGAGAAAGGACCACAATATTCCAATGTAAGTCAATGACTAAAATAACTTTTAAGGGCAATTTTGTTACACAGACTTAATAATCCATTTTATTTATTGTTTCGCTTGTGTTTGGTTCAACAATGGTTTATCAAGTGCATTTTTGTTAGCAAGTCCTTGTGGTAAATCATCAAAACATCTATTATTTTAATTAGGCCTATTGTTTTTGCTTGTCTTGTAGTTCCTGTGTTAAATGTTCTTCAGAAAATAAAGTGTGTATTTGCATTTTTATTCCACTGGCATTATATTAGTTGAAAATGGTCTCAAAAAGTCAATATTATCGTTTATCGCAATAATTTCTTGGCCAATTAATCATCCAACAAAATCTGTTATTGTTACAGGCCTAACTACAAACTTTGGTATTGATTGGAGAGAGAAACAAATGTGAGAAAGTTTATAATGCAATATCAATCGATGACTATATTATTTCAGGCGTAAGCAATTCATCTAGTTTTAATCCAATCACAATCTAATTGCTTCGATTGTCATTGTTCAAGTGGGTCTTTTTAACTTAGAGGTTTGCAGCCGATTCTGCAGCAATATACCAGAAACATGCTGAAGCAGAGTTCTGAAGAATAATTTGTATTTTTTATTTATAGGTGCAGTGCAAAACTTTTCTGGGTTATTGCTTTGCTGGGAATGTTCCATGATATGACATTAAACATATATACATTTTAAGGGTGTGTCTATTGCTCAAAAGTAACCCGCTACATAGGATTAATCTACACTGTGGAACATTCTAGACAAACCAATTACATTTCCATGGAGACAAGCTGGTGGCGAACCTCCACACTAGAAATGTTTCACACAGTACCTTTAAATGGTACTAAAGAAGCATCCTCATGAGTCTAATTGTTAAAAGTCATATTTATTTATCAAAATAAAACTGAATTAAAAATGGAGATTAGTAAATAAAAGAAAAAAAACAGTATTATTATTATGATCATTATTATATTTTTGTCATATGGGCCAACCCTAGTGTCAGTATGTGTGATTGTCAATTTATTTACACCTCCAAAGTTACCTTGACTTTTCCCACGTAATTCTTGATGTTAAACCTGCTTCTAAACACAGTTTCCAAAAGCTCACACCTGGCCACACTCCAGTCTGTATCCACTCTGGTCAAATTCAGTGTGTAAACAAGCCCACAGCAGCCCGGCCGTGACACCGTCTGCATGAATATTACTCCTGTTTAATTTAAGTCAACACTTGGCTTTGCAGCATCTTTTACGCCTCATGGCTGCAGGGCTCAGTTTAAATACAACGTCGCACTAATTCATCGACGTGTTTTTAGCTCAAGCGGAGGCATTTTAATGTTTGTTTTGAACATTTTCTCATTTTGGCAAAATGTGCTGTGAAATGTTGCCAGATTTTCCCATAAACATTTGATCTTCAGGAAAATGAATTTATGTGTGACAGCGAGATAACACGTCGCCTCCGAATAAAATGTTGATTTGAGTTGAGAAGTAAAACACATATGTCACTATTACGACTGTTTTTACTTCATGAGTTATTTATGCAACTTCAAAGCAACTCACCACACAGTGTAAGAATATCTGACTATCTACTGCAGGGACACCACGCTGGGAGTGTTCTACATATGTGTGTATGGGCGGTATGTTCACCGGTTACCATGGAGACACAACGCACACATGAGCAAACACAGTCAAAAACGTTTTATGATCGTTTTCAAACTAAAGAAAAAATACAGAATGGATTAAACAACACATTTGCTGATCAATACGAGTGTTCATGGTCCTGTTTAGGAGTTTGATTTTCAATTAAACCAACTGAATCGGTTCTTTCAGGTCAGATTGTGTTAAAACAAAATTCAGATTAAAGTCTAACAGCATCAGACATAGCAGAGCCTACAGTTAGCATCACACCCCCAAGGTTTGTGGATGGCATCAGTTGCAAAGTATCAAGTAAAAACTGCAAAGTATCAGTTAAAAACATACTGAAAAACTATTGAATATAAAGAATCACAAAGAACTAAAAACAACACTTCCTCTCACAACAGCAGATTTTTGCATGAGGAAAATGTAGGAACTAAACAACCCACCATTTAGTGTTGCAGCATTAAACGTATTAAACTAACCATCTCCATGGAGACACCACCAGACCAATGAACAAGTCAGATCTGTGGAGAGAAATCCCAGCTCTCGCATAAAAACACACGTATTAATACGATACTGTGGAATACGCAGGAACTGCAATAACATCTCCATGGAGACAAGAGTGCATAAAAGTTATAGTGCACATTTCATATTTTCTGTGGTGAAATCACACAGGAATATTATGGTATTTTACAAACCCCAAAATGCATGCTCCAAAATGAAACCACAAGCACAAAAAAGGAAAATAATAAACACTTTGGAACCATTTGTGAAAAGGCCTGATCTTTTTAACTGTACAAACTAATTATTTAAACCTAAATTTCAGTGGGAGCTCCAACCTAAACAGGGTCAGGCACGAAGCGGTCGATTTGGGACAGATAAAGCAGGCTGGTACATATTCAACACCGGCACGGATCCAGACTCTAATTAGATGCACCATCTCAGCGGGGTTAAGATTAGCGAGGTTTAGAAATGTCTTGGGAATCGTGAGACAAAAAAACAGCATGTATTTTTGCACTGTACACTCAGAGAAAGACCGGGAACAGCACTGCAGCAAAAAAAATGTGGAAATCCGATAAAAATGTGATGTCTCCAGCTCCCGGGAGGACTCTCATTCAGGCTTCAGAAACACAGCTGAATTATTAGCATTCTCCAATTGTGTACCTGCTTGTGCTAGCCATTTATTATTTGCATGTTGTTTATTTCCTTTCAAAACTAAAGCTAATATTTGCAGAGACAGAGGAGCCGCAGGCAGGATCGTGTCTTAGAGAGGGATCCAACTGTCAGCCAGGCAGTTTATTTTTCATTCTGTTTTGATGAATTTACTTCTCGAAGGGCCCAGAGTCAGCAGTTAGTATGCAGAGATCGGCCATTTCATTATAATCACTATGATTAACATGTAACTATTTAATGAAAGCTTTTTGATAGGAAGCTCTAGTTTTGGAGATATGATACAGCCATCAACATTTTGTCAAACTTGTCAAATTTACTCCCATCTTTAAAAGGACCTATATTACACTATTTTCTATATTACATACTATGTTATTATGTTGTTTCCTCATCACAAACAGACCTGGAGTTGTGTTTTGTTTCACTCACACATGTTTAACGCACACACCCTGCATATTTAGGCTGAGTTCTTCTTTTAAACATAACACTCTGTTCCACCCTGTGTTGTGATAATACAGAAAGGCCCGGCCCTGCTTAGCTTCTCTTAGGGATCAGCTTTGACAACCTGGTATGGCCACAATTACATGCCCTCCAGACCCCTTCACTGGAATCATTGGGATAATTTCAGCCCTGGAACTGCCCATCTCTACTGAACAAAAAGTAAAAGGTTACGTGGAAAACTGGCGCTTCATGGCATCACAAGCTGGAACAGAGCATTCTGAGTTTGGAGATGTAGACAAACTAATAATACAGGGTTACTGAATGAAGCAAAACACAACTCCAAGTATGTTTAGATGAGGTAACATTATAACTTTTGCATTATATAGAACTTTTTAACCTTATCTTTTCTGCCTTCAAAATTGCTTTTCATTTTGATATTCCATTTAATATGGTTTACCAACTAACAGATGACAACCGGTTTTATTTTTAACACCACACAAGAGTTGCACTTTTTCTTGACTAACAAATTTTAACTTCGTATTGGACAGCAAGTGAACATTTTGTACTCAGTTTAACTTTCTGGCGGTGACTTAAAGGTGAATTATGTAACTTTTCCATGGTGTTATTGCTTTGCCTGATGTCCTACTTTCATCTTTTTCCTTAACTTAACATGTGGTGATAATGTAATATAATGATTGGTGTTTGTGGGCCCAGATGAGCTCTTGTTCGGAGATGGAGAGCTGGAGTTTGTGGCGGAGGCTGTGACCTTGGCAAGAGGCTGCAGGTCGGCGCCCCCTCCTGGTGTGACGTGTGGAGCAGGATTGATCACCTCAGAAACAGCCTTTTGTTCAGCTCGGCGTGGCGCAGCCAGCACTGACCCCATGAGAGACGAGGTGGAAGAGCGCTCCCTCAGAATCTTAAAGCTATGCCCCAGGTAATCTGCACAGGGTCTGCAGTGCTTTAAAGATGTTGTTTCCATGGAGATTGCTTTGTCTGGAAGGTACCACAGTATGGCTTTAAATCTGCGTGTTTTACAATAACAACTTATAATAACAACTGGAAAAATATGCACTCTACTGTAAGCACGCCTCCACCAATTACACCTGGAAATTGTTTCCATAGAAATAGACAAAATCCAGGCAACAACATCTCCATGGAGGCAGACCCTCCACCCGGAAAGTTACACAGTGCACCTTTAAGGAGAAATTGCATGACCACTATTGCTAATCTAAACAAGACTAAATGATCAAAAATGGTACTGTTCCAAAAAGAGAATCAACACTATATCAGAATAGTATAAAAAATTAAGTTAAAAGTGCAGTGCGTAACAATTCTATTGGGGGGTCCCTCACCTGTCTGTCTCCATGGAAATCTTACTGCTTTGTTTAGAATGTTCCACAGTATAGATTAAAGCTATCTATCATAAGGGACACAAGCAGGTTACAGCACTACGCTACATTTACCATTCAGATCTGTGGAGAGTCAAGATATTGTATTTTTAAGTGGGAGAAGATGGATAGATGGATGGATACGTTTAATGTCATACCATGGAACATTCCAGGGAAAGCAATAACATCTCCATGGAGACAAGAAATTGACGCACCCTCCACCAGAAAAGTTACACAATGCACCTTTAATTTAGCAAAATGCATATTAACGTGTATCAGTATCGCCATAAACATTAAATACAATAAATGTCTTCTGTCAACTAAGCCCATGTGAAAATAAAACATCTTTGTTACATATTATAACTTAATTTATAACCCTCACACATCTACTGATGTACAATTTTACAAAAGAGTGATATAAAAGTACTAATAAAGTCTAATCAAACAGTCCAAATACAAAAGCTCCGTCTACTGTCACCACCAACGCCGATAACTTCCAGCTAATGACTCCAGTGTCACTAAATAGTTTGAAGCTTGAATTTTTAACAGGATCCATTTCAGCAGGTTTGACAACTAAATACAATAATTCCAACTGTCAGATTTTGACAATGCCTTTAGAGTGTTTTAAAATTTTCTTCTTGCTGCACACCAAGGTCTCCTTCAGGTCTGTCAAGAATCTGAATATTCTGCTGTGAATACATTAGGAGTAGTGCTGGCCCAGAGCTGTATTTATCAGATCTGTTCTCAAAGTTGTTTTGTCTCTTGATGCAATAAAAATATGATCAAATTATCGCATGATTTGAGTGAATTTAGTTTAGTCGATTAATCAATCAATAGGACTTTAGTTAAAGGGCCAATATTACTCTATTTTCTGATCTGTCCTAATGTTTCCTCATCTTCAGTTTCAACACACAAACCTTGCAGATTTATTCTCTCAAACAGAAAACACTCTATTCCACCTTGTGATGACCTTCACTGTGTAAACTTTAACATACACCTTTGTTAGACTCATTTGGATCATTTCAACCCTGGAACTGCCAGTCGCTACTGAACGAAAGGTAAAAGAGTTGTTAACCTGAAAAGCTCCATGATGTCACAAGGTGGAACAGAGCATTTTGAGCTTTGGAGGTGTAAGGTGTGACAAAGGATTACTCAGACATGTGTGAATGAAACAAAACAGAACTCCAGGTACAGTATGTTTTTGAGGAGGTAAGAACATAATAACATGATTTAAAGCTCACAAGAGGTAATTTTGTGTAATATTAGATTTTTAGTTTAGTTTAGTTAACATTTTTATGAGTTTGCAAATAATTTTATTGGGAAAACAAAGGACCCACTGCAGACCCATACAGTAATGCACAGGCTGGCATTTAGTTAAACCAATTTATTTAGTGCATTACAGCCCTACAGTGAACATTAAAGGCTTGTTAATAGTGTTTGATACATCCACTTGGAAGATTTAACTATCTGCTGTTGTGTGATGACAGAAGCAGTTACACAGTTCAAAGAGAATGCAACTTTTCCCCAAGTACAACATCAGCTAAACAGAGTCAGGATTCCACTCTTCACAGTTTATAAAGTTCCATATCAAATCTATTTCAGGTTTAAAACAGCCTGGACCTGTCTTGGTTTTGAACATTTCAGGCTGTATTTGAGCTGAAGCATTTGATGTTTTCCCTCTAGATAAATACAATGTTTGTCTGGGATCAGTCAGTTGTCCCTCCCACTTGTCTATCTGTAGTTACATCCCAGCACCACCGGAGAGGACGGACAGAGGGGGGGTTCGCTTTATCTTACCCACCGCTGAGTGTCATTACTGGGGTGGGTCACAGCTGGAGGCCCTGGAGATGGATGTCTGAAGGTGACTGGGACCAGCACAATCTCAACCCAAAAACATTCCTCGCACTTACATCTATCCCATCGCCACACTTGATGGAACAGCTGCCACAGACCATTCTGTATAAACTCCCATGATGCTTTGTGTCTGACTTGGACATACAAAAAAATAAAATAGGTTTGTGTCACTGTCCAATCAGAACCCCTCCTCACCCCCAGACGTTAAGCAATAAAGCCGATTAAAAGTGTTTTCCATGTAAAATTTGGAATTATTATTTACATGTAAACTTGAAGGAAAATAATTTAATTCCAATCTATTCAATTCGGAATTAATTAATTCAGATTTAAAATTTCCATGTAAACAGGCATTTACCGGCCACAGTGAATGTTCTTTTGAAGATATGAATTACAACAATGGAACGAAGAGTATAAGAGAGCGCTCTGGTCATGGGGGGTCAGGGGTGTGATGGAGGTGTTGAGTCCAGCGCGGTGACCAGGCACAGGGCTGTGACAGAGCCCCGTAAGGAGAGCACTGGGGCTGGGGCGGTCTGTTAAACTTTGTTAGACCCAATAGACCAGAATGCTCTATAAAATACCTCATAAATGTTACTGGATCAGACAGTAATACTGTAGATTAATAGGAAATAATTTCAGAAAATATATAACTTACAAACATTGGGGAATTTGAATTTTTGGCTGTATTATCACAGAAATAATTTTCTAAAACTGTAGACTTTTTGTTCTTACAAGTGCTCCTGACTGCAGGACTTGTTCTTCCAGAAGAACATTTTCAGTTAAGAAAAAGTTGTGTGAAGGCCAAAAACGGGCTGGGAATCACAGGGCCCCTCACGATCTGATACAACCGATACAATACACGATACATGGATCACAATATGATCATTTTACAATATGGCAATACTTCATATATTGCACATGATACTCTGTGATATAAAACAGTTTTTTTAAGAACCAAATACATTTTAAAAACAATATTTCTTTGTTAAACCCTAACCCCTAATCCTAACCCTTTGTTAAACCACAACTTGTCCAAAGTTTTGCCCCTAACCCTAACCTTTCCACTAAACATGCAATAAAAATGTAGTGCGGTCACAAAAAAAATGCCAAAAATATACCAAAAAATACTCCTGGCGATATATTGATAGAGCAGCCCATGATAAGGATACAGAATCACCAAATTTAGTGTCACAGTATATCAATATTTAGATGTTTTTGCACACCTCTAATGGAAAATGCACCCAGAACTACAATCTTATCCGGTACAGAATTTTACTATTGTGAGATTATGATCTGATTTATTTCAGTTTTTGGGTAACTTTTAATTACTGATTCACCAATTTAATATATATTGAATCTAAAATACTTCTAGTGAATATATTCATTACATCAGCCAAGAGACAACAGTGGAGGCTTTGATCACAATCTGTCTTGGCAGGCTACAAAAAACACAATACTAATATAGATAGTTAGCTTGCCATAACATCCCATATGCTAAAACACAGACTTGTACCTGCTTCATTACGACTGCTTTATCGGGTCATAAATTATCCAAATCAAATATTATTCCATTTCCCTTCCCATTAAGAGCTATTAAATCTTTCGCATTTATTTCTCATTTGCCAGCCATTAGAGTGTACGTCGTGTAGTGCTGGGATGATATGTGCATGTATTAACAGCTCTATAATGTGTGAACGGATTGTAAAATCTATACGACCCACAGTGACTCAAGCTGTAGACACTTTTCAAGATTAGATCTGCTCTTGGGTTTGTCACTGAATCTCACAGCAAGAAAGAAACACTATGAAATCCAGTTGATAATCCTTACTCATGAGTTTCAGTACCTTGTTACTGAAAGTCTGTCTGAGGTTTGTTAGACTATAATCTGAGTTTTGACACAATTTGACCAGAAAGGGCTGACTTGTTTGGCACAAATACTACAACAGGTGAGCAACATTGAGCTCAACAGTTGTAGTTTCCCTCTCAGATAACATCACAGTCACAAGACATCAGGAAATACCCAACAGTTTTTTAGTTGGTCACTCTCACCTTTTTCTGTTAAAATCAAAAACCTATACAGGACCATGCAGGACCAGAAAATAATGATAATAATAATAATGCATTTAATTTATTATGTGCTGTTTAAGTCCATTTTGCATTTTTTCTTGAGTTTTGAGACTATTTTAAAACTTATTTGGCAATGTTTGCTAATGTGTGAATTGTGTCTCTGTAACTGTTGAACAATCAGCCAATAAACATACATGTAGTTCACCCCCAGCTTCATTGTAAAGTATCAATATATACTTGATGCTGCTTTGGCTGGTGGGTTCAGCTGGTACCACTTTGCAGTAGCAGTGGGTAAAATTGCACCTCAAAAGCTTGGGTAATGTGGGTGGTTTATACAACGGCCTTTCAGCACGGAGGTTGTGGGTTTAATTCTCATGCTGGTCACTTTTAATAAGACAGGAGGGTAAGGACTATTGGATGTTTAGATCCCTCAATACTTTAGGTTTAGAAAAAGTATGTATTTTTGAAAACCCATATAACAAACAGAAATAAACTGGACACACATTGTTTCATAAATAAAATGAACAACTTACAACACAAAATCATGTCCCTTTTTCCGTTAGCATTCCCAAAACACTGATTCACAGCCAGACCATTTTCTCGGAGTTCAGGCAGGCCCTAACAGATTCATCATGTGAATACTACACTGTACTTCTGGGGCCCTCAAACTCCCCAAAAAGTGGTGAAGCGTTACGTTCAAGAGCAGAGTCTAAGCATGGGAGAAGAAGAGGCCAATGGGGAGTACAGCTCTGCACTTTGCCGCAACACAAGCAAAAAAGACTTTTCCAAGTGACAATTTAGAAAGAACGACAAAATGGTGTCCATGACAACAGAGAAGGGTGTGATAAGAGGAAAAAGCAAGAGCGCTGTAACAGTGACTGATCATGCTGTGTTGTGTCTGCTTGTAAAGGTATAACAACTGAACACATGTTTTTATTTTTTTTTATTTATTCACTTAAAGGTGATCGTTCTGTTTTTTTTGTTTATTTGCTGTTGTTTTTTCATCTTATGCCTTTTAATGACAGTACATTTAAAAAAAATGTTTACTGGGATTCTCTTGCTTTATTGTTTTGGTGTCAGTGGCATAAAGTAGTTTCAGTATTATCATTTATCGCTGTATATCTCAGTACCAATATATTGTGCTTTAAAATTTGTTAGCGTTGCAGACCTAGTAGCTATTTCTTTGTAAGAGATTCTAATGATGTATTTGTTTTTTTTGCAATGTCCCAGACTGATCCAAAGGTAAGTACGGCATTACTATTAGAAATCTCTTTATCAGTCTGCACCTGACCATCTCCTCCATCAAGTGTTCATTACGTCTAGTCTCACACACACTTCATAATCAACAGATGGGATTGTGTGAGGATCCAGTGGAGTAAGAGAGAGTGGAGTGAAGTAAGAGACAGTGCTATTTTCTGAACCGGTAAAGACACAATGAAGATCTCAAGAATTCACGGCAGATTAATCCCAGAACTACCTCGTATATAAGGACTCTACCTACCTCTACCTCTACCTCTACCCACCAGCAAGGTCCCCCAAGCAGATGGCTGAGAATGAATGGGGTCCACACATGAGTAGGAAACAAAGGTGGAAAACAATACTGCACCTTCCATCTGTTCAGACATTTCGCCAATTTTTAATACATGATCATTTATTGGGATACAACTAGTAGAGCTCTATTTACATTGGACAACACAGGCTTTGAACGTGCCCCATAGTGAAGCTCCATTATCAGGGCATGGGAATGACTAATTTAGCATGTGGCGAAGCTAAAAATGGCAAAAGCACTGGGCAAACAAACAATGCAGACTGTAAATAGACAAAGTGTGAATGGGATAAGAACAAAAGGATTATGTTGACATGTTTAGGCAATAATTAAGGCTCCGAAAGCCCTCATGAATCTTTGTTTGACAGGCCTGGGACACTGCTCTATTCTGTCGATTCCCATCTCAATTTTCATATTCCAGCCCCACCAGGATGTGCCAGTTTGGGTAGGAATGTTTGTGATTGTGTGTTTTTAATGTGCATGCAAATGAAATAGTAATTAAAAGAATTTAAATGCTTGATTTCTGTATAAAAGAATATTTAGCAGTTTTACACAGGGTAAATGCACGGGGGTCTTTTGGCAACTATATTACAACTATTTTCAAAACAAGTTTAATTATTACTTTATAAATGGTGTTACGGGCCTTAGGCCTTGGGTGTGTGTTTTGATGTGCTCCTGTTGCCCTCTATTTGTGCTGTGTGAGTACTAGGCATCTGGGCCGTGAGCCCTGGACCCGGATGCGCGGGAGAGAACCGCTGGATGTCTGAAGGTATTGTGTTCTTTACTTATGTCTCTCCAAATCTATAGATACAAAGAGATTGAAAATCTTGTACCAGCGAGCTCAAATATGTTTAAATCCAACTGCATAATCCAGCCTGTGTCACATTAATTTCATTGAGACCTGTGAGCCACATCCTTTAACTGTTATTGCTGTCAACAATTGCATGTTTTTGATGGTAAAACCATCCTTAGTATTGACTATGGCATTCTCTGTATTGACAGAATAGATTGGTCATTTCTCAAGATGGCCATTTGTTGTTGCCCATTACATAAAATGTCTTTTTAAGTGGATTTCTTAGGCCTTCATTTAAGCAAGCATTTCATCTTCCTTTAATGGCATCATTTAACCTATTAATTTAGTTTCTTACTTCATTTGACAGTAAAATCCTCTGTGGCAACTTGTAATTATGTCATTGCTTTTCATTTCATCCATCTTGATTAGGGGTGGGCCATACTTGACAAAAATGCATAGCTTGATTATATTTATTTTTCCTTCCCAATAACAATGTTCAGACAATGTTTTAAC
Source organism: Odontamblyopus rebecca (assembly GCA_030686955.1). NCBI lineage: Eukaryota > Metazoa > Chordata > Actinopteri > Gobiiformes > Gobiidae > Odontamblyopus > Odontamblyopus rebecca. The sequence continues at coordinate 15,687,158 of CM060670.1, read as the reverse complement.
ATGGTGTCAGAAATGTGCCTGTAAAGCCTTCTTGTCTCTATAGATGTGGACCATGAAAAGTGATCTGCCAAGGTAACTCCAAGAAAATCATACCAATGGAAAAGAGCCTTATATGTATATCTCACAGTACTTGAATCTACCATCAAATTAACCACAAAAGGGGAGAAGTATCACTTTATACCCTTGTTGTTTGGAATATTACACTACATGTTTCTATACATTCTATACATTTTTATTTTTGACCAACATCATTCATTTTGAATAGTTAAATTTTATACAAAATACCTAATATTATCATTATACAAATCTCCAGAATAACAATTGCAATAAATTCCAATTTTTGATACACCTTGTCCCTCAGATCCAGGTCCTGTATAAATATAATTTAAACAGTCCCTGGGCAGTGTTTTGTAAACATATAGTAAAGAAAGGTTTTGCTTTGGAGATGTGGTGGCAGTGAGGATGATGTGCTCATTTAGTGGAGTGTGGAGAGTACAGTAAGGCTCATTAGACATGCCTTGATAAAGCAGCATTAGCGACGTGATGGCCATGCAAATGAGTGCACTTTAAGATCGAGCCCAGGCCTGCGCTGTGGGCTCCTCTCATTGTGTTTAGAGGCAGAGGTGGACAAGAGCCCCGCCGTGTGCCCTTGGAGGTGGACTGAAGCATGCGCCGCTCTCACTAAGAATAATAGTGCCCTTCAAATAGACTGAGAGGCCATGGGTTTGGTTCTGGATCAGCAGTGCAGTGTAGAACGTGGCACCAGTGCACAATGAAATATAAGTTATTAAGACATGTTTTCAGTTGCTCCATGAAACTGTACAAATGCAACTTCATGACACATTATTAATCTACATTTACTATATTTGTGCTATATAAATAAAGTGGATTTGGATATTTACTATAATTTTTTTTTCTTTTTTGCATTTATGTCTTCAATTTTCACATTAAGTGTTCAACAGCAGAAACAGATATCTCAGTTTTTTAAGTTTGTTTTTCTTTTTGTTGCTATCTTTTAGAGATATTAGCAATAACAAATAGTTAGCCTCTGTTCGCTGCAAATTATGTTTAACTACTATTCTGACATCTTTCTAGAAAGTCAGTGTGAGTAAATGTGAATGAGGGCAAATGGTCCAGTTGTCTCTCCCCGTGTGCATCACCTGTTGTATGTAAATTACACTGAGTTCCTTCTTTGTACTTCTGTTAGCGGATCACACCATATTAACAAGCACCAGCCAAGACAGCTGTATAAAGCAGACGGAAAGGTCAACTCATACAAAGGTCTCTGTGGTATTACTAAAACAAGATCTAATGAGTAGGATTTAGAAAGGTGATCATACATAAAGGTAAAGTAAAAAAAATCATGAGTTTCAGATTCCTGTTATAGAGCAATTGAGGATATAGCTGATCACTTAAAACATGTAGGATTTTGTTTTGACTTGAATCACTATGGCAACTGTTCTAGGTTTTTATGATTTTGAAAGTACAGTATAGGCTTAATAAGTATGTGGCTGTATCGGCTCGTCAAAGCCTGATCTCGTCAGATCTCAGAAGCTCAGCAGGCCCGGGCCTGGGTAGTACTGGGATGGGAGACCACTGGGAACACCAGGAGCCACAGTCACAAAAACTGTTGCTGCGTCCTTAGGCAAGGCACTTCACCCACATTGCCTAGTATGAAAGTGGTGTGTACAATTAACAGCCGCACTTCTGTCAGTCTGTCCCAAGGCAGCTGCGGCTACAACAGTAGCTTACCACCACTGGGTATGAAGTGAATGAATAAGGCTCTGTAAAACATCTTTGTGTCACGTGTCTGTGAAAAGCGCTATATAAATAAAAGACTTACTTCTTACATAGAAACAGAACTTTCTAATACTGAATGAACTAAAGCAGTCTCTGTATCATTTAGACAGATTCAGGTTGGATGAGAAAGAATTATGAGACATTTAGTGAAGGTTGAACAAGGAGCAGTGGCAGCAGTCAGGGTCAAAGGTGACAAGGGTCAAAGGTGACGTAGTTTTTCACCTGTCAGAGAAGGACAGGGTATAGAGCAGGACAGGGCAGAGCAGATGAGGATACAGACTTCTGACCAAACTCAAGGGTCAGCACTTTGTGAAGGCCAAAGCACAAGGACACACATGTGACCTGTTTAAAAATACTCACTGCTCAGACGCGTCTTTTTGTTACATGGGGTGAGAATGGCACAAGAACCAGAGGGCAGCTGGTTCAAACCTCGCCTGAACCCACACCGTCATGTTAGGGTGAGACACTTCAGCAATCTTGCCTTCTACTTACTATTACTTGCTTACTATGTAACTACTTAATTACTTCCCCTTCAAATGCAATTAGCTAATGAAACTACTGCACAATGCATCAGGTTTGTCAAGTTGTTGTTTATAGTTTTGTATTATGCTTCTGTATATTTAAGGAAAATTGTCATAGCATGGATGATGTAGGCATGTGGGCTGAGCATTGCACAGAATCTTACAGCTAAATGTGAGGAGGGTTTGACTGGTGCCTGGAAGAGATCTCTAAATTACAGACATCTATCTGAATCATGTATCTAAAAGCTCTTCAAGCATGTTTTTAATGGATGAAAAACATGGTAGAAAAAAAATTATTTTGCATAATACCCCCTCTTTAAGTCATCCACATCCCTTATTGGATTACAAACGGTGAACAATTACAAGCTTCCTCTGCTTCAAAAACCTCAGATATATGCATGTATGGGGGCATTGGCATGAGTTTAAAAGATCCATCAAAAGCCACATCTTCACTTCATTGTTGTGAGTGAAGAGGGACCTGAAGTCAACAAACACAATTCCAGCAAAGTGGGAGAAGATTGCTGTCAACAGAAACCATTAGCGACTAGCACTGAGCAAAGGACTTATTTACTCAGAGACCGAACTGAGAAAGACCACTGCAGAAAAAACCCACCAGCAGGAGATGCACCACACACTCCTTTATAATACTATGTCATCAGAACGTTCAAAATCCCAGAAAAGAGGCAAAAGAGGGAAAATGAAGCTGACAAAATGCTTTTTCAACCATTAACTGACAACACTTTTGAATTTCTAAGGTACACTTTGTTTGCTTCTCTGTTAAAAAAGATGGTAATACAGTTTTCTAACCTCAAAATCATTTTTGAGCTTCACATTAAATGCAGTGGGCTCAACCATTCTGTAAGGATTTGTCTGAATTTTCCCATTATAAAAACAATAAATAAACTAATAATGTAAAACACAATTGTAAATATTTTTAAACTGGACACTTTCACATATCATCCATATCACTCACATGTACCGGAGTGCTTTTCGTTTGACAAATTTCCCTGGATTTTTCATATTTTGTGATATTTGTGAGGTTAATCCTCGTTTTCCCATTGAAATCACATTATGTTCCACTTCACTTTTGCCCCCAGTTGCCTCCATTCTGTAATTTTGAATGTTTTCCTTAATTTTGTGAAGGGTCTTACAGAACCAACACAGCTTGAGGATCTCACAAGATTGATAGAAGTCATCAGATATGAGGAGAGCAATGGTCAAATATGAGACAGGGTATTTATTAGTGGTGAAAGCTGTAAAAGATTCTAAAAAAAAATTATAAAGAGTTGAAGTAAAGATATCAGGCCTGGCCCCCAGTCCAGTCTCAGCTTTTCTAACCTGTGATCCAAAGAGTAAGTGAGCCTCTAGAGAGGAGCTGAGCTGGCTTTGTTAAAGCCTCATGTGTGGAGTGTGATCCGCACTTATTCAGACCTGTGCACACTGTAAAACTGCACCATCATCACACACTCGCACAGAGAGAGGCTGTGGGAGCTGGAGGAGGAAGAGGACTCACTGATCTAATACAGAGTGTCTTATTTATGACACTCTGAAACTAGACACGCAAGATAGCCAAAGAAGATGTATGTGCATGTTAGGAAAATATGTATTAGTTAGTGGAGAATCACAATTATTAGGGTCATATTAGAACAGTGGGAACTAAAAATAATTAAGTTTCATCAATCAATGTCAATTCAATATACTCCAAAAATGTTACGGATTTCACAGTTATTGAAAAAAATAATGGAAAAAGCTTTTTATATGTTTCAACATTTATTTCATGTTATGTAATGCAAATAATGAGATGATGAGCTATACAAAATAAATAAGACAAAACTAAAAAGTGCATTACTTTTTAGTCATTGCACTGTCTGGAATGTTTCACAGTATGATATTTACCTTATATACACCTTATTACCTTATATTTATTCAGTTACCGGTTATTTTATAGTATAGTATTAAAAAACAAGGCGGCCTCTCCACAGATCTGACTTGTAACTTGGTCCGGTTTTGTCCCCATGAAGATAGAATGGTTTAATACCATATTGTGAAACGTTAAAGACAAATAACATCTCTATGAAGAAAAGCAGAAAGGCAAAAGTTAAACGATGCACCTTTAATTGAATCTCCAGTAGTTAGTATTATTAGTATTAGCCATAAAACAGCAGAAGAAAACCACAAGAAATACTTCATTGGCTTCTTCAGACAAGGGCAAGTGTAGCACCTGTATATCTAAGCAAGTGTCCATGCAACATTTGACTTGGAAAACTGGCCGGTTTACACCCCACAGCCCATTGAGCAGGTCTCCATTCATTTTATGACATAATGGTGGGCCCTATCTGACGCGCCCGGGCCTTGACACCTCCTCTGATGCTCATATTTATGTCTCACCAAGATGGAGGTGGTGGGACATCCCAGGAGAGGAAAGGGCAGCCTAATGGGGTAATAAATAAGAGAGTTTTACGCTGCTTCCTGTGCCTCTGTGCTCCCAGCGTTCAGCTCCGGGACAAGTGCAAAAGACCTACAGTAGTTCATCATTGGGGACGGCCGTGATCAAAGACATGATGGCGTTTTTTGCAATACCTCCGGGTGCGATACGTGGCCAATATCTGTCGAGTTATGCATGATCTATGTGTGCGTTAGGGCGGCGATGGATGCTGATAAACAAGCACGCTGTCACACGGAGATATTAGTGATAATGGAGGGAGATATTAAAAGATAATGCGCACAAGGATACAGAGGCAAGGGGACTTTTAATATGGAAAAATCCCAAAGGAGGAACCAAAAACGTCTATGTATGTAGGGAATTTCAGAAGTGTAAAAGGGGTGATTTTTACAGTTCTAAAACCGCTGAAATTAAAGATGCACTATGGCATTTTTTTCTGGTTGGGGTTCTCCATCTGCTTGTCTCCAGGGCGATGTTTCTATGCTTAAAATACGTAGAAAAACTCACATTCTTACTGTGAGTGGTGTTGCCTCTCCACAGATCTGAACTCTAACTTGGTCCCGTGGCATGAACTGCTAGTCTCCATGGTGATAAATAAGTTTAATGCTATATTGTGGAAAGATGGCTACATAAAGACAAACAGGTGGTACCATCTGCACACGAAATGTTGAAGTTGTGTACTGACTGCATCTAATTTGAAAGTGTTTTACTGTCCGAGAAGCGTTTGCTTAGCATGCTAGTTGCTATTAGCTTACTGTGATGGTAAACTCCACTGTCTCATCACGGTAAATAATTAGGGTACATAGGGTAAGTGAGTTTTAACTTCGAATCACAGTTTAAAATGCACTTGTTCTGTTTTAAGCACTGCATTTTCAACCATTATGAAAACTTGTGGAAAGCAAAAAACTAAAAAAAAGCTTGGTTACTGCACAAAAATATGTATTTCTATCTGTTATTCAGCCAAAACACATCATTGTTAGTGAAGTGTTTCAAAGCAGATTAGAGCTATTTTCAGCATGTCATGAGTCATGTATAATAAGATAAAGAGTTCATTTTATTCCACATATAAAAGCCAAAACATGAAATGATCTTTTGCAGTGAACTTATTTTCAGATAAAACACGGACTCAAAGCAAGAACAAAGGGACATTTTTAGATCTCCAAATCTGAAAAACCAAAACATTCATTGGGAGTTTGGTAAATTGATAACAGTGTCTGACTCAAGTCTTACAAGAGAAAGCAGTGAAAAGTAGCTTCCCAAAGTCTGCACAGAAGCGTTGAGGTGGGGTGAAATTAGCCGTCGTGACCTGAGGCAAACAAAGTAAAAGCATTGCCATCATTACAGTATTTTGCATCATGATGTATGGCCCGTGCCTGCTGCTTGGGCTGGGGTTCTGCTCTAATTAGCTTGCTTGCTCATCTTAAAAAATAGTGGTGTTAACATTTGTTTGGTTTGCAGGTTGGGGCAAAATATGTTGCATGAGATAGCAATACTAGCTATTGTTTTTGTTTGTCTGTTGATACTGTGCAGCCGAAGTCGTGAACATTCTCTGGGAAAGTAACTGAAAGCACTGTGAAGGTAACTGGAAGCACTACTCTGTTAGAAGCTCTGTTATTCAACTTCAAATGCAGCTCAGATGAAGTCCAACACAATCTGATCAGAAAGTGCTGACTTGGTTGGAACTATAACAGGTGAGATGACTTGAAGTTTCTAACACGTAAAACTACAGCCAACAGTTTTTCAGTTAGTCACGCTCATCTTTTTGTTGAAAATCACCTAAAAACACACCTAAACAGTAGCATAAACGCTTGCATTGAGGCTTACAGCAGAATGCGAAACAAAACGAAACGAAATCTGCAGAATGCGAAATCTGCAAACTGCGAAATCTGCAAACTGCGAAATCTGCAGACTGCGAAATCTGCAGAATGCGAAATCTGCAGAATGCGAAATCTGCAGAATGCGAAATCTGCAGAATGCGAAATGGTGTGTTTATGTTTCACCCGAAAGTACATTACACCATCTGACTTGCGCGAGTGCAATATATGCTGTTCAAAGGACCTAAACGGGTCAGTCTCCGTGAAGAGGACATGACACCCCAAAAAATTGGAACTATTTTTGAGGTAAGGTTAAAATGACCTTTTTCTGTTGTAAACACCGTTTTCTAATAGGCATTAGCTAATAACTGGAATGCTAGCTAGCACTGCCGTATGGATAGCTTTACTCGCGTCAAGGCACACACTGCTCCAGGGACTGTAACCAATACACTCTGTTATTAACTGTGAGTAGCTTTGGATAAAAAGTGTCAGCTAACACACGCACACACACACACACCCATTAACTGTAACTATGTACAATTTAAAAGCCTAATATAAATCATCAGTAAAGACCTGGATTTGTTCATTATTTATTCCACTGCAATAATGGAGCGGTATCTTTTAGGCATGGCAAATATGACTATGAAAACAATAGCCTGGGATAAGGGAAGCCTAGAATAACCCCTGTTTACATTGCATTATACATTACACTTAGCTGACACTTTTTATCCAAAGCTACTTACAGTTAATAACAGAGTGTATTGGTTACAGTCCCTGGAGCAGTGTGTGCCTTGACGCGAGTAAAGCTATCCATACGGTAGTGCTAGCTAGCATTCCAGTTATTAGCTAATGCCAATTAGAAAACGGTGTTTACAACAGAAAAAGGTCATTTTAACCTTACCTCAAAAATAGTTCCAATTTTTTGGGGTGTCATGTCCTCTTCACGGAGACTGACCCGTTTAGGTCCTTTGAACAGCATATATTGCACTCGCGCAAGTCAGATGGTGTAATGTACTTTCGGGTGAAACATAAACACACCATTTCGCATTCTGCAGATTTCGCATTCTGCAGATTTCGCAGTTTGCAGATTTCGCAGTCTGCAGATTTCGCAGTTTGCAGATTTCGCAGTCTGCAGATTTCGCAGTTTGCAGATTTCGCATTCTGCAGATTTCGCAGTCTGCAGATTTCGCAGTCTGCAGATTTCGCAGTTTGCAGATTTCGCATTCTGCAGATTTCGTTTCGTTTCGCATTCTGCTGTAAGCCTTGCATTGATCACAGGCTCTTGAACATTGGTTGTTTAAATCAATTTGGTATGTTTTCTGGTATTTTCAGACTATCCGAAAACCTTTTTTTTTTTTTGCAGTATTTGCTAATGAGTGCATTGCCTCACCATGGTCACTTCTGAACATTCCTGTAATAGAGATACATGTAGAGAACCCCAAGAATGTCACTGCAAAAAGTATCAACAGAATGTGTATGAGACTCTCCTACAAGCAAAGCATTACTGGCATTATAAACTTGTCATCTCCATGGAGACAAGAAGGTATTTTTTGGCTCTAAAAACATAAATATACGAAAGATACAGGAGTTAAATGGTGTACTGTAGAACATTCCTAACAGAACAATAACACTTCATGAACACATGCGGGTGGCAGAATCTCAACTAGAAAAGTTACATGACTTTCCCACAGCGCAGGAGGAAGTATAAGCCCATAAATCTGCCCAAGTCTGCAGTAACTTTCATACCTTTTTTAGCACTTTGTTAACCCCAACACCCACAGGCATTCATTTTCAGAGGCATGCATAGCTTTAAAACTGTTTTTTTCAGATGCCAAACTGAAACTGGGGTGGATCGCCCAAGCACAGCCAATCAGGGCGCTGCTTTTGAGAAATATAATTACTTTATGATTTACAACATTTTTCACAAAGTACTGATTTAATATTGCATTATACTCTTACTACAGATGGGGCAAGATCCTGTGTTACAAGACCTTGAGAGATAAAATTGAGAGTTTTATTTATAAAACTTGTTGGCGAGTTACATTTCTTATAGTTCCAAAACACAGTACAAGACTGGTACTAAAATATTAAAATAAATAAAAAAAATTGTAAGGACAAAATTAGAAAGTGGCACTCACCATTGGGAATTATATAAAAATCTCTTCTTGTCTCTTTTTTTATATCATCTCAACTTGTGGAAACTGTCCCTCGCCGCACCCCTTACTCTTACAATACTGCCTTACTAAATCTTTGAAAATGTTGTATTTTCAGTGGATAATGTCTAAACCAAATGTGCCCTAACCCAGCGCTGACAGTTGCAGAGGCCTGTGAGTTAAAGGGCAGTGCCGCTCAAGTCTGGGCCATCTGGAAGTCCCCTCTCCTTCAAAGAGCCTGGAGCCTTTGATTTACACTGTACACTGCACCACGCCAACACCTCATCTATGCAGACAGATGCAGCAGACGCATGAGGCAGCCCAGGCTCAGTTCAAATCAGTCATTCAACCAGAGCAGGTGGAGTGTAAGGGTATCCAAAAGTCCCAGGAAAGACCACGCAGAGACCTCTCAAACTGGCCGTGAACATATTTATATCAGGTGCCTCAGAGTTCAAACTGAAAAGCTTCCAGATGTGCAAGTGCAATGAAAGGCCTGCATAAGCAGAATATGCAACATTCGAGTTAGTTTAAGAAGATAAAAGGCAAATGTGTGCACCATTTTCTGGTTGATGGTCTGTCACTTGCTTGTCTTCATGGAGATATTGCTTTGTCACATAGATTGAGGTGTAATAAGGGGCCCACAGATCTCCATGTTAGGAATAGGAATTTATTAACGGAGAAATAGCGAAATAAAAACACCAGGATCATGTAAAGCGGGTTAATATGAACATTTTAAAACCAAATGACGAGACTCACTGCAGCAGTTACAGAGAGAGGAGTGACCAGGTTTTAGTGTAAAGTAAATTAGAGCCTAAGTTGATGGAGCCAGAAGCGCATCAATGTTCACTTCCCATTCCATTTATATTTACGGTTTAGGCTTTTCCAGCACTGACACTACGAGACCGTTACAGCTCAGCTCTGTGGAGAGGCAATCCCATAAGACTGCATGTTTTTCAAGGGTTTTTTTTTTTCAATAAAACGCATGTAATTAAATAAAAACAACATATGTGCAATGGACTCTTATTAGTGTCAAAAAAGTTACATGGTGCAACATTAATAATTCTTTTCACTTCAGCAAAAGTAATGGGCTTTTTACCACTTCTGTAATACTTTCTTGCCAATTAGTTTCCTGCTGTGATTATGAAACTTTTGATACTCAGTTGGTGCAGTATTGTAGTGTTTTAGCCGTTTATATATTTAGTGCAATAAATACAGTTAATGGTCTGTCCAGTTTAAAAGGTTCCACATAATAAATGGCAAAACTACTGGAGAAATTTACTGTTGATGCCACAGAAACAATGTAACCAGAAGCAGACACATCCCACTGTGCACACATAAAAGAAGCCATCCCCGGGGAACCATTCAAACTTTTATTATTTCACTGTCAGTCTGTTGACCTTTCGCCCTTTTATCACATGCTGCCATATATTAGACGAAAAAGTTTCAAGAAATCCTAACAAAAGAATAAGTTTTATTTTTCTGTGGCTTGCTGTGAATCACTAAAACGAGAAAGAGGATAAGAAAACTAAAAGGAATACTTATTTATTATTATTTTCTCTTTTTTTCTCTTTTTTTTCCCCTAAAGTTGCATTGTGTAAGTTTTCTGGCAGAAGGTCCATCAAATGCTTTTCTCCATGGAGATGTTATTGCTTTGTCTTTGTTTTACAGTTTGGTATTAAACTTGTACATCTTTATGGAGACCAACGAACCAAGTTACAGGTCAGATCTGTGGAGAGGCAGCCCTGCTCACAATCAGAATGCCTGTTTTTGTGCGTACTTTTGAGCTGTAAAACCTGTAAGTGAATAAATGTAAGGTAGTTGTTTAATGCCATACGGTGGAACATTCCAGGTAGAGCAAAGCAGGTGACAGACCCCCAACCAAAAATTTACAGAGTGTACCTTTAAAACAAATGGGAAATAACCGTTTCAACTTTTGGGAACACAGAAGTTTATACAAAATCCAGTGAGCCTGATTCAATGTTTTGCAGAAATGGTCTTCATGATCACAGAGCCGCTGATTGCACCACAAATACTGAGAAATCAAATTCAGAAGGCAGCCTGTTGTAATGCCATCTGGAAATCTTCCACTGAAGTTCAGATCTGATTTTGGGGAAAATATGTGAATACATTTGCAGGTGGAACACAACAAAACAATTTAATTCAATGAGGATAAATGCAAGAATATGGTGCAAGATTGTGATCATTATAGGGCTTGGGTTTTAGGATTATTAGCTTTAAATGTGAATGAACTATAATTACATCTCAGACAAATTAACCACAGTTTTTAATCAAAGATCTCTCCAGCTCTTTTAAGTGTCTGGAATGTCTACAAAAACAAAGAAACAGTTTATTTATATTAAGGTAACAAGCCTGTCTTTAGCAATTATTCTTAAGCCTATAGGGCTGGGCCATAATTCATATTGATCAGTCAATAATTTTATTTAGTGGTCTCTGTAAATACCTCAATCGTCCAGATAGGATCCATGGCAAAGGAGAAATTCAATTCTGTCAACTGGCCCTATGTTACACTGTTTTCTGATAATAATATTGTTTCCTCAACACAAACAGAGCTGTGTTTTATTTCATTCACACACGTTTAAGTCCCAAACCCTGCATGTTTAACTGTGTCCTTCAAACACTAAACACTCCACCGTGTGATGTTATGTAATAAAGTGCTCCATTATGTTTTTTAAAAGCCATACACTTTTACTAGAATCATTTGGATCAATTCAGCCCTGGAAATGCTGCTGAACAAGGTAAAATGTAGCTGTTAACTTGAAAACTACCGCTACATGACATCCCAAGGTGGAACAGAGAATTTTGAGCTTTGGAGATGTCTATAGACTGATAATAAACGATTACTCAGACATGTATGAAATAACAAAAACACACAAAAAACTCCAGGTTTGTTTTTGAGGAGGTAACAGCATTATAATATGGCTTAAAGCTCAGAGTCAATTTTGTCAAATACAGGACCATTAAAACAAATAAAAATGTCTTAGCAATAATGTTTCTGCTCCAAACCACATCCTTTTACAGACAGAGCTCTCACTTAAATGAAATTTAATTATTAAAAGCCCCAAGCTGATCAGTGACTATTCTTAAGTAACCATTAAAATTTTATTAACTGCACAGCCCTATGTTGATGTGTTAATTTCATCCCACCAGTGACCCTGATGTGAAGAATCTTAAAAACCTGAAAGCACCTGAAAATAACTACCCCCTATTACCTTAATGAGACACTCAGCAGCCCTCGCCAAACTGTGACAGCTCCACATCCTTAAACTCAAATGAGACACCACGGCTCGGGGCGACTGGCTCAAATCTCGCCGTCCGCCACTGACCACGGCGAATGCAATAGCCCTCATTTGCGGCGCCAGGATCGGGTGAGAGGGGGTGTAATGAGATGTAAATGTGTGGCACTGTACAGCTGACGCAACGCCCCGGTAACGCACGGCAACTGTAACGCAGAGTGGGAAGAAGCCAGAGGGACCCGTGGAGTTTGCAGTAAGAGGGGAGCGACCTCCCGGGATGGAAAATAAAATAATATAAAATAGCATGAGATTAGCCTTTTATTTAAGCTTTTGTCTGATGGAAATTATGCAGTGTCGATTTCACACTGTTCAAAGAAAATGCATGGGCACGTGGTGTTTTGTGCATGTAATTATGTATATTTCTGCATGAGTGGGATAAGGTATATTTAAAAAAGAGGTTTCTAAAAAGAATAAAGGCTTAAATGAATGGTGGTGAGGGCAAAAGGACTGACTACTAAAATGCATAGAAAAATACCAGTCCCATCTCGCAACTATAGATAGAATAGATCTGCATCTAGTAATACTGCTATATGAAACATTTTGAGGACTTTTTCCCCATTAAAGAAGTTTTCATTTTTAGTTAATTGCTATGGAAACACTCCTAATGTTTTATTCTGAAACCCATGGATTGGTTTGAATCATAATCAGTAAGCTTTATTGCCCTTGTCGGTGAACAAATATTTACAAATTAGGAATGAGGTGCAAAAAACATCCAAGTTTAATTGAACAATATTAAACTATGAATTTTAAATCATGAAACCACCAGATCACAAGCACCAGCTAAAAACGCAGCCCCTTGGTCGAGGTAAAGATTTAAATGCAACAACAGCTCGAAGTTAGTCATTAACAGACGATGATTATGCTTCAGGTTAAAATTAATTGGTGTAATTTTGAGTGGGAACATTTGGGAGGAGATTAAGAGGAGTGTGTGAAGGGGAATGAAAAGTTTAGAGGAGATAGAGCAACAGCATCCATCAACCTCCAGCTCGGTTTATGGAGGAGGATCACATGCTGTTGTACTCACTTTTTTACCCTATCAACACTTTTAATTACTGCATGTTTATGTTATAGTGCATCATGGTGGATTCAGGCTGGACTTATTCATAGACAAAACCTCAAACAGATGGCCTAAAAGATGATGTCATTTTTGATATTGCTTGGAGCATGTTGAAAAAGATGCAATATTGGTTTTGCAGAAGAATCTCATCTGTCTTCTTATTCAATAAAAACATCAGGAATTTCCAAAAATACATTAAAAAAGGAATCAATGTTAATCCTTAATATTCTGCTAACAAAAAAAAGTATTTTGTCATTTTTGCAGGGGTGAGTCCTTTATGTCTGGCTGCTCTGTGGAGTTTTGTCTTCACGGAACAGATCTGACCTGTAATGTGGCCTGGTGGTCACCCGCTTGTTACCAAAGCGATAAATCTTTTTGTCATACTGTGGAAAATTCCATGCAAACCAATGACATCTCCATGGAAACAAGCAAGTGGCACATGTGAAATGAAGGAGCTCAATGGCCTCACCTCAGATTTTCAGTTCACTGCTTCACTCATTGATTCTACAGAAAATCACACCGTTTTTCAGACTGATTTTTATTTATTTATTGGTTCATTTTTTCTGATACAGACTATGTGAGCCCCTGATTGGCTAATCCACCTGTCAGTCACGCCTTTTTGTAAAGCTTGTTGGCACTTTTGTTGCCTGGAATCCAGAATACACTCTTCTTCAATACACCTGTAAATCTCCATGTTTTCAAATTCATGAGTACAAATGGCCAACATTATTTTTGTTCACTTCTGACTGTCATCCCCTTCACAATGGCCCATGTTTTTAAAAGTTACAAATGACTGCTTTGTGCTGGCATAGGTTCCACTACAGCTGGTGCAGGAGGTCAAGAGGCCCCGAAAGTCCAGGAAGCACAGTACTCTAAAAAGTCCCAACTGGCAAGAGCAAACAGACTATACTCAAACAACCATTCATCCGGGTCAGCAACATGTCACAAAATGATTTCTCTCTGAAGTTAAAATGTATTATTCAGCATAGAGAAAGACCATCAACTTTCTGTCCCAAACTGTCCCCACGGCAGTAAACAACTCAATCAGCTCCGCTTTCCACATTGCTCCTGCTTCTCCTGTTTACTGCTCCAAGCCCATGCCTCACACACCCACCCACACACACTCACAGCAGGTTTAAGCACAGTCATCCCAACAATAACTCCAAGAAATGAATAGGCCAAGACTGCAACAATACAGGACTCACACTATAGCTACTTAGCTGATTGATACAATTACCATGGTGACACATTAGCAAAAACTGCCAAAAATGTGTTGGTTCGACTCCAGCTCTTAATATAAACATCATTGGTAGAGCGGTCAGAGCCATTAACTCAGAGGTTAGAGGGGAGCACCGACAGATAAATGCTGCAGTTTGTGTTCTTGGGCAAGATACACTTAACCCATCTTGCCCCCAATATCTGTGTACATTGGTGTACGAATGTGAGTGTGAATCGGTGAATCATTCCTTGACGTTAAGAGCTTTAAGTGACTTGAAAGTGGAAAAGCGGTGTATAAAAATAATAAGAAGTAGCTTGGTTACTTTTTCAGTTACTGTCTTAATACCCTGCCATAAGCCTCTATAGTTAGTCTAGCTTTGACGTAAAAAGCACTATAGTGTATATGGCATCTTTCACACGGATATCTTTAAGGTATATTTTATGAACTTCACAAGTTTTCTCTCACAGCTCAGCTCCAGACGCAGCTGAGGAAGAGTCACGTGTCATTATCACACCTCCGCAATGTATGATGCGTCATTTATTTCATACGAGTTTCTGTGGGCACTTTAGTCAACTGGCAAAGCAATCATCCAGAGATAAAAGCCTGCATTAGTCTGTCAGAACAATGGAAACGTTCAAATGAGGCAAAAAGACACAAGCTCAAAGCACATGGAGAGTTTGGTTCAAGGATCTTCAGCCAAATGTATGTACTCTGTGACCAAGGCAGTGATTACAACTCATCTCACATTTTGTTCTTTCAAAAGAGAAACATATTTTTTGTATAAGCAGCTTTTGAGATCAAAATACACCTGGTGTGTAATGTCTGTGACAGCAAATCTTCACTCTGGCCTCTGCAAGTTGTGAGAAAGGCTTTATAAACTCATCGTGGTGAATAATGAGGATGCAAAAGGTAAGTGAAGGATAACTTTAGACCACTGCATTACGAGACAGTGGAAATCTGGTACAGTGACTTTAGGTGAGAAAATATTACAGCTGGTCTGTGAATGCATCAGCAGATAGCAGTGACAGCTCCATCTATAAATGACTGCTAATCAGAAACTGGGACTCAACAAGTTTATAAAAAACATGTGTCAGTGTGTTTTCTCTGACGGCCTTAATTGCAATCTATTTTGAAATTCAAGATTCAGTATAAACATCAAGAAGTTATGAAACCATAAAGGACACTGAAAGAACTGCTGTATTGTTCAATTCAAGGTTTTCAGAACAATGGAGATAAAAGTTGAGTTCTTGGAAGAAGTCAATAATTTACCCAGTAATTGCAGTCTTTGTAATTAGCTATTAATATCAAACATAATTATGAAAATGCTTATACCTTGGACAAATTGGCTTCTCAAGACCTAATGCATTGAGACACAGAGGAGGGACACGTTTGGCTCTTTCTCTCCTCAAACTGCCCTGACACAGGATCGGCCGACCCCACCTGACCAATTCTCCTCTTAAACTGCACTTTTGAATGAGACACAAAGGCCACTGAAAAGTGCAGTGGAAATATTGCTAAAGCAAAACTTGAATTTCCCTCAGGATCAATGAAGTATCTCTCTCTCTCTAGATATATATTACTATTTAACAGAAATATGTTTTTTATTTCTTTTTTTATTTCTTTTACATATATGTGTACTTATACAAGTGTACATTATTTGGCACAATCTTTTGTCCTCTTTGTTACTATATAATGTGTACTCTACAGTGTAAAGCCATTTCTTTTGTGGATTAATACAGTTGTCTAAAAATGTCTTTGATTCAACAATCCCAATCAGAAGCTGTAAACAACATATGCTCATGGTTGTGTCCAGGAGAAACTACACCAAAAAACATCACAGTATGACATAAATGAAAATAAGCAAATAGGAAATGGACAATATCTTTACAAGCTTCATACAGTATATTATTGCCAATAGCTTTTCTGATAGTACATCCCACTACCTGACATGACCCTATCCGACAATCAAAGATGGTTGTTTGGTGTAGTCGATACAGCCTGTCTAAAAACCCTCTGTTGACACTCCAGACCACTCAAAAACATCAAATTGATATCGATATCGCGTGTCTACCATTCCTACAGTTTTAGCAGCAATAGTTTGTTCTTGGCAATTTCACAGAGTTACCCACGGTTGAGCGTAACCACGGGAAACCACTACCTACCGGGCTGTGCTAGCATGTTGCCTCAGATGTGTAAGCGCATGTAAAAGTCCAGCGTCTTTATGAACAAAGATCTGTAGACGTACCTCTCTCCGCCGCGAAGCCCAACAGCTCTGTTTGATTTTCCACACCACCGCAGCCACCAGCAGCAGAGACAGGAAGCAACTGAGGAAAGAGGAAAATAAGGGTTAGTACAATAACAATAGACGAAATATTAACACTTTGCAGCAGATGTCATCAACTTTTCCTGACGGGGTGAAGTCATCTGGAGTGGATTAGTGTGTTAAACATGTGTGAATGAACAAAGCACAACTCCAGGTATGTTTGTGATGAGGAAACAATCGATCTTTAAGGACAAAATATTCAGTTTTAACTAATACTGAAAAAAACACCAGCAAAAAACTGCTGTGAGACTCTCCATTATAGATAATAAATCATGAATATTATAATAACAGATGTATTGCTCACTTCATCATAATGTCAGAATAATAATGAGTATATTTTGTAATACATTTTGAAGAAACTCTAAGTGACAAACCTCCATTGTTCATTAAGTCTGTAACCCCAGCACATCTATTCCAAACAGTGAATAATTAGAAGTGCAACCTCACAGGAAACAATTGTTAAGAGCAAAATAAGGTGAAAAACATGTTGTGTGGTGAAAACTTAAGGGACAGGTTTAGTCTCAGCTTCTCACCTCGTGCTCCTCACCTCAAATCTTTCAGCAAAAGGTTAATGGCAGAGAACTTCAGGGTTTGAGGTGCAACTGTGGCGTCAAAAGTTTGTTTTTGTTTCTTGGGAAATCTTCGTTACAGTTTAATGTAATTAGATGTAGTGATTTATGACAAAATATGAAATTGTGATTATATGCGAGTTGTTGTTTTGTGAACTGCAGGTTCATTTCACAGAGATCCCAAAAAAGCAAGTTACTGGGGACTTTATATTACGTGGTCCAAAGGTCATGCCTAATTAAGTTAATAAGCACGTTTCGCAACAGACCAGTGAGGAGTTCGGCCTTGACGGTAAAGCTAACAACAATAACAACTGGTATGCTAACAAACACTTCCTGCATTGGACAATAAAGCGCTTTCTACTTAGATTCAGACAGTATGGAACGGACACATTTTGACCTGCAACCACATTTTGTCTAATACAATATATCTGTACTGAAGCCAGTTAAATTTGCTCAAATATATGGGAAAAATCATGTACGGTGCCTTTAAAAGCATTGCCTTTCTAAACAAACACATGAGGTTTGAAATTGAAATATTGGTTTGGCAGTTCAGAAAATTTACAAAATAAAGACATGAAACTACTTGCCCCCAGTATTTCAGATGAGACTTCTACTCATCCAACCACATGTTAACATCACATAGATGTCTTAATCCGTGTTCACACATGTTGGCAATATGGTATCCCAGAATGATTTAAGCGCCCTCCCATCTGACACAACCCAGGCCTCTGGTGTCCCAATTACAGAGAACGAAGGCCATGTAGGTTTAATGCACAAATATGAAACCCCACATTTAAATAAGTGTTCTATTTTAATCTATTCCTGTAGATGTGGTGCCAGAGACCTCATTATGTCACGGCATAGCTGCAAGATTCAGGTTAAATAAATCCACATTTCAGCGCGTTTAAAATCAATGGTGTTTTACCAGTGTGTTCAAGTGTATTTAGATGATCTCATTTGATAACTTATCTGTTCTTATCTACGCGTGGATGTTAGAGAAATGAAAACATTTACCATTAGGGCAGGGAATCACAGGGTACGATACAATATTATCACGGCACATGCAAAAATCAATATATTGCACATAATACTGATATACTGCTGTTTTTAAAGGACCAAATACATTTTAGCAATAATATTTTTTTGTTAAACCACCACTTGCACAAAATTAGTACAAAATAAATCTGTTTTAGTCATCAAAATAATAACAATGTCAAGTGTATTGCAGAGGCAAGGTTCCTTCCACTAAAGCAACAAAACTGTAGTGCTAGCTGCCATAGCAACTGACAAGTCAAAAAATTATCTACTGAATGGTGAAAAGTACTCAAAATGGGGCCTATGAAGAAGAAGCCAAAAGCCATGAATTACAGAAGCATACCCCTGCCCAGCACACACAAACACACACACAAACACTTTATTATTACTGGCACTTAAATGGGCCTCATCATTGTTTCCCTAAGGGTCTGATTATGCATTGTTTGTTGTAGTGACTTTTGCTGTCAGTTGTGGAAAATAAAAAGACATGAAACTACTTGCAATTCATCCCCTGGTGTTAGGCAATAAATACAAAAATATAAATAAAGTAGTATGAAATTGTGCTGTCCCAAACAGCAAATTACATTCAACAACACAAGTCAATTACTACTGCCTTGGACCAGCCTCTGAAGTAGAATGGCTTTATAACACAGAATTATGGATAACAAGCACAGCAATAAATCACCTTATATATGAGGGACAATGGCGTTTACATATGGTAATGGTAATATTAGTTTACAGTTTACTACCATGAGAGGGCTGATATGTTTGGCTGTGGACCCAATCCGCTCTCAGTAATAGCATAGTTTGGACCAGTTTGAACAACCATTATAAGGAGAAAGTGATTTTTTTTGTCATATCGCCCAGCCGTACGAGAAGATAGACCATATATTGTGTTAACTCATAGGATGCACCAATCCAGTTTTTTCAGTTTCTGAATACCGATTGAGATGCAATGGTTTAAAGTGATATCAGCATAGGCTCAAAACAGCATTTATTTCCTTTAAACACAAATAAAATAAGACAAAAATGTGTTATGTAGCTGTTATTTATCCCTTAAATAACAACAGAGCAACTTCGTATAAATAAAAAAAATCATTAAAACTTTATGAGACTTTCTGGACCAGTAAACAGTCTTATTACATTGATTTATATGTCCAACCAGGACATAGCTGAATCCAATATCCAATCCAGCAAATTTTTCAGTATCAACACCAACATCAGATACAAGTATTAGATCGGTGCATCCCTAGTTAAATCTCAGTTTTTTCCTTAAATAACTTGGTAGCATGATTGGGATTTATGAAGAGCTGCAAGCAATGCTTAACCAACAAAATATATCTAAGTATTATGATTCTCACTCAACTTCATAATGTTACTGACAGTTATAGTCTCATTAAGGCAAAGAGAGCGTAAAATACATTTCAATACTTTGCCTATGACAGAATGTACTAGGTAATTTCTCACACACACAATTTTTGTTTTGTGAATCCAAAAAAATCCTTGCAAATGCCCCATGACCAGAGCTATAAACTCTGCCATTTCTTCAGAATTGTTCAGTTTTGCTCAGAATCTTTAGTTTTGTTCAGAATTGTGGTTTTGGTAGAAACAAAACTTTTTTCCTCAAACTTCTGTCACTGTGTACTTCCCGTAGTGCATATTCATTACTTGCATAGCCCCTGCCTGCCCTGTGTGGTTCCTACGGCTCTATCTATACAGAAAAACCCCTTATCTCCTCCAGATTTCCACACAATGTGCTGTTTTATTGATCGGGCTTCCTGCTCTGTTTAAGAACTGACGGATTGCTGATGAATGATCTGCATGAGTAGATATGAGCAGCCAATCAAAAGCCTGGAAACAGCAGGAGACAGAGCAGATGGGGACAAAGCACAGGAGGAGAGGAGCAAGAGGGGTTAGATAGAAAGACAGAAGATTATGCAAACAATGAGCTAAAAAAAAGTAAGATTTAAATTTGACTATATCATTAGAAAGTGGCCAAGTCATGGACTTCTCACCTCCTCGGTGCACTTGTTTTACACCTGTACTTTCAAGCTTTCACAGTCACTTCAAATAAGCACAGAAATGTCAACAAGTTGTCACTAAAACTATAATTAGCATGCAAACTTTTAGGCACAAAGAAGATGTAACTGACAAAACTTCCCAGACAAAGAAAAAGACAGCTATTGCTTTAAAAGCACATTTTATGGTTTGGCCTGGAACATTTTGCATTTATTTCATGTTTTTATTGCTCACAAATACATTGAAGATCATGTTTTTACTCGGCTTCTCACTAGGCTTGCCTCTCCAGTAGGGCTGTCATGGTTCAAGAATTCCCCTTATGGTAACTTTATGTGCCTCTGCACTGCGGTGTGCAGTGTTCCCGGTATATCACAGGCCCATAACAATACATGTACAGCCAGGTGCATGTGTACGTGAAGTGTAATGTAGTTTTACAGACGAGTTACAAGGATATATGATTAGGATCCTTGAGTAAGTAACACGTAAAGCCTGTACACCCGTGGTAAACCCCCACAGAGGTGCCTGCAGGGGGACGCCTGTATGCACTGTGTGTACCTTGAATGTCCCCACTGAATCAGAACAGATGTCCCCACTGGGTAGTAGTGATGTGTGGGTCGACCTGTAATGGTTAACCGTTAACTGTGAACTTTTGTATGTGCATGTGTCACCTGCACAAAGAGGACAACTTTAGTCCTTATGCAATTATCGTTTAATGAAAACAGAGAGACAAGAAAAAGATGCACGGTGTCCTGTGCGCATGGAGCAAACACGTTCTATAGATACACACTGAAACTACACAAACAATGTTCCAGCGTGAACAAGACAGGTCACGAATCGTACACGCGAACATGGTGCAAAGACAAAGCTCCTCACATGGACGGAGGACGACAGGTGCTCCTCACTCTATGATCCAGGTGCTTAAGTCCCAAACTTAACTAAAAGCTTCTTACGTACGTTATATATCTAATGAATGCATAGGGCATTTCAAATAGCTCTTAAACAGTGCACCTAGTGTGAGTGATTTAACACATTATGCAAACAAAACCGCATGTTTGTAAGGCGCGCCCCCACAGATACTACGGCCAGCTCCAGTTTTAATGTGCGCAGATTCAGGTTCCAGTATTTGAACCCATTTGCTCAGAGCCACACAAACATGAATTGGTTCGTAGAGGAAAAGTAAAACGATGCCGCATGTGCATGAAGTCTCATCAAAATGCAAAATGAGGTGACCTGAACCCTCGTGTGGTGTGATTGATCATACTGCGGTATTGAAATATTGCGGTTACCACGAGAGTCCTACTCTCCACAGATCTTGGCTTGGTGGCATCACCTGCTTGTTGCTATGGAGATTGAAAAGTTTAATGCCATCCCATGGAACACTGAAAGCAAAGCAATACAATGTGCGTGGAGACAAGTAGATGGCAGATGGCAAAAGTGAAACATGCACTTAATAAGGTCCATAAGACATATGGAAACAAACAGAAGCCCCGTATATACTCTCTTTCCAACATATTATGCACACATAAGCAGAAACTTCAGTAATTGATTTCATAGTAGTATTAGTTTACTACATGTTAATTAGTTGCATCATTGACTTGTATCATTCAGTATTGGTTCACTTGTTTTCTTTGTCGTGCCATCCTGTCCCAATCCTAATGTGCCTCCTGTCAAATCTCTTCTAGAACAACTATTTTTGTATTTAAAAAAAAAAAACCTACTGCATCAATTTCTGCCTTCACTGCTACAGACAACTTCTGTTAAAAAGTCCTATTTTACACAGAATTTACTCTAGTGGGCTTTTAACCATGTTATAATATTGTTCCCCCCTCAAAAACATACCCAGAGTTGTGTTTTGTTTCATTCACACATGTTTGAGTAACCATTTATTATTAGTCTGTCTACATCTACAAAGCTCAAAATGCTCTGTTCCACTTTGTGATGTCGAGAAGTGGTAGTTTGCAAATTAACAGCTTTTTTTTTAACCTTTTGTTCTGTGAAGATAGGAAATACCAAGGCTGTAATTATCCAAAATATTCTAATAAAGGTGCATGGAGTTTAAAAACACAGTGGAGCACTTCCTGTAATCCCACATCACAAGGTGGAACAGAGTTTTTTCCGTTAGAGAGAAGAAATAAATATGGAGATTTGTGTGTTACACATGAGTGAATTCAGTAACACAAAACTCCAAGTATATTTTGACAAGGAAACATTATAACAGACAAAAAAATCCAAAACAAAAAAAGCGTAATAAGAGCCCTTTAATAAGTGTCCTCACAATAAACTTGTTTTACCTGAATCTTGCCTCTGCTGTAGAGTCCTCTGGCAGAGCTCATAACTGATCATTCTGGAGACCTGGTGTGGTGTTTTACGGTGGTCGTGTGCCTATTTTGTTACCACCAACTGTTCCCTTTTCTGCTTTGGCCCAAATGTCAGCCATATGCTCCCACAGTGCACGTGTTGGCTCTGGGCACATATAGCAGATTGGAGCTCTATTTATTCACTGCTCTGTTCACTTTGTAAACCTCCTTACTCCACACAATGGTTACACTGGGTTTTCACATGATCACACACACTCCTATGTCTTTTCCAGCCTCGTAATCAAACCACTCGAATGGATCATTAAGGAGTAGAGGCATGAATATTTGCAGCACTATAATCATTTTTGTATACTTGTGAATACTCTGACAACAGGAACTAAATGCAAGTTATCAAATCGTACATACAATACAAAAAGAAGTCACTACAGCTGCAATATAAAAAAAATAAATGAAATTGAAAAAAGCGATATTTACCACTGAAATATTTTAATGTATTCCTTGTCAAATATGTCGATATAAAAGTTTAAATCCAGACAATTAGTGGTGATATATTTTCTAGCGATAACGATTGTTGTGCAATATACAGATATAGATAATTTGTCAATATTTTTTCTTTTGTTCAGACTCACAATGCAGAAGTCCAAATGAAGTAACATAAAATATACTCCTGCTGATTTCTACAGAGTGAATTCTATATAGTTTTGTTGTAAAAACATGGACAACAATGTGCATTTAAGTGTACTGAAATGATTTCTGATTCTCCAATGAATGCACACCACATGTCCAAATGTAGACTGTAAATATCAAAATCTTCCTTACACACATTCATAAAATTATTCCTTAACTGCCTGTGTTGTTTAAACAGTTTTGGGGTTCAATCTTTTCATGTTTAATGGCCATTCCCAGATAAGATGACTAAAACACATTATCAACATGCAGCTTTTCACTAATTTGTATATCTGTCTAATTCAGATGTATAAACTATTACTTATCTCTGGTATAACTTCTTACACCTGAGATAAGTAATAATTTGGTGCTTTGATTGTTAATTCTGTAAAAATCTGTGCTGTTCCTCAGTACTTTATGTTGTGTTTTTCCCCTTTTTTAAGTCTAAACGCCATGTTTATTTTTGACGCAAACAGATCATGCCTCTCTAACTGGTTAATGTGCCTGTCAATCACGCCCTCTGACATCAGGGACACAGGATACAGCTCCAGATCCACTCATCCTTGTCAAAGCGTGTGGTTCCGACTGGTCAGCAAAGAACAGCATAAATGTGGCCAAATTAACCATTTCTAAACCAACTGTAACAAACATGCAAATTCTTATTTCAAAGCTCTATTTCCAAATATTCCTTAAAACGGGAACTAATCTGAAACTCCACCCCATTTCAATTATAGCCCACATTTCTATTCCACCTGCAAGAAATGCATGACATATTAATTTAGCCTTAACCTGGGTCCCTTATATGGGGGCATGAGAGCGTTGGTGCAGGGGCTGGAGGTGGGTGAGCTGACAGCACTACAATAGCCCGGGACACACAGCAGCTGAGGGCCCAGTGGTCTGTGTCCATGTGAATACTAATCCTGCAGCAGGCTCTGGCTGAGACTACGAGTGGCGGGAAATTAAAAGCACTCACCGTTCAACACCTTTTTATTTCTGAGACGCTGATGGGTTTGTCCAGTGGAGCGCTCAGAACCAGCCAGAGGTCTACATTTATGAAGGGAGTAAAGGGGGAGGAAGGGGGTGTTAGGAGGTTAGCTCCCAGACAGACCCACCTGGATACATATACGGCCTTATTTTCTCTGTAATACAGCGTTGTGCTAAACTTTAAATGTAGGAGTATGTTGTTAACGACAGCTACTTGTTTTTTTAATATATATTTTAAAGCTTTTTTATCATCCAAAACGGGTGCGTGTCATTTCTTTCACACGTTTCAGTAATCCTGCTATTGAGGGAATAGCTCATCTTAAATATGCAGGATTTGTGTGTTAAACATGAGTGAATGAAAAAAACGAAACCCCAGGTATGTTTGTGATGAGGAAACATAACGTCAGTCTGTAAATAGCGCAATATGGGCCATTTAAAGCTGTACTAAATTTTCTTCATGTAATTAAGTGAAATTTGTTTGAGTTGTAAAGCACTTCTTCTGGGTCAAACCAAAATGTGTCTGTTTGCTGTCAGCATCAAATCAATCATTTTTATTGCTTAAAAACTCTTCACTATGAATAATTAAGATCCTTAATGTGTTAGAAAAGTGAGGACTTTGGAATTCAAAAATGTACTTAACCCCTTGAATTTATATAGATGTATAAAAAATGTTTTGTGTGTGTTTTTGCCCTTAAGTAGATGGTAAATTAAGTTGAGATTATTAATTTGACTATAGCAAAAACATATATATAGAAATTTGAGTATGTTACAAATTTGCAACAACCAGAAATGATTGATTGCCAAAGGTTGCCAAACCGGCACTGGGGGAATGCAGTCGCTATTTTGGCTTGTTGCATATGCGTGACATTTGGCGTTAAACGATTTTTAAAATGATCTATTTTTTTCACATGTAAAATGTAGGTACGAGTCTGTTTATAGGCAATGCTGAGAATCACATTTGTCCAGTGGGACTTAATGAATCGTGCGCTTCAGTTACTTTGAATGTAATTATTTATGCTCAAACACAACAGAAAGAGTTTTTCATGTATCCTTGAATAGACCCATCCTAAAACAATATAAAAAACTTGTAGACAACTTTTGCAGAGTTGTGTCCTATAGGAGCTGGTGCTATTAAGTCCCTTTTACAACCAGAAGCAGTGCAGATGTTACAGAATCAGCTCGGTTCCTCTGCAGAGCCCCTGCACACACTAATAGATGTTAATTAGTCACAGTTAATAAAATTTGCATCTGAGTTATCTAGCACCTTTTAAAAATGTGTAGAGCCATAATGAGTACATCAGCCCTCACACTTTCACTGAGTGTAATACAGACTTTAACAGAGACTTGATTTGAACCACATATGGAGTCAGTATATTTTAAATAATATACAATACAATATTTTGCTATTTGAGAGCTGTGTTGTGTATTTTTAAATCTGAGGAAAATAAAACTGGAAAAAAGTTGTCTTCAATCAAAGAGTCTGGATTTATTAAAGCAATTGTGCACACAATTACAGAGAAAAATGGAAAGCCAAAACCTGTCTGTCCCTCACGCGAGGTACGTCTCTTCCTGATCATACACGTCAACACCAGACTGTATAAAAGAAGTGGACGAGGTGAGCGTGACGTCACCCATAGCGTTTAGCGCCGCTCAAATGAGGCTTGTGATGCTAATGGCTACAGGGGCATACCTGGAGCCAGGATCTTGTTGTTATGTGCTATGAATAGGGTTTTTTTGACGGACAAAATAGCGAAAAAAAAAATCAGGATCATGTAGAGTGGGTTCGTATGTACATTTTAAGACCAAAATGACGAGGCTCACAGCAGCAGGTCCAGAGAGACGAGCGCTCAGATCCCAATGTAAGTCAATGGGAAAAAAGGAGAGAAGGAGCCGGAAGAGCCTCCTAGCGCACTTCCGATTTGGCACGCGGCGGCTAACGGGATAGCTTAGTCCACTCATATATACGGCCTATGGTCAACACCAAAACAAGCTTCTTATACAGTTTACAAACGTCATCAAATCAACATGACAACCTTCAGAAGGAGACGAGTGTATCTGGATTTAACTGGGGCATTGATTAGCTAAACTCCCGTGTACCAATAATTCTAAATGATGAGAATGAACAGAACAACAACCTGTTGTTTTAACTCTGGTAGATACTGGCTGAACATAATAACCTGCCCTGAAGAGGCCCAGACACAGCAGATCACACCACTGCCTGTGACCATGAATAGAGATGCTTTAGCACTTGTGAGTTACTAATTATCTAAACCCAAACAATATATTCTGTTAGTTTAGCAAGGCCAGAAATTTTCCATCACAGCTGTGTTAGGAGTAATGTCATTTATAGTGGGTATGATCGTTCATGTAATGGAGAATATAATGCTATTATTTTATTTATCTGTAACAAGTAATGGCTCTTTCCTCTATTAAGCCCTGCAAGGTCCATCCATCCATCTTCTCCCACTTAATCCAGCTGGGTCGCGGGGGCAGCTTGTTGCCCAAACCTCACAGCACCTGACCCCCCCTATGAACCCCTCTGTGAGTGGTGAGCCCACAGGAGGGTGGACGTCATGGTCCTTGATGTTAGTTCACAGGATGCTGCATGTGCATTGAGTTGATGGGGGAAACGGGAGTGCCCAGAGGAAATCCATCCAGACACGGGGAGAACACAGAAAGGATCAAACCCACAACCTTCTTGCTGTGAGTGTTAGCCACTCAGCCACCATGTCAGCCACCATGTCAGTGACCTGCAAGTGGAATAATCAAGCCTATGCATATAATTAGAATAATCATTCAATCAATCATTTATAGTGTTCACTGCAAAAAGCAATATCTAAGTAAATTAAAATGACTTAAATTAAGAATATTTAACTTGATTTGGGCAAATCAAATTTAACTCAACGAGTGCAATGAGTTGTTGTTTTTTTATCTCAAGTGCAGCAAGATGTGTTTTTATATTTTAAGTACAAAAAGTCTTGTTCTATTGATAGATCACTTTAATTGTCAAGTGAAATATAATCAAGTGATGAGGAAACTTTCTTAATTCAAGTGATCTCAACTTGGCTAGACTTTAGTTTTTTCAGTGTTAAAACCAAAAAACAAATAATTACTGACTAATCAAATACTAAAATTGTGAAAGAAAAAAACAAAACAAAAAACAAAACTGTAGCCCAAGCTCTCTTACAATACTGTTATAGTTAAAGTGAATGTAACCCTGACTGCCCATTGAACATGACTTTCTGTGTTCAGGATCCACTAAAAGAGCAGAATTTACATAACACAGAGGATCCACTGAGATCTGAGTCAGATCTGAGTCCCAGAACACATCATCCCCTCATCCCTCATCCCTTCATTCCATCATCCCATCAGAGCAGGTAAGGGAGAGGAGTGTCCCAGGCTCGTATATTATACATGTCATGCAGAAGTCAGGGTGCACCTCCTCTTTATTAGAGTTAAAGCAAAAGGATGAACCCGAGAACAGAAAAGTTAAAGCCTTTACTTTTTCTAATTTATGTTAATGATATTACTTCAGTGTCTTCATTATTAAAGTGTATTTTATTTGCAGACGACACCACTCTGTTTTACTCAGGACAAAACATTAAGGATGTTCTAGAGGTTGTAGAGAAGGAATTAAAAACTATGTTATTTAAAAAAAATTAAAAACTAGTTTTATTGTAACAGATTGTCCTTAAATTTCAGTAAAACAAAATTTATGGTATTTAGTAGTAGAAAAAAGTGTCAATGCCACATTACTTATTGGAGATGAGGAAACAGAGCGGGCACATGAGTTTAAGTTTTTGGGTGTTATGATCGATGAACATCTGACATGGAAATCCCATATAGTTTATGTCAAAATTAAATTATCACAAGTAATATCTGTGCTATATAAGGTAAAAGAGTCATTAAATAGGAGTGCATTGTATTTGTTGTATAATTCATTGATTGTTCCATATTTGACCTATTGCATTGAAGTTTGGGGAAGTGCTCGTAAAACTTATGTTAATCCAATTTTTCTTTTACAGAAAAGAACGGAGGTGGATACAGACACTCAACAAACCCAATATTTATACAGTTAAAGATACTAAAATCTAATGAATTGGTAGAACTACTACAAATCAGCAGATCTTGCCCACCAATCTCCAAAGAAAAAGTCATTATAACTTGAAAGGAATTGAAATCTTTAAAAAACCCAGGTTCAAAATGACAACAATGGAAAAGTATGTTTCAGTCAAAGGTGTCAGCTTATGGAACAGTCTAAATGAAAAAAATCAAAGCTTCAGAATCTATTCAAGTGTTTAAAAGAAAAGTCAAACATGATCTGTTAAAAAAGTATGAAATATGAACTGTCCTCTTGTGTAAATTAACAAGAATTTAATATTGTGTATAAATGCAGTTGGAACTGTTGAAGTATTAGAAATGTTTTACTTTGTGTGAAAAGGGGGCAGATATTACATGTTTATTCTTCTTTCTGCTCCTTTTCATTCACATTGATGTATGAAACATAATTATTTTGTATTCAACTTTCATGAATGAAACAAAACAAAAAACAAAAAAAAAAGACCAGAAGGTAAAAGTACATAGTCCATACACAAAACAAAACATACATACTGCGTTGCTTCAGAAATATACTAATAATTAAACAGGTACTGGATGTGGCTAGTGCAGCTACTATAGTTTGAAAACTTAAAAAATGCTGGTTATATTCTTAACTTTTTCCCAGTGGTGAATAAAACTGTCTTGCTTTTCAAATTGTGGAATAACATTGAACAAGAAAACATGTTTAAGAAAACTAAACCAAGCAGAGAAGATGGATGGTGAAGTTTGGGATGCACAAGAGCTGGTTAGAAGAAGCCAAGTGGGTCAAACGTAGCTCAGGAGGCAGAGGAGATAGAGGAGGAAAGAGGAGGCAGAGGAGGAGGAAAGAGGAGGCAGAGGAGGTAGAGACAGAGGAGGCAGAGGAGGAAGAGGAGGAAGAGGAGATAGAGAAGGAGGAGGAGGAAGAGGAGGCAGAGGAGACAGAGGAGACAGAGGAGGCAGAGGAGGCAGAGGAGATAGAGGAGGACAAGGCGGCAGAGGAGGTAGAGGAGACAGAAGAGGCAGAGGAGGAAGAGAAGGAAGAGGAGGAAGAGGAGACAGAGGAGGAAATGGAGGCAGAGGAGGAAGAGGAGGCAGAGGAGGAAGAGGAGGCAGAGGAGGAAGTGGAGGCAGAGGAGGAAGAGGAGGCAGAGGAGATAGAGGAGGAAGAGGAGGCAGAGGAGAGGAGAAAGAGGAGGAAGAGGAGCCAGAGGAGGCAGAGGAGATAGAAGAGGAAGAGGAGACAGAGGAGGCAGAGGAGATAGAGGAGGAAGAGGAGACAGGAGGCAGAGGAGATAGAGGAGGCAGAGGAGAGGAGGAAGAGGAGCCAGAGGAGGAAGAGGAGACAGAGGAGGCAGAGGAGACAGAGGAGGCAGAGGAGACAGGGGAGGCAGAGGAGATAGGAGGCAGAGGAGATAGAGGAGGAAGAGGAGACAGGGGAGGCAGAGGAGATAGAGGAGGAAGAGGAGACAGAGGAGGCAGAGGAGGAAGAGGAGATAGAGAAGGAAGAGGAGGAAGAGGAGGCAGAGGAGACAGAGGAGGCAGAGGAGATAGAGGAGGACAAGGTGGCAGAGGAGGTAGAGGAGACAGAGGAGGCAGGAGGAAGAGAAGGAAGAGGAGGAAGAGGAGACAGAGGAGGAAGAGGAGGAAGAGGAGACAGAGGAGGAAGTGGAGGCAGAGGAGGAAGAGGAGGCAGAGGAGGAAGTGGAGGCAGAGGAGGAAGAGGAGGCAGAGGAGATAGAGGAGGCAGAGGAGATAGAAGAGGAAGAGGAGACAGAGGAGATAGAGGAGGAAGAGGAGACAGGAGGCAGAGGAGATAGAGGAGGCAGAGGAGAGGAGAAAGAGGAGGAAGAGGAGCCAGAGGAGGAAGAGGAGACAGAGGAGGAAGAGGAGACAGAGGAGGCAGAGGAGATAGAGGAGGAAGAGGAGACAGAGGAGGCAGAGGAGGAAGAGGAGACAATGGAGGCAGAGGAGACAGAGGAGGAAGAGGAGGCAGAGGAGGAAGAGCAGGAAGAGGGAGTAGAGGAGGAAGAGGAGGAAGAGGAAGAAGAGGATGGAGGCAGAGGAGGAAGAGGCAGATGATAGGCAGAGGAGGCAAAGGAGGCAGAGGAGGAAAAGGAGGAAGAGGAGACAGAGAGCAGGCAGAGGAAGCAGAAGAGAGAGAGGAGGAAGAGAAGGAAGAAGAGAGAGAAGAGATATAGAGAAGGAAGAGGAGGCAGAAGAGAGGCAGAGGAGATATAGAGGAGACATAAGAAAGAGAGGAGATATAGAGGAGAGCGGGGCTGTGGGCTCCCCCTGCCGAGTGGCCTGGGAGACCCCTGAGGACAGAGAGTGAGGAAGTGTCCCAGAGCCCTCACTCCTGCTGCTGCTAAGGACCCGAGGGACACTACGGGGGGGCTGTCAATCACACACACACACAGGCTACAAAGTGAAAACCAGAGTTAGGTCGGCTTTCTTTTAATTGTGAAGATGTTGAGGTGGACATTCTAGTTTTGGTGGAGGTAATTTTGGTTGAGAGAAAGACAACATCTATGGGCCCTAGAAGGTATACCTAAATACTGGGGGTGGGACGAGATACAATTTCCACAATAAGAGACAAGACATGAGATTAGATCTATGAGAATGAGACAAGACAAGATTTGGATATTCTTTCTAATAAAGAAAGAATGCTTTTTGGACTCACAATATTTGATTTACTTTATTTAATATTTCTGCTGTCATTGTATAGCAGCGCTTTTGGGACTACAGCTTCTTAAAAAATGTAACTAACCAATACTTAAATCTATTTTAGTATCCAATCCGAATGTAAAAACATGAAAAAACAACCTCACAAGATCATTTTCAGCATACGTGCACAATCTGCGGGCAATTTTCTGTCGTGAGGTCTTGTGGTACGAGAGGTGGTCGAATACTGTCGTACTGGCGATCGAGTCTTTTGGGCTTTCATCATGCACAGTGGGAAATCAAAAAAGGTAAGGCTAAGACTGCTTATAAAGTTGTTTTATAACGTTTCCACCGTAACGTTTTCATGACCACTAATGAATGAGCCAGGCATAGTGTTTTGTTTGTGAGACTCGTGGCTGTTGTAAGATGGGTTAGGAAAGTGGCATTAAGCTTCTTCAGTGTGCAAATTGGCGTTTTATGTGGAAGTTAAGAACTTGCCCAATTCACTAGCTTGTTGCCTTGACAGGCTCACTACTACAGCAAGATCTCCACCTAGAAAACACTGATTTGTGCCATTTTTTGGCTTCTGACAGTATTTGACCACCTCTAGCAATGGACTTTAGCTTCAAACGTGCCAGAGTTCCCCTTTAAACAGGTCAAAACTCTCTAGAAAAACAGGCATTCTGACCTTAAACTTGGGCTGGTTTTGTCTTCATAATGATAGAGGGTTTAATGCCATACTGTGAAACATTCTAGGCAACGCAATCTCCATGAAAAAAGCACTGAATGAACCCTTTACCAGAAAAGTTACACAATCCACCTTTAGGGGTGCGTTTTGATCATTATTCTATCCAAATCTCCATAAAGTGTCTATGAATACAGAGACTATTGAAAAAATACAAATCAATTATGACAACACTACCAGGAGCATGCCACTGTACCACACCAATAATCTTAAGGTATTGACAATTTTAAAACAAATTAACAATTTAACCTTACTGGCCTCAAGACGGAAGCAGTGACGTACACTGGAAAATTAAAACATACCGAGGGAGAGTGGCTGTTTTGAAGTACACTTTAGCTGTCAGTTCTTAATTTTCTCCAGGAACTTTCACTTTGCATCATTTCTCTGATTGCAAAGGCATACATAATCGACTCTAAGCAATAAATCTAGGACGCATAATTACAGCTTTAAAGCAGCCGACAGATTCTGACACATTTCTGTCGCAGGGCTAATTGCACAGCGCACACACACAAAAAAAGTCCACATGTGTCAATACATGAGACTTTTTCGTTTGCATGTTTTCATTCATCATTTTAAAAGCTTCCTTCGACAGTAGAAAAGTTATTTTGTTTTTAAAGGTCCTAAAGTACACAAAATGGACTCTTGTGAGCTTTAAGTGATGTTAGAATGTTGTAATCTCATCGTTTTGTTTCATTCCAACATGTTTGAGTCCACATCTCCAAGCTCCAAACGCTCTGTAGTGGTAGTTTTCAAATTAACAGCTACAGTTTACCTTTTTTTCAGTAGCGGTGGGAAATTCCAGAGTTGAAATCATCCAAATGATTCTAGTGACAGTGTATAGAGTTTAAAAGCACACTGGAGCACTACCTGTATTACCACATAACATCACAAGGTGGGACAGTGTTTTCAGTTTGAGAGAAGAACTCGGCCTAAACATGCAGGGTTTAGAAGAATGAAACTAAACATAACTCCAGGTACGTTTGTGATGAGGAAACAACAACATAGAATAAATCAAATAGGAGGGGTGGGTATTGCCAACAACCTTGCGATACGATACGATTCGCGATACAGGGGTCACGATACGATACGATTCGCGATACAGGGGTATCCCGATACATGGTCTTCAAGGCGTACGTATCCCGATATTTTACATTACGTAACCTATAATTTAAAAAAAAGACAGATGTTTACTCAAATGTTATTTTTATTTTGGTGTAGCGCATCAGTTACAATGTAACAGAAGAAGGCTGTAAGGCAGAAACTGCCCTTGATTAACCTGTTAACACCCGCACTCGGCACAAGTGTTCAAATATGTACCAGATGTTCCAAACTGTAATAAGATGTAATGTACTGTATAATAAATAAACCATCTTCTGAAATTTAGGCATGTTTTCTTAAGATAAATAACTAAAACAAGCCAAAAAATTTCGCTCCATATGTCTCGTGTGCCTCCACCTGTGAGTGTGCATAAAGGCGGAGAGAGAGAGTCTCCATACACAGAGCGCATGGAGCTAGCCTATCACTACAGCACCTCTGCCCCACATGGGGCCCACCGCTGAAATCGTCTTTTCATAGGCTACTCAGATCTGTCAATCATTTCCTGAAAGAACCAATGACTGAAGAGGTTTTGCCGTGGAACTGTCCCTCGGTCATGCGTAATACGCCGCTAACTGGACGCACTCGTTTTGTTCCCCAAGCTGTAGCGCGGCGCCCGTAGCCAGACCGAAGCCTGGATACGCTTGTTTTGTAGCTAAGAGTGTGGAGAAAACAAACATACCCCACACCGCTAACAGGAGCTAAGCGTTTAGCTATGCTAAGGACCAAGAGCGAGAGTAGTAGAGAGATGCGTCGCTCATCTATTCAGACAAACTCGGACTTTCTGGATTATTTCTCCACATGGAATTATTTTATGAAAAAAGCAACTGGATATTTTTCTGTGGACTGTTACGGACTAATTGAGCACAGCTATTCCTGGACTGGACCCGTTTCGGCCCGACAGAACCGGCTCAAAGGTAAGAAATGCGATGAATATTTTCAGGAATTATAAGTTATGGCTCTTTGGGCTGTGTGGCATAAAATGAATGATATGGTGGTTTTACTGAGGAATTAAGCTTTCAAACGATGTATAGCATGTCAATATTGGAAAAATAAGTACGGTGAATATCTGGCTTGACTTTTTAATGTTGTGTAATCGCGCGCCGGCGGGTGGGTGTTAATGTAAACATGGCTTAACAAGGCTGTATGCTGACATGCAGCTCTTTTGATGAAAGTAAACTTAAGATATGGCCTTAACAAGGCTGTAGTGCAGAAGGAATGCTGCCTCTGACAATACGAAATGCGCATTGCAAGGATCAATTATCAGATGCAGTTTGCTGAAGCTTGATAAATAATGTTTGTTGCATGTAAAATACCGATACTGACGCCTCCGTATCGATACGTGTATCGCCAAGAGGCCCACGCCGATGTATCCCCGTATTGATTTTTGAACACACCCCTATCAAATAGCGTAATATGACTCCTTTAAATGCATTTCTATTGGGTATTATGTTGGGGTCAGGGTCTCTGTCCTCAGCCAGTTCAAATGATGGATCAGTGTTTGGTTTCATTGCTCTATAGTGAAGTCAGTCAGATGAAAACTCTTCAGGACATTTTGTGGATGAAGTCATTAAGTCTGCTCTTTAATTTGACTTTTACAATTGATTGTCTTGAACTTTGTCCCAGTCTAAGGCCCCTGTTTAGACCCTGTAAAAACACAGGCTTAGTTCATATTTCACTTGTGACTTTTTGTGAATCAATAGTGGGGGATCTCGAGCTTCCTTCCATCATTCTCTTAATCTCGCCTTTCAGCTCTTCCCCTCAATGAAGAAGCGTGGATTCTTATATTTGACCAATATTAATAATATTCCCAACCCCGCTCACAGTCAGAATGCCTGTTTTCTATGTATTTTTGAGCTATAAATCCATCTATAACTGAATAGATGTAAGGAAGATCTGTTTAATGTCATACTGTGGAATGTGTGGCAATGACATATACAAAAAAGTTACATAGCGCACCTTGAATGCAATGAATTATTCCCTAATTCTTTTACATATTTTGTCACCTATTTTGCTCCTGGTGAATGCAGCAGCAAGTATTGAGTTAGTTTGGTTTCAAAAACAGGTTCATAGTGAGGTGAGACTGTGGATCAGAGGCGAGTGGCATAGTTCCCAGAAGGATCTGAGCACTTAGAAACACAGCGTTTAAAAAGAAGAGAAGTGTTGAATGGTGTCACCTGTTGACTCTGGCTGTGAGAGGAGGAGGGCGAGCTCTGGTGAAGACGCAGCTTCAGAAGTGAAAGATAAAGTGGGTTTGACTCTGATGTGCTCAAAAGGGACTTAAGACATGAGCAAAGTGATTTATTCAGTGGATCTGGGGTCTGCCGTATGCTACCTGACCCATTTCAACTAAGGTCAAAAAACCTGCTGGTGCCCATCCTCTCCCGAAAAACAGACAAAAGGGAAATATATGCCTTTTATACAATTCTGTATACAACTCATAAGGTAAAACATGCACTGACTTTTCTGATGATGCCACCTACTTTTCTCCATGGGAATGTTCTTGCTTTGCCTAGAATGTTCCACAGTATGGCATAAAAACATATTTATTCAAATATAAAATAATAAAATAATAATGATTAATTCTTACTGTAAGATAACTTTGCACAGCAAGATGGATTCTCGCGATATTTGTGAGTTCACAAAACAGAATCCATCTTTGCTCCTACTGGTGCGGTGCCGGTTTGTGCAGAGCCAAAGGCCACAAACGAACCAAAACAAAACATGGCGACACCAGTGTCAATATGGGCCATTTTGTTGTGAAAACGTAGAAGTAGGTAAGAGCTTTGAACATTTGTAGACAGGAAAGATGTTTGGACTTTTCTCTCAACTGGATGCAACTAAAGTTTGATTCCGCTGATGTGATGCTTTGACCAATCAGATTCAAACAGTCATCATGACGTTCAGAGTTTGCTGATGGCTTTCAGAATCATCCCAGATTAATAATGTGTAGAACTCAACTGGCATGAGCCAGGTTAACTGAGGGAGCACCTCCACAGATCTGACCTGAAACTTGGCCTGCAGGTGACCCTTGGTTATCTCCAAGATAAATTAATCATATGGCATTAAGAGAATCGTTCCACACAAAATGATAACGGCACATGGAGGACCCACCACCAAAATGTTTCATAGTACACCTTTAAGAAACGGCAATGATTCAGTTATACCAGCACTTGATAACCCATCTTCAAGACTACAACAAAAATGTACTTTAATTAATACAGCTAACCCAAGTAGTATAGTACTTTTTAATAAGGCTACATTACTCTTACAAAAATAAAGATCTTCAGTAAACATTTAGAGTTTTTCTTTAATATTAGGTGATGTTTATAGAAGTTGTTTTGGCCACTGGTAAATTTCGTGTATTTGATTAGTTCCCAGTGGACATTTGATTGGATAGTACAACATCAGGTCTCCTACATCTGCAAGTTGCTTCTTCAGTTATTTAATGCATTTCCTTCTACTTATACTAATATAGGCGGCTGAGTACTACTTTGTATGTTCTTTCTGTGTCTGGGTGGGTTTCCCTCATCAACCCAAAACATGCACCATAGGTAAAATCCTCCATCTAAGGTACTCCTGACAAAGCCTAGCAACAAGATCATGGAAATGGGTCCCCATGTGCCCCATGTGCTGCCCACTGCTCCTGAAAGGATGGGTGAAATGCTGAGGACAATTTCCCTACAGGGATAATAAAACTAAAACAAAAATAGTATAACTTCAAGGTGAGTTCTTAGCACTGCCAGTCAATTTCCATGGCCCCAGAGTGAACTAAAATATTCAGGAAGTACTTGTGGAGATGGAAACAGCCAACATAGAGTTATTTTAAAAGTCGTCTTTAAGCAACACAGATATGTCAGTGAGGTAGCAAAGCCTCATGGGAGGTTGAGTTTTCTGGGACATCCATCTCAGCACTCAACTGCACAAGGTTAAGGTTCAGGAGATAAAAACTGCCGAGAGGTGAGGGGTGGTCAGTCTAAAACAAAGAGACGATCTTTTCACTTTGACGTCTGTGTTTGAAAGAAAAATAAAAGTGAACTTTGCTCTCTAAAATCTACAGCACAAGAACAGAATGAGGAGTCCAGACTGACAACTATATGTTTGCAAAGGATCTTGTTTTTTTTAGCCTGTGGGCAAGAAGCACAAAAAGTTAGTTTAGTTTAGTGTTGTCCTACTTGATTTAGATACTAAGGAATTGTCTCAGTAATTAATACCAATTATGATACTACAAAGAAGATATATTCATACTGATAAAGCTCAAACGCATACCAAAACTGATCAGGAAAGCTCATATTTTGTCCTGTTAATGTGATTTTTGCAGTATCAATATTACTAGCTTTGAGAATAGTCTTAGTATTTTTGTATTTTCTGTATAGATGAACCCAAACTTGAGTAAATGCATTTACAATCAAAACACAACTGTGATAGTACTTGTAATAGTGACAATACTACTCTTATTTCACCTCATTTTGGTTACTTGAAGGTTACAAGCAAGCAACATATATTCATTTACAATTACTTATTATTAATCTAATTATATTCCACAAATAACCCAATAACGTTGTAGGATGCCCTTACATTTTTTAAGTCATTCGTATAAAACTGTAAATTACTTTGACTTCAAAATAAACTCAAGACTAAAGTTACTGATAATTATGTTGGCCCCTTGATGTTTGAGATCACAGACTTCAATGGACTACAGTTAAATTTCCCAAAAAATGAGAAGTCAAGTATAATTTTAGAAGCTACATTTCATTAAGTATCAGTATCCGTGCCCAACTGTTTGGGTTTATCGAGCCAAGAAATCTGTCACTGAGGTCAGCAATACTTCAAAGTGAGCTTGTACTTTAGCAACCAAATTTAATATTAAGAAATATGACAGATTTAAAACACTTTCATAGCAATTAGAAAAAAATTAATGTTTTCGATGTCTATACCACAGGGATTTCCGGGCCTGTAAGAAAATATTCGATTTGCACAAAAAGCGAGGGAGTTTGTAATGGACTAAATAAGAGCGTGGACAATAGTGGACAGTGTGTTGTTTAACGCATGTGTTTCTATAGTGTGAGGATAGGATGCTGCTGGTTTTATAGATAACGCTATGGCAACACCTTCATCTATCCCCACAGGGAAAAGTGACACCGAACAGAAACAACCAACAAGGAGATTAAGAAACAGAGAGACAGGGGAGAGAGCGAGAGTGGGAGGGAAAGAGAGACAGAGAATGAGAGAGGAGAGAAAGCGAGGGAGGGAAAGAGTGAGAGAGAGAGGAGAGAGAAGTAGAGAGAAGTGTGGAGAGGCAGGGAGAGAGAGAGTGAGGAGGCAGGGGGGTATGGAGAAAGACAGAGGCAGGCAAACACAGGGAGAGAGACAGAGAGAGAGAAAGAGGCAGAAAGGTAGAGAGAGAGAGAGAAGTCCACAGAGAAAGAGGGAGAGAGCAAGAGGGACCGAAAAAGAGAGGGGGAGAAGGAATGAGAGGGAGGCAGAGACAGATAGAAGAGATGGAAGCATGCAAAAAGGCACAAAGAAACACAAACAGAGCAACAGGAGGAAGAAAAAGAGGATAAAGGGAGGGAGAGAAAGAGAGAGAGGGGTAAGCAGAGACAAAAACAAAGTGGGAGAGAATGAGAAAACAATTTCCATGTTAATTAGCATCCCCTCCCACGCTAAACAAACACGCACTAACAAACGCAGGAAAACAGACGAGGAAGGCGCTGACTTTGGCCCCCACTCATCTGATTTTTCCTCCATCACAGGACAACAGACAGATGGAGGGATGGGGGATGAAGACGGGGAGAAGGCAAGAGAGGGAAAGAAGGGAGCAGGCAAAGCTGAAGAAGAAGTAATACAAGCATAATTTGTGGCCATACCAGCTTGTCAAAGTCTGATCCCGTCAGATCTCAGAAGCTAAGCAAGGCCGGGGCTGGTTAGTACATGGATGGGAGACCCACTGGGAAAATCAGCTGCCACAGGGGGGCGCCAGTCGCAAAAAACTGTTGCTGTGTCGTTAGGCAAGACACTTCACACACCTTGCCTAGTATGAAAGTGGTGTGAGTGTGAGTGATGGTGGTGGTCAGAGGGGCCGATGGTGCAGATTAGCAGCCTCGGTAAGTGTCTTTGAGTGTCCAGAAAAGTGTTAAATAAAACTGAGGTATGAAAATTGTTATGATTATTATTATGATTATTATTAGTAGTAGTAGTAGTAGTAGTACTACTACTACTACTAGTAGTAGTAGTAGTAGTAGTAGTAGTAAATGGTAAAGTAAATGGTGCAAGTATAAGTCATCCATAGATGAAAAAACTGGCATTACAAGACTGTCTATCAAAATAAAAATCAAATCAAATACACAATATTTTAAACTTATTTTGCAACTACAATAGCGGGTACTCCATAATGGCATATTTATCTACACACAACTGCTCACTGGCCAGGTCATGTTGCACAGTGTGATGCGGAATAGTCCTTATCATTGGGAAAATGTTAGGATGATGTGCAGAGGTCTTTGAATAAAAAAATGTAAAAGAATTTTGTATTGAAAACTACCCACATTGTACTACATATATTTGGATATCAAATTGACTTAAGCTCAAGTATTTAGTTCAGGTTTAGGATGAACCAAAAGAACAGACTCCCATAGAAATGTTGTGTAAATATTTCTAATTGAGGTGGGAGGTATGGAAAAACTGGTAACATTGGAGATACGCAAAACTAGAATATCCAGTATATCATCAAATTAAAACCATGAAAAAGACTTAAAATGGTATAGAGATTTATACCCTTTTGTAGTTAAGTTAATGGTCCAATCATGTGTTGTGCTAAACTTGAACCTCAGCTAGTTATATTTGCAGGCACAATTTGAGATATTAACAAGGGCTATAACCCTACTTTCTGATAGCTAATCTGTTTGAAGGTCCTATGTTACAGCATTGTCTGATCTATGTTTGTGATGTTTCGTGAGTTGTGTTTTAGTTCTTTCACACAAGTTTAAACGCACTTGTGAAGTTATGAGATAATGCAGGAAGTGCTCCACTGTGACTAGAAACTCCACACACGATTCCAGCCCTGGAATTCCCTTTCTCTACTAAACAAAAGGTAAAAGGGAACTTAAAACCTTTCACTACATGAGATCACAAGGTGGAACAGAGCATTGTGAGTTTTAGAGATATAGACAGACTAATAATAAAGGATTAGTCAAACATGTCAATAAAAAAAAAAAAAACTCTGGGTATGTTTGTATGTTGATGAGGTAACAACATAAGCTCACAAATGTACATTTTGCATAATATAGGACATTAATCTATAGAATCAGTGTTTGTTCACGTATAATTTTTTAGCCTGGGTGTTTTCTGTCTGAAAGAATTTATCTGAAGTTATGATTTCCGCTCAACTTTAGATCAAACTCAGTCGCTTTGGGTTATGACCCACGCAGTACTGCAAATTATGCCTAGATCTTTATATAGACCATAACGAGACCAGGATGTAGCTACTGAACACACACACACACACACACGCACGCACACACACACACACACACACACACACACACACACACACACACACACACACACACACACACACACACACACACGCCAGACCAAAGGGCAAACCATGTATATACTGTGTGGATATTTGCCTGAACACGCAGCAATCGCGGGCTTCAAGTGCTGACACAGAGAAACGTGGATGCTGAGAAAGGCTATAACAGCAAAGCATCATGGGAGAAACTGCGGGGGGGCATCAGTATGCAGTGGAGAGGCCGCGTGGTGCTTTTAAATGCTCACCACATCCCCGGCAAAAAAAAGCCAAGATTCATTTGAAACGTTATCAAACATCGCTGTACGTCGAGAAAAAAGCAAATGAAAGCAAGGACTCTGAAATCAGCGCTATCGAATCTCTTCTACCTTTACTTTGCAGCAAGATCAATAAAACCAGCAAGGAGGCATTTCTTATATTATTTTTTTGTATTGTAGCAGGCAAGGCGCTACAAGGATGCTCCGCTGGGTTACATTCACAGGGCAGAAGAAGCACATGCACGCAGCTCGACACAGGAAAGCGTGGTGGGTCTCCTATCATTTTTGAATCGATAAAACATTACTGCAGTTCCTGGAAAAAAATGAATAAAAGGAGAGGGGATTCATCATGGCAATGCATCACATGTTCTAAGCAGGAAACGCAACTACAGGCAACCAAATGTTCCCCTGTAGAATGCTATGCTAACATTGGGGAAATCATGGAAGAAACAGTGACAGTCTTTTGGGTAAAACATGGGGTTGGCAGGTTCAAGATGACTACTGTGTGTGGCTTTTTTCAAGCAGATTAATGAACACAAGCAATAAACAGGAATCCAGTACACTTGAAGGTACATTGTGTAACTTTTCTGGGGGAGGGTTTGTCAAATGCTCTTCTCCATGGAAATTGCTTTGGTAGAGCTGTTTAATGTCATACCGTGGAACATTCCAGACAGAAAAATTACATATCCATCGAAACAAGTGGGGCCAGCGACCAGAAAATTTACACAATGCATCTTTAATGTACATTTCATGTTTTTTTTTCCTTTCCTTATAGCTTGAAAGAGTGAGAACCCCTGGGCAGTTATAATGGTTTTGCACAATTGGAAATCTGTTGCACATTTGAGGCAAAGTTGAGGAAAGTGGCAGTAGCAAAATTCCTTTATTATATTATTTTTTTTATTATACGTTGAGTGTTTTGTGAGACTGTAAAATGGTAACTTTAAATATTTAAATGCAGAAAATAAGCTTTAAAAATACAAATAATGACAAAAACAAGTTGTTGCCTGTTATTACATCACAGTCTAACTAGGTTAGAGCATTGTTGGTGCTGTAGTTAACACATGCTGGTTGCTGG
This sequence comes from Odontamblyopus rebecca, assembly GCA_030686955.1. Classification (NCBI taxonomy): domain Eukaryota; kingdom Metazoa; phylum Chordata; class Actinopteri; order Gobiiformes; family Gobiidae; genus Odontamblyopus; species Odontamblyopus rebecca. The sequence goes on along the minus strand of CM060670.1, from coordinate 15,645,476 downwards.
TTGGAAGCACAATTTAAACTGCAGCCAATGTCCTTAAAGGTGCTTAACTTCTGATGGGGGACTGCTGTCTGAAGTCTTCACAGAATAATATGTAGTATGACCTATGGCCTGGTGGTGTCATCTACTGATGGAAATTTCTAAAAAATATTCTAGGAAGTAATGACATCTCTGATAGAGGTAAGTGCATATGGGGGACCCTCCACTGGAAAAGTGACACAGTGCACATTTAACCTTGTAAGTCACTTCACAGACATAGTTTAGGTTTCTACCATTGTGTGTATTGGAGCACAAATGGAGACTCCTGTATCCCAAGAAACCTCAAACCTATTGTCTACAAATACATGCAAACTTAATTTACAGCAGTTTGTGGTAGCCTTATCAAATTCTGACCAAGACCATGTTTGCAAACTTGCAAATGTTTTGATTTTAGTGAAGGGCTGGACTATGACAAGAAATGGAATTCAATTTTTTTCATGTTTTTTTCAATGGAATTAAATTTTTTCCATGTATTAACCAATCTTTTTATTCTTTTTTTATTTTGTAAAACACAAACTTTCTGAAGATAAACAAAACTGACTTAATCAGTGCCATTTAACACAAAAATAGTCAAATTTCTTCCTCCTCCAGAGACTGAACTCCACACTGAGCTCCACACCACAGGCCTTTACTCAAAGAGAGCTGGCTGCAGACCTCTCCATTAAAAAGCATATTATTAAACTCAATTATAATGTGATTATCTGCACATGCATAGTTAAACCCATTAGCATTTTACTAAGCTTGTGTTAACAATTATTCAAAAGAAGTTGCCTGATTTTCCTTTGCATCAACAATGAGTCCTTCTATTAATTTCACAGATAAATAGTGCGCACCATTAAAGGTCCTATATTACACAAAACTGGCTCTTAAAAACACCTTGAGTCTGACTTCCTGTTTTCATAGACAGGCTGCAATCGAACCACTGTTGTTTCCTATGAGAAATGCCTTAGAGAGAGACTATGATGTTGTGTATCTGGTGAATAAGATGAAAGTGTGTGATTCTGCTGTGTGCGCTGACAGCTCTCCGGCCCTTATAAACCAGTGGGCAGGCTCAGCGCTCGCTCTCAGTAATGGCTGGTATGCTGTGTTTGGTAATACATCTCCACAGCCTATTTTAACACCTCCAACCGCGGTGTGAAGAAAGGATTTGACGTTTTCTGAACTCACCTGAAGAACGTGACGAAGAACTGCACCAGGTCCATGAAATTACTGTGCTGGGAGAAGGCAATCTGTGGAGACAAATAAGCAAAGAGAGGGTGAGTGAGTCAGAGTGGTGCATTGTAATAGGCACAGACTTAAAAGGTGCCTATGACAGGTTAGACTACTCATTTGACTCAAACATTCAAATCATTATGCCCATGTTATGCTGTTTTCTATGCCATGATGTTGGTTTTTCATCAAACATACTTGTGATGTCATGTTGTAATATGGGGAGAGCTCCACTGTGTTTTTAAACTCCATACACCTTCTATAGAATAACATGTATTCTATTATCTTGTTAAATCAGTGTTTTAAAAAAAAGCCCAAAACACCTAATAATTTAAATAATACGCAAGTATTATGCCATACTGTGGTTCATTCCTGGGAAAGCAAGCTCCCCAGTATATCTCCATGGAAAAAACAGGTGCTGAACTTGTACCAGAAATGTTACAGAGTGCACCTTTAAATTTTTCCCACAAACTCAAAAAAAAAAACACACACACAAAAAAACCCACAAAAACCTTTCATATGCACTTTAATTAGAAGGGTCAGTGTTCTAATGTAGGCTTCACATCTGAATGACCTTCTGCGTTTGATGACAGAGAACATAACCCATAGTGGATAATGAGCAGTGCAAAGATGTACAGTAATGTACAAGATCTACAGTTGTATCTATAGAGTATGGATTGTGCTTCACTTGGCGTTCCTGGACATTGTGCAGTTTGTGACAAAGTAAATTGGATTGGCTATTATTTTCTGAACAGGCTGTGTGGTATTGATACTTTGCAGTGACATCACGCTGGGGCTGTTTTATGTGTATTTCTATGGCAGAATGTTTCTGTAGTTACATGGTGACACAATGCACACATGCGCAAACACAGCCAAAAAAAGATTCAAGGTATTTTGAAAAAAATATGCTACAAAATGGATTGAAACAACATATTTTCTGAAGCCTGTGAACAATACGAATGCTGGTGCTGATTAGGTGTTTGATTTGCTCACTAACTGAATAACTGTTGGCTAGTTTCTGAGTTTAGCTTCTGAGATCTGACGGGATCAGGCTTTGACAAGCTGGTATGGCCACCGGCACAAAACCAACAGCACAAAACAGGTCACCTGTTGTAGTTCAAGCTATATCAGTTCTTTATGGTCAAGACTAAGATTAAAGTCTAACTTGAGTAACAGAGATTCAGACAGAGCAGTGTCTTCTGTTAGCATCACACCCCCAGGGAATGTAGATGGCATCAACTGCAAAGTATCATTTTAAGAAAGTCATACTGTGATGATACTTTTAGAACAGATTGCCTGGAGTATTGATTTAGCATTGAGCTTTATATCAAAGAGATTTCTTGACTTGGAACAAAGAGGCAGAGCGTGAAACATTGTCCCTGGATTGCTATTGAGAGAGAAATTGACAAAACTTTGCCGTGTAAGCCAAAAAATTGTTTTTTTGTTGAACATCTTTTATAAAAGTTATAAAATGGATGAGCAACTCTGATATTACAGCTTTGTATTACAACAGGGCCACAGTAAGTAAAGCAAACCACCAAAACATAACTTCAGCATAAAATGATAAAAAAAAAATAAAATAAAATAAAAATGTAACAGTTTAACTTGTTCATGAAATACAGCAAGTAGGGCTGAACAATGTGAGAAAAATATGACATTATGATTTCTCTGACAAGCATTACGATTAGGTTTGTGAATTCAGTTTTAATTTAAACACTTCCAGAAGAACTGACAAAAAGACAAATATAAGAGATAAACTAATACAAGAATCACATTTCAGAACATGTTTGTACAGACCTAAATTGCAGTTAGCAGTTTTCTATGCACGATAAGACAGGAGATTTTTGATTATAATTAATCTGGACAAACTGCTCTCCATCAAGGACACTGCACAACACTACAGAGGGACAGAGGGACTCATTCTCCAACAGGCTCCTACAGCTCTGCTCAAACAGTGAGAGATACAGGTCTACATTCAAACCACACTCCATACAAGTGTACAACTCACCCTTACGTAACAGATAACCCTATGTCCTGTCAATCATATCATCTCTGCACTGTTCCCCCTTACCCACCTCTTGTATACAGCTGGGATATATTTGTATTACTATATTTTTCGCTATTTTATTTTTATTTTTACTTGTACATTTGCATATTTATGCCTTAATCGACACCAGTTTTTTGCCATTTTTGGTACTTCTTTTGAATGTACAGTGCCTTGCCAAAAAAAAAAAAAAAAAAGTCGCCACCTGGATTTAACTAAAGAAATAGGTCAGGTAGCCAGCTGACCTCATTCTTTGAGCACACAGTGTTGCTGAACCTAGACCTGACCAACTGCAGCAACATCGTACCCATTAGCAAATGGGTAAATCCCAGTGGCAACTCTTTTTTTGGCCAGGCAGTGTATTATTACCATTTTTATTTTTGCTCTTTGTTATTATAATACAATGTGATATTTGAGCTGTGTCCCAATAATTTCCCTTGTGGATCAGTAAGTTTAACCAAGTCTAATCTTGCAGCCTGAGTTTGTGGGCTTAAGTTTGTCATTCAGTTTTTATCCAATGCAAAAAACAGTAAAATAGTGGATCTTTCTAAACCGCACCATACCCTTTTCCACTGCTCACCTGCTTCCCTAATAGGTGGCTGCTGCTAAATTACACTGTTTATTACGAGGTTGGAGTATGGGCACATGAATATTTATCACTTTCATTTCTTTATTTTCCATTTGTGAGTTCCTCTTTTGCTCTCAGCGGTTTGCAAATCAAGTTAGAAGTTAGCCAGACCTCTGCTCCTTCACACGTGCTCCTTGGCCCTACATCACAATTAATCTGCCCACTGCTTTGTTCCCATAGTCTTCCACTGTAATCACGACGAGAGCCATCTACCGACAGCATCAACTTAATCAAGGTTTCCATAGTAACACATTAACACTGCATATATCGCTACTTGTTCAAACATCTCCTTTTCCTTGCAAAAGACTTACTAAAAGCATGTGTCAACCACTACAGAGCCACACAACACAACAGCACCTCTCTCTGGCGATAAAAAGCAACAGCACACAGAAGCTGAATTCCCATCACATATTTGCTCTCTCAAGTGACACCTTAGCTTGGACCATCACTGCTTGTCTTATTATTCATGGGATTTGCATACAATTACAGCACACCAGAAGAGAGGGAGAGGGAGAAAAAGATGTAAAAGTAAAGTTGTAGGCACACGGAATAGCTAAAAGACTGTCAATGTATGCGTAGAGACGTTAGGTAGGTCAGATGTGTAAGCGGGGACTTTACACAATATCAGTTTGGATTAGCTATTGTGGTGTGGTGCTTTGTAATAGAGAACGGAGTCTCATTTAGTTGTATAGTCAGCACCATCTGGTTCAGTAATGTGCTCTTGTTGATTACTGTTGAGTACTGAGGCTTTAATAGGGTCATTTTTCGCTGTGTGGTTGAATACAGACAACTAAATAATGCCAGAATAACCTGAGTGAAATGTCAATGAATAGAAAACATGGAGGGTTAGCGTTTTGAGTCACGAAGCAAAAAAGAAAGAAAAGAAAAAGACAATTCAACTTCGATTTTTGCACTATAGTTTAAAGGTGCTTTGTGTAACTTTTCTCGAGGAAATGCTCAAATGCTTTTCTTCATGGAGATGTTATTGATTTGTCTGGAATGTTTGACAGTATGGCATTAAACCGTGAAGAGGGCAAAATGTTGCCTTTTTGAATTGTTTTATGGTTTTTGTCTTCATCAACTAGTAGAAAACCACATACATATAGGAAGCAATTCTCTTCTATTAAGTGTTTTTTGCATTTGTATGACAAGTATGTGTAGGCCTATCAAGTATGTTTACTCATTCATTTTTTCCAATGTCAAATTTGTTTTTCTCTTTAAAAAAAAAAAAACACAATAGTTTCAAAACAGCATAAACCAGTCTTTGCACAGCGTTTCTCACTTCCTTGATTTTACAGTCCAACCATCACATCCCTTCATCTCAAAAGGACGTCTCCAATGTATTTTTCACACAGACAAAAACACTCAGCTGTCTGAGCTTCAAACAATGCAATTAAGAAGCCGTCCCACAGAGGACAGAGGCAGTTCTGAGGCATATTTAGAAATGAGACCAAACCTAATGGGAATTTACATGTGATGGAGATAGATCGGAGTCAGATTTTTGTTATTTAGAAACAATGTGGGGAACAGGCTTAAATGGGAGGCAAATCATGTTTGAGCATAAGAGATTCAATGTGATATCAAGACTAAACATGGTGAACCACATTGTAAATCCAATGAAATACAGGAAAAGTGTTTATTTATCAGACCAGATAATAGAAGTGTAAGTTTGTTTGCACAGGGTGTTCCAAAAAACATTTCATATGCCAATAATTTTGACAATGCTTGTTGAAATAACCTAAAATTTTCACAGAAGCAGTACAGAAACAGATCAAGAGTTTATATTTAATGTTTTATTTTTGTTCTGTTTTCAGGTTGAGCTATGCTGTTCACTCCCAAAAAGAAATCATTTAGCGTTTTGGAATATGCTTGCACACAGTCACACATGACTGTGCCCCATAAGTCCCATAATAAACTTATGATGTTCAACAACTGTTCAATTTCACTCCGCTCGATTTAGTTTTCAAGATAATTGCTTTTAAAATTATGTCAATATTTTTGGGACACCCTGTATTTTAAATGGGAAAATCACAAATATGCACAAGTCCTTACAACTGGCACTACCTTATCAAGCTATTGTGAGGAATAATAATACATTTGTTTTGTTTGTGTATACTGACAGAGCAATGCTAGTTTTAGTTTCAGGCCCAGTAAATCCAGAGATACTAACCATAAACCAGGTCAAAACATCTGCAAACTGACAGATAAACAGCAAATTCCACCATAGATTTCTGACCTGCCTCTAGCTCAAATGTAGACTATGTTGAAGAATGTTGTGTGTAAAATAAAATTCCCCATAGAAATCTTTTTATGGTTGGACTTCTGTCTTTCTCAATACATGAATTTTGTAACTATAGTCTATAATATAACATGATAAAAAGGAGATACTTTTTTTTTTTGCCAAACCATCAAATGAGTCATCTTTATTTTATTCTGCAATATTACCAACTTTACTACACATTTTTCTTGTTGAAGTGAGCCTGTGTGATCCCACCATGAGGACATGTGCTTTAATAGTACATAATAGTATGTATGTGTCTGCTCCATGCTGGACAGGGAGGTGACGGGGGGCTGCTGCTCTGGTTATGTGCCCAGCGGAGGGTGACGCTTTAGGGACTCAGAATGATCTCCCAGCAGGCCCTGACAGCCCGCCTCTGGGCCTCTGAGCTGCACATAGTCACTGTTTAATGCTTTGTGACACTATCGGACTATAAAAGGAAAGTGTAAGGGGGAGGGGGGCTCAACAGGTTTCACTAGAAAGAGGAATAAGAAGGTATAAGAGAAAGAATGAACATGAATGTAATATCACAGTGTGTTCAAATGAGACTACTGAAAGCATTTCTTTCTGCGCATATAGATGTGTAATGGCAACAGTATGAAAATGGAGCAAGATATGACATACTAAAGTAGACCTTAAATGTTACTATATTACGAAAATGGACTTTTGGAGTTTTAAGCCATGTTATAATGTTACCTCCTCAAAAACATACCTGAAGTTGTGTTTTGTTTCATTCACACGTTTGAGCAATTCTGCATTATTAGTCTGTCTACATCTCCAAACCTCAAAATGCTCTGTTCCAACTTGTGATGTCATGAAGCAGTAGTTTTCAAGTTAAGGGCTTTTACCTTTTGCGACAGTGTTTTCTGTTTAAGGGAAGAACTCAGCCAGCCTAAATATGCAGGCTTTGTGTGTTAAACATGTGACCAAAACAAAACACAACTCCAGCTACGTTTTTGATGAGGAACCAACACTAAAGCTGAGATCAGGAAACAATGTAATATGGGGCCTTTGACACTAAATCTACTTGGTGAGTGAGTCCTGGCTCAATTTTAAGTGTTTGGCGACATCACACAGAACTGGCCCTGATTAAAGGTTTGAAATGTTCAACTAATCCTGTTCCTTATACGCCCAGGCTTCATCCCTCCTCCCCCATCACTCTCTTCTTTAATCTTTCAGGTACTGCCCAGTTTAGCAGCTCTATCCGAAATGTGATTGTGGGCAAAGTTTACCCGTTTAGTGCCACTTTAACCAAAATAATATTGGGACTACTGTTTGGGCCAATTAACTTTCATAAACCCTTTATTTTTCAGTTATCCTTCACAAACTCTCCAAAACGCTTACGCCTACATCATTTATTTTATTTTTATTTTTTTTCAAAAAGAGCTTCGGGGAAAAAATGTTCAGTTTATGCTCAGTATCTTTCCTTTCTATGCCAAATGCTCACTATACTGTAACATTTCACTGCACTTAACTATGATAGAAAATGGGGTGGAGAGTCTTGCTTACGGGCATTATCAGAGCTGGAATTGAACCATCAAACTTTCTAGTAGGAGCATTATTATTACCACCAGAGGCACCGTCCCTCATGTTATCGCACCTTTTTATTTCACACAATAGTACAAACATTAGCGTTCTCACTAGCATCAGCAGTCTTTAACACAGACATTTGATTTGGGAGGCTGGGTGGCACAATTACAGGAGCATAATGAGTTTTAAATCTGCCCTTTCATTCTCTATAATCTGCGGTTAAAAACTCCTCTTGGCTGATCTGTCATATATTTACATTATCATTCTCCATTTCAGTATTGGGTGCTTTTCACATTATTCTGTGCTAATTCACAGTTATAGTGTGACGTTTGCCAAGTTCCTAGTGATTACTGCGGTGCCTCCTCATCAGGCAACCATGCATGCCCACATACACATAGACCCAAGCACACAGCTGCTGCCTCTCGACACAGGACAGTAAATTAGGAGTGCGCTTCAATCCCTACGACATCAACATGGCAACAAACACCTGATCACAGGCGTTTCAAGGTGCACTGTGTAACTTTTCTTGTGGAGGATATCGACACCTGCTTTTCTCCATGGAAATCATTGCTTTGCCTGGAAAGTTTCACAGTATGGCATTAGACATGTTTATTTCTACTGATGGGTGATGCTACCAGGTCAAGTTACAGGTCAGATCTGTGCATAGGCAAACAAGCTGTAAGAATGCATGTTTGTTTTAGGGTGTTTTTTAGAAATATAAACATCAGTAATTTAATTGGAAATACAAGTAAGATCAATGTAATGACATACAGTGAAACATTACAGGTAAAGCCAGAATCTCCATGGGAACAAGCAGGTGGCAGACCCTAGACCCGCAAAGTCGCCTACTTAATAAAAGGTCTTATATTGCACAAAATTTACTCTTTTGAGCTTTTAGCCAAGTTATGATGCTGGCACCTCCTCAAAAATATACCTGGAGCTGTGTTTTGTTTCATTCACACGTGTGAGTAATGCTTTATTATTAGTCAATCTACATCTCCAAATCTCAAAATGTTCAGTTCCACCTTGTGATGTCATGTAATGAAAGTTTTTAAATTAACAGATACCTTTTTCCGTTGCTGAGCAGAGACTGGCAATTCCAGAGCTGAAATTATCCAAATGATTACAGTGAAGGTGTATGGAGTTTAAAAATACAGTGGAGCACTTCCTGTGCTACCATATGTCATCACAATTTGAGAGAAATCTTCAGCCAAAATGTGCAGAATTTGTGTGTTAAACATGTGTGAATGAAACAAAACACAAGGCATATTTTTGATGAGGAAACATTATAACATAGAAAAGAAAATAGCCTAATATGGGTCCTTTAATGTCATTGGTCTGTGATTATTCTTTCATCACAAACATAGTTAAATCGTTAGGAGGCAGAACTCATGTCTGGGAGGGAGAAACTTCTCTGAGTAATCTCTCAGCAGTTGATTGGGCTTTGATGATTCAAGCTCTATGATGGCAGTGCAGTCAGCAGTGAAAAGACCACACTTTGGCAGTTGAGGGATATTTCATCATTGCAGCTTCCAACTTCTACACAAGTTTGGTCTAGTTAAAGTAGGTGCTAAAGTGGATATTTTACCACCATATTTTTTATGAGTAATGCTTGTGTCTTATCTCCATCCATGAGGAACTGGCTTCCTCCTGCAGATTAGGCTGGCCAACTCACTCCATTTTTAAATCCCTCCCATAGACTGTATAAAGAACTGGACCAAAGGAGTGTGACGTCACCCATAGCATTTGGCTCCAGTCAAATGAAGCTCACAAGGCTAGCAGTTATAGCGGAGAATTTAAAGCCAGTTCAATCTTAGGAATAGGAATTTATTTGCAGACAAAACAGTGAAAAAAAACAAAAAAAAACAAAATGAGGAGGCTCAGAGCAGTCGTTACAGAGAGAGGGGTGACCATTTTCAATGCAAAGTCAACTGGAAACAGTCAATGGAGCCGATTAGCTACACACACCCAGTCTATGGTCCCCCCTAAAGACTCACTGTTTCAGTTTGGGGGTTTACAGTTTACCATACTGTTTGTTATGCATTTATGTATTAAATTACAGTACAGAACGTAGGTCAACTGTGTTGTTTTTAAAGTACTAGAAATAAACTTAACTTGAGTAATCCTCAAGATCTTGGCAACATACTCTACTTGCAGTCAGAAGTAGTAACATGAGCAGTAGCAGTAGTGATTTTTGAGTTTGACTGAAAAAGGAAAGTGCAAAGAATCAATTTTTAATCAAACCAAAATCCAATCATTTCTAATTGTCAGTGATCAGCAAAGAGTCTTTTAATCGAGAGGTCTATAGACAATTCTCTGTCAGTACAAGGGTGTGAATAAATGAGATTTCTTGTGTTGTAACAACACTGTTAATAAGCTTGTCTTGTTTTTTGCCCTATTGCTCTTCTGTGACTCTACTTGCGCAGGGTATTATTTTGAACAGCAGATACCTTTTAATTACAACTTTTCATCATTTAAATAAACTATTATTATACTTAAATATTTTTTTATATTTCTTCAAAAAACACAACTAAACTGTAGTTAGCCTTAATAAAACTATCCAAGGGTTTCAGAGTGATGAAAACAAATGTGCATCGTTGTCATAGAATATTTAGTTTGGAATGTGAATATTCATCTTTTGAATGGTCAGAAGTCCTCAAAATGTCGCCTGCATACATACATGCATTAGTGTGACAGTGAGCAGTGCCGATAGTGCGTCAGAACACAGGGTCGATGTGCTTGACTGTCATTGCCCTTGACCGGGACAGGGACATAAATCTGAGCTGTCCCATGGCTCTGCTCTGGTCCCACGGGACACAGGGAGATGGACAAACACAGCCCCCAGACAATAAAGGTCAGTCTGCATTATACTGGGCCTATTACGCCACACATCAGGCCATGTTTGATTCAATGCTGTGCACCCACAACATACAACCACACTACAGAGCTATATAAAACATACTTAAAGTACACTGTGTAACTTTTCTGGTAGGGGGTCCACCACCTGCTTAACTGCATGTTGTTTATTCCTGAAAAGTTCTACAGTATGGCATTTAATTTAAAGGTCCATCAACTGTTTCTCTCCATGGTGATATTGCCTAGAATGTTCCACCGTACAGCAAGTTACAGGTCAGCTCTGTGGAGAAGTGGACCTGTTCACAGAAATGATACATGTTTTTGCAAAATAAAAACACCTGTAATTGAATAAATAAGTAATAATATTTAATGGCATACTGTGGAACATCCAAGGCATGATGAAAAGAGTAGATCACAATTTAGGCTCTTGGCCACCTACAGCTCCTGAGATTATACTTCACTGTGATTGGTTAAATCCGCCTGTCACTCAAAACATGGTGAAGAATGGCAAATAGGACGATTAGATGGGTGTGTGTGTGTTTCAAGCAGATGAAATGAGTAGAGTACAGAATCATGATAGCAAGTGGCACCACCACAAATTACAGTTCAGATCTGTGAAAAGCCAATGCCAATCATAGTAAGAATGGATGCCTTTCAAGGTATTTTTATAGCAAAAAACCTTACATAGTGCATTTTTAACATTTACAAAATAAGCAGGAACAGTACTGACCACGTATGTTTAATGGCCAATTGGTCAGTTAGGAGCCAAGTATTCTTTCTGGTTTATCAAGGTGATATTGGGAAGCCCATATTTCCTCATCTGGTTTGTTATTTTTGGAAAACAAACTGTCAAATGTTGCAATAAAAATGCAATAAAAGGATTGTAACATGGATACCAGTGCTCTGTTGCAATCAAGAATCTACGCTTAGTAAAATATTCTGCATTCCTAGTTTGATGTGTTAATTTATGTGAACAAAAGCAGGTTTGAATTGACACAACAGATGGCAGCAAAGCAACAAGCGCAGAGATTATAAATGCAAGGAAAACATACACAAGGCTTCACAGACAACACAAAAACACACTTCTGACATTAGAATAACATAGGAGCTGGTCAGACGCTCTAGGTGTGCAAAGCAGGAGAGGAAGAGAGAGAGATGGGTGAGAGAGAAAAAGGAGAGGTAAACAGAAAGGGCAGGAGAGAAAGAGAGGGAGAGAGTGTGGAAGAAAGTCTGGAGAGTGCGATAGATGGGGAAGAGAAAGGGGAACAAGAGAAAAAAAGGGTGAAAGAATGGGGAAGGAGAAAGAGACAAGGAGACTGAAACCGAAAGAACAGGAGAAAGAAAGCGAAACGATGTGAGAGCGTGTGGGAGAAAGTGGGAGGAGAGGGGAGAGTGAGCAGGAGCAAAAGAATTATAGAAAGCAAAAAAGAGAGGGAGGGAGAGAAAAGGAGCGAGAGAAAAAGACCAAAGAGCGTAGGAAGAGAATGGGAGAGGGAGAAAGTAGGAGAAACAGAGGGGAGAGAGAAAGCTTGAGAAAAAGTACAAGAAGGAGCGAGAGAGTGAGAGGGGGAAAAATAGGTTATGTGAGAGAGGGGAGAAAGTGAGACAGCGACAAAGCTAGAAAGGGAGAGGGGGATAGTGAGAGGGGGACAGAAAGGGGGAGGGAAGAGGGAATCAGGTTGTGGATGAGGGAGTGAGTGAGAGAAAAAGGGGGAGAAGGGGTGAGAGAGAGAGAAGTAAAGGGAGCAAGATAGCATGAGAGAGGGGAGAAGATAAGATAGGAGCAATAGAAAGGGTTAGATAATGTGCAAGAGAAAGCAGGAAAAAGACAGAAGAGGGAGAGATGAGAGGGGCAGTGAGTGAGAAACAGGTAGCGAGAGGTAGAAGAAGATGAGAGAGAATGGAGGCGTATGAAGGAGCAAGGTGGGGGCTAGAAGAAAAAAGACAGGGAAATAGATAAGAAAAGAGAGAGAACGGTGGCGGTGGCAGAGGGAGAGAGAGAAAGAAACAGGGAGCGAAAGGTGGGGGAGAGAGAGCGAATGTGAGACAGGTGAAGACAAGAGAGAGTGAATGAGGGGTGTGAAAGAGTGAGAGGGGAGTTAGAAAACGTGCAAGAGAAAGCAAGAAAAAGATAGAAGCGAGAGCGGGCGATAAAAAGCAAGGGAAAGAGAGAGAAACATGGAGTGAGAGGAGGGGGAGAGAGAGAGTTGGCTTTTGATGGGCTACAGAGAGCTTAGGCAGCACACAGCCCACTCTCAATGCAGCATGTGTTTCATCTTAACATTCCACTTTGCCCTTGCTCTTTCTCGACTGCTCACACCAGCTCTGTGCCAGCTCTGCAGGGCCAGCCGCCTACGAGCACGACCAATCAAACGCCACCCCAACAGCGGGCACAACGCAGAAGGGAAGTACAGATACAGGAATAAATGGGAAATGGAAGCTTCCCCGAGACAAGGCTCCTCGTGGCACTGTTTAAGATGAAATTACCGCGGCTAGTTCAGGGGCGCAAATGCTTTTAATAATGAATCACAAACCCCTTTACAAGCACAATGTAACTTTTCTGGTGGAAGGCACGTCACCTTCTCGTCTCCATGGAGATGTCACGTTACACAGTATGGCATTAAACGTATCACTATAGAGAGAAGCAGGACAATTTACAGGTCTGATCTGTGGAGAGAAGACCCCACTAACAGAATTGTGGTGTTTTGTTTTCTTTGATAATAAAAACAGCAATGACTTAATAAATGCAAGATACGTTCAACGCAAAGGAGTATCACCTCAACGAGACAAGTAGGTGGCGGACCCTCTACCAGAAATGTTACATAGTGCACCTTTAAGTATCACTGGCCCTTGTGTCAATGTACATATGGCCTCTTATAAAGCTATGAAATGCTAAGTTTACATTGTCAGTTGCATCTTGTTATGGTGTAAAATGTAAACAGAAAGTTTTGCTGATCCATATCAAAGTGTTCGTTATTTCACTGGATACTCAAGAAAAGGTGAACATTACAGTGCTAACAAGCTAACAGCTAATTTGAAGGCACAGAAGTTAAACGGAGAAAAGTGAAGAGGAGATGTTACCTTGCTATCGAAGCTCCATGAATAAGTAGTATGTGTTTTGGGGGTGGAGTAGATGTCCTATATTGGTCCTACCCCTACCCAAAACAAAGCACAGGTGAGTTCACTCCAGCTGTGAGCGGCTAAAGCCAGAGCGGTGACAGAGCAGAGCATGGAGGACGGGGGCTTGTATTTCAGGAGGAGGGCAAAAGGAAGGAGCTTATATGGAGCGGCCTCTTAAATCTGTGCCCAGAAAACACTCTGAGGGGAACGGGGGGGAAGACTAAACAACTACACTGGACTTGATGGTGGAGTTTACCTTTGCAACCGTCATAGATGTTTTGCATAAGAACCAATATAAGACTGAAATGGACAAATGTATATTGACCATGACTATACCTAATCTCAAAAAAAAATATCAAAAAGTTCAGTTTCCAAAAACCTAAATACTATAGACAACACTGGATAAGACTTTCCACACACATACCTAACACAAAAGTTAAGCAAGCAATATGATTCATGATTCAATTCTTAACTAAAGCTTACTTCTCGTTTCACTGAATGAAAAATGTTTCTGGTTCTGGCTGATTAATTGGCAAACTCCAAATGTGAATCATAATGATTAAAAGGAGAGCGTGTATAAGTAATGCCATCAATACAAAGAAAAATACAAGGAAACGTCTTTAATTTGTCAAAATGATGTTTAGAGTATTTGACAAGTGTTTCTCGCGTGTACATTCGCTAAAACAGATCTCTCTACTTCCTGTAATCAACTCCTGTTTCAACTTCATATTTTTCAACTTTTCTTCACAAATTGCTTCTTGATTTGTGTAAAACTATCATTTATATTTACACCAAATATTATCCCACCAAATTAAGTCCAAATTAGAGAATCATCAAAAGCTGTCACGCGATTTGTTATGGGATCTAGTCCAGCGGTGAACTAGAGTGACGTGGGTGGGTGGCACTGTGGTTTATTTAGACAGTGCATATTAATCAATGTACAACATGAAGCTTCAACATAAATATGCAAGAGTTGGTACAAGGCAGGTCAAAGCATTAAACATGACTACTATTACTACCATTACTACTACCACTAGCTACCAGCTGGTTGGTCATTCAAGTCAAAGTTGCATTTATGCGTGAACAGCTTTTCCTTTTGCAGCTCTCTGAGGCGTAAACCCCACCCTGGATGTACTTGTCCGGAGTAGAGCACAGCGGGTCTCTGTGTGGACCCAACACAGGCTCATTCATTCAGAACCACAGAGCTACCCAAGTACACTGTAAAGGCTAGTAATGTTGTTCTATACATTTACTGCATGGATGAACATTTTTGCAAATAGTTATCATGCTAATATGCAACACAAAGAATCTTATAAAATAAGAAGTAAATAAGGAAGCAAAATAGGACTCACAATCCAAACAACTGCCATTATAAACAGAGGGCAGAACTTCTAATTTAAGATTATTGTCCCTACCTTGCAATAATAAAAAATATACCTTACCTGAACCTGGAAATACTGGAAATGCAAAGCCGGTAAAATGATGAATAACTTGAACTGGTCGCTTATTGTGCTCTATATGAACAATATTTGAAGATCTGATAAAAATATGTGCTAAATCTGACCCCTGTAACCCTTCTTGGCCAAGTTATAAAATGTTTCAACACGGGAAAAAATAAAAATAAATAAAACCTAACTCTGCACTAAACTGGTTTCGAATGAGTTCCTGTCAATAGTAAACAAAAAGTCACACTTCTCATATAGCGACAACACAATTCAAGCGTTAAAGAGGAAGGAAGTGCCCCTGGAGGGAGGGCCATAGCAAAAACTACATATCAACACTACATATCAAGTGGTGGTCGTAAGTCCTGTTAAAAAGTGGAATGCATGCAGGTTAAATGTAAGAAACAGTAGTCAAATACAGTAGTATGGCATTGCACAAGTATTAGTCGTGATGGATGAAGGGTGATTGACGATGTACCAGAGACTAGAAAACACAAATACCAAATACTACATATTAAACACTAAACTAAACTACATGAACTTTGAGCATGTGATGAATCAGGTTAGTATTATAGGTAACCAAGGAGATGCCAGTAAATGTACAGTATGTATTATTCACTATCATCAATATAAAGTAATGCAAGGTTGATGTAAAGGAAGCCCATATAAAGCGTGATGAGATTCAAGCAGCAGAGCCGGAAGCGCTGACAACTGTAAAAACATACATTGCATTTCCAATTTGTCACACGCCGATAATGCTCTTATACATAAACATCCCACATCACCTCTCTCCGCTCTGAACGTTACAGGGAACAATGTTGGTTCAGAGACTGTCTGAGGGAGATACGACTGTGCTTCAAAGCTTGGACCTGATCAATTAGCCAAAGGTACCAGCAGTCCATTCTCCGTCTTTGTTAATCCCCCAGACGAGTTAAGTGACTGATTTATCTTGTCATATTTTACTCAAAGGTTTCCAAGACATCCTTATTATCATGTTCTGCCACACTTTATGCCAGCAGAAGACTGGGGGAGCGTTAAATCTAAATAAAAGATTAATTTTCTACAGAGTAAACGCACGCAATCTGCAGTAATCGTTTAAATACTAATGGATAAGGGCATTGTAATATTTTAAATGGCTTAATTTAACTGCCATTGACTGCATTTTAAAGGTGCTCTATGTAACTTTCTGGTAGGGGGTCTGTCACCTTCTTGTTTTTATGGAAATGTCATTACTCTGCTTGGAATGTCCCACAGTATTAAACACCTCTACCTTATATTTAGTCAATTACAGGTGGTTTTATTGTTCAAGAATACCTAGAAAAACAGGCATTCTGACTGTGAACGGCGTTTCCCCGCCGCAGATCTGACCTGTAACTTGGCCTGGTTTGGTCTCCCTGATAATAAAAAAGCCATACTGTGAGACATTTCATCCAAGGCAATAAAATCTCCATGGAGAAAAGCAGGTGGTGAACCTTCTACCAGAAAAGGCACCTTTAACAATCTCTTGGGGAAAAAAGGGATTAAGAAAAACTGACTTGAAAAATGTCTTAGTCTTTAGTTTAAATGAGAAATTCAAGACTAGATTTGTGCAGTTGACATCATTTAACCATGTAGAACATTTAAAAGGATCACTGGGAGTTAATGGTGATCCTAATAAAACAGTAAACATACAGTCAGAAAAAGACATGGTCCAATGCCAAAATCAGTTTATTGTAAAATATTATGACTATGCAGAAATGCTTGTTTGTAATGTTAGGATTAGGCTGCCACATATACATTCCTTAAAGTTGCGAGGTTGGTGCAGTCCAGGTTATTATTATTATATTATTATTATTATTAGTTGTGTTTTAAAAGCTGGACTTCCAAATACATCAACTTGCAAAAAAAGTGTTTTAGTTATACATTTCATACATGCAAATATGTAATTCTTGTGTCTAAGTGTCTAAACTATGTACATAAATGAACCTAACAGAAAACTTTCCACTTTTTGCATGGGGTCCAGATGAGTTTTGACCACATGGACTCTTTACCGTAGCCAAAGCTTACTTGAATTTTAATGGGCCACGTAAAGTTGCTGACGTAGACAAAGAAAGTGATGTTGGGGCTGTTGCGGAAATCGAAGTTCTCGTTGGAAAAACTGTCTTTGAACTCCTTGATGTTGCTCCGGGAGACAATGGGAATCTCCTCCCCGGTTTGAGTACCTGCTACACATGACAAAGACAATAAAAGGCACAGTAAGGCTGAGTTCACAAAACGAGGACTAAACTCAGTCTGCACCTGGCCTAAACCCAGTCTAAACCCAGTCTAAACCCAGTCTAAACCCAGTCTAAACCCAGTCTAAACCTGGTCTAAACCCAGACTAAACCTGGTCTAAACCCAGACTAAACCTGGTCTAAACCCGGTCTAAACCCGGTCTAAACCCGGTCTAAACCCAGTCTAAACCTGGTCTAAACCCAGACTAAACCTGGTCTAAACCCAGACTAAACCTGGTCTAAACCCGGTCTAAACCCGGTCTAAACCTGGTCTAAACTCAGACTAAACCGAGACCTAACCAAGTCTACATTAGGACTAAACCAGGATAAAACAAAGACCAAACCAGCACCAGTTTGAACACAGCCGTAGATTAAACAGACAAATTTTGTTTCATTTGAACAGCAGACAAGTTGTACCTGTGAAGCTGGTGGCCCATGTGATGTTCAGGTTGAAATTCTTTGAGGCGTTGATAAACATGTCCAGATCTCGGTTTGGCTAAAACACACATAAGAGAGTCAGCAAAAAAATACGACTTCAGAATAAGTTATGTTATTGCTTCTTTGTAGGGCTGAAACGATTCATTGAGTTAATCAATTAAATCGATTAGAAAAATGCATCGATTATTATTATTTTTGCCTCGATGCTTCGTTTTATTTTCATACACTCGGCGATGGCCGGAACCTTTTGTGGTAGAAGTAAAGTTTCCGCACGATCACTGCACTTCACTGTACACAAAACAGCGCAGCGCCCATGGATGTATATTAAGAGCATACGCTCCGCACCCCGCATCTCCCGTACGCCGCACGCTCCTCATCTCCCATACGCCGCGCACTCTGCGCGTGGATTGTGTCTTGTCGCGTACACTCCGTGGACCGCGCTTCCTCCTGTGCGCCTCTAAACCAGAACTCACACCAGGACTAAGCCAGGTCTAAACCAGATCTAAACCAGATCTAAAACCAGGACCAATCCAGGTCTAAAACCAAACAAGAATTTGCAGGAGTTGGTTGCTACATTTATGTAGTTTTAAAAATCATGACAATATCAAGTAATCCAAAGTATTCAGATTACGTTACTCACTTTAAGTAATTTAATTGATTACGTCACAAACTACATTTTGGGGAATGTAATCTGTAATCTGTAGGGGATTACATTTTAAAAGTAATCTTCTCAACACTGATGCTACAACATCTAAACAGAAAGCACCCGTACATTACATCAAGTGGAAAAGAAACCACGAGGTGAGTCAACCTTAGCCTAGTGATAATTACGTTTTTCATGTCCAAAACACGTGTATCTGTCAATGCACGTGGTGTGTACTTAACATGTGCAAAGTAGACACGACAATAACAAACGATTACTCAATTATTCGAACAAAATAATCAATTACTGTAATAATCGATAGCTGCAGCCCTACTTCTTTGTTAAAAAACGCACAGCTAAAAAGAAATTTACAATGATAGTTTTACATTTAATAAGTGTCTCTGTAAAAAAACAAAAATAATTAAAGCCGCTGGCGGCAATGATGGCCCTCGCCCCGGTACGCACGCCCCTCCCAGGCAACCGCTGAGGACTCGTGACCGTCCTGACACGACACTCTCTCCTCCCGACAGCTCGTCCACCAGAAAAATTACATAGGGCACCTTTAATATTTGAAAATGGGAACGATTTACAGCCAAATTATAGAAACTAGGACACAGGTCACATGACTTTTAGAATCAAGGGCACTGTCAGACTAAGACTGTGCATAAAAACAGACCCTCCACCAGAAAAGTTACATAGTGCGCCTTTAAACATATTTTGGGGGGGAGTATTTGCCCCTTTGTGGCCAACCATGGAAAATACCCCCATATCCATAATGTATTTTTTGGTCGTAGACATGCATAGAATTTAATACCCATATTTGGTACAAATCCGATAATGTTGATGTTTCATGTCTGAGTAGGGGGCGCTATAGAGTTCACTTTTCATATACTTTATAGTTTATTATATTCAGTCCATGTTCAAGCTTTAGTGATTCAGATTTCAGCACAATCAGACAAAGTCTGTGCGTGAAGTAATTTTTAAACTATTTATTGGGGGAGTCTTTGCGCCCCTGCTGGCCAACCGTGGGAAACACCCCATATCCATAATATATTTTTTTGCTTGCTTTGATACAGAGAATTGAATACCCAAATTTGGTACAAATCCGATGATGTTGACGTTTCTTGTATAGGCTAGGTGGCGCTACAGAGTAACTTTTCATATGCTTTATAGTTTATTATAATCAAGCCCTAATCAGGTATTAGTGATTCAAATTTCAGCACGATCAGACAAAGCCTGTGTGTGTAGGCATTTTTAAACTATTTTTTATTGAGTCTTTGCGCTCCTGGTGGCGAACAATGAAAATTGCACCATTTCCATCATATAATATTTTGCTTGAAATCATGCGTAGAATTTAATCCCCAAATTTGGTCCAAATCCGATAATGTTGATGTTTCACGTATACACTAGGTGGCGCTACAGAGTTCACTTTTATTATATTTCATATTTCATCACATTCAGGCCGGGCTCACACAATAGTGATGTGAGTTTGAGCTCTGTAGGCCAAAGCCTGTGGCCGTGAGAGGTCATCAAAGAAACAGGAAACAAAGGTGTTATTCGCCGGCGTGCTGCGGACAAAACCGAGAAAAGTGCGCTGAGAAAAATGATGCGTTTGTGGACCCACAACTGTAGATGTGACGTGTCAAATCTGAACTCGTTTGGACCAAAACCAAGACACTTGAAGACTTTGGGCGTACACGCAGTCAAAACAGCAGTGAATTTTGATCCAATATGGCCGACTTCCTGTTGGTCATAGGGCGGTGTGACAATGACATTTTCTGCTTGTCTCCTTGTTTTCTATCACTGTCCCGAATTTTGTCGGCCTACGCCAAAATATGCTTTTCAGCTCCCCATAGGCTTTCAATTTTTGACTTTTCCAGGGGGCGCTGTCGAGTAGGGGCACTTTGGGCATTGTCGCGATGCCCGTTTTATCAAATTTTTCACCGGACCGGTCGATCTGATACCCCCATGTGAGACTTTTCGTCGATGTTCAGGCCCTCAAAATCGCGATCGTTTGCAAAGAAAAATAATAATAATTAAAGCCGCTCGCGGCAATGATGGCCCTCGCCCCGGCGCGCACGTCCCTCTGATGCGACCGCCGAGGACTCGTGACAGCCCTGGCACGACACTCTCTCCTCCCGACAGCTCGTCTATTAGAAAAATTACATAGTGCACCTTTAAATGTTTCTTAAAACTCATTGCACTCCTGCTGGGCAATCGTGACAAATGACACAGGGCCATAATACAATATATTTTTTGGTTTGTAATCATGCATAGAATGTAATTCCCAAATTTGGTACAAATCCGATAATGTTGACGTTTCACGTATACACTAGGTGGCGCTATAGAGTTCACTTTTATTATATTTCATATTTCATCACATTCAGGCCGGGATCACACAATAGTGATCAGAGTTTGAGCTCTGTAGGCCAAAGCCTGTGGCCGTGAGAGGGCATCAAAGAAACAGGAAACGAAGGTGTTATTCGCCGGCGTGATACGGACAAACTGTGAAAAAGTGCGCTGAGAAAAATGATGGCGTTTGTGGAGCCACATCTGTAGATGTGACGTGTCAAATCTGAGCTCGTTTGGACCAAAAACAAGACACTTGAAGACTTTGGCGTACACGCAGTCAAAACAGCGGCGAGTTTTTTGATCCAATATGGCCGACTTCCTGTTGGTCATAGAGACGTGCTCCAATTCATCTTTTGGCTTGTCTCATGGTTCTCTGTCACTGGCCCGAATTTCGTTTCCCTGCGACAAACTTTGCTTGACCCCTCTCCCATAGGGATCCAATTCTAGGGGGCGCAGTTGAGTCAGGCCACTTTGGTCATTGTTGCAATGACCGTTTTATCGAATTTTTCACCGGGCCGGTCGATTCTATACCCCCATGTGAGACTTTTCGTTGATGTTCAGGGGGTCAAATCTACATTTCTTTGTTTATACAGAACGAAGAACAATGTTAACTTAAAGCCGCTCGCGGCAATGATGGCCCTCGCCCCGGCGCGCACGCCCCTCCCAGGCGACCGCTGACGACTCGTGACTGCCCTGGCACGACTCTCTCCTCCCGACAGCTCGTCCACCAGAAAAATTACATAGGGCACCTTTAATATTTGAAAATGGGAATGATCTAGAGCCAAATTATAGAAACTAGGCCACAGGTCACATGACTTTTATAATCAAGAGCACTGTCAGACTAAGACTGCATAAAAACAGACCCTCCAACAGAAAAGTTACATAGTGCACCTTTAAACATATTTTGGGGGGGAGTATTTGCATCCTTGTGGCCAACCATGGAAAATACCCCATATCCCTGATGTATTTTTTTGGTCGTAGACACGCATAGAATTTAATACCCATATTTGGTACAAATCCCATAATGCTGATGTTTCATGTCTGGATAGGGGGCGCTATAGAGTTCACTTTTCATATACTTTATAGTTTATTATATTCAGTCCATATTCAAGCTTTAGTGATTCAAATTTCAGCACAATCAGAGAAAGTCTGTGCGTGTAGTAATTTTTGAACTATTTATTGGGGGAGTCTTTGCGCCCCTCCTGGCCAACCGTGGGAAACACCCCATATCCATAATATATTTATTTGCTTGCTTTGATACAAAGAATTGAATACCCAAATTTGGTACAAATCCGATAATGTTGACGTTTCTTGTATAGGCTAGGTGGCGCTATAGAGTAACTTTTCATATGCTTTATAGTTTATTATAATCAAGCCCTAATCAGGTATTAGTGATTCAAATTTCAGCACGATCAGACAAAGCCTGTGTGTGTAGGCATTTTTTAACTATTTTTTTATTGAGTCTTTGTGCCCCTGGTGGCGAACAATGAAAATTGCACCATGTCCATAATATAAGATTTTGCTTGAAATCATGCATAGAATTTAATCCCCAAATTTGGTCCAAATCCGATAATGTTGACGTTTCACGTATACACTAGGTGGCGCTACAGAGTTCACTTTTATTATATTTCATATTTCATCACATTCAGGCCGGGATCACACAATAGTGATGTGACTTTGAGCTCTGTAGGCCAAAGCCTGTGACCGTGAGAGGGCATCAAAGAAACAGGAAACGAAGGTGTTATTCGCCGGCGTGCTACGGACAAACCGTGAAAAAGTGCGCTGAGAAAAATGATGCGTTTAGGAGCCACATCTGTAGATGTGGCGTGTCAAATCTGAGCTCGTTTGGACCAAAACCAAGACACTTGAAGACTTTTGCGTACACGCCCAGTCAAAACAGCGGCGAGTTTTTTTGATCCAATATGGCTGACTTCCTGTTGGTCATAGGGCGGTGTGACAATTACATTTTCTGCTTGTCTCCTTGTTTTCTATCACTGTCCTGAATTTTGTCGGCCTACGCCAAAATATGCTTTTCAGCTCCCCATAGACTTTCAATTTTTGACTTTTCCAGGGGGCGCTGTCGAGTGGGGGCACTTTGGGCATTGTCGCGATGCCCGTTTTATCAAATTTTTCGCCGGGCCGGTCGATCTGATACCCCCATGTGAGACTTTTCGTCGATGTTCAGGGGGTCAAAAATGCGATCATTTTGGCGGAAGAAAATAATAATAATAATAATAATAATAAAAAGAAACCAACGAAGAACAATAGCCCTCGCCACTTCGTTAGGCGAGGGCCAATAATAATAATAATAATAATAATAATATAGCGTAAGAAACCGGTGAAGAACAATAGCCCTCGCCACTTCGTTAGGCGAGGGCCAATTATGATTACTGATTATGATTACTGCAGTGACGTCAGGCTGGGGGTGTTCTACATGCATTTCTAATGGTGAAATTCTTATGAGCTCGGATTAAACACTTATAATCCCTCAGACAGAGCAGTGCCTACAGTTAGCATCACACTCCCAGGGAATATTGATGACATCAGCTTTAAATCATTAATATTTTGCACTAATAACATAGAAGAAGTGATCATTTCAAATTAAAGTATAAGAATTGCAATTGAAACGTGCTTATTTAGGTATTTTCTGAGCAGTGGACACGTGGACAAGAATAGAACAACACTAAAACCAGCTGAAACTAGGTCTATATCATAATTAAGTAGTTCAAAATGAGGCTTAACACAAAGGTGATGAAAAAGGTGAATAAAGCTGAATGTAAATGAATCAAAGCTTGACCTGCTGAAGACCGAAACAGTAGTTATATAGGTAGTTTAAACTCAAAACATTGGACACGGGAATGAAATACGCGTCTTCACACTGTCAAATAGAACTGTAATAGGCCTCGATTCATTAGTCGATGGGGTCTTAGTCGAATAAAAACTCATATTCGTTGATCAATCATTTCATTATAAAGACTCATATGTGACAACAGCAGAAAGGCGATGTTAATAAGAGAGTGAGTCAGCTGAAGATTTGGTATTTTTTGGTATATGTAAAAAGGCAAATGATTCATGCTTTTAAACAAATACATACTCTTCCAGTAGTTTTTTCTGTGCAAATAGTTGGTTTTGTTTTGTTTGTGAGTGCAGTTTGGGTCAGATACATACAGATACATAATAATTTTGGGAGATTTTGCCACGCTCCCTAGTCACAAATCAATCAGCAGGAAATGTCTTTAGTCAGCTACAGCCCTACTGTCAAAGTTGTTTTACCATTTCCTTTTTCTCCATTCATTTAAGACTTTTGCTAAAACCTATGACTGCTGGCTCATTAAACATTACCTAAGATCAGCGTTTGGCATCCACTCCCGCTGGTTTTACACTCAGCAGATTTGCCTCATTTGATGCAAGGTGAATTTATAGAGGAAATCCATCAAATAAGTGTAGCGCGGGTGATTAAAAAGTCATTTCTGGCGTCTTTAAAAATGCATTTGTACACACCTCTAGCTGCCTTTGTTAGGTTTTGGCACAGGCTTAGCTGGTGAGAGGTGCCATCTGGGATATTTAATCAGATCTTTATGTTTTTCGCTCCGCTCCAGATGTTGTAGTCCCGTAAACAGCAGCGGACAAGAGCCTCGCTGCAGTGAAAACATCTGGGGGAGTGACGCAGAGATCAATGGATTTTATGTGGCTCTATTACAGGAAATATGGGAGGGTTTGGGCTTTGAGCGAGGATTAGGAATAGTTGAGTAGTTTGATGGACTATGAGAAGATACTTGTAAGATAAAAAATGGTTCACTATCCTGCAGTTCCTGACAGGTGGGTAATATGGCTTTCCAGGGTCTTTATACGTTTTTTATTTATTTAAAAATGTACACTGTTATTTTTTCTAAAGTACACCATCTGCTTGTCTTCATGATGAGATGTTTAGCTTTGCGTGGAATGTCCCATAATATTGCATTCAACTTCAAATTGTTTTTATTGCTGAAAATTACCTTGAAAAAATGCTTTCTTAACACTGCTGATTTAGATAAGTACAAGTCACACCAGCCAAAGAAATGCACTTTTTGGGGGAAATTTATTTTATAAAATCAGAGACCAAGAACGAACCTTTCATCTTGAAAGGCGAGTTATAGGAATAAAAACAACCCAATAGAGAAGAATCCGTGGATCATTCGTTTTTCAATATAAAACTAAAAATAAGAAAACAAAAAAAAACAACTCTTTTCTTTATTATTTGTCTCTAAAACCAAAATGAAAAAACAGATAATTTGTTTTTTCATCTTTAATTCATATGTAGGATTCATCTTTTTGGTCTATGGGCTGTCAGTGTGAAAAATGTAATAAATAAGCCACACCTGAGTATAAGTCGCAGGACCACCCAAATCCTGAAAAAAAGGTGTGACTTATAGTCCAAAAAATAAGGTACTTCACAAAAATTCTGTAATTTAAATTACTTACAAACATAATTACAAAGTTACCTATCACCCTTTACCATTAGCCTATAAGACAACAGTCAAGCTTGCGCACTTATCTCTTTGCACTAAACTGTTAAAAATGAAGCTCTGCAAGTGTATTCTTTAAGTAGCTGGTTGGCCCAAACAAAATATCAGCCTGTGCTGGAGATTTAAGACCAATAGCTGATACACTGGCCAACCGAACTATAGGTCTATCTCTATTTTAAACATTTGATTATGAACCTTTTCTATCCTGTTAATGCTTTTACTCACCAAATCAGCAGATAGAATTGGTTAGGAAACTCAGTTGGCCTTACTATAAGTCTACAGTTGGAATGTTCAGCACTAAAACATAAAAAAGCCATTATCACAAAGCCAAAGGGAAAAACGTACTCAGTCAGACATGTAATTCAATTAATATCCTTCCTACTACTATTTAAAGCCTTTATTCACAATTGGGATATTAAATCAATGACCCTCAATTTACCACTGTAATGTATTGGTGTCATGCTTAATTTCTCCAGACAGATCTACACTACGCTCTGTACTTCTTTATGCCCTATGAGACGCCCTTGTAATCATTATTTAAAGCGCCCCCAGTGTTTGAATGGTGTTAGTTCATTCTCCTCCATTAAAGCTGACTCTGCAGACTCCTATAATCTCAACAGAGGGGCAGGGAGCACACACACACCTCCTCAGGCGTCGCTACGAAGTTGATGGCCGTGTAGTAGCGATCGTCCTCCTGCGATAGGCTGAAGGTGAACTGGTAGTCGATCAGGAGCGTGTCTGTGCAATGAGAAAAGAAAAAGGCACGAATGTGAGACGAAGAACTGGACAGAGCAGTGGTTATCTAAGAGGAATGTTACTGTAAACTACGGGCTGTCACTGATGCAGATGTGGAGATGACATTTGGTCACCTTGGTAACAGAGTATAAAGTATACAGAATATTCTGAAAGTTTAGAAGAAAATAGTAAAGAAATCTAGGGGCTTGCAAAAGTAGTGGTGGTCTGCAACAAAATACCGGCAAGTCATATGAAGGTTATATATTACACTATTTTCTGACCTGTTATAATGTTGTTTCCACATCACAAACATACCTGGAGTTGTGTTTTGTTTCATTTACACATGTTTAAACCCTGCATATTTATGTTTTTTATGATGTAACAGCATTATAACATGGCTTAAAGCTCACATGAGTGAGTTTTGTGTAATATAGGACAAAATATCTAGACTTTTGAATGTGAAAAAGTTCTTAAAATGTTGCATATAAAAGGAAGCTGAAACCCATGAACAGTTATAACCCTCAGCTTTTTAATAAGAAATTGTGATCAATGTGGTGTCAAGTTTTGCCAAAATGTTCACCAGGACTTTAAAAAATATGCTGAATTGAGATAAGACTGGCAGATTAATAGTTCTTTTTCACCAATTAGGCAGTGAAACTACTGCTTCTTTTTGGGTAACTAAATTATCTGGTTTACCTCTGGTTTCAATCAAATCTGGTAAAAGTTTCACATTAATTGGAATTCCAAGGACCTCTCAAACCTTGAATATTGCTGCACTTTTTGACTATGGAACAAAACTACACAGGTTATTTTCTAATGAATTTTTCAAGAAGTTACAGTAACAACTACCTGTCTGTTAAAACTAGACAGAGCATTCTTAGTTTCAGCACAGTTTAAAGCAAAAGACACAAAAAAAACTGTGATTACTGTGAATGTGAATATTGTGAATTCTCTAATAAAAAATCTGAAAATCTGATGTTACAATTTCCAGTATGATTTTTTGAAACCGCTTATTTTTTGACACTGCTTATTCTGAGTTCACTGTAATAACTTATTCAATGGACTACATTTTGTTCAGAGATCGGAGTATGAGGAACATTTAAATTAGGGTGTTTTTCGATAAAGGCGCACTGTGTAACTTTTCTGTATGGAAATAAACCTGGTCATCACAATGGAGACAAGTTAATCTCAGATCTATGGAGAAGCAAGCCTGCACATGGCAAGAATTTGTGTTGTGTTGTGTTATTTAAGGTATTTTTGAGCTATAAAACACCTGTAATTGAATAAATACAAGGGAGATGTGTTTAATGCCCAAGTGGGGAAAATTACAGGCAAAAAAAAAAAAGACATGCCCATGGAGACAAACAAGTAGCAAACCCTTCACTTTAGAAGTTGCATAGTGCACCTTTAATTTAGAATTCTGGATAAGCCTAGAAACAGCAGCAAGAAGCATCAATACAACAATTCAACCTTGACTGCCCTTTAAAACCCTGTCATTTTGTAGATTCTACAAAAGTCTCACACCAGTTTGATCTTTCCTGTTCAGAACTAAATGAACAAAGTGCTAGTGCTGGCTGCTGGTGGTAAAGCTAATTTGTTGTGTTCTTGATTCTGTAAAACCTTTGACTCAAAATTCAACATCCTGACCACTCTTGGGGCGGATGTTTTGGATGCATTTTTTTCTGGCAACAACAAAATTTCTGTCCTTGTACTCTTCTTTCTTTTCCGACAATCGCTGCTGTTCCAGGTTTGCCCACAACTGGAGCCAAGGGCAAACATGACTTGTTTTGGTGTTTCTATTGAAAAGCTGCACATTAAAAAGAAAAGGATTTGAGCCAACCAGAGTCCTAAAAAAAGTACAAGTACAAGAATGTAGTGAAAGTAGAATGTGTTTCAGTGGTATTTTGATTATCAATATCCATCCATCCATCCATCCATCTTCTCCCGCTTAATCCGGCTGGGTCGCGGGGGCAGCTTGCTGCCCAATCCTCATAGGACCTGACCCCCCCCCATGAACCCCTCTGCGGGTGGTGAGCCCACAGGAGGGTGGACATCATGGTGTTAGTGATGTTAGTTCATAGGGGTGCAGGCATGTTTTGGGTTGATGGGGGAAACCGGAGTACCCGGAGGAAACCCATCCAGACACGGGGAGGAACATGCAAACTCCACACAGAAAGGCCCGGGTGACCCTGGGATCGAACCCGCAACCTTCTTGCTGTCAGGCCTGAGTGTTGCCATTCAGCCACCGTGCCGCGATTATCAATATATTATCAATATATAAAGTAGCACCTATTCAGTAGTAGCCTAGGTGGCAAAGTAATAGCAGACTGTAGTTTTATTAGAAGCACTGGGGGAGTGCAAAAATATTGAAATATTGAATTTTTGTGATACTAAATTTGGTGATACAGTATCAGTATCGTAGAGTATTTCTGGTAGCAATGTTATTGTGTGACTGCACATTTTGTTGCTTGAATATGTCTAGTGCATTACATAAATTAATTAATTAAATGATTAATTAATCATTGTATTTATATAATGCCTTTCATGACATCCAAAGCGCTTTACAGTTCATTATTCATTCACTCCAGACCCGGTAGTGGTAAACTACTATTGTAGACACAGCTGTCCTGGGACAGACTGGCAGAAGCAAGGCTGCCAATCTGCGCCATCGGCCCCTCCAACCACCACCATCTCTCACGCACACACCACTTTCATACTAGGCAATGGGAGTGATGTGCCTTGCCTAAGGACACGACGACAGTTTTTGTGACTGGCGCCCCACTGTGGCACCTGGAATTCCCAGATGTATTTCATATCAACTTAGGTAGTAATTTAACAAAGAAATACTGTTGCTAAAATGTATTTGGTTGTTAAAAAACAGCAATATATTCCTGAGTATCAAGTCGATATCTTGATTATTGCCAGAACATGTAAATATCGTATCGTGTATCGCATCAAATCGTGAGAAATCCTGTGATTCCAACCCTAGTAACTACATGAAGAAAAGACAGTGGAAATTGTAGTGTACTATTGAGTTCTTCAAAATAACCAGCAGTATTTTACTCGTGAAGTCCAAGTTCACCTCTGCTTTCATGTGAGAGTAACGTGGATTTAAACCCAAGATTTCTCTTCAAAAAGCTGATCCTTTTCAAGCGTAACATCAAACATGAAGCCTCTCTCAGATTTGAGCAGTGTACTTGTCTCAGCTCTAACCAGAACAAGGGCCAGGAGTCAAGCCATTACAGTGGTCCTCACAAAAACCCTATGGAAGCCCTACTTTTGCCTGGTCTAATTGGGATCAGACTTGACTTACAGTAGCATGTCCCTTTGAGCGGGTTGCCTTGGTAGCGGTTCTCCACTTCACACCTAGATAAGAGAGACACAGAGGATTAGATGGGCGCAAATGGGGCAAAGAAAGTGGAGGGGAAAGAAAAGTGACAAAGAGTTGGGGTAGAGTGGATAACGAAAGATTTAAGGACTGATAAATCCTAAAGAAGAGAGCCAGTGAAGAGGTCTGACATTTGGGAAGTCACAAATCAGGAGAACACCAAAATCCCGGACAGCATGATAAATTGCCGATCACTCTGAGAATTTGAAGTCCCTTTCCCTTCCCCCAAAGTAGATTATCTGCCCATCTTATAAATCAGCTCTGAGGCCGCTAGAATCATTATATTAAAAGCAAGACCCATGACAAGAAAAGTCGGCTATTCCACCACTGTCAGATTTTTGTGAAACACAGCATTTTAAGTTTTGAAAACCTGATAATGTGTGCAAATGTTAAGAAAAGATATCCTTTATTTGTCCCACAATGGGGAAAAGTTTGTCTGCTGTATAAGATCCTTCATGATACTGATGCTCCTCCGCTAAAACAGTTTGTTTCTCTGAGCTCTGAAACCACCTCCCGAGCCGCTCGATCCACTGGGCACAGCGAGCGCAGGATCCCCAAATGAAGAACGGCATTTGGAAACTCAGGCTTCTCATGTGCGGCCGTCTGTCAGTGGAACATATCACCGACAGAGCTGATCATATGTACAAACTACAGCACGTTCTCAGGCCTGGCCAAACAGCGGCTCCTTTCTAACCAAACCTGCGCCCATAATGTGGACTGAGGAGTGTCTGGAGAGAGTGTGATGTTCTGGAGTGAATGAACTGAAAGATGATTTTGATAAGGGTGATGAATTTAAGGTGCTGAAAGAACTGGGTATGGATGAGGATTCAGAATTGTTATGATGTTCAGGTCATTATAAAGACATTCTCTTTGTAAGTTAGATTTTATGAACTATTACATCAACCTGCCCAGGGACTACAGATGGAAATTAGCACTGGTGCTAACCTAGTACAATGCATACTACAATATAGTGTGAACTGACCTGTCTCATTAAATAAATAAATAAACTAAACTAACGAGCAGTGGTTCGGTTACTATGGGAAAAATACAAACGAATCTTACTTTTGAAATCAGAAGCGTCCATTAACTGTTGAGTTCATTTGACGTGTTTAGCACAAAAACAGCAACAAGT
The DNA here is from genome assembly GCA_030686955.1 of Odontamblyopus rebecca. Taxonomy (NCBI): domain Eukaryota; kingdom Metazoa; phylum Chordata; class Actinopteri; order Gobiiformes; family Gobiidae; genus Odontamblyopus; species Odontamblyopus rebecca. Next base: position 15,614,888 of record CM060670.1, on the reverse strand, counting down.
CCTGGGCTGTAGTAGGTCAGTCATAAACAAGGGTATTACGCAGTTAAATTATTTTTTTATGCACTTCTCAGTTGTTTTCTACCAGTATACTTGAGTAATATTTTGATGAAGCAGTACTTTGTGAGTAAGTGACAAAAGCTTTATGTTGAAAATAGAGATCAACCAATATGGATTTTATCATGGACGATGCCGGTTGTTTACAATTCAGAAGAAACCATGGCCAATAAGCTCTGCCAATATTTGTGGGCCCATATGTAAGGCCAGTTTTGATTATTTTCCCCAGTTTTTGTCATTTCAGTTTACTACATGCACCCACAGCCCTTATTTACCATAAACCTTTAGGAGAGCTGTGTGGTCATGTTTTGTACAGTCAGTGTTGCACTAAAGCACTAAAAATAAAGCTTTATGCATATTAATAAGCAGCAGGTCAGCCAAAACAAAAATATTAGTCTGTGCTGGAGATTTAAGGACTAAAATGCAAACAATTGTGTCTTGCACCACACCTTCAGAGTAATAGTTTCTGCAAATATTCTTCTCACTTTTTCAACCTATAATAATACATGAATCTACTTAAATTGTGGAAGTTGTCTTGAGAGAAAAGGACTTGAGTGAGAACCAAAGGAGCCAATGTGCGTTAACACTGTGCCACAGAGTGTATTCTCCTAATAAGTGCACAGAAGGTGTGAGTGAAACAGGCAGAGACAGACAGGTGTGAACTCACAGGTGGCAGCGGTCTCCCTTGATGCCTTTGGTGGTGCAGAAACACTTCCCCGTGTTTGGGTTACACATGGAGGCATGGCCATTACACTTACACGCTGGAGTCACACACAAGACAACAGATATTACAATACAATACATAGATTTATATATACAGGCCATGTCATGTCATGAAAAGGTTCCATATTTGTATTAATATTTACATTTTTTGTTAGGCTGTAACTATGATGATCACAATTAATACAATATTGAGTTTTTATTGACAGAAGGAACAATTATTTTTGCAATCTGTATTTATCATGGGGACTTTTTCCTTATATTAGTGGGAAAATGTTGGTAATTTTTCTGCTCTGTGATCAGATTTGAGCTATAGATGGCTGAATTTTGAACTTCTATGACTCATTATAGATACAAACTAACTATATAAGCCTTGCGTTCGCTTATCTATTGCAGTCTGTGCTTTTTAACAATATTTAGAACATTTTTTTTGTGGGATAATTGTGGCTATGTTTTGGGTTCAATATTATCATTTATTGTCGATAGTTACTTCAGCTATATTATTTGAAGCTATTTAACCTCTTGATAAGATAATATTTACAAGTATAAAAAATCAAGAAATGTTTTAATAACTTTGAGAAACAAATTTTAAATAGACCATAGTGTGGTCATTTTTTTGTATATATATTCTCATTTTGATTTAAACCATTTTAATTATGGCTCTGTACAGTACAAATAATGAAAATAATTAACAGTTATTACTTTACCTAAATGTTTGTTAGTAGTAGTAATAGTAGTAATAATAGTCATGGTCATGATTACTATAACTTGTCGCATTTTATCACATCATTTTCTGTTCTGTACCATTTGTTTGAAAGCTTAGAATCTGTGTCCTTAGCTAGTACAAGAGGCGTTTGAGTTCCCCATTATGTTTTAATAGCTAAAGCTTTATCCAATTCAGGCTTTCAAAGAAAATCTTATATGGCCTCCAGATGGTGCCTGTGAGGTCAGGATAGTCAGACAGACTTCAGCCTTGGTGTGTTCAATTTTACAAAAGTAAATTAAATAAAAAGGTATGTAGAAAGAGGTATTATAAGGACATTTCATAGCTTAGCACAGAGATTTTTAGACATATGCAAGATATTAAACTGATTCTGTCAGATTAAAACTTGCCTCATGCATTGGGACCAGATAAAAGCTCTTCACTGTTACAGGGATCGCAGAGGTGGGAAAAATACTCAAAATACTAAAATGTATTTACAGGATACTGAATACCTGCATTAAAATGTATTTTGTAATATATTCCATTACATGGGCCAGTTAAATTACTGTATTCTGAATACAGAGAACACTCTTACATCGAGTTGCATTTACATTATAGTGTAAATTAGATTAAAAACTTTCTTTATATTTGTTTCACTCATTGGAGAAAGAAAAGATATATGTTTGCCCTCGGCCCAAGAGTAGTTCTATTTTCTATTTTTCTGTGTAATTTGAAGCCTAAATTGTGTGATCAAGTAGTGCCAAGTATTCCTTTGATTTTAGAAAAGTAACTGTATTCTGAATACCTCCAAATGAAAGAATGATTAACTGAACTAGGCTTGTCATGATAATTACTACATCAACTTATCGTTCACCATATGAAAGCTGGAACTATACATTTTGGAGTTTGATATTTATCGTGGGTACATTTTCTGAGTAAATGTGGTGAGATTTTTGTTATTTTAGTGGAAAAAAAGATTTGAGCTGTAGAGGTAATAAGTCACTTCTATTGCTAATTATTTGTTTGTTTTGGTTTTCATTTGTTTCATCTCAGGCTTTTTAAATGCAATTAAATACTCTCTATTTAGAAGTGGTTTACTGGGATTAACTTGCTTTATTTTAATCAGTGGTATAAGTAGTTTCAACATTATTTGTTATTCCAATATTTCTTTGTAGCAATATATCATGCTTCAAAATTTGTCACAGAGGACAGTTTACTCCAAGTATTCAGTATTCTCTATATCCATGTATTCAGTTACTTCTCAACACAGGTTTTCGCTACGACGTAACAACTCCTATTGAAGTCTGTCAGAGCAGTTTTAGGTAAGTGAGAAATAATGTAAATCAGTTAAAGTCTTGGGGACCATATGCTGTGCTATTGATCAACTGTCACTGATCAAGTAAATGCATTCATCCCATGAGGCTGACAATAGTAATTCACATCCCAAATCCACAAAACATACCAGACAACCGGTGATAGATTGCTAAGGTAAATTAAACTGTCCAACAACTCAATTGATTTGTTGTCCTAATGACAGCCTGTCACTTATAGCTCAAGTAAATCTGTATTGTCCCAAGGGAAGGTTTTTTACAGTGCTCTGCAGACAGGAAAATGGCTGACATAAACTGCACTGTAAAACACTGACAAGTTAAATGAAGCTGGTGGAGTGACTGGATGATTTAGTGCAGTGGTTTTCAAACTCTGGTCTCAGTAGCGTTGGCAGTGCACCTGCTCTTTCTGTTGCTATGAAGAATAAAAACTATTTAGATTCTTTTATATTAAGCGTTATAATTTAATGGTAGTTGAATCATCTGTTAAAACTATAATTTTTCAAGTCTCAGTATTATCAGGATGTTGTTTGGAAAATAAACGACATTTAAATATAAAGTACAAAATAAATAAATAATAAATACATACATTAAAAACTAAAACTTTTCTTGTAAATTCCACATATTTCCTTTCATTAGTTTTATTTGTCCTTGCAATTTATATTATGTATTTCAGGAAAAATGCAATTTAGACAACACAAGGATGAGTAGGAGCATGAAGAACGTATTAATTAAAAGGTAAGAAGTTATATTTCTGCACATCTTTTTCTGATATGTAAACCTCAACCAAGACATTTGTGGTGGATTGAAATCATCATAGGTGCTGATCCCATGTGTGCCCAAGGGTCAGAGCACTCGCCTGAATTTTGCCCAACTCTAACGGAGCTGGTGAACCCGCTAGTCAGCCCCGTGTGTGCACCACTGTACAGAATGGGAGTGCATAAAGATGCATAAAAAGTGAAATATATATGTGCGCTTGTGCACACCCACTTGACAAAACATAAATCAGACATAATATCATGTAAATAATGCTGTAGAGATATAGAAATTAATTTCTGTCACCTGCCAATCACCTCTGGTATACTTTAATTCATACTGGTCTGATTAAGATGATACACATTTTCTGTGGTCATTTAAACAATATTCTTCCCAGCTCTTAGTATGTGTGTGTGTGTGTGTGTGCATGTGTGTGTGTGTGCGTGGTTGCTCACGTTGGCAGCTGCCTCCATTTGTGGGGTCACCGTAGAAACCGGAGATGCAGCTCTCACAGTGCCGTCCAGTGGTCAGGTCTTCACACTTCTCACACACGCTCTCGTTCACACACTGACTGTGGCCATTGCACTGACACGCTGCAAAACACAAGACACAAATTTACTAGACTCAACAAACTAGCTAAAAAGAATACATAATTGTGTATTTTATATGGGATTTTCTGGCTTATGTATTCTTCAATGAATCAAACAATTATTCAATATTATTTAACAATGTGCGACATATCACTATACATTTTGTTTCATGTTAAGCAATTGTTAAAAGGTGCACTGTGTAACTTTTCAGTTAGAGGCTTCACCACCTGCTTGTCTCTATGGAGATCATATTGGTTCCTTTCCTTGATTTTGAAAATAACTTGAAATATACAAGGCATTTGCTAAAAGTCTTGTTTGAATAGACAGTTTACCTGGGCAGTGTATGAAGGACCAGTTGTACTTGGCGTCGCTGGGGCACATGGTGGCGTTGAGAGCGGGCTGGGGGCTGGGGGGCAGACCGGGCAGAGTGGAGGGGGCAGGGACAGAGGTCTGAAATGGCCCGCGGTAAGAGCCCTCGATGCACTGCCCCCTCCCCGTGTTACTGGGGTCTGTACACCACCCACATCCAGGCTGGTCCAGGCACTGGCCACATGTACGGTATCCAGAACAGTTCTCTGCTGCAGGGAAGAAAAGGAAAGGTCAGTTAAAAAAGCAAAATAATACAACAGTGAATTGTCAGGTTACCTCATCAAAAACATACCTGGAGTTGCGGTTTGTTTCATTCACATGTTTGAGTAACCTTTTATTAGTCTGTCTACATCTCCAAAGCTAAAAATACTCTGTTCCACCTTGTGATGTCAAGAAGAAGTGATAAGTGATGTCAGAATTGGTAGTTTACAGCTACCTTTCATATTTTATTCAGTAGTGACTGACAATTCCAGAGCTGAAATTAGTTTAAAAACACAGTGGCACACTTCCTGTATTACCACATGACATCAAAAACCCTAAATATGCAGATTTGTGCATTAAACACGTGTGAATGAAACAAAACACAACTCCAGGTATGTTTGTGATGAGGAAACTTTTATGAAATTATAACATCAATCAAAAAATAGTGCAATATGGGCCCTTTAAATCCATTATCTTACGTTCATGGAGACTAATCATGATTTGCTTGCCATACTCAATATAAACTGTCATAAAATCACTATTTTACTTAACTCCACTAACTTTATTGTAGCATTAGGATCGCAGATAAAGCTTGATTTTCTAATAAGCAGGGTAATTGAGTGACTAACACACATTTAAGGTGTTAAAAAGTTCCAATGTGATGCCAAAGTGTTATTCTTAATAGCGGTATACCTATTTTAATATAAGTGTGATACAAGTCCTTCAGAGGGCTTGAATAGAGTCAGTATGATTTCCTGCTTCATCTTTGTGTCTTTGTTATAGAGGGAGGTTAAGTCTCCTGACCCAGCTCCACTGCTAATCTAAACACCATATTGATCTTTACACTCAAAACTGCCAATACAAGAAAAGAGGAATTCACTGTGTCTTCTTTAGCCATTCAAACAACATACTGACAGAATCCCATGTGGAGAATCCAGAGTAGATATTCAAAATTTAGTAACCTTTTTTTTTTGCCATCATGGGGAAATCATTATTATTATTTTAGTTTTATTTAATTTATTTAATTTTATTATATGTTGTTTTATTTATTTTAATTAGTATATATTTTTTTATTGTTTATTTATTCCATATTAGTTATCACTGCGCTTCTTAGTTATCAACTATTCTGGGGTCCACTTGTATACAAATGTAAGCTTGTGTAGCGACTGATCTGTACTGCAGTCGTGACCCAAACTTCCTTGAAAAAGAGATCATTTCCAGTCAAATAAAGTTCTTTCAGAAAGATTATGACTACTCAAAATTTATTTTAAGAAAATTTTAGCCTTTTCTGTTGTTAAATTATGCGCGCTGGTGGAAGGTTGGTGGCTGTTGGAGGCTTGTCTCCATGGAGAATGATGTTAGTTATGATATTTTGAAAGTTTAATTACATTTCAGACAAACCAATAACATCTCCATGGAGACAAGCTGGTGATGCCACTTTCAGTTTTATTTTAGCAATAAAAACACTGTGTACTGTAATAAATAAATATGGCAAAGCAGAAAGGTTATGGTGTACCTTTAATACAAACACACTCAGTAGCCTCGTGTATTTTCATTAAAGGGCCTATATTATGCTATTTTATGATCTATATTATAATGTTTCCTCATCAAAAACATACCTGGTGTTGTGTTTTGTTTCCTTCACACATGTTTAATGCAGAAATCCTGCATATTTGGAGTTCTTCTCTCAAATTGACAACACTCTGTTCCACCTTGTGATGTCATGTGGTCATACAATAAGTGCTCCACTGTGTTTTTAAGCTCCATACACCTTCACTAAAATTATTTAGATGATATCAGACCTGGAATTGCCCATTTCTACTGCACAAAAAGGTAAAAGCTAGCTGTTAACCATGACATCACAAGGTGGAACAGAGCATTTTGAAGATGTAGACAGACTAAAAATAAAGAATTACTCAAACATGCAAAAATGAAACTCCAGGCATGTTTTAGAGGAGGTAGCAGAAGAGTCAATTTTGTGTTATATAGGACCTTTAATGATAAAAATAAAGTCATGAATCACCCAAAAATAGTCCTTTGCTTCGTGTCAATATGTAAATGAGTAATATAAAAACAGACTGACGCAGAAAGTCCCCATTTATTTTTGCCTTGTAAGTAAATCTAAAATCTAGTTCTATACGCTGTCCCCTATATACTTTGAAACTGGTGTAAATAGAATCAAACCTTGCACATACAATGCCTCCTACAGCTGCAGAGGTTGACCAATGGCTTATAGCTCTGTATGCCTTTAGTTGTAGTCCCAAAGGGGAGCTCTGGCAGTAAGTGGATATTTGCACTTAATTGACCAACTATGTTACAGAAATTGAAACTGTTCTCTGCTTTCCCGCAGAGACACATAGCAGCCATTCTGACGAAACAGGCCATTTTAACACATAGGAGAAGCTAGCATTAAAAGGGTAATATAGCTTTAATATATTGGCTGGCCTGTGCTTTTAGACTGATAAAATATATTACTTGAATGGAGGCGCATTTACAGCAAGAGAATGATTACGTGAGGGGACTTTTTATACGTTTTGGATTTCCTAAATGATTTTGAAAATGAATGACATCTCAGTAGTTGTAGGAAATATACGTGTTTAAATCGCATCTCTAAATACTTCAGTTCACAATTTCCGGGAAAGGCAAGGGTCAGAAGACAAGTTGTAGGAATATGAAATGCAGAAGTGAGATTTCTTCTTTCTTAAAATCATATGGTTTATGTTTAATCTTTGGGCTTTGAATATGGTGCTTAAAGGTGCACAGTATAACTTTTTGGTTAGGGGTCCGTCACCTTTATACCATTCTGTGAAACATTCCAGACAAAGCAATAACATCTGCAAGAAGAAAAGCATTTGATGGACCCTCTGCCAGAAAAGTTTCACAATGCACCACCTTTGTGACAGGATACAGTGTGTAGAGTTTCAAAGCCAATGAGAACAGTTAGAAAAGTGTAATTTTGAAACACCACCTGTGAAGATATTTTTGACTTGTGAGGACGGGCTGTCAAGGCTGTCGATTTAGAAAGTCAGTTGATAAGGAATATCTTTGGGGACTTCAATGTGATAATTGCCAAGAAATGATTAATTTTCAACTTTTATCTAGTTTAATGAGAGTTATTTTAGTCACAAATGCTATCAAATATTTTAATTGAATTTCCCAATTTTTGCCCCTTGAAGGTTTTGCCTCTCACCAAATACATTTACCATATATCTAAATATACATGTTTGTTATTTTAAATTAAATTATTGTCAGTAGTTAATTTAAAAAAGTGAAATGTTTGGACTTATAATAATAAAAGAATTCAGCTCTATGCCAGAAATATAAAGTTTCAATATACTTAAATGATTTGCTGGGGAAAATTTTGGAGAGCAAAATTGTATAATATTAGTAATAGAAAATATATAATACAGACGGGAGCAGCTAAAACTAATATTGTTAGAAGCATTGTTAGGCAAATTAGACTTGATCTCATCTTTAGCAACACAATCTGACTATAAAGAACTGACTTGGTTGGAGCTACATCTGGTGAGATGATTAATGCACTTAAACAAGTCTCCATATAAAAATACAGTCAAAAGCGAGTCACTTTCACTCTCACCTTTTTCATTACCTAAATGTTACCACACAGATACTGATAACAAGCTCTTGTAAATGTGTTGTTGAAATCTATTTTATTTTTTCTCTTAAAAAGTTTTGTCTGTGTTTGCTCAACATTCCACCATTAGAGATAAAAAATTAAATGAAAAAACACCCCTAGCTTATTGCCACTGCTCGTATCAATACACCACCCCATTGTCAAGGACACCCAAGGACAGAATGGGCTTACGTGGACATGCGTTCATGGTGTACCACTCCATACACTGTCCGAAGGGGAAAGAGGCCACGTATGCGTTTGAGTCCACACACTGCTTCATGTTACTGCACCACATGCACTCGGAGCTCCCCGTGGTGCACTCACTGCAGGTGGCCCTCATGGCACACGGCACACGGCACTGCTTAGCACTGTGGTTAGCTGGAAAAAACAAAAATACAGTTAAAGGTTTATCAGGTTACATTCACATGGCATTATAACATTCTGAAGAACCTCAAGTTTAAATTTGAGGTTTAGGCCAGGTTAAATCTCTATGGCTGAATTAGCCTTTTAAATGTCAGAATGCAGATAGATTGACTTGTTTTAAAAAGGCGAAAATATCTGTCATCCATCCACATGAAACAGTCTTTTCCGTCAGCATGAATCAACAAATGAATTTCATACCATGACCAGAAAGAATAGGGGTTAAGAACTGTCAAGTCGAGGCTCTCATAGTACAGGTGTCTAGGGTTTCTATGAACATGTTGGATGTTATACCACATATATTTTCCCTTATGTTATAGTAAACATCATCTTGACAGGGTAGAAACTGCTTTTTGTATGTCAAAGTGTGTCAAAATACCTTTATTATAAGAAAAGCGCCCGCAGCAGACTTCTTTACCATTCATTTGTTCAAAATGTATCTTGCCCAAGTACAGATATTTTACCCTCAACAGCTGACTATAAATAAAATAAAAATGAACCAATCTGCTACGTGGTTTCTGGATCTTATTTGAAAGCATTTCATTGTCCAATAATCAGAAAGTGCATAGTTAGCATACGAGTTGCTGCTTTAACATTGCGGCAAATAATTAGGAATGCATAAGGTAAGTGAGGAATACGTTTGGACCGCTACAAACAACTTAAAATGAACTACTTCTGCATTCTGTGTTTTTAAGACAGTAAAAATCAGGTACTGCATCTTTAAGTGCAGATTCAGTAAAGAGTGAGGCGTTAGGAGACCCACCTGGCCTCTCACACAGGCTGCCGTTGACTGGGTTGATGCAGGTCTGAGCCTTGAGCCCACTGGAGGCTGGTTCGGCCAAATATCCACAGAACCCTGCGTCGCTGGGCTCTCCAGGCAGCCACTGCAGAGACGTGTTTGTGAACGGGGACATGTCCTCCCAGCACCAGTAAGACACGTTGATCTTCCTCAGACCCACCCACGGAGTCATCATCGCCTTATACTGCAATGACAGTCAACAGACACTTCGGTTTAGTTTGTCATTTTAAGAAGAGCATCAAAGAAATAAAGCAAAGAAGAAGAAGAAATGTGCAAATGTATTCAGTCAGCTTGCTCTAAAATTACAATATTTCATTTGTATAGGATTGAATAATCACCCTATGTCATGTCAATCATCATTTCATCTTTGCACTGTTTTTCCTTACCCACCTCTTGTATCTTAATAGCAGAGATATATTTTGTATTGTTTCTATTTTTTTTGTTGCCATTTTTGCTATTTTTATTTATTTCCATTATATGTCTGCTCTTTGTTGTCATAACATTGTGATGTGTGAGCTTCTGTGTCTAATTATAATTTCCCTTGAGGATCAATACATTTTGTCTAAGTCCAAGTCCATCACTTACTATCTGTATTTTGAAAGTTATCGGCCAGTAATGACAAGAAACACCCCCATTAAAACTTCCTCACCGATTCATTCAGTAATCACAGCTGGCCCCACATAACGCTGGCTTTATACCTTTTCTCCGAGTAATTTTGAGCTGAAAATATGAACATGCTGCGCGATATTTCCTGCCAGCTTACAGATGTCATGAAGAAAGGATCCATTTTTCATGTCACAGTGAATGTAATGCCTGCAGCCTGATCATGGAAATTTCAAATATATTACAATGTTGACATCTAACTTTTCACATAAAAAGTATAAAAAATCTAGAGACTTTGAAATATGTCATGTTGTAAATGTTGGGAGAAAGCCATGTACTGCACATTCAGCAATGAACAGTCCCATCCATTCCGTTAGGATGAAGATATAGTTTTGAATGTGCACTTCCATCCTTCAGCGTCGCTGGTGCAAACTGTCAGAAGCAGCTCCAGATATAGAGCTGGGCTTAGTCTGGACAAGGGAGCACTGATCCATGTTTTTCTATTCCAATACCTATGTCGATACTTTGGCTTTAAGCATCTGCCGATACCTGATATTGACCGATACCAGGACAGAGAGTGAAATATATGTATTTACGTTAAACACATATGAAAAATCCAAATGGGTTTTACTTTTATTTATCATTTAAAGCCACTACAAAGCAGCTTTGAAAAATACAAGTTTAATATTATGAGATGATTGGACCGACTGGGCCAGTAAATCATCTTATTACACCAGTTTATAGACCTAAATGGTATATCGGCTCACCTGGAAGTCAATATCCGAACCACCAAAATTTTCAAATATAGGCACAGATACCAGTGTCACATTGGTGCATCCCTTGTCAGGGTGACCTTAATTGGAGGATTTTATCTATTTTTTATCTGTTTTTGGTTCATAGGGAAACTAGTGTGCCCAAGGGAAACCCACACAGACACAGGGAAAACTTCCAAACTGCACAGAAAGTCCCCATAATGCTAGCCACTCAGTAACACGCACTGCAAAATAAACAGATGCCTGTTTATGCTTTGTCCATATAAAAACAAACACGCTGAACTAAACATTTTAAATCACACCTTCTACCTGCACCTTGAATACCTCTGTCTCTCCATGTAAACACTGCAGATAATATTTTTATATTATTATGGGTGTTACTGCAAGTGGCAGCGGTGAAATAGAGATAAGTAAAGCAGTCCGTCAGTCTGTCCTTCACACCTTCACCTCCCTATGCGCTGCCTGACCTGCCTGGGATGATCTAGTCGATGGCCGTGGATAGATTTGGGGTTGTTTGCTCTAGCGGAGCGCGTAAGAGATGTCTGAGCTCTGAGGAACTGTTCTGTTAATGGGAGATTTGTTTCATGCTCACTGGCCCACGAAAACCACAGACAAAACATCTCTCTGTCGCTCACCTATTGACAAAAAGAAAATCCCAAAACAAAACGAAAAAAGTGCAAGTAAGCCGAGAAGTTTTGGGGTATGAGTTTTTTAATCTTTTGAAAGATGAATATACTCAAATATAAATATATAAATATACTTAACTAGGGAGGCACGATCCGATACTGTATTTGATATCAGCGCCGATACAGAAAAATTTGTTGGATCAGAAATCAGCTTCCAAATATCCGATCAGTCGATATCCTAGTTTGGCATAGAAAGTCATGTAATAAGACTATTTACTGACTGTAGTTGACTGTAGTCGTCTTAGAAAGTCTTGTAATGTTTGAATTTTATTTATAAAAAGTTGTTCTGCAGTTACTTGGGCGATAACAACAGTTGTATAACACATTTGGATGAGTTTATTTTATTTTTGTATATAGAAAATAAATGCCATTTTCAGTCTCCGCCATAGACTGTATATATAAATGGACCTAGCACACGCAGGCTATTTCAACTCTTACCCTGGCTTCCACTGACTTACATTGGAATATTGTCACCCCTAGCTTTGTAACTGCTGCTGTGAGCCTCGTCATTTTGGTCTTAAAATGTTCGTATTAACCCTCTCTTCATCCTGGGTTTTATTTTTCGCTCTTTTGTCAGTTTAAAAAATTCCTATTCATAATACAGAACATGGCTCCAAATTTGCTCCTGTAACCGTTAGCATCGCAAGCTTAATTTGACTGGAGTTGAACGCAATGGGTGACGCCACACTCGTCCACACTTTTTCATACAGTCCCTGCACCGGTATTCAGTTCCCTCTGGAAATACCCCTTATGTTAAGCTCGTCAGTCTTTGCCCACTTTGCCTGTCATTACAATCCAATTGCACTGGCACATTACAACATATTTTAGTCCTATTTTAATAGCCTTTAAGTCTGTTATTAACTTATAATGTATAAAATTAAATGCGCAGTGGGTGGGAAATTAGAAGAGCCACTACCTGTTTCAACTTCAACACTTTATTAGGTCCCCAGGGGGCAATTGTTGTTAAATAAGTGAAGTAAGTTCGATGGGACAATATGGTGCACCACAACGGCACGCCCTTTATCGTTCATTTAAAAAACCAAGAGCGTTAGGAAATAAAGAATGTTTATTTGTCCTACACCTGGGCACAAAGTATCTCCTCCCCGATGTCATGAACACTGGAATGTTTCACAGTATGACTTATTATTCATCTATCATTTAATATTCATCTAGCATTTATTCAAAAGGGGTTTTGGCCCACTACAGTAAAAAAAACAGGCAGACAGCCATTCACATTCACACCTCGACTTGGCAACTCCCTAAGCACATATAAAAATATAATCAAGAGGAGAGATTTCTTTTGATACAAACATTTTGAGCATCAGGAAAACCACAAATTTCAAAACGATGGCACCTCACTGGGAAAAAAAACGGTTTCACCTGTTAGACTCAACACTCACGAAATCCACCCTTCTCCTTACGAGAGCAGAAGCAGATAAAACGCACCAGCAGACATGTTTTATTGGCTCATTTGCTCTTACCACCACGCTCATGATCTGCAGCTCCTTCAGCACAAAGTCGACCTTCTTCTGCGTGGTGAGGGAGGCCAGGACGGCGTTGTGGCTTCGACAGGCCAGTTTAGCGTTGTCATACGAGTCTTTGGCTGTGATGAACTTCAGACACGAGTTTCCAACCAGATGCCAGCTTTCACCACAAACATTCTCTGCAAAATAAGAACATTTGTGTTAAAAAAAAAAAAATCTATACTGATTAAATTATATTTTGCAAAATGTTATAATGTTGTTACCTCATCAAGAACATCCCTGGAGTTATGTTTTGTTTCATCCCCACATGTTTGAATAACCCTTTATTATTAGTCTGTCTCCAAAGCTCAAAATACCTTTCCACCTTGTCATAAAGCGGTAGTTTTCAAATTAACAGCTACCTTTTACCTTTGATTCAACATTCATGGGCAATTTCAGGTCTGAAATCATCCAACTAATTCTAGTGAAGGTGTATGGAGTTTAAAAACATAGCAGAGCGCTTCCTGTACACATGGGATCATAAGGTGTTTTCTGTTTGAGCGAAGAACACAGCCTAAATATGCAGTCTTTGTGTGTTAAACATGTGTGAAAGAAACAAAACAAACTCCGGGTATGTTTGTGATGAGGAAACAACATTAGAACAGATCAGAAAATAGAGTAATCTGGGTCCTTTAATGTCAATGCAATCCCTCATTGGTCCAGTAGTGGTCATGAAAAGGCTCAGATGTAGACATCTTATAATGTTTTAGAAATAGACGAGACGTGTTTTCGGGTTATTATTATTAAGGTAATTTGTAATGTTTTTAAATGTAGTGATCTCAAATGATTAGGTTTAAGTAGAGATAAGAGTGGTGTATCTTTTTACTTATAGAAGATATTTCTTCTACATGCATAAGGAGTGCTGTGTTAAATAAACTAAACTATGTTAAGTTGTTTCAAGTTTACATATACTTATATATAGAATATACATTTTTCTTGTCAGGATTCATCAGTCTATCATAACTAGTAGAGTATGTCTCACAGAAGGATAGCTGTAAAAATTTTAGATTTAAAATCATATCAGATTTGGGTGCAAACATAATTTTAGACCTGTATATGCTAAAATAAAGCAGCAGGTGCTTTGGTTGGTTACACTCTGCCCCTCCTGTCTGTGAACTGTACCGGGCAGAGAGATGCACTCCTGGTTCCTGGGCTCCCACTGACAGTTCTGGTCCACGGCGCAGCTCTTACAGCTCGTTTTCTTGTTGCAAACATAAGTAGGGTTGTCTTTGGGGCAGCCGTCAAACTCTGAAATTGACCCCTAGAAATATGACAAAACAGAATATGACACTGTTTAGTTTTCAGAACAAAATGAGAGCAGGTTTAAGTTTTACCCATATAACTGGAATACTAGAGTTTTTTGGAGGATGCTTTATGCTTCCTGATGCATCCTTCTATATCTATTTAGGTATTCTTTAATGTTTGCCATATGTAATGTTAAAGTTTTACTCATGGCCTGTCATAATAAAAAACAAAAATAAAAAAAAATTGCTCTAAATTCACAACATGTATCATTCATGCTGTATGTGTGAGATATGGGTGTGTCTGTAATTAAATATATGTAATCAAATATATACACTTTTCCACAATGCTCCCATTCATCTACATATAAGCGCAAGATCAAATGTTATGTCACCGAGCGTCAACACAATTTCATTAAAAATCTGGAAAAAATGAATTAACTATTACCACAGAAACCCCAAAGACACACAAACAAACCAGAGGAGACATATGAGCCCCTTGCGTGTGCCGCTCCGAATCCAAATGAGCCCAAATGTAATCTCCGCTTGATAAATCAGATTTGGAGTTGGGAAGGAGAACGTGCTTCATCAGTCATTTATTTAATCATTATTCAAATACGCCGACACGTCTCAATTTATAACAGTGAGCGAATTACAGGCTGCCCGTTATTTAAATGTGTCTTGTTACTGCATTTATTTTCTCTTTTAATCAGTGTAAAACAAGACATTGTTCACTGTACAGTCACACACAAAAGCCCCAAAGCACAATGGCATTCTGAACAGGATTTAGCAGTTTTCTATTTAAAACATTGTCTGCATTGGGTTGTTTCACCAAGCAATTTTAATTTAGTATTATACAGAAGGTTTTTTTTTTGTTTGTTTTTTATGTAATCTCTGATGCAATTTAGTCCAGTTTAATCATAATACATGAACATAAATGGTATAATCCAGTGGAAGAAGTGGTCAGTTTTATTAGTAAAAGTACAGATACTGGAAGAAAAAAAAAGTTAAAGTAAAAAGTATTGCATGAAAAAAAAATTCTACTTTAGTAAAAGTATTAAAGTACCGGTTTAAAAATGTGCTGATAAAAAGGCTTTTGAGGCCTTATAAGGTTTCACATTTAGTGATTTTGATAAAGATTTAAAGATAAACCTTCAGCCGTCTCAGCAGGTCTCTCACAGTAAGAAAAAATACTTTTATTTCTCAGACCAGTTCAAAAATATGGTGGAGTAGAAATAGAGACCTTTTTGCAAATTAGGTGAAGTAAAAGTAAAAGGTATCCACGTTAAAACATACTTAACTAAAGTACAGATACTTAGTTAACCAGTTACAGTTAACCAAGTATAGCCAAGTTTTAAGGGGTATAAGCAATTTGCACTTTTTCTGTTTTTACAATACAGACGTAATACTTTAACTACACCACGCTGGAGGTGCAGGTGCTGCCCATTCAAACGCTGTAGTACTTAATGAGTGCTATTAGAACATTCTAGGAAGCATCTGTGTATCTTGTTTGCCAGTTACAAACTGTTAAAAGTAGTTTTAATTTAAACAAGCAAATTATTTTCTTTAATGAGTTTGTAAGTTTTCTTTAAAAATGGTTTGATGCATTTTTACGTTTATTACTTATATGTCCCTACCCTTATATACTGAGCTCACTACTGGGAATAGAAAAATACACTACTTTGTAAGCAACATATGGCCTTTATGTGGACATTCAAAATAAATAATTAGTAAAATAACTATGTTGTTTCTCCAATTCAGTAAGTTTCAGTGGCCAGTTATAATTTCCCACTAATCTATTTACAAATTCCCACTAATCTATTTACAAATTGGGGTATTAAAGACAGTCATTTTGTATTTTTTTATTCTTACCGAGCTGGAGGTGCAGTTGCTCGCCATAGAGACGCACTGTGTGGAGCACCACTGGCAGCCGTTGGTGTTGGCGGTGCAGCTGTAGCAGTCGGTGTACTGGTCACACCTTTCATTATCAGCATCTGGACACACGGACAACAGCTGCTTCAGAAAGTGAAATGTACATAAATATGGACTATAAAAACTGTGATATAGAGCCTATGTGGTGAATTTAAATGGCCTTCCTCTGTAGTAGAGTGATTCAAGTTTAGTAACTTTAATAGTTACGAAGCCTGATTCAACCAACTCTTTGTTCATTATGAATTACCGGTAAATATTTGTTTGCTTTACTGCAGCTAATTTAGGTGTAGTTATTATAAAGTGGTACCTAATATAGCAATAGCCTACCATGATATGAGCACTCAAACTTACAGGGCAGATAAGAAAAGTTCAGAATGCTGTATCAGACATGCAGGGATAGATCTTGGGGCTTGTTGATCAACAGAAAAAATACAAATTGTGAAGAATAATTTCCAATAACATTTTTGACCTTTGAATCTGCTCCTGAACAAATATAATAAATGAACTACACTAGCTGTTTAACCACTTAGAACAGAGACAAATTAGATTAAACAAAAAAAAAATTGTAATGTTTAAGAAAGATCATTGTCTGACAGTATATATGGGAATTTTTAACTAGATATTTTGCAATGCCTGCTCTATAAAAATGGATAATAAACATGCGATTTAACTACTTTAGCATCTTAAAGATGCATTGCGTAACTTTTCTGGCGGAGGGTCCTTGATAATAAATAATAAATAAATAATAGTAATAATTAATAAATAATAATAAATAATTTCTCTATGGAGATGTTATTCCTTTGTCAGAAATGTTTCACAGTGTGCCTTTAAACCTTTTTATCATCATGGAGACCAAACCAGGCCAAGTTACAGGTCAGACCTGTGGAGAGGAGACCCCTCTCACAGTCAGAATGTATGTTTTTCTAGATATTTTTCAGCAATAAAACCCTGTAATGAAATAAATGCACATGTTTAATATCATATTGTGGAATATTTGAAGCAGAGCAATGACATTACATAGAAATAAGAAAGTCACATAACGCACCTTTAAGTAATAAAAAACTTTAAAGCCTGTGGACAATGACAGAAATGTTCAGTTAAAGACAAACTGATTCCTGCACAGATAAAGTTGTCTGTAAGTGGAGCAGTGTGAGGGCCACAGCAGCAGCAGAGGTTGGGCGCTGTATTAACTGTGTGGGAGGTTTCTACTCCATAGTACTTTCTATCTGTTGACTGTGGCGGAGGGACGGGCACTGAGGAATGAGGCCAGAGCCTTGTGGAAATGGAAGATTTTTGTGACAAATGACAACCAACAAAGTGCAGTAAGAGAAACCCAGTGGGGAGCGGAGAGAGAGGCTGCGCTGTCCCCAGAGATTACCTACAGCAGGGACCAGACAGAGAGCAGGGAATCATGGGAAATGGGCACGACAAAGGGCCATGTGTATGTGAGCATGTAAGAGCGTGTATGTGAGGTGAAATACAAGCCCAGTAACTGTGAGAATTAGACGTGTTAAAGATATGCACATATCTACTTGTGATCATGTATAAACCAAGATTCAAGCTTGGCAAAAAAAAAAAAAAAGGTGCATTATGCAACTTTTTGATTGAGCATCTGTCACCTTCTTGTTTCTATGGATGTGTCACTGTTCTGCTTCAAATGTTCCACAATATGACATTAATCATTAACCTACTACATCTCAAAATAACTAGAAAAACTGTCATTCTGACAGTGAGTGGGGTTGCCTCTCCACAGATCTGACCATCTCCATGGAGAAAAGCAGGTGACAAACCCTCCACCAGAAAGTTACACAATGTACCTTTAAAAGGATGAATCACCTTTTTGATTGAAAAAGCAGTTTATATATATATTTTTTACCTCACTTTTTTCAGTGTTTCCATACAATTTGAAACTACATTTGTGTTCCCATTGTAACAGAAAACAGGCAAGAAAACAAGGACAGCAGTAGTATATAGTAGAAATTTGTATTACAATTGTTTCTTGCAATTTTACAGCAATATTTAGACATCTATGTTTTAAGGTTTATAAAAAGCATATCGTTGCCTTACTATAATATTTCAGTGTTCTATTAGACTAAAATAATCCGTCTGGAGCCGCAAAAGCACTGGTGGCCATGTTTGGTGTTATTCTCCGTTGGAGAGATTTACATTGGCACTGACAGTGTGAGTGTGACTAACAAGCAGCTCCTGACATACTCTGCATCTCATTGGACATGAGTCTGAGTTTGGAGTCCTCCACCACCAGAGATGTACGGGGGGACGAGGGGGGATACACTGACAATTTACTCACAGAACTTTTAGAAAACAAATTATATTTGACATTTGTTAAACGTTTTACCACAGTATACTATTGATTCTAATATTCTACTTATTTTGGATGAAACAATACTTTCTGTATCCTCATTTTGTGAAATGGTGAAAGCATGAGAAATACATGTGTCTTTGTTTGTTAATTCCATCAGGGTTATAATTAATTTCTTTTAATTATTAATTTATTATAAACATATATTTTGTTTAGAAGCAAACCAAAGATTTTGGATTATATATTTTGTGTTGTTGTGTGCGTAATTGCATTAGATATAGTAGAGAAATATTTGCACCTAGAATAACTTGTGCAGTTGACAAAATTCTTTTTTTTTTCTTTAAAGAGCCCATATTATGCCATTTTCTGATATATGTTACAATGTTGTTTTCTCATCAAAAACATACCTGGAGTTTTGTTTTGTTTTCATTCATTCACACATGTTTAAGACACAAATCCTGCATCAATCATCATTTGCATAATTTTCTGCCCTGAAATTGCCAATCTCTACTGAACAAAAGGCAAAAATAAGATGTTAACATGAAAACTACTGCTACATGACATCACAAGGTGGAACAGAGTATTCTGAGGCTTGGAGATGCAGACAGAGTAATAATAAAGGATTCTGAAACATGTGTAAGTGAAACAAAACACAACTCCATGTGTATTTACTCATCAAAAACATACCTTTTTTTTACATCAAAAGTTCATAAGAGTCAATTTAGCATAATATAGGACCTTTAATCATTGTTTGGTAGCACCACTCTACTTACATGATCTGGTGGTGCAGGAGGGGGGCAGTTCAGGTGTGGTCACATGATTGTCCCAGGGCAGGCATGTCTCTTGGACACTGTCCCACACACACTGGATCCCGGGAGCAGCCTGAGCGCAGGAGGAGGCCGTGGAGAAGGCGGAGCAGTTGGGAGAGGTGTACATGAGGACGTCACTGAGAAGCAGACTGTTGAACCCTCCAAACACGTACATCACACTAGGAGAGAGAAGAAAGAGTTGTGTTTAGAAATACAATGAATAAATGAATAATGAAAAGCTATCAGTGATTAAAACTAGCTGCAGAGTTTAAGAGAGGCCAGGGAAATTTCTCTTTTCTTTCTCTTCAAAGATGATATAATAGAATAAATTCTATGAAGACAATATAGTGAATGTATTAGATATATTAAAGGTGCATTGTGGAACATTTCTGGTGGAGGGTCTGTTAAATGCTTTTCTCCGTGGAAATGGTATTGCTTTGTCTGGAATGTTCCACAGTGCTGTATTAAACCTTCTTATCTTCATGGAGCCCAAATCAGATCAAGTTACAGGTCAGATCTGTGGACTCCGCTCACAGTCAGAATGCCTGTTTGTCTAGGTTTTTCTGAGTTATAAAACCTGTAATTAAAAAATAAGTAAGGTAGAGCTGTTTAAAGTCATACTGCAGAACCTTTAACCAATGGTGTCGTGTGTATTTTTTGAGAAATTTTGCATAGACAGAAAATGATATTATAATTCGACCGCATTAGAACTTAAAAACGTGGTACTTCCTCGTCTATTTTTTTTTTTTAATCATTATCGTAATTTCATAACAAGGTCAGGGAGACAGACTGCAATTCACATGTTTCTACAGATGTGTGTCTACAGAAATCTGTTGATCCTGTTACAAATAGTCTGACAAGTTATTTAACCTAGTGCCACATATTTTGTATTATGGAATGAAATTACAATACAGTATTATATTGGACAATTTTTACGCTCTTTTCCTCATTTAGAACAAAATGAACAGACCAAGTAGCTTCTATCCCCATTTAGCCTTATAGTTGAATCCACATTCCTTTATTTCTGGCACAGTGTAAATCTGCACAGCTTTGTCTATAAGGGCTGCTCCTCTCCACATAAGCCTGCTTAAACCCAGCCATGTGCGCCTGTCTCCTCTCTTTAGATCCCCTGTGGAGAAGTCCTCTATACGGATACACTGCCCAAGACCTCACTGGACACATCTTCCCCAGTAGCCCCCAGATTAGTCCCTGTGTGGTCCCAAGTGTGTGGCGGGGTGGAAGGGCATCAAGTATAATTTGCACCCATCTGATCAAAAGTCTCTGCGGATCATAAAAGGGCACACTTCAAACTCTTGTTCTGGACGTCCCACTGTGAGCTGAGATTAGAGAGAAGAGGAGGAGGACGAAGAAGAACTTTTTTCTTTTCATTCTGGAAAATATGAGCCACGGGGCAAGCAGACAGAGGCAGGGTCGGCAAATAACAGCAAAGCGTCTTTCTAACATTCTTTCAATTGGTTATGAAAGCGCTAAACCTTGAAATTAATATGTTAAGAAAAGTCAATCCAATATTCTACTTCGAATTCAAAGTATTGAAATACTTTAAAAGGTTTAAGAGAGTTATTTGACCAGACTCTGGTAGCACAGCAGAGTCAAGATTTTGCAAAAGATTTTTCAAAGTAAAAATTTGAAGATTGCAATTTATATTCAATGATTCAATAAATACTACTGTGAATCTATTTCAGAACCAAGTTAAATCTGCACTTTTATCTTTACAAGTGAAGAGTAAACTACCTGCAAGTCTCCGTGATTGGCCTGAAATGTTCCACAGTACGGCATTAATCTTTTCCGCCTTGCTAAAACAATACTTTAACAAACATGCCTTCTTACAATGAGCAGGCCCATTTTTCAATCCACAGATCTGACCTGTAACTTGGTCTGGTGGCTTCACCCGCCTGTCTCCATAGAGGTAAATTTGTTTAATGTTATACTGTGGAAAATTCCAGGCAAAGCAAGGCGGCATATCCTCTACCAGAAATTAAACAGCTCTACCTTACATTTATTCAATTACAGGTGGTTTTATAGCTCAGAAATACCAAGAAAAACAGTCATTTTGATTGAGCAGGGTCGCCTCTCCACAGATCTGACTTGTAACTTGGTCTGGTTTGCTCTCCATGAAGACAGAAAGGATTAATGCCATACTAGGAAACATTCCAGATAAAGCAACATTTAACATCTCCATGAAGAAAATCTTTTGACGGACCCTCCACCAGAAAAGTTACACAATGCACCTTTAAAGTTGAAGCAGCAGTAGTCAAGATTGCTTTTCAAAATGGCCGACACTTTTTCAGATGAGTCATTCGCTCGTCTTTCAGAAAATGAGCTTTAAACCGAACATGAGCTCTCAGGTTCTGTGTGCGGATGTTTTATAAGCGCATTTTAAACTCATTGTGTTTATCTAAATGAAGTCAAACTGCTTTAATATGCCGCTGTGTCTAATAAATATGATTTAACCTGCCATAACCACAAGAGAGTGTACACTGTGAAAATCTATTAAAACCAGCTCTCCAAAATGATCACACCAAGAGAAAATGAGTCTAGCTCTGTAAAAGTGACAACAAAATAGACCAGTTTCTACCCATTAAATAAGATGCATTTTTACACACAGAATTTACCGTGATTTGATTTTGAGAAGTCTATTTGTAATTTGAAAAAAGTCTTCCGTCTATAATATCCACATACTGCAACTTACTCTGCCAAAAACGGGCCAATTCGTAACTTCAGACAACCATTATAGGCATTACTGTCCAGGGAGCAATTTTCCTACAAATGGAGCTAACAGAGTAGTTCAAGTGAAGGGTGTTTTTATCATGGGGAAACCGGGGAGAAAAAACTATTATTTTATAGAGGAGACACTAAATCATAGCTTGGCTCACTTCAGTTCATAAATGGAAATTGGTTCTCAAGCATTAACCTGGGTAAATAAAGATATAATATTTAATAAAACAAACACATTCTAATGATAAAACAGTAGTAAATAGTATCCAGCAAACTGGTCTGGTTATAAAGAACTCATATTACGCTCTTTTCTCATCTATGTTATAATGTTGTTTCCTCATCACAAATATTCCTAAAGTTGTTCTTTTCTCAAACTGAAAACACTCTGTTCCACCTTATGATGTCATAATGTGATAATAAAAGTGCTCCACTATGTTTTCAAACTCCATACACCTTCACTAGAAACATTTGGATAATTTCAGGCCTGAAAATTGCCCATCTTTTCTGCACTAAAGGTAAAACGTAGTTGTTAACTTGAAAACTACCACTTCATGACATCATAAGGTGGAACGGTGTGCATTTTGAGCTCTGGAGATGTAGAGAGCTTAATAATGTAGGATTAATCAAACGTTTGAATGAAACAAAATGCAACTCCTATTTTTGATGATGAACAACATTCTAACACAGTAAAAGTTCATAAGAGTTAATATGTGCCTTAGAACCTTCAATGACTGGATAATTGTCAAACAAACAGGATAAACGTTAATTTCAATAAAGTCCTGTGAGTAGAATGAAAATTATTACGAGTTTATGCCACAATAAAAACTTATTTTGATGTCTATTGCCAATGAAAAAAGTAAATTTCAAGATTCAGTTTATAATACTACAAATAAGTTAAAAAGAAAATATCTTTATCTTTATGGAAAACTAATATATATTATCTGATTTCTCTGCTTGTTAAATTAATAATCTAATGACAATCATACACATACCCGTCACTGAAGACCGCAGAGTGTCCGAAGCGGTTGATGTCGTGGTACAGATCGGGTCGAGGCAGGACGGTCCATTCGTCACACGCTGCAGGGACACAGAGGTCAAAGGTCAGAGAGACAAACTAATTCACATGTGTCTACGGCAATGCAATAATCTTCTAGTCTTAATAGTGTATCATAGGCTCAGGTCAATTAATGCAATATACTGTAGTGTTCTTCAATCAGACTGAGAGGGCCACAACCAAGCAAGAATCAAATAATAAAAGAATTTTTTAAAAATTATGAGGGATAAAAACACTATTTGAGAAAAATACTTAATTTAACTGTCCTGATTTATATCGCTATGGGAATATCATATACTCGTTCACAACTGCCCAATTGCAAGTACTTTGGATCATTAAGATTGCTTTTACCCTTTTATTTGTATTTATTTATTTATGTTACATATAATTGTGTGCACATCATATGCATTTTACCTTATTCATCAGTAATAGTCTTAATAAACTCTTAATATGGTTTGATTAAAATGTTGTATTGTCAGGAGGCCACAATGATTAAAAATAAATAAATAAATAAAATCTTTAGGCAATAAAATCATCATTTTCAACATAGCACTTTCTTGTATATTGTGTCCTTTCCCGTACTTTCTTGTATATCGTGGTCTTATGCGTGTGTAATCCTTCAGTCCCACAGTGGAGGTCCATGGGCCTATCAAAGTCTATGTGGTCTTACACTTCTAATACAGAAGAAAAGATTCTTGTCGTTCCTGTGAATGTGACCTGTTTTAGGGCCTGATTTTTGACAGCCTTAACCACAGTTACTTCAGGTACTTTCGCAAACGCAGATGAATAAATACATTCTCTAAACTTTCATTGCTTATGGCCTATAAATTTCTGAAACCTCAGAAAAGTTATTATGCCACCACTTTCTGCGACCGAGCATTTGTTTTCAGAGGCAGAATTACAATTAAGTGACAACAGTGTGATGTACTAGTTAACATTCCTTCATTTATTCATTCTTGTCTTCTGGTAGAATAGGAAGAGACAGTGGAGAGTGGAATATAACGGGATATGTGGTGTAGATAACATTATTTCACCAAAGCGGCAGCAGTCCTCGCTCGCTCCTCTCTGAAGTGTGGACAGGTCTGAGACAGACAACTACAGGGAGATATTTATAGACTCTAGGGCCTGTTGATCCCCCACCAAGTACTTTAAAAGCACAGACAAAACACTAAACAAAATGTGCAGGATATATTTAGAGGTATGACGCATTAGAAAATATTTTAGTCATTGTGTTGTGTCTGTAGACCAAGTATTTCATAATGATGTATACTGTAGTGAAGTTTAGTCGCTGGAAGTTTCAAGTGGTCAAGCTCAAGTTACCTATGCAGACATATACAGGCAGTACACAATGGATTTAAGAGTATTTATGTGTAACAAGGTTGTTTGTTCATTTAATGTTGTCAAAAATATAATCTTGTGTAGTTAATATCAGTTAAGGCCCCCACTGTGTTTAGAATCTTGCAGTAACTAGACTATAAATGGGATGCAAATAGTTGTGATTTTGTTAAATTTGTGGCATATGTACATTGAATAAATTAATATAACTTGTTTCTTATGTAATATAAGCATGTCTAACACAAGTTCTCAGAGTTATTTTAGTTGTAATTGTCAGTTATCTGTGGCTCCATTGTTTTACACTTGTATTTAAAATGTGTATTATCATTAGGAGCAGAATCTGATGCCAGTCAAACACTGTAATTACATGTGCTGTTTTTGTTGTTGTTCCAGACCTTTACATAAAAGCCATAAAATCCTTAAGGGTGGTCTCACCTATGGAGCCAGGGTCAAAGTCGAGGGGTTACACATAGAGAAAGATAAAGGGTTCAGGTATTATACTACTACTATGTATACTGGCTGGTAGAATTGGTTTACAATTGGAGTTGTTGGAGAATATGAATTTAAGAAAATTCATATTCATATTTTAAGAAAATATCCTAATCTTTTGAATGATGAAAAGTCCTCAAAATGGCGCCTTGAATTGAAAATGAGAACATTTAAGTACATATATTTTGAAGCTCTATTTGTAACCACATTTGTAACCCACATGTTGAAAAACAACCTGAATATCATTTTTATGAAGCATAGAGAATTCATTGATGTCTAGTACATTTAAAGTCAAGCCTCACATGTCCCTAAATAGCCTGCTCTACTTGGGAAATTGGTACCTGAATTTGTATAAACAAGGAAAAAGTGGGAGGCGAAGTAAGAGTTATTATACAGACGTGACATTTTACTTTCTCTACTCGCTCCTTTTCTCTAACAATCTACAACTTGGTTGAGAGCCAATTTGACCAATCACAGTCTAGTTACCTCTTAAAAGGAAGCTCTTATTTCTTTAAAAAAAAAAAAACATGTACAAGAACTGTGAGTAAATCCAAAAAGGTAGACTGCTGTGATTTCAGCTAAATCAGAAACATACACAAAGTAGCCATGAAAGGCAATCTGCATCTTGAAGCTCCATTTGTGGTTCCCAGATTATTAAAAACAAACGTGTATGTACTTTATATTAAACATGGAGAATTCAATGTTTAATGATGCGTAGTCTAGTGTATTTTAAAGCCAAGCCTCATATGCCTAAAATACAAGTTAAAATATGGCTTTAGAATTGAATTACCATTGTCAGTTCACAAATTCACAAACAAGAATTTGCTTCGGCAGTATGGTGCAACGCAAAGCAGTGGTTGATAATAAAAACTATGAAATACACACTGTACTAATTACACATTATTAGTCTCCATGTTAAATCCAGTCTACTTTGGGTGAACACACAGAACAGAGAGGCAAGAGCGAAAGTCAAAGCCTTTTGCAGTACGTCACCTTCACATCCCACAATGCAGTGCAAGTCATCATTGTCTCCCACATTCAAAGAGCGCCAAGAACTGAATATATGTGTGGGTGGACAGTGCCCTCTAGTGGCTCAAACATGAATTGCCTTAAACTTAGGCTTATTCACCAGTGTCAGGACAGTGGACAGCTCTTAAATTCTCTGCTGTAATTGGGTTTGGCTCGTTAAGAGGGGGCAATTAGTCGTCTTTTTGTGGGGCAGTCTTGACTATAATTACCACACAATTACAGCACTTGGGTGGATGACAGAGGCTACAGCTGGAGAAAGGGAAATCCTCCACCCTCCAATTACAAGATGACACAGAGGTTAAGCCTGGGCCTGAGCTGATGAGAAAACACAATACTCAATATTAATCTGCATTGTTATTATGAAAGGCTGGAAAGTTTCACATCAAAGGAAAAAGGATAAGGGCAAATAGGATGTGGGACTGACCCTGTAATCTAGCCTTCACAATTTAAAGAACTCATATTACGCAAAATCGACTCTTGTGAGCTACAGGCCATGTTAGAATGTTGTTACCTCATCAAAAGCGTACCTGGAGTTGTGTTTTGTTTTAGTTACACAAGTAAGAGTCAGCATTTATTAGTCCGTCTACTTCTCCAAAGCTCAAAATGCTCTGTTCTACTGTGAGATGTCATGTGGTGGTAGTTTCCAAAATAACAGCTACATTTTACTTATAGTTCAATAGAGAGGCAGTTCCAGGGCTGAAATTATCCAAATGATTCTAGTGAAGGTGTATGGAGTTTAAAAACACAGTGGAGCACTTCTCTATTATCACATGGTAGAACAAGGTAGAACAGAGTGTTTTCTGTTTGAGAGAAGAACTCATCCTAAATCTGTAGAGTTTGTGTGTTAAACATGTGTGAATGAAACAAAACACAGCTTCAAGTTAGGGGTGGGCGATATCTCGATATTTAAAATATATCTATATTTTTGAAACTCGATATGAATTGTGACATATCGATATATCGCTATAATGCTTATGTTTACTTCTGGTTTCGCCGCTTCGGCTTGTTTCGCCTTCTCTGTGCCGCGCTCGCCTCCGCCTCCTCGCTTATGTCCCCAGTGCTCATCCCCGGAGCCCGGAGCTGGCCGCGGACTAAACCAGGACTAGGACGAAACCAGGACTAAACGTGGTCGCAGAGCCCGGGGCTCGTCCGCGGACTAAACTGGAACTAGGACCTGGGCTCTACAGTGCGCACATTTCACTTGCATTTGTGAACAAATATTTCGTCGTGCGAAGGTGGAAAACAAAACAGGCGCATCTGTGCCAGTGCTTCTGCAGCCACAATAAGCAGAACTGCGCACAGCCGTAATGTGACGAGTTAAACTTTCTAAATGCACCTGCCCAGCACGAGCGCAACCACGTGACACCTCCAAACGCGCACGACTCCAGCACACGAGCTCCGCGTGTGCGCCGATATCACTCATAAGAACAAACTCCGCTTCAAAACACACCCAAGCCCCCTTAAACGAGGAGCGCCCTGCAGCAGGACCCACACCTGCCCCACCACTCATTAGACAGCCCCACGCTGCTGGACTTCCCTCTCCGCTAAAGCGAGGGCTTTGTCTTGGTCTTGTCTCGGACTCGAGCACATTTGGACTCAGTCTTGTCATGGACTCAGGTCTGGATACTGAGTCATTTTTCATTAGCGCCCATAGGCTCCTCCTCAATGAGCGCGGATTTGAAGAGCAAGACGAAACCCGAAGCAAAAACTAATTTTATGTCCGTGTCCCCACAGAGCAGACCTATGGCACAGAGCAGGCTAAAGTTGGCCTAATAAAATGCAAAAAAATCTGTTTGTCACAATGTGCGTTTGGTTTGGTAAATGTGCAGAGGCTAAATACCACTTTAAAACAAGAGGATGTAACTCCAGTTTGGAATTTGAAAATACAGGTTTAAAAATCCTAGCCACTTTTTTCACTTTGAAGCAGTTTTGTGTAAAGTGCCAGTGGAAGTTCTCTTTGCAGAGTGTTTAAGTGTAGTACTAAATGAATATTAATCAGATAAAATGTGTTTGCCTCCTGTGGGCTCACCACCTGCAGAGGGGTTCATAGGGGGGGTCAGGTGCTATGAGTATTGGGCAGCAAACTGCCCCCGCGACCCAGCTGGATTAAGCGGGAGAAGATGGATGGATGGATGGATGGAAAATGTGTTTGTTGTTTTTGTAATAGTTTATCGTGTAAAGATATCGAGATATATATCGTATATCGAGACATTGCAAAAATATATCGAGATATATTTTTTGGTCCATATTGCCCAGCCCTACTTCAAGTATGTTTCTTATGAGGAAACAGCATTATAACAGAAAGAAAACAACATTAGATCAGAAAAAAGCGTAACATGGGCCCTTTAAAACATGAGGGCAAAATTAGCTGCAAAAAATCTCAGAGTACTTAGGTTTTAATTATATACCTTTTCATGTAGAAAACAAGAGCTCAGTGCCTCCAAAGTGTTCCGGTGTAAATTTTTGTGTCCAAAAGAGGTTTAGTTTCGATGTAAAATTAGGGACATGTGGGCGAATGGACAAATAAAGCAGAACAGGACATAACTGGAGATTACATTAACGCCTCTGCTTGTGCTAGCACCACAATATCCACCTCCTCTTCATCCACGGATGTACTAAAAGACCATATATAACTGCTAAAGGCAGCCTTTTGTTTAAAAATAAACTGTCCCAACAAATCCCTTTAGATAGGACGGGGATGTGTGTGACCTTGACATTGTAATTTCGCTGTCAGTCATCTCTATAACGGAAAAACAAACAGGCTTAGGCATATTATATGTGATGGAGAATCTCTTTTGTCCAGTAAGGCCACGTGTTAATGAGAGGCGTATGACAGGAAAAGACTGCGGTGGGAGTGGAATGTCAACAATACGGGCTGTGAAGAATAAAAATGTGATGTCCTTTTATAATAATTAAGTCAACCACATCACACTGGTTCATTTTCTCAGCTAATGTATTAGGAGGTTTGATATACGTATTTTTACAGGGGGAGATCTGACTGAAGAGCTCTGGTCACTCTGCCCTCACTGGATCTAAACTGCATAAACTCATAGTGAAGGGGGAACAGAGCTATGCCTGATCCAATATAAATGTTTTTGAATTGAATAAGGTGCAATTTAAACAACTTATATTTCTGTACAATTAGGCTGTGATGATATCTGCAGTATCTTGTGAGGATTTTTTTTTAAAGCTTGCTTATACAGAAATGTAATGCTGTGGATAAAGTATTAGACTAGCTGATAATACAATATGTAATGTATGTCAAGTATTTCTAACATAAGATTTTTTGTTACATTTTCAAACTACAATTAAGTTTATAGATCACAGTGTAAACCCATGCAGGAGCATACTTGGATGTTTGCAGTGGGCATGCTATTATTATTGTGAGTTATTTTGATTGTGGAGTTCTTTGAGCAAATGTAGCATAAGATTCATGTCAGTGTTTTATGACTGGAGCCTTTTGTCTGAATTGGAAAAATAATCCAAGTATTGTGTGAACTACAGAGCAAAACTTTAAGACCTGAAGACTGCAGACTTGACAATCTCAATACAACAGAATGTGGTGACGTCATCTGAAACTCAGCAATATAACCCTTAAACTTGCACTGCATGTCCTTTCCACTAGATGGAGTCATTTGCCAGTTAGTACATTGGTAAGAGATATAAAGTTAACTTTTTCTTGGTATTTCTCCAGCAAACTCCACACACTTTAATTTTAGGCCTCCTGTTTTCTATTTAAAATACTGAATCAGCACTTTTACAGGTCTGGCTCTTTACAGCGATGATTTTATGTATGAGTTGAGCATTGGTTTAGTTCCAGTACAGGCTCATTCCCTCTTGTCTAACCACACATTTCCTCTGTCCCTGGACTTTAGTGGGACTCTGCTCTGTCCCTGTGAGCGCTGGACTGTTTTACATTCAGAGTGTGGCATCAGCACATTTACACTGAGCTACTGACGGACCCAATGGAAAACCAACCAGAGCCAAAGGAGACCGGCACTTAATAACAGTAAAATGTAAATTGGAAACATTTTAGTGAGATGATGATGATGATGTATAAAATGTATATAACACATTTGATCGCAGCTAGATTTTCTTATTTGATTTACCCATTGTCAAAGCATCCTTAAAGATAGAACATTAAGCCTTATAGTTTTCAAATATATTTGTCAAATAATTTAAAAAGGTACATTGTGTAACTTTTCTGGAAGGTGTCCACAACTTGTTTGTCTCCATGGAGATGTTAAAGCTTTGGTTTAAACTGTCCACAGATTAAACTAATCTGTTTTACATTTATTAAACTACAGGTGTTTTTATTGCTAAAAAATATCTGAAACGTCCATTCTTACGGTGAGTCGCTTTTCCACAAATCTAACCTGTAATTTGTCTTGCAAATCTCCCTGAAGATTCATAAGGTTATAAGGTCATATTGTGGAACATTCTAAGCACATCTCCATGGAGACAAGGAAGGTGACAGATCCTCTGCCAAACCAGTTACACAGTGCACCTTTAACTACTTACTCTAGTACCATTACTACTAGGGGTGTACTAGGCTCATGATATTACGATATTATACATAACCAGATTGACATTATAAAATGCTCATAAAATCCTTTGTGTATTATGAATTTAACAGATACCGTCGAACTTCACAGAGAATATAAAAGTGCAGATGTGTGTAATATACCTAGGTTGTAGGAGAGGAAGTCTGAAGAGAAGCACTTGGCTCCATGGCTCATGGAGGTGTCATTGTGAGTGTTTCCCCCAAACACGAGCATGGTCCCACTCACAATCACCGCCGTGTGCAGGTACCGGAAGAAACCACTGTCCCTCAGGATGGTCCTAAACAGGGCAAAAATAAAGGATTACAATCATATTTGGGGGGGAAAGCCATTGAGTACAACTGTTTTTAGACTAAATGTATTGTAGAGGTCAAATTGAACTATAAAATACTGTTGGAGATTATGAAAGGTGATGTTAATCCAAACATATACACAAAAATACACAAAAGCAAAGCTACTACACAGTCCTTTAAAAATGTCTCAAAACAGGTGTACATAAATTAAATACATAAAAATGTCACAATTAACAGTTTCTCTGAGGTTTTAGGACTCATATTTGAGAAGTATGTTCACAGTTGGCCATTATTTGAGTCCATTTATTGAGTGCCCTTATATTGACATTCATGTATACTGTACATGAACAGAAAAGCTCTCTAAAAATACACTGCACTGGTGCTGAGTGAAAAGTGCCTCTTACCAGTTCCTCTTGTCCACGTCAAACTTGTACAGGTCTCCTGCCAGGCCATACTTGTTGGCACTGAAAGCTTTGTATCCTCCATGGATGTAGATGGCTCTCGTCCCAGGGTCAAACACTGAGCTGTGGCCGTACCCACCCTGCACCAGAGCCCCGTCTGTGGCCACCACACTCCACGTGTTCATCCCTGCACACACACACGCAGGCACACACACACACACAGTGTCAGTCTACACCAGAAAACCTATGGCTACAGATTTAGCTTAAGTGCAGAATGAAGGCATAATGCACTATAAGCCACTTTCAAAGGTGCTATATGGATCCAACACATTATTATGATAATCATTATTTTAGCTACTCAGTCAAATATAATATGTAAGCCTATAAATGAACTATAAAATAAAAGAATGCTAGCAAAGTATCAGCACAATCCCAAAATAACTCTTTAGCTGACATACTGAACTTCCATCTCATTAAAATAAATCAGAAGTCAGTGGCTCTGGGACACATTAAAAATGCACAGACACATTTTTCAAGATTTGGGAGCTCACCAATGTTATACTCCTGCACGTGGCTGATGTATCCGTACAGAGGACAGTGCCCAAACAGCACCAGCATCACAGGGCTGTCTCCTTCTCTGAGGGGGGGCACCATGTGGGCGGAGTGTCCCACCACGGCGTATTGCTCCTTGGCCCGAGGACTGAGCTGGACCCAGGTCTGGTTCTGGATGTGGAAGACCCACAGCTGACTGGACACGTTCCCAGTGGAGTCAATTTTCCCTCCGTACATGTAGATCTTACCCTAAAAAAGGACAGCGACATGTTAATCAGTTGACTCAAAATACTTTTAATTTTAATAATTTTTTTTTTTAATTTAACCTTTATTTAACCAGAAAAGTCCCATTGAGATGACTAATCTCTTTTTCAAGGGAGTCCTGCCATGCACACATGACCTTCATACTAGGCAATGTGGGTGAAGTGTCTTGCCTAAGGACACAACAACAGTTTTTTTGAATTCCCAGGGGTCTCCCATCCAAGTACTAACCAGGCCCGGCCCTGCTGAGCTGCTGAGATCTGACGGGATCAGGCTTTGACAAGCCGGTATGGCCACCATGATATTAGTTACTTATTGACAGAGCAAAGAAAGATCAGCATTGATGTAAGAGGTAGTACAACCTGTGTTATGCATCATGAAATTAGCAGAACTTTGACTTGAAAAGAGGTCTGTTTTCTTTGAGTTTTTACAATAATTTATGGTATACAGTCACGGAAGGCAAATGACAGATTCAATGACTGAAAACATAAAAATATTGAAAAATCAGTATTAAGTTAATAATATTTTTGTACACATTGCTGAAACATTTCTGATGCTCAGCAAGTTGGCCAAAGAAATATATCGAAGAGAGCATTTTCACAGAGGAATCTAAGTATTTAAATCTAATAATCTTATTGGTCGACTCCAAAAATGCATTTTTTATTCCCCAGACAAGGTTAACTACTTGACATTTCCTCTGGCTGTGCTCCAGTCTGAGCACAGACAAAATAAGCATCTGGCATTTTCCCCCGGAGGCAAGTGCAGGATCTGGGAATCTATCTGACAGGGGGAGACCTGCCCCTGCTGATGCTGTGGAGGTGTCAGGTCTGAGGACTTTAACTTCATTTTAGACTAAAATAAGTAACCTAATCTTTCAAATGTGAAACTACAACATGGAGTGAAACACAATCTATCATCAGTCAATCAAATATGTTATATTATGAAGCTTTGGTATGTGCAATCTTGATTTGAACACATTATGCAAACTCATACATATAATACATATACATATTTTGCACTATAGCCTTTCAAAATAAAGTTATTTGTAAGTTAAGTTATAATAAGTTATGATTTGATTGTCATTCACATAAGTGGAATATATACCGTATTTTCCGGACTATAAGCCGCTACTTTTTTCCCAGGCTTTGAACCATGCGGCTTTTACAAATGAGCGGCTAAATTTTGGATTTTTCTTCCATCGCTAGGGGCGCTCTAACCAGAATTTCAAAAACAAGATAGACGGAAAATTAATGCAAAGAAGAATATGCTACTTTTTATTTAGCAGATATAACACGCATGACAAATTACTAATTGGTAATTATTTTCAAATCCTCACCCCTTCATCATGAAAAGCACACGAAGGAGTTTGTATGATGCAAGTTTTAAGTTGAAGGCATCGATCTTGCTCCAGGAAGGAAACCTGTAGATCTGCTGCACCCGCAGGACCCAACACAAAACAGCGTGGTGCGGGACCATGGATGTAATAAGAGCATCTGAAAGAACATTCTGAAAGCTTATTGCGGGCACGGGCGTGAGCGCGACCGCACAAAGTGGGATCGGGCTGTAGCGGGACTGAAGAATGCGGCAGCGGGTGGGAGCGGGACTGAAAATTGTGTCCCGCACAGACCTCTACCATGCTGCTGCACATAAGCTTGGGTCAGTGGTTTCAGCGAAGGTGATTAAAGTGACTTGTGGTTTCACTGCACAGGAGAAATGAAGGTAATTAATTACCGGTTCTTTTCTGTTTTTGACCTGTTTTAATCAGTACAGTTGTTGCCGTGTTAAAAGGCACTGTTCGGAAAGAATCTGTTCAGGTACATAAATGTACATTTACAGTACAAAATCGTTCTGTATATGCAGTAAATATCTCATTTTTCAACATAGATATCAGCGGCTTATAGCCCAGTTGCGGCTTGTATAACTTTTTTCTTATTTTTTTTTTTTAAATAGAGTGGATGCGGCTTATATACACGGGTGCACTCTATAGTCTGGAAAATACGGTAAACTTCACCAAAAGCTTTTTTAGGCACATTTTAACAAAATTCCCAGAAATAATTAAACATAAATAAATACAAACTTCTCTGGGCTTTTAGGACTCATATTTGTGAAAAGTCTGTTCAAAGTGGGACAATATTTGAGCCAATTTACTGGGTGCCTTTTTATCGACATCCATGTATACTGCACTGGAGCTGAGTGAAAAGTGCCTCTTACCACTTCCTCTTGTCCACATCAGACTTACACGTGAAATTGCACCTCACCCATCCCAATTCTAATGTAATGAACACCTAATAATTTGGATGCTTACTGTATCTTTAATGTATTTTACAATTAAACGACATGGGAACACATTATAAGGCCTGAGGCTGAGAGGCTTTGAAGTATGTCATCTTTTGAAACATGGATCTTATTAGCAGTTGTAGCAGGCCACAACCTGTACATCATCATTCTGTCCGTATTATTGCATCACTTCTTATTACACTCATGCTTGTTTAGATTTAAGCTTTTGGCACGGACACTTTCTCTCCTTCTCTGATGTGATTTGTGCATTTCAAACCACTGCAGCCTCGACCACAGCGCAGACAGCCTTCCCCCGTTCCTCATTTATAATTCTATCAGCGAGCTTTCACCACTCACTCCAGCAATTCAAAAAGCCACACGTTTCAATACGAGACATCAACCAGGCTCCATCAGAAGATCTAAAGCACTGTGGAGTTTATAATGTTTCTCCAAGTCGATATCTCTCCCATTGTCTTCCATAATAAGCTAAAGACTGCACGGACACTGGATGGGAGTGAATGAGGGGGCTATAAATAGATAACCAGCAGCAGAGGGAGAGCAGTATCCAGGATGTACAGTTTTGGAATGGGTGTGTTCAGTGTTTTTATAGGAGAGTATTATGAGATGTACCTCGTGTACAGCCAGAGAGTGTCCATATCTTGGGGCGACGGTGTTCACAGAGGGGTCAAGGGTCAACCACCTCCTGCTGCTCAGGTTATACCTACAACAGAGAAGGAAATTGGTGAGTTAGTGAAATCTGCAATTGTAACACTTTTTTAGATCAAATTTGGCTTAGTATTAATATTTATGACCAGTTATCCAGTAGGCAGGATAACCAGGGTTTTACATAAAAAAAGCCCAATTTGCTTTTTCTAGGCTTCATTCATTTTTAGAAATATACTGTACTTTGTCCTTTATTCAAACATGTAAATGCTTAAACATTAAAGAACAATCTTGAAAGTGAAAATGAAGACCTGAACTTTACAACATATTTACAGTACTGGAGGCTTTTTTACCATGCACCAAAAGTATCTCTTTAGTATGCAAAGAAAGACTGTACAATCTTTAAATATTTAGATCCCCTTGGTAAATTAAAGTACTTTTTACCACCATGTATGTGCAGTGAATTTGGATGAAAATATATAAGGCATGAACTGTGAGCAGCTTCATAAACACCAGGAGTGAGAGGAGGATTCTGGGAGGAGACGCTCAGTCTGTCATTTTAGACTTTAATTATACATTTGACTTTGCATGAGGCTGCCTAAGAAAGATCTCCTCTGCACATTTGATCACATGTAGAGGGTTGAGTCACTTCTTTAATCTTACAAAAATTTGGTTGTTCAACTGACCAAGAAAAATATAATGCCTCACAAACTAAGCATGTGTGCGAAAGATTTTTCTTTTCTTGGGGGGCCAAAGACATTTCATGTCTATAACATGCTGTATTCTCATCATACATTCTTATCCGAATCACTGTCCAAACTATAGAGCTTGTCCATTGGATTATCTTTAAAGATGTCTGTATCGACCCTAGATATTAATTTTAATAAGTATCGACTCATTTTAATAAGTATCGACTTATTTTAATAAGTATCAAAAATAGCATAATGACAAGTGTATTTGAATCATTATAGGCTTCATCTGCATCAGACCTAGTATAAAAAGCCACTGGGTCATTTTGTCATGAACATTAAATTCTATTGTATAAAAAGTTGTTGTTGTCATCTTTTTGTGATTTTGTAATCGTATCAAGCATTCTCCTTTGATACCAAAATCAAGGTTAATATTTTAGAATGATGTAGGAGTGTGCAAAAATATTGAAATATCGACACATTGTGACACTAAAATATACCAAGTGTATTTTTTGATTCTTTATGCATTTTGCAGCTTATTTAGTGGAAGGAAACTTGTTTATGCAGTACACTTGACACATTCACATTTCGATATTTAAAACAGATGGATTTCATATTGACTTTGCACAAGAGGTGGTTTAACACAGAAATACTGTAGCTAAAATGTATTTGGCTCTTTAAAAACTGAAATACATCATGTGCAATTTATCAATTATCGCCTCTAACTGCATATCGTGATAACATCATATCGTAAGTCAAGTATCAAATTGTATGGAATTGTGAGGGACCCTGTGCCCTAGAATTGAGACAGTACTACTACTACTACTACAAGAAGAAAGCCTAATTTACCCTGTGACAGGCGCTGGGCTGGTTATTATTTCTGTTTAGTTTGTCATAATGTAATGGCTTATTACAAAAATGTGTTAATATACAAAATAAACATCAGAAACTCACGCTTTAACCATGTGGTAGTCCGTCGCATTAAAGACATATCCTCCAATGATCCACATGATCCCCTGGTCCACCACAGCCTTATGGGAGGCCCTGCTCAACCCGGGGTCCAAGTACTCCTCTCTGGTCCAAAAGGATGCGTTAGCCGGGACAGACACTGAGCAGTCTGGACCTGGAAGATCATAAGATAGAAAGATATAGGATTCAACACTGCTCACAGAGTGCCTGTTTTTCTAGGCCTTTTTCAGCTATAAAACCACCTGAAATGTTGATAAATGTAAGGTAGAGCTGTTTAATGTCATACTGTGGAACATTCCAGGCAGAGCAATGACGTATCCATAGAAACAAGCAAATGACAGACCCCAACCAAAAAGTGCATAGTGCAACTACATAGTGCACCTTTAAAGGTGCACTATGTAGGTTTTCTGGTGAAAGGTCTGCCATCAGCATGACGACATCAAGATGTTCCACAGTATGGCATTAAATTTCTGTATTTCCATGAAGATAAACATGTGACACCACCAGGCTAAGTTACAGGTCAGATCTGTGGAGAGGCGAGCCACTCACAGTAGAGATGCATGTTTTTCAAAGTATTTCTGAGCAATAAAAACACCCATAACTGAAACAATGCAACAGACAGATGACGTTAATGCCATACTGTGGAACATTCTGGGAAAAGCTATAAATATAAGCTATCTTCAGGAGACAAATAAGTGGTGGCCCCTACCCCAGAAAAGTTACACAATGTACATTTAAAAAAAATTACACAATCAAGGCATGTCAGAGTCAATACAAGTTAAATTTATAGTGTAGATATTTTAAGACTTCCAGAAAACTCCTAACTTATTCATGGAGGAACACTAATGGAATCTTCCCTTGTAATTATACTCAAACAATAAAACCTAAGTAAACATGAGTACAATTACAGTTACACGTAATAGTCCAAAAATTCTGTGCAAGTGTGGGAAAAACAGGCTAAATTGGAACTATTTCTGGGCATCAGCTCTTCCTGTTTTTGAGGACCTTTCACCAATCCAAACATATGTGATGAACTGTTAATTGCTAGTTTAAATTTTTCATCACTTTGAAACCCATGGATATTTAGTGCCAGAGTGTTTTGCCTTATATGGGACCAGCGAAGCACTTAGCAGCTAATTAGCACCATCGTCACATCTCCAAAACAAGAAATATCAGTTGGGGGTTTCCCATTAACTTGAACTATACACAAAACAAAGTAGTAACACAAAGGAAGTGCCGTGATCCACTCAAACAATCAAGGTCGGTGCAGTCATTTTCCTCTTGGTCCTGTCCCAAACCTGGACATGCCAAATGTAAGAAGAGAAGGGGACAATTTATAATGTCGCAATTGTTGTTCAGAAGATATATTCGAGTTTTGGGTTGGACTGGGCAGTACGCCAATTTTTGATTCCATTGTTTTTGATCGTAATAAAATAAAATAAAAAACAATGGGCTTTCAAATTGAATTTCCAGAATATGAACACTGCAGGCTCAAAACTCAAATCTCAAAACAAGACCTTTACAAAGTTTAACACATTTTTGAAAACAATAATGATTTCTGATGCATTCCCATATTGTTAATATTTTCAAATAAGTTTTCATTTCAACAGACCAGTGCGATAATAACATGACAAGAGTTTAATTTGGTCTCAAGAATATTATCCAAATCCCTTTATTGCAAAAACGCCCATCCATATGCAAGTGGTGAATATTTTCAATTTGAATTTTAAAAAAAAACAACCTACAAAACTACTCATATTTGCTCGATAGTTTGCCCTAACAGCCAAATTTATTTCATTATCAATAGCGGCTGCTTGCCCCAGTTCCGGTAGTAAATTTTCCATTAATTTTTCCCATAGACTTCTCAAAAAATTCAAATATTAAAAGTTCAAAAGGAAGCTAAGCACCTATATACTAATAAAGATCCATAATGCAGTTGTTTTAAGTCCAAAAGGCTCTTTAAAATGCAAAACTCTGTGAAATCTAATATAATACAACTTCAGGGTTTATAGTTTCAGAAACAAATTTTAAATAAAAGTATGGATGGTTATTAGTTACCATGTAGCTGAGTATCCCTGAGCAAGCTTTCTAACTTTAAATTTTTTATTTTTTATTATTTTTTATTTTTTTTGAAAATCAATGAGAAAAATGAATAGAAAATGTAGTTCCGGTACCATGAGGTGGACGGTCAGTGGTGAGCTCTAGTCGTTAAAAGTTTATATTGAGGACAGTGTAGGCAACTATAGTGCTCTTAAGTGTATTCCTCCTTGACTAAAAGAAGCTAGTAAAGAGTGCACTTAGTTGTACCTAACTCTCTTGGCCTCTGATAATTATGCGGTGGGCACGCCATAAAAGTGTGACTCTGTGTGAAGTGGTGCAAGACTAATAAAGCTATTAGGACCGGCCATATGAGCCCATTGAGAGGGACGGCGAGGGCACTGGCTGCACATTAGAACAGACTCATGCCTGAAACAAGGTCTGGTGTGAGTGGTTCTGCAAAAGTCAAAATGGTGATAGCAGAAGTTGTGTGGGCAGCTGCAGACAAGTTGAATCATGGGTAAAATGTGGACACAGAATATAAGCCCTCATAACTATAGTAAATAGGCTTCACTAAAAACACTGGGTTTGGAGTTGCTTTTTGTATTTGGACTTTTTTCGTCATCTGATCTGTGTGGTGTGGAAGTTTGAGAGATCCATGGGTTTTACAAGTGATGAAAAGTTGCCATAGCAATTAACAATTCAAAATGAAGTCATCACTGTTTTATAAATCTAAAAATGTATCACCATTTTCTGGGAGCCACTATCCCTATGGTGATTTTATTACATTTCATATATTCTCAGTATTTTTATATTGCTGGAGGTGAATAAGTCTTCTGCTTCTTCAAAAGTTCACACTTTGTTCATTCTGGCTGCCACTCGGAGCCTTACACAATACCGCAAGGAGGCATGGGAGAAATATCTATTGAGATTTTGCAGCTGACGACATCGGCATTCTCTGAGGGTGCGATGCTAACTATAAGCATGACCTGTCTGTGGCTTGGTTAGATTTTAATCTGAGCTTTATTTTAGCTCAATCTGCTGAGAAAGACTGTTAAAAATAAACTTACAGTCATAAGATAGTTAGCATTAGTCAACAGATTTTCAGTCATCACAGGAATGAGATCACATTTTGAGTTTTAACACCATATTGCACAACCATACTTTGAAAAAGGTAATTATTATTTAAACATGTAAATT
Organism: Odontamblyopus rebecca; assembly: GCA_030686955.1. Classification (NCBI taxonomy): domain Eukaryota; kingdom Metazoa; phylum Chordata; class Actinopteri; order Gobiiformes; family Gobiidae; genus Odontamblyopus; species Odontamblyopus rebecca. The sequence goes on along the minus strand of CM060670.1, from coordinate 15,574,880 downwards.
AAAGTTTCATTTAATTTTATTTAGTGTAGTAAAATGCAAATCAGGTTACACTGAATTCAGCAAGTGTCATAAAACCATAGAAAATAATTTTATGAGGATACAGGACTGACTTTTACTGATGGAGTCTTTTCACAGGTCTATATAAAATGTTTCACTTTCTCTTAGACTATGTGAAGTATGGCACATAGACCGTATACATGACTGGACTAAGAGTGTGACGTCACCTACAGCGTTCAGCGTCGCTCAAATGAGGCTCGCGATGCCACAGTTACAAAAGCAAATTTGGAGCCAGGCTCCATATTTGAAAATCTGACCAGGAGTATCATAGCAACCACAAGAGCCAATCATGATTTAGGTCGTAAAATGTGCCGCTCGACTCATGGCAGAGCTGCGATGTGATCATATATACGGTCTAGGGATGCGATACTCTGCACCATTCTGCATGGGCCGCTGTATTTCGGTGATTCTTGAGAATAAGGAAACTTTTAGCTTTTATTATCAAACTTTAAATAGTAATTTAAAGTCAGTGATTTATGTTGTATGTTCTGTTACGTGCGAACAATAATAGAGTCGCAATTTAACAAAATTCACTTTACTTTATGCTAGTTAAATTATGCTAGTTAAGATTCTAGTAACATTAACTATTGTAATTGTTTGAGATATTTTGTCATTTTATTTCAAAAATAGTCAATCAGGGCAGGAAAGTGGGAAGGGAACTTGGCAGCGAAACGTGCTGTCAATCAAACCTGTTGCTAACGCTCGGCAGCAGCGACCTCCGGGAATGAAGGCGTCTGATTGGTCCGTTATTTATATTCATATGTTCATTTAGGAACAAGATAGTGAAATGAAAAATTCAGGATCATGTAGAGCGCGTTCATATGAACATTTTAAGACCAGAATGACGAGGCTCAGTACAGAAGTTACAGAGAGAGGGACGATAAGATCACAACTAAGTCAATGGGAAAAAAGGAGAGAAGGAGCCGGAAGAGCCTCCTGGAGCACTTCCTATTTGGCACGCGGCGGCTAACGGGATAGCTTAGTCCTCTTCTATATACGGTCTATGGTATGGCACCATAGTATATACAGTGGCAAGAAAAAGTATGTGAACCCCTTGGGCTTTCTTTGTTTTCTGCGTAAATTAGTCATAAAATGTGTTCTGTTTTTAATTTAAGTCACAACAATACAATCATACATTCTTCTAAAGTAATACTGCAGGGAAAAAAATGTGTTTTGATTTTGGTTTATTAAACACAAGCAGTCAACATTCACATACAGGGAGGATAAAGTATGTGAAACTCAACATTTAGTAGCTAGTTGACCCTCCTTTTGCAGCAGTAACCTCAACCAAACGTTTTCTATAGTTGCAGATCAGACCTGCACAACGGGCAGGAGGAATTTTGGACCATTCTTCTTCACAGAATTGTTTCAGTTCAACAATATTTTTGGGTTGTCTGGTGTGTATTGCTCTCTTGAGGTCATGCCACAGCATTTCAATGGGGTTGAGGTCCGGACTCTGACTTGGCCACTCCAGAAGGCGCAATTTCTTTTTTTTTGAACCATTCTTTTGTTGATTTACTTGTATGTTTGGTGTCGTTGTCTTGTTCCATCACCCATCCTCGTTTGAGCTTCAGCTGGTGGACTGATGGTGTTAAGTTTTCCTGCAAAATGTCTTGGTACATTTTGGAATTCATTTTTCCATTGATGACAGCAATCCGTCCAGGACCTCAGGCTGCAAAACGGCCCCAAATCATGATGCTTCCTCCACCATATTTCACAGTTGGGATGATGTTTTGATGCTGGTGTGCTGTGCCATTTTTCCTCCATACATAGCGTTGTGTGTTCCTTCCAAATAGCTCAATTTTTGTTTTATCTGTCCAAAGAATGTTTTGCCAGAACTGCTGTGGAACATCGAGGTGATCTTTTGCAAACTTTTGACGTGCAGCAATGTTCTTTTTTGTCAGCAGAGTTTTCCTCCGTGGTGTCCGCCCATGAACACCATTCTTGTTCAAAGTTTTACATATTGTGGAGGTGTGAACAGAAATGTTTGCATGTGCCATAGATGTTTATAAGTCTTTAGCTGATGCTCTAGGACTCTTTCTCACCTCACTGACAATTCTGCTCTGTGCTCTTGCTGTCATCTTTGTAGGACAACCACGCCTGGGGACAGTGGCAACTGTCTTGAACTCCCTCCATTTGAACATAATCTGTCTCACTGTTGAGACATGGACATTAAGGCTTTTAGAGATACTTCTGTATCCCTTCCCAGCTTTATGCAGCCCAACAATTCTTGCTCGCAGGTCTTCACTGAGCTCTTTGGTGCGTGGCATGGTTCTCATGTGACAATGCTTCTTCACAACAGCTATCTCAAGATTAGTGTGGGTTTTTAAAGGGTGGGGCAGCTTCAATCAACACCTACAATCTCATCACAGTAATTGGACTCCATAATGGGTGAGACCTGACTCAAATTAGCTATTGTAGAAGTCATTAGCTTAGGGGTTCACATACTTTTTCCACCTTGCACTGTGAGTTTTTTACATGATGTGTTCAGTGAAAAGGTGAAAACACATAATTTTGTATAGTATTAGTTAAACCAGAAGGTGTTTGTATATTGTGGTGACTTACATGAAGATCAGGAAACATATTATCCCAAATTTATGCAGAAATCAGAGAAATCCCAAAGGGTTCACATACTTTTTCTTGCCACTGTATGAGTGGACATAGCTAATGTGCTAGTCACCGTGTGCCAGATAGGAAGTGCGCCCAGAGGCTCTTCCGGCTTCTTTTAACCCTGGCTCCAACTGACTTACACTAGGATCTTGTGGCTCCTTTCCCTGTAACTCCTGCAGTGAGCCTCATCATTTTGGTCTTACAATGTTTGTATTAACCCGCTCTACATGATCCTGAATTTTTTTTTCCGCCATTTTGTCTGTCAAACAAATCCTATTCTTACCATAGAGCCTGGCTCCAGATTCGCTCCTGTAACCGTGGCATCGTGAGCTGCATTTGAGCAATGCTGAACGCTGTGGGTGACGTCACACTTGCTTAGTCCACTTTTTTATACAGTCTATGTAAGGCACAGAGTATTTTTGACCACTCTTTACAAAACTAGCTGCTATGTCTGTAGGATATAATAATAATAATGCAATCACAGCAAGTTAAAAATTTAAGATTGTCAACACATTTCCAGAAATTGCTTAAACATTCTGTGCTAGTGCATAAATAATTGAAGCTCCAATCCTCTTATCAAACTTCCTACAACAACAAAAATCTAAATTAATAAATAATGAAACTTTAATTTGAGATTCAGCTCATGAAATTGGCAAGCGTCAGAGGGGATTATCCTTCTTGGGAGCAGAGCCACAGTCCTAGCTCAGATTTGGCATGTGCAGGCCTGCTTCAAGCTGCCAGATACAATGAGACAATACACCCATATACACAACTATGCAAAAGCCCTGGGTGGGTTTTTAGGTTGCAAACAAAAACTTAACTTCAATCTTCAGACAAATTCTATTGATTGCACAGAACTGAAATATGGATTTTTTAAAAAAGTAATTTAAAAATATAAAGCTGTCCATGACTCAAAAATATCATGGGCAAATTAGTTCATTCATTGACAAAATATGTTGTTTATTTGCAGCGGCATCTAAAAAGCAGAGGAAACTACAAATACCATGATCCTTTGCTCTAGTTAAACTGCTGAAGAAATTATGTTATCAAATGATTAAAATCTGAATCCTTATGACAGTAATGACTGCACTAAAGGCTTTTAATGCATTAAAAACAATTTGATGACTTGTTCCTATTCGAAATATTTAAGTTTTAGTTTTAAATTGTTAATAACTATGGCAACTGACCTAATTTCTCAAGATTCTGAAACTCATGAATATTCAGATTTGGCCTTAGGTCCATACCTTGCCACCCGGTGTTGCAGATGCAGTTCTTGCCATCGCAGAATCCTCGATCGGGGAACCCACAGTTGGCTTCACAGTACGGGACATCACAGGCCTCTCCCTTCCAGTTGTGTTCACATTCACAAAACACTGCACCTGTCGAGTTCGACACTCGACACTCTCCATGTCCCGAGCAGTTATTGGGGCAGGTGTTCACCCTGACAGGAAAAAACAAATATATATAGTTTAGGCCAAACCATCAGTTTTTATAACCAAACTAATCACTGTAACGTTTAAAGGTGCGTTGTGCAAATTGTCTAGCTTTTCTCCATGGAGATGTTATCACTTTATCTGGAATGCTTCACAGTATGGCATTAAATCTTTTTATCTTCATGGAGACCAAATATTACAGGTCAGATCTGTGGAGCGGCAACACTGCTCACAGAATGTCTGTTTTTCTAGGCTATAAAACCACCTACAAATCAAACAGATGTAGAGTTGTTTAATGTCATACTGTGAAACATTCCAGACAGAGCAATGACATATCCGTAGAAACAAGGTAATGGATCCTCAACAAAAAAGTTTCATAGTGCACCTTTAACACCACATTTTCAGCAACAGCACAACCAGACCATTCTGTGTTATGTCTTAAAAAGGAATAATATAATTCATCACAGCTAATACATTTTAATACATTTTTTTAACAAAAAAATATCCAACCATATTACACAAAACTTCAATGTAATCCTCAAAAAACTCAAAACAACACTTGCACAATCTTCTTTTTCCTACAGAGCTATTAAAGACTGGAATGATACGCCAACTAATCTGAAAAATCTAACGGACTATTTCACCTTTTCCACAGAACTGAAAAAGTGGCTGTGGAATAATCAAAACTGTCAGCACACACCACGTTGAACTATGAGATGAAATATAAGAATTATGTATTTATGTGTTATTGTGAATGATGTGTGTGTAAATAGCACATGGATGATGTGTGTGATTGTGTGTTTGGATTAATGTTAGTGGGTGTATATTATGTTTTACTGTGTTACTGTGTAATGATATGTGTGACAAAACGTTAAATGTGTGATGCTGTGTGTGTGTGTGTGTGTGTGTGTGTGTGTGTGTGTAAGAGAGTAAATCTTTGATTGCTTTTAATGATATAGACTGTTATTTTATCCATGTAACCAGGGACTGCAGATGGAAATTAGCTTTCTAGCTATACTCTGGTGCAGAACATCTCTGTCTTTGTACATAATGTCTCTGTACATTGTCCCTTCAAATAAAGACTAAACTTATCCAGTGTACCATAATGCCAGTCTTTTGTCTTTTTGCTCGTTTACTCACTTTCAGAACCAAAATGTGCTGGGACTGAACAATTTTTAAAAGATGCATTAGGTGTTCACATACTTGAGGTTTTAAGAACGCAATGCACATTAATGTTTAACACAATTTAAAAAGGAGGGTCCATCACCTACTTGCCTCCATGGAGATATTATTTATTATTTCACAGAATGGAAATATATTTTGAAATCATAATGTAACAGGTTAATGATCAGATCTATGGAGAAAGTGAGATATGTTTAATGCCCTACTGTGGAACATTCCAAGCAAAGAAATAACATGTCCATGGAGACAATCAATGTGAAAGATTTTCCTAAAGCTATTCAGAAAAGGTCCGACTTTGTTCAGTTTATGTGTTTTTCAGTATCAATACTTGTTTTTCGAGAGTTGTATTGGTATTGATTAGCATCTCGTACTTTTGACAACCCTATTATATCGCCCTATAAATTTTATTAGAAATAATTGCAAATACTGATTTTTCCAGTCACACTTCCAGACTCAGCTTTGTAGACATTACTCCATAGTGTTACCTGTTGGGACAGTGTGTGCATCAGGTGTGTTGTGTTTTGGAGAGAGGCCCATCTGCTCCTCTGGTGTCTGAGCCTGGAGCCTAAAGCTGTCACAGTAAAGTGGTCTGTGGAGATCTAGACAAATGCCTCTACAAGCTCTGCACCAGCCAACACGCAACACGGGCAGAGAAATAACCAAATAATCATTATGTAGATTTATTGGGGTTGTGCTAAAATTTACAAAATGTTAAAATTATTTCTCAGTTGTTTGCAATAAAATACAGTCTAATGTAAATGTTGTAATGTACCAATGTACAATGGACCCTATATTTAATTTGATTAAATTTATTTTATGCGTTGATACTACGATTATAACAAAAGGTTATGTTTAATTGAACCAACCAATAGACAAAAACTATACAATAAAGCAGTAGGGCCTATATTTAAATAACATAGCCTCATATAATACTCCCTGTCCATCTTTTAGCCCCGTCTGTAAGACTAATATTTACTAATAGAATCCACCATTGTTGGCCTATTTTTGGTCAACTGAACAAACAAACTGAAAATGAGTAGGACTGTATGATTGATAGAGATAAAAGAGCTAAATATAACTGAAATTAGTCCTCATTTAAAATGTATGTTAGTTATGCTACACAACCACTATTATTGATTTTTCTTTTATATATTTTTTCTTTTTTTCTGCATTTGTTTGTGTTTGTTTTATTGTAGTCTTTCTTTTGCCATGTTTATATTTTTTGTGTTTTGGGGGGAAAGAGGTGTTTGAACTACAGTTCCCATAATGTATTGCTGCCTCTAGTGCCAATATGCCTCCTTTCCTGCTGCAGGGGCAGTAGTGGTAAAAAACAAACAGCAGGACAGAGTGAGAGGGGCAGACCAAGTGAGAGGGGCAGACAGAGTCAGTAACAGATGCTTCTGAACTAACCTGCTCTGTGGCAGGTTAACTATAAGGCTTAATAACTCGGTGTTGCAAAGAATATGTACCTGTAGTAAACAGTGTCTCAAACAAACAGTTCCACTCACTTCCCGCCTGATAGTCTGCGTTGTCCAAAAACAAGGGTGACACTGTCAGCAAAAAATAATTTAACTTACGTTCTTTGTCAGTTTTGGCAAATTTCCAATAAAAAACTTAACCAATTTTAACAACAACCTTGCATTTGAAGGATTTATGTCTGAGCAGCAGCAGTAAGTTGTACTTCCTGATAGAAAGCTTGGCAGCGGCAGACTGATATATAAGAAAATAGTCCCTCAACATTAATTAATCACTGCATTTATATAGTGTCTTTCATGACACCCAAAGCGCTTTACTGTTCATTATTCATTCGCTCGACACTCAGTGGTGGTAAACTACTATTGTAGCCACAGCTGTCCTGGGGCGGGGCTGCCAATCTGCGCCATCGGCCCCTCCGACCACCACAACCACTCTCGCACACACCACTTTCATACTAGGTGTGGGTGAAGTGTCCTGCCCAAGGACACAACAAGCTTTTTTGTGACTGGCGCCCCACTGTGGCCCCTGAAATTCCAGGCCTGGCCCTGCTTAGTTTCTGAGATCTGACACCAGTATGGCCACAACACAAAATGCAACGATTCATGCAATGCAAGGTTAGTTTTATTTCAAACATTATTCTATCAACACAGACATTTACAGCGATAGTCTATACTTGCTTCAGGTGCTTTGTGGAATGGGTAAAACTTTTTAAAACACACATCTCCAACACTCACTAGGAAATGAGGCATTATGTCCAAACTTCTGGAAGGTCCTTTTAAACTTGCAAACTTACCATGTCAAAAAGGTACGTATTGCTATGATATAGTTCACAACATATAGTTTTCATGTATCTTTATCTCATATTGTGGCCTTTATAAAATGTATCACTACAAGTTGCATTCAAGTTTAATCTATGTAAGGCTGTATGATAGTTTGGTGGTCATATATAATACGTTAAATAATATGCGACCCCCGACCAACGCAGATTTTCTAACTCTGACCAATTGAGTTTGAGATTTCTGGGTTAGGGGGTTGTGAGCTTTGTCATTTTATGTTTTCATGTTTTTTATTGTATTGTTTAAAGGTGCTCTATGTAACTTTTTGGTTGGGGGTCTGTCACCTGTTTATTTCTATGGATATGTCACTGCTCTGCTAAAAATGTATGAAATTAAACAGCTATAATTGACATTTATGAAATTACAGGTGGTTTTATAGCTCTAAAATACCTAGAAAAACAGGTATTCTGACTGTGAGCAGGTTTGTCTCTCCACAGATCTGACGGGTATCTTCACCTGGTTTGGTCTTCTTGAAAATAAAAAGGTTTAATACCATACTGTGAAACATTCTAGACCAGTGGTTCTTAACCTTGTTGGAGGTACTGAACCCCACTAGTTTCATATGCACATTCACCGAACCCTTCTGAATTGGAATTGTCATCACGAATCATATGAGTTGGATGTGTGTCTTGACCCCTGCCAAACCCCTGGGATTGACTCACCGGACACCTGTTCTAGACAAAGCAATGACATTTGCATGAAGAAAAGCATTTGACAGACCCTCCACCAGAAAAGTTACACAATGCACCTTTAATGTTTGTGTAAAGTGTGAATTTTTATACTTCCAAGTTAATGTTGCTCAAACCAGCCACTATAAAGGGTAGCATATATTTTGTTAAAAGCCCTTTATTTATCAATGAAGACAATCATTTGACAATACAAATATAGCACATAGCACCATTCTAACCCACTCAGTCTGGTGTGTGTGTCTCTTCACAAAGCCCATGGTCCCCCTTTCTGTTGCCGTGGAGAGTGTTTTGATGCAGGCAGACCAAAGACGGCGACCCGGGGTACAATCCTTTATTTCACTGCGCGTTTTTTTGGCCCAACTTCAAACCTGTTACTATGACAACGGGACCGAAAACCCAGTGACGAAGCGCAGTCTATTGTGGCCTCTGCAGATGTTTGCCAAGGACGAGCTGCACTTTTGGCATTCAGAAAAAAAATCTATGAGAAAAGGAAGTTTCAGGTCTTTCCAACGTGTTCTTTTTTTCTCTTGCAAAACTTTTTTCTCCCAGTAAGTCTCCATTGAAGTCAATAGTAATTAAAGTGATTGCAGCTACATAATCTACATGGGAACCGAACCTGGGTCTTCTATGCACGAGAACACCCCGTTCACTTCAGAACTGGTTAAGAAAGGAATTCCTTCAGTGGTGTGTTACACTTTTTCTCATGTTTTTGGTCACATGATTCAACCTTTTAAAATTCTCTTTTCACATTTGTAATATTCTTAAAGGGCCCATATTACATCATATTCTGGTCTATATTATAATGTGGTTTTCTCATCAAAAACATACCTGAAGTTGTGTTTTGTTTAATTCACACACACATTTAACATCTCAAATAGAAAACACTTCACCTTGTGATGTCATTGTGGTAGTTCTCCACTGTGCTTTAAAACTCCATAACTTCTTTAGAATCATTTGTATAATTTCAGCCCTCGAACTGCCAATTTCTACTAAACAAAAGGTAAAAGGTTAACTACCATTTCATGACATCCCAAGATGGAGCAAAGCATTTTGATCTTTGCAGACAAAGACAGACTAATAATAAAGGGTTATTTGAGCATGTGTGAATGAAACAAAAGATATGTCTGTGAAAAAAACAGGTATGTTTTTGATGAGGTAACAAGATTTCAACATGGCTTAAAACTCACTTTTGCAATTAATTTTGCAAGTCAATTTTGCATAATATAGGACCTTTAAAAAAAGTTTTTAAAAAATCATTGTTGCCCCACTATTTAGAAACCACGACTGAAGACCCACAATGTTCAAACGTCTCCTTTTACAACTGCATGTAAATACTAGATTAAATTATTTGGGGAAATTATTTAATGTGTCAAAATCCACATACGTTTCCAAATTATAAAACTGAAATGTCTCCAATTCCAGTACCTATGCTCTCGTGTATGGTAATAAAGGGCGTTTCTATTCTGCCATGAGTGATCTGGAACATCTGCACAGCTCTGTCAGGCAGAAGCTGATGATCTGAGAGTGAGAGGTTTTCTCTGCGTCATCAGGTCCCAGAGAGCGGCGTGAAGTGGGCCGTCGCCAAAAATACGACTCGACAAACACAAAACATGGGCACACAGCGGATATCAAGATTAGACATGCGATAGATCCACTTATTACTTCTACTCTTACTCTTACCTCTTACTACTACTACTTATTATTACACAGATAAAGGCCATGATTGTTATGCAGAATATGGCCATACAGTTTGACATAGCAGTGAAGACTTTCGTGTTCTCAAATGTTAGGCTCCTTAAAGAATGTTCTCATTTGACAGAAACCAACATTCACATTGTTACTATATTTTTTTAAAGTTATAATAATAATAATAATAATAATAATAATAATAATAATAATAATAATAATAATAATAATAATAATAATAATAATAATAATAATAATAATAATAATAATATAATATTTATAGAATCAAATAATATTCACAAAGTGCTTGCTGTTGATATAGTTGTTTAAGCCTCTGTCTCTACCCACCTTCACTATTGTACACTGATCTTTCAATAAAGTCTTCATGTGAGAATATGTCATGTAATGTTGACAAAAATCCCCCCAAAACACATTTGATAAGCCAATCTTATTACTACAGCACTCTCATTGGCTTAACCTTGAGCGGTGTGGGCTGTGATAACTTAAAAGTGGGTTATACCTGTATGAGATGTTGAATCCTGTGAGGTTGTAGGCCGCGTCGCTGAAGAAGTGCAGGAGGGCGAATCCAGACTGAGACACCACCTCTGGAACCGTCTCATTCCCATAACGCTCCGGGACAATCAGACCACTGCAAAACACAGACAGGATGTGACAAAGCACTGCTGGACGAGGGAGCTGGGGATAGTGATTCTGAAGTACATGTAGATTGTAGACAGTTGGTGGCTCTTCATGGGTTTTAGCTTTCTGTTATAAGCTACATTTTTAGGACTTAAATAGATATAATATTTTGTTTTACATTGCTTATTGTTACGGCAATGGTCCTAATTTTCCATCATTCTGAAACCCATAGATGTATCATACAGCAAGCATACAGGGACATTAGTCATTAGCCTTTAGTCATTATATTAGAGAAACTCAAATCAAACAGAAGGACAATGTGGGTTGTTTGTTACTTTTGCTGCATTTTAAAGTGTATGGAAAGTATTATACAAATAAAGATTAAGTCAACAGTCGATAAGCGAATGATTATTTTTTGTGGAGTGGAAAGATGTGATAATGACTCATAAATGGAAAGTTTTAGGTGTTTTTTTAACCTTAAGACATAAATCCTCTTTCTTTCGACATAAGCATATTTCGTAATAATTTAACCTTAGATCATCAAAATGGACAATTGCTGTGTGGACAATTTTTCAAAAGGTCAAAATCAGAAAATATGCAAATAAGGAAACTGCACAGAACTGAACAACTAGAGCAACTACAGCAGATTTCTGTAAAATAATGATCATTCCCCCAGTGTTTACCTGAATGCAGCCAGCAGGGGGGCATATATGGAGTCTCCGTCGTACACGTAAAGGTGGTCCCAGCTGCACTCTGTGGCAAAATGGTTAAACCGCAGTCGAATGATGGTGTTTGGTCTGAAAACACAAGGACACAGGAATCAGGACATCTGCATCTGTCTGGGGTTCATTCACATAACACTTATATGAATCCATCTAAGAGTATTATAAGTGCAGGACAGTTGGAGAAACGAGATAAGTATTCTATCCAAACTAAATTTGGTTACAATTCCCTTTTAGAAAGCCACCAAATAGATTACCAAAACAACTGATCAACAAAGTCCTAAAATGTCTAATTTTATTCAACTCAAAACTAAACCCACCAACTCAGCACCCTCAAACCACAGCACTGGTTAAAACTGGTAAATAAACCTGGTACAGAACTACTGAGCTATTGGTCTAAAGTATATTATTGACCACTCTATAAACTAACATCATTAACATATCAAACTTTGGAGTCATTTGAAAATGTAGAAAGCTAAAAAAAAAAAAAAAAAAAGTTATTCTTCATCAATATAGAATCACAAATTGTACTCACTAAATGTTGAAAGAATGCACTGAAGTTAGTGACACAAAAGAAATGTTATCTTAAAAAGTCCTATAAGGTCATGTAGTAAGGTCAATACAACACTTTTAACATTCACTCAAATTTGACCTCGTAAAATTGATCTTGATTTTTGCTCAGTGGTAAAATGGCAGAATCGTTTTAAAAAGTCTGCACATAAAACTGTAGTATTTGTTCTACAATGAAAAAAAAACCTATATTTTTCTTTCCAAAGGTTGTTTCAACTCTAAATAAATTCTGTAATAAGGGATGTCACAATATAAGACATTCCCACTGCTCCTCAAGTGGCCAACTTTATGAAAACTGAAATGACTATATGTTCGTTCCTATATTCTTTTTACTATTTTTTAGTACTCCCGTTATATTGAGAATACCAGAATAATTATGATCAATCCATGCAAACCCAGTGATTCCCATCAGTCTATTGGACTCATGAAGTTTAAGTGCATTCATTTTAGTCTGTCCTTATGTAACTTTTTCTTGGGCATTTGAGAACATTTTACTATTATAAAAACCTCCCTGCAGCCATGGCCAAAGGTTTTCCACATTATTGTTTTGGCACATGTTTTGATGATAGCTTACTAATTAAAAGGTACATTGCCTAACTTTTCTGGTGGAGGGGTCATCAAATGCCTTTCCCCATGGAAATGTTTTGTCTGGAATGTTTCACAATATTTAAACCTTTCCATCTTCATGAAGGTCAAACTAGACCAAGTAACAGGTCAGATCTGTGGAGAGGCGACCCTTGCAGACAGACAGAATGCCTGTTTCTTTTCTTGGCATTTTTGAGCTATAAAACCACATGTAAATGAATAAATGTAATGTAGACCAGTGTAATGTCATACTGTGGAGCTTTCCAGGCAGAGCAATGACATATCCATAGAAACAAGGAGGTGATGGACTCCCAACCAAAAAGTTAGAAACCTAAGCATGTTTATGGCATCAATTGACCCTGATCCTTGCCAGATTTTATAAAGCCCATTTTCACAGCTGTATTGATGTTTACAGCACCATAACACCAGAGCAGCAGAGTAAGCGGTTTGATAAGTGACCTACTTTCACTATTAGATCTTCACTTTTAAAAACAGTGTCCACTATATGTCCCTCAGTCTGAATTAGTCCAGCCAAACTCGCACCTCCCACTCATGAACAAGCTCAGAGCAAATTGCAGCTCCTCTTTAGAAAACAGGCCTGGTTTGAACAGTGTGAGGCGAATAATTAACAAGAGACTTAGAAAAAACTCGCCACCTTTAACCAGCTATATTTTTCTGTTTCTTGGACTCAGTTTAGTGGTTTACAATGCAATTCACTTGTTTATTGTAGACATGTACAGTTTCATGACAGTCGACCTTGTCAGACAGTCTTATCTTTGCTGTGGGGCTCAGCATTTATATTAAATCAAACTGAATTGTAACTAACAAAATTGTTAAGTCTCTAAAATGATTTCAAACATGTCATTTCAGACTCTCTACACAATTTGTGATTTATTGCTTTAAGGAAGCGTTTGATAGATTTGTTCAGCATTTTTCTGACATTTTAAATTCATAAAAGCAATGTCAATATTGGGGGTATGTTGTCCCGGGCCCCAGGGTCTTAGAGGCTCAGAACTGGACCCTCTTTTTATTTATTTATATTAGGGGGCCCCATGCGAGTTGCCCCGAGCCCCCAAATTTCTGTTGACAAGCCTGGCCAATATATCAGGTCTGAATCACGATTTTAATCTGCCTTTTTTACTCGTAAATACACATACACACACTTTCCCAGTACTTTTCTGTAAATAATATTTGCATGAACTCCCAGCAGCTGTAGTCTTGTGAGAGCAGTTTGAGTCAGATAAATCATAGATACTGAAACATTTTAAAAGGTTATGCAAATCAACTGTCTTTAAATCGACCAAGATTTTCTTCAGGAGTGTGTAGGAGGAATATTAGTACAGAACTGCCTGATGATGTAGTAGTTTAGGGAAGCGTCAAATGTGGTTGTGTTACTAACTTAATATCATGGATTCAAATTTCGATCCACAACCATGCCAATTATCTCTACCTCCTTTTCCTAAATTCACAATGTAATTAGGCCCCATAAAGCCTTTTGGCCAAAAAAAAAAAATCTAAATTTTAACTTTTGACTTCTACCTTAAATGAATTGAACTGTATGTATAGTGATGGTGCTGGTGTTACATGTATTTTTTCTGATTGTTGCTGTACTTTTCACTTTCCTGTGATTTATTTGACATTAACTCGCCGAGGGACTGAAAATGGAAATTAGCCACATTGCCTATAATCTTTACATATTTAGATTTTAAATATTCATATGTGCCATCCCTTTACAAATAAATAACATAAGAAAAACAAAAAGGAAAAATATGGTAAAGAATGCAATTTCCTTCACTTGTTACCAAAAACTGTCCCAAGATCCAGGTGTATAGCACCTCTCTGGGTGCAAATCATGTTGGTGGACCCAGACTACATGTTGTCTAATTAAAAATGTAGATTACAGAGATTGTGGGGGCCCCGTTCTGCAAACAGTACCCACCCCCCTTGACTATCACTTGACTAAAACGTGAAAGACTTCAAAATGTGCAGCTACAAAGGACTATTTAGAGAGAATTTTATGTACAGGAAGCACTATGAATAGATGCATTTATTTATGCATGTGAATTACAGACTACAGTGATAGTTGGACTGGAGCTTCACGTCAGCAAGTGACATGTGACTAGAGACGTGTCTTTTATTTGCTTTTCGATTTGCCAGATGAATTTGTAATGAATTCATATCATTTTAAAGTAAACAGGAGTAAAATTCATCACACCTAGGACAACAAATCAACATAGCATGCTACTGTTGCTATAAAAAACACGTAACAGCCCCTTGCCTTGTGGCATAAAACATTCAAAAATGTGATTAAAAAACATGCTATTCATGTAACAGTCAAGTCCACATTGTCAGTACCATCACTACTGTAATATAAGTCTGTCACAGTAATTACTACAGCAGTTTAATTTAATATTGTGTGTCTATTGACTTTGCACTAGGGAAATACACAGTTATTTAATCACAGACATGTTAAAGGTTCACAACATAACTTTTCTGATGGAGGGTCGTGCACCTGCTTGTCTCCATGGAGATGTTATTGCTTTGCCTGTACTGTTCTGTGGTATGAGATTAAAGTTATCCATCTTGCACTTACTCACTTACAGGTGATTTCTCAAAAATAACAGAAAAAAACATGTATTATTATTGACGGGGGCGTCACCTCTCCACAGATTTGAGCCGTTACTTGGCCTAATGGGGTAACCCACATCATAGTGATAGGTAAGTTAAATGCCATACTGTGGAACGTTTCAGGCAATGTAATAACATCTCCATGGAGACAAGTGGACCCTGTCACAGAAAAGTTACATAGTGCACTAGTGCTGCCACTAACGACTAATTTTCTAACGATTAATCTCTCGACTAATTTTTCGATTAGTGGACTAATCTAAACGACTAATTTAAAAAAAACAAAAACAAGCGGTTCTAACACACACAAGTGTGTGTGTTAGATTTTCCCGGGAGGTTACATTGTGTGTGCTGTGTGTGCGAGTTGCAAAGGTTATTGCTGTTATGTCTGTTGTGTGTGCTCATTCGACAATGTTGAACAACGATATGCACACACAATTTAACGAGTATGCACGAGCAGCATATTGCAACGGTATTCTCAATACCTCATGCATTGTGGTCGTGCTCCCGTGATAAGCCAAATAAGTCTTACAGAGTGTACAAACCACTCTATCACCATCTGTCCGAAAGTATTCCCAGACTTTCGAGGCTTTAGGTCTTGGTCTAGAAGAAGTCGCCACTGTTCTTGGATCCGACTCTGACCCACTGGCCGCTGCCATTTTCATACCGCTCTCAAATGCTCAAATCGGGGGAAGGGGGAAGAGAGAAAAAGAGAGACCAGCCAGCAGAGTGCGCACGGCAAATACTTCCTCAAGTTTGTTTTCTTTGGCGGTGCCATTATTTACCACTGCTGTTAGCCTTTGGTGAAGCCGAGGTTAGCCACCTCGGCATCAACCCCAGATGTAGCCGCTGTCAGCAGCGCCGGTGTCCGCCTCGGGCGCAGCCGCTGCCCGCGGCACCGGTGTCCGCCTCGGGTGTAGCCGCTGTTAGCCACGCAGGTGTCTGCGCCGAGTGTAGTACGACTAGTGGTGTGGAGGGGAAATACCTGATCTCAGGCAAGCAAAAGGTCTCTGGACGAGCCGTTTGAGACCAAAAATAACTAAAGGCGAATATTCGACCAAAAAAATTGTATTCGACTCATTTTCACATTCGATTACGTCGACAACGTCGAATAATCGCGGCAGCACTATAGTGCACCTTTAACATATCTCTGCTTTAATAAAAATACCAACTTTTCTATGATTCACTGAGATACTGCAGGGTTAGTGGTGTCAGTGGCATAAAATTATCTTCAATATTATTTTCTATTTATTGCACTTTGAAAGTGTCTGTACTAGGGCTGGGCGGTATACCGTTTGAACCGGTATACCAGTAATTTTTATTTTTATGATATGAATTTTTTATTTACCGCCATACCGTGTGTGCACGCATATGTCGGCAACACAGAGCGGCGGTAGATTGAGCGGGGGCTGTTTTTCAGTGTTACACCAAACAAGCCAACAAGCCAGGTAAGGATAGCGAGTTGAGTGGTGAGCATGGACGAAGAAAATGACACAGACACAGAACTCATTCCGAAAAAGGGAGCCGTGTCTGTTGTTTGGAAATACTTCGGTTTTAAAAAAATCTGACGCGGATCAAACACGCATCATCTGTAAGTGTTGTCGAGCTAATGTTTTAGCTGCAGGAGGCAACACAAGCAACTTGCTTCACCACCTCCGCCACAATCATATCCTGGAATACGAAGATTGCATGAAAGTAAAATCTGCATCTTCTCCCCAATCTCTGCGTAACGTTGGCACTGCAGCACAAAACACTACACAGACGTCCCTGGTAGGCGCGTTTGCTAAAGGGACCGTCTGTGTAGTGTTTTGTGACACGGCTCCCTTTTTCGGAGAGCGGGAGTGCGCGGAGCCGCGCCCGAGCGAGAGCGCGGGTGCGCAGAGCCCCGCTCTTCACCTTTTCGCCCGGGCACGGCTCCGCGCACCCGCGCTCTCCGCTCTCTCGCTCGGGCGCGGCTCCGCGCACTCGCGCTCTACGCTCTCTCGCCCGGGCACGGCTCCGCGCACTCCGTCTAAAGGGACCGTCTATGACAAGAAAAGCAAACGTTGGAATGATATTACCAACTCTATCACACTCCACTTAGCCAAAGACAAAAATACCGTTAAATACCGTGATACCGTGATAATTTAAAAAAATACCGTGATATCAATTTTTGGTCATACCGCCCAGCTCTAGTCTGTACCGTTCTACTCTTGCACTGTGTAACTTTTCTGGTAAAGGGCCCGCAACCTGCTTGATGCCATGGATGTTATTGTTTTTCCCCAAAATGTTCGACAATATGGCATTTAATCTCCAAGGAGACAAGCAAGTCACATCACAAGGCCAAGTTACAGGTCAGATCTGTGGCAAAGTGGGCTCGTTTACAATAATAATGCACGTTCTTACTTTCGTTTTTAGAAATAAGAACACCTGCATTGAATAAATACAAGACAGATTTATTTAATGCCATACTCTGGTACATCGCAAGCAAAGCAATAAAACGAAACAAGCTTATGTCAGACCCTCAATCAGAAAAGTGACATAGTGCACCTTTAACATATACTCTCAAAACCACACTTATTTAATCACTGCGCTATATAAAAAAATTGAAACATTCATCTCTATGATTTGTTAAGAAAATAGTCCAGTCTTCTTTAACAGAACTGCTCAAATTTCAAACATTCAAATCAATAATTTTCTGGAGCGACGATGCTGCTGCTGACTACAATAGAAGTACAGGGCAGTATTGGATTTCTCACTTACTTTGGCTTTTACATTCATTCATCAACATCCAGGCACTTCACCGAGGCCCAGTCACAGTTATAAGACCAACTGCAGGCCCCATTAATACTGTTTCTGACATGTCCTCCCATTCCAGGTTAAGGCCAATGCAGGGCCAATACAGCAGACATATGAGAGGACTACTTCTGGTTAATAATTAATTAATGTGTATGGTAATATTGTAGTTTTCATGTCATGTCATGTTTTTTAATTACCTTGTCTAATTTTGCAATCATTTTTCTTGTACTAAACTTAATAGAAACTTCCCCATTGTAGGATTTGCATTTAGGTCTGATCTTAAAAGGTGAATTGTGGAACTTTTCTAGTGGAAGGCCCATCAAATATGGTAATAAACCCTTCTATCTTCATGGAGACCAAATCCAACTAAGTTACAGGTCAGATCTGTAGAGAGGCAACCCCGCTCACAGTCAGAATACCTGCTTTTCTAGGTATTTTTGAGCTATAAAACCACCTGTAACTGAATAAATTTAATGTTTAGCTGCTTAATATCATATTGTGGAACATTCCTGGTAGAGCAATGACATCCATAAAAACATGCAGGTGGAGAGATAAGGGGACCCGATCTTACAGACAAAGTTTGTCTAACAATAATACTGACAAAAGCGTAGAACGTAAGATTTCTGTATTTGTGTAATACAGGGTTCTACAGTGCGCCCATTTCACTCGCATTTGCGAGTAAATATTTCGTCGTGCGAACGAGGAAAATAAAACAGTCGCACCAGTGCGAGTGCTTCTGCAGCCACAGTAAGGAGAACTGCGCACAGACGTAACGTGACAAGTTAAACGTTCTAAATGTATCAAACATTAGGGGCAAACTCACACTAGGACTTCAGAATCGTGCCCAAGCCTGGATCGCCCCTAAAGCGCCGCACGCTTTCCCAGCGCGAGCGCTGACCCCAGCGAATGAGCTCCGCGTGTGGCCGATATCACTCATACGAACAAACTCCGCTTCAAAACACACCCACGCCCAGCTTCAATGAGGAGCGCCCCGCAGCAGGACCCACACCTGTCCCACCACTCAGTAAACACCCCCGTGCCGCTGGACTTCCTTCTCAGCTAAAGCGAGAGCTTTGTCTTGGTCTTGTCTCGAGCGCATTTGGACTCGGTCTTATCACGGACTCAAGGTCTGAATACTGAGTGTGATCATATTTCATTACGGCCGCTGCAATAAACTTGTACCGGTGTGCGTGACCACGCGGGACGTCTCTCAGACACTGTGCGGCCCGTCAGCACAGACTCCGCAGTGCGCGGCTTGTCCACAGCGCGCACCCTTATGTACCAACGTGCGTCACAGGGCAGGTATCCCTACCTATCCTTCCGCCTCACATCAAATAAGCCAATACTAATTTTCTGTCAGTGTCCGCACAGAGCAGACCCACAGCACAGAGCAGGTGATATGCGGGCTGAAGTTTGCCTAAGAAAATGCCAAATAACTCTGTCACAATGTGCGTTTAGTTTGGTAAATGTGCAGAGGCTAAAAACCACTGTAAAACCAGTAAGAGAATGTAACTTCACCTAGGAATTTGAAAATACAGGTTTAAAAATCTTACCTATGTTTTTCACTTTGAAGCAGTTTTGTGTAAAGTGCCAGTGGAAGTTCTCTTAAAGAAGAGGTTCTTAAACTGTGGGTGAAGGTCCAAAAAGGGCCACAGAGTGTTTCAGTGCAGTACAGTTTGTTTGGCTTATTTTAAGTCTAAATATTAATCAGATAAAATGAAGATATATTTATAAAAACACTGCGATCATCCAGGAAAAGTACAGTCATAATAATTCTTTTGTTTTTTGTATTAAATTAATTCAAATAAGTTGGTGTGCGCAAGTTCTGCACTGTAATAATCGTTCGAAATGAAAACCTACTTGTGCCCCCATTTTTTTTTTCTGTGCTCCTAAAATTTTTAACTTAGGGGCATGTGTGCTCCTGAAAAAAAAGTTAGCATAGAGCCCTGGTAATAGTGCACTCTATTCACTTTTGTGCAATATTTGAACTGCCACCTAAACATTTACAGACACATTCTAGTTTATTTCTGATTTGATTTTTGTTATTTGAAAAATTCTCCCAAAAATGTAGATATTCTTCATTATTATCAATGTTACTCTGGTTCTTTTACATTTTAAACACAGATGGTACACTCACTCTCCCTCGATGAGCCAGGTGCACTTGGTCTTGTATTTGTAGTTTCCAGGTCCATCAGTGAGGTGTCCCGATGGCCCGGTCAACCTGAAGGACAGAGGCGAGAGAAAGACAGTGTTTTAAATGTTAATATTAAAGAATGTATTAAATATCAGGTAAAATATACATCATCTTCAAAGGATGCAAACAGGAAGTGTTCAGATTTCAGTTTCTTTTAAAACCTTTCATATTCCGCATTTTGAAGCTCAATATTAATCTAAAAGACTTGATAAAAGAAACATGTCAGCTGCTTTCCGCATTAGAAAAATGGGGTGCCCAGTGGGAGCTGACGTGGCCATAAATGTTATCACAGCAAAGAGCCTGCACCTGTCATGGATAGCTGCAGATCACACCAGCAAGCAGCACATTTTTTTAGTAGCAAAATGACTGTACGGCGCTGCCAAATCCTATGCATATCACTGATACACGGACACAGAGAACAAAAGTAAAATTGGAGAATGAAGTAAGTGTTGAGCTATGAATGCATCCCAGTGGTGGTGAAAACGGGAGTTGATTGATATGGCAACAGCGATATGGCAACAGTGTGTAAGAGGAGCAGCACAGCACACGAGCAGCAGACGCGCAGGTTTGGCTTTCCATTATAACCAGTGGGAGAGGCAACACCGGCAGTGTCATACGCGCGTCCAACGACCGTCATGACGCTACACACTGCTCAAGATAAGTTGGAGTTCTAATTTTGCAGTGTCAATGGGGCATCTCCAGGCTTTTTAGCAGAGTCAAAACAGGAAATGGGCACGTGGTGTCAAAATAAACTTCTGATGCCCTTTCAAAATACATTCTCTAAAACCACTACAGTCGTGTAAACACCGTGCATCACATCAGGAGGAATGGCTCATGATGGACTGTGGAAAGTTTACAGCCGTGGAGAATAAATATAAAACACTTTACGCCATCAGACAGCAACTTTACAAGAACAACTTCTGAAGGAAAAGGCGCGTGGTGCAGACAACCAAAGTGAAATGGTGAGTAGCTTCATTAATGCAGCTCCGCAGATACGGCTCATTATCGCTGCAAAGCATCATCTCTCACCTTTTGTTTTGTGATTTAAAACGTAATTCATCCAATCAACAATGAATAACATAAGCAATGAAAAAGGTTTCGTGTTTGAACATGAGAATACACAGAGTTTAGTGTTTGAACATGAGAATACACAGAGTTTAGTGTTTGAACATGAGAATACACAGAGTTTAGTGTTTGAACATGAGAATACACAGAGTTTAGTGTTTGAACATGAGAATACACAGAGTTTAGTGTTTGAACGTGAGTATACACAGAAGCTGGCATCACAAGAGCAGCTCTGCTGGTGTGAATTAAAGCTTTTAAAAGTATGCGCATGTGCAGCTTTGCTGGCATTATGTCCGGCTGACACTCCTGGTCTAAATTTTAGGTTAAAAGTAAGCGATTAACGATTGCTCCAATGTGCACAAATCACTCCAAATACAACTTCAAGAGAGTAAATGAGAAGGGGAGTCTGCTTTAAATATTGCATGTCACCAACACTCCATATGATACAAAATAAATGGATGATGCAGCTACAACACTTGCATATATTATAATATAGCAAATTTCTCACTATTAATAAACAATATCATATTTCTCAATTGTACCAGAATTAATACATTGAATTTTAAGTATATTTTGTTAAATTGTATGCTTTTTATAGTCCATATAACTTCTAGTACTTTTGTACACAATTAAAATAACCATTTCATCCACAAGATTCAGCAAGCTAGTTCCTTTCAATTAAAACAGTGAAGTATTCACATTGTAGTAGTAATCATGATATTAGCAGCATTTAATCAATGCAGCTGAAGTCATCAATATGCCCTGTGTGAAGCTAACTGGAGGCACTACTCTGACTAATTTGAGCTTAATACACTCTGACCAGAAAGAGCTGGTTTAGTTGGAACTACAACAGGTCAGCTGCTTTATCCTCTTGCCCAAGCTAGTTAGCACCATGGTAACTGCTACATGTATCTACTGGTGGAAAGTTTAGAACAGGCCCAACACAGTGTCACTGCAAAGTATCAATAGTTCAGATTGACACTAATTGTATAATTAGGACAGAGTTAAGGATGTGCAGTGATTGTTGTGTGTGTGTAGTGGCCGTGATGGTGAAGTAAAGGAAATTTCTTATGATTAAAGTCAGCGAGGACTGAAGAGACATGGGTTAACGCCCACTGCTGTTCCTGACGGTCACTCAGACTTACTGCCAATGATTAAACCTCATTATAACAGGACTTCACCCAGAGCAGGGCTCAAGGCTGAGCAATGAATGAGTGATGACACAGCAGAGACGCTGAGGAGAGGGTGAGGGAGAGAGAGAACGTGAGAGGAGAGAGAGAGAAGAGCAGCATGTGAGAATGTGTTTATGGAAGAGGAGAGTGGGAGCAAGAGACAGAGAAGACAGAGAAAAGGAAAAAAGATGGGAGGTGAATAGAGAAGAATGTTAGGAAAGAGAGGGAAGAAAGGAGAGAAAGCGTAGGAGTGTGTCAGTGCCTATTACAATCTATTACAATTAGTGAATTCATAATTTCATCAAAGTTTTACCACAGTAATGATGAACATAATCTCTTTAGTCAATCTACCAGTAACTAATTCAGAACAATTAGAGCCAAATCCTGTCATATCATCTTCACACTGATAACAGCGGTACTGACTGACTTTTTAGTACACACTTATTTTTATTTATTTTAGATCCACTCGATTACCTATTTATTTAATTGGCCCGTATTACACTATTTTCTGATCTGTGTCATAATGTAATTTCCTCATCACAAACATACTTGAAGTTGTGTTCTGTTTCACTCACAAGTTTAACACACAAACCCGGCATATGGGCATATGGGTTCTTCTCTCAAACTACCTTGTGATGTCATGTGGTAATACAGAAAGTGCTCCAGTGTGTTTTTAAACAAAGGTAGCTGCTAACTTGAAAACTAAAACTAAACACAGATTTGGAGATGTAGACAGACCAGGTTTGATTATATATGTGAATGAAATAAAACACAACTCCTGGTATGTTTTTGGTGAGGTAACAACAACATTATAACATGACCTAAAGTTCACAAGAATCAATTGTGTGTAATATGGGTCCTTTAATTGGGTCAGTGCAAATGAATGAACAATTATAACTACAGTGTAAATAGGTTAAGATGACAGCAACAGTGTTCATGTCCATCTGTGGTCTCTCAGCAGGTAACACAAAAACATACTGTGTTCAAGATACACCAAATAACACTGCAGATTATAACTTAGCAACGCCACACTGAAAACACTGCTCTGCTTTAGTGTAGATAAATGTGCAGATGTTTTCTATTTGTAATCCCTCTGGAGTCTGAGATCTGGCCTGCAGAGTGAATCCTCATAGATCATTGTGAGGCATCTCCTGCAATATGTTTCAAAACTGTCTCCAGGCAACAATCGCCAGTGTTGTTACTGAGAACTCAAGTGTAGTCCCTGAGCTGTGGTCTGAGCCAGTCCAGGGACAGAGGTCTTTTAAGGTCAGGATGTGGAAACTATTGCTTTTTACTCAGCCCGCACAATAGTCAGCATCTGTGGAGACTCAGTTGTTTTTGCTGTGCGAACAAGTCTGCAAAATATGTGGACAATGGACAGAGTAGAAAATTACTGACTTAAAAGGTACTAGGGATGGGCATGATTAGTCTACTAATCAATAATTGATCATTAAGAATTTAGTCAATCACGTTCATTTTAATTGGCAAACCGAATGTAGGTTGCTGTGCGTAAAGCGTAAGGATTCGAGGCTGCGTCTCACAGCGCAAACACTGGAGTTGCAGCCCCACAGTCCCACGTCTTGGAGATCACTATATCCCCCAATGAGTGCGTTTACCTGCACATCAGTATCCTGGTTATGATCAGGTTTTTTTGAGTATCCCAGTTTCGCGTGTATACGCAGTTTCTCCAATGAGACATATAGACAGAACAGACTCACCAGCCTCATCACATCCTCTGGCACAGAAATATTCCACTGAGTCGTATTCTTTAGTCATTACATTAGACATTAAACAGATCCACTTTACATTTATTCAATTACAAGTGGTTATATTGCTTACAAATACCTAGAAAAACAAACATTCTGACTGCGAGCGGGATTGCCTCTTCATAGATCTGACCTGTAACTTGGTCTGGTTTGGTTTCCATGAAGATTGAAAGGTTCATTACTATACTGTGAAATATTCCAAACATTTCCATGGAAAAAAATTGACAGAGACCCGGAAAATTAACACAATGCACCTTTAAGAATTTTAGTCATTCAAAACAGTAGTAAAAATGCCTCAATTGTGTCTGTATATTCTACCACTAATATTTGTCTACTAATTTGCTTATTTTTCCTTCCAAATCTTTTGGTTTGTCACAGACTGCTAAAGAGGAGACTCCCCAGCGTTGGCCTGTTTAAATAATAGGGCTGGACAGTGGTGCAGTAATTACATGTGTATGTGATGAGACAATGTGGTCTATAGAGAGACTGGTTTCTGCTGGAGAAACAACACACACTCCACTTAGAAATATTAGAGAGATACATCACCACCTACAGAAATGTGCACATGGTAATTAACTAGTCACATAAAAGTAGTAATCCCAGACAGACTTTTCAGACATTTAAAACTAATGAAAATATGGGTGCGGCCACACATAAATACTCCATCAAAATTTACATTAAACTGAGACTAGACCCAGGACGAGACCCCAGGACGAGACCCCAGGACGAGACCCCAGGACGAGACCCCAAGACGAGACCCCAAGACGAGACCCCAAGACGAGACCCCAAGACGAGAACCCAGGACTAGAACCCAGGACTAGAACCCAGGACTAGACCCCAGGACGAGACCCCAGGACGAGACCCCAGGACGAGACCCCAGGACTAGAACACAGGACTAGAACACAGGACTAGAACACAGGACTAGAACACAGGACTAGAACACAGGACTAGAACACAGGACTACACCAAAACTACTGCAGACTAGGATCAGGACTAAACCAAGTCTACATCAGTATTAAACTGGGCTCAAACCAGAACCAAGCAAGGACACCCAACCACAAAGCATGCTAGGTAACTGCATCTGCACTCTGAAAAAGCGTAGTTTGTAAGAAGCTAAAAACAACAGAATTTGAACACGATATGATGTGGACTTTAAAAACACAAAGGCACGATTACAAAATGTTGAAATATAGCGAGGGACATGGGTTCTGACTTCTGGGGATAAGATAGACTATTAATACTTTGCAATGACTTTGTGGCCATACCGGCTCGTCAAAGCCTGATCCTGTCAGATCTCAGAAGCTAAGCAGGGCCGGGCCTGGTTAGTACTTGGATGGGAGACCACTGGGAATTCCAGGTGCCACAGGGGGGTGCCAGTGGTAAAAACTGTCGTAGTTTCCTTAGGCAAGGCACATCATCCACATTGCCTAGTATGAAAGTGGTGTGTGCGTGAATGGTGGTGGTGGTCTGAGGGGCCGATGGCGCAGATTGGCAGCCTCGCTTCCGTCAGTCTGCCCCAGGGCAGCTATGGCTACAATAGTAGTTTACCACCACCGGGTCTGGAGTGAATGAATAATGCTCTGTAAAGCGTCTTTGAGTGTCCTGAAAAGTGCTATATAAAATTGATTTATTATTATTATTATTATTACACCACGCTGGGGGTGTTCTACATGTATCTGTACAGAATGTTCATCAGTTACCATGGTGACACAAAGCACTCATGAGCAAACACTGGCAAAAAAAATTAAGATTGTCAAAAAACTCAAGAAAAATATGAAATGGATTTAAACAACTAATTTTCAGGAGCCAGTCATCAATACGGGCATTCCTGATTAAATTTAGGCGATTTTAAACAAAAAGATGAGAGTGACGAACTGAAAAAACTGGTCAGATTGTGTTCAAATAAAGCTCAGATTATGTCTAACTTGAGTAATTTATCTTTAGACAGAGTAGTGCTTCCAGTTAGCTTCATACACCAGCTGCAAAGCACCAGTATCCAAGATTTCAGAATGAAGGTCCGGCATAACATAATAAGAATCCTGAACAAGTTAGTTTCATACAAACGGCCTGTAACAGAAGAAAATCATCTCACATTAGATTAAATTATATTACATTAGCCAAATATAAAACATGTGCATTTCATTACACTGCAATTTGATGGTTAATTTAATAAAACTAGTCCATCTGCTCCGACAAATGTCTGATCTAAGATTCAGATAAACTTAAGGGCTTGCAGGGAATGTGTTGGTAAGATTTTAGGCTACATGGTAAAAAAAACAAAACATTAAAATACAGTCAGATTTAATTGGATTTTAAACAGTTCGTCACACTGGACGGCTGAGTGCAATATGTAGAAAAAGTAGAAGGCGTTTAACTAAATGAGAGGCAAAGTACCGCCAGAGTTCTGTGAGGAGATAAACAAAACTAAACCACTTCAGCAAATATTAACTGTGAGGAGGATTCGGTCAGGTCACATGTCTGGCCATTATAACACAGCTCCGCCCTGGTCATGAATACAGAGGAAAACAAAAGTCTTACTGCTGCACCTGTCATGATAATTACTGTAGCAATTTATTTTATATTTATCAGGAAAAAATAAATAATATAAATACATTTTGGTGTGTTTTTATGCATTAAGGTAATATTTGAGCTGTAGAAGGTTTAATAAATAACCACTATGGCGAATTTTAGGTTCCTTCTGTGATTTATTTGTTGCAGCTCTGTCCTTTTAATGATTCCATATATTTAAAAACTGGTTTACTGGGTTTGTCCTGCTTTGTGTCCGAAGTAAACACTAGTTTCAATATCATCGTTTATCGTTATATTTCATTATGTTATCGTGACAGACCTACTTACTGGAATATATTTTATATTATTTCTACTGTTAAAGTTGCACTATTTCTGGTGGAAGGTCTGCAATCTTCTCATCTCAATGGGGTGGTTTTGTTTTGCTCAAATGTTCCATAGTATGGCTTTAAACTTACATTTATTCAATTACAGGTATTATTACTGCTCAAAAATAACAATACATGGTAATTATTGTGGACAGACACACCTCTCCACAGCTCTGACGTGTGACTTGGCCTGGTCATGTCACATTCTTGTCCCCATAGATATACCGGTGTTTAATACCATAGAATATATGGACACAAGGTGGTGAACCCTCCACCAGACATATTACATAGTACAGCTTTAAGATGCCCTGCGGTGTTTTGGCTTGACTTATAGATTATTTGAAAACAAAGTCAGCAATAATTTAACCACTTTCAGAATCAGCTTAATATGCACTGAAATGTTTGAAAAACATTCAAACTGGAAATATGAATACTTGCTAACTTTACAGAAACGGCTCGCTACCAAGAATAAGCTCAGATAGGATTTAAACATGCTTTAATGAATATTATTGGTCTGGCCTTTTTAATATTGTCAGTTGTAATAAAGATATTACATGATGGTGTTTAATGATTCATGATTTTACAGCATACATTATGACTCTGCACAAATTCTGCTATTGTTCTTTCATTTGTGCAGTGCTTTCCCACCCCTGTAAACACCATTAAAGAAACTAAAGCTTTAAAACAGGCAGAAAAATAAGTAATGAGCAGCATACTCTGCTCATACTAACCTAAGCTATACAGAAACATGTTAAAAATGACTGCGTTAACGTATGAATGTAATCTAACTATATATGAATGTCGTGTAAAAGGACTTCCTGTTATTGCTTTGAGTGTGGAACAGTAAATACATGGTGCGTGTTTGTAAGAGCAGCAGCTCCTCAGCTCGGAGCCAAACAGTCTCCTGATGAGAGCTCCCGCCCAAATACCGTATGGCCACACCGGTTCCACAGACACAATGTACAAACAGACAAAGTCATTCTAGGGTTAATGTTTCACTGATAACTGATGATTCTGACCAAATCCAACAAGGCTCACATAAATTTATGTTTAGTTATAGTAACTTCACAAATTAACTTTGTAAGAAATAACAGAATATGTGCTGGTAAAACTATGTTCAGTGTTCTAACAAAAAGTATGTAACTACAGCCATACGTACAAATATACCTACACATACACACAAATACATATACATACATAAACACTTTTTTTTTTTTAGCTTTACTGCCCACCCCAAAGATCTGACCAGACCACCTTTAAAGCAATATCCCTTGTGGATCTAGTAAGTCCAACTCTAAATGAAAGCTCTATATGCGTCCATTTAATGTGTGTAGCTTATATACAGTAACTATCCCCCTGACGCTCTGGGGTCAGTGGGTTAGAGTGGGGACAGTCCCAAACACAAGGCCCTCATTCACGAGCACACACGCACAGGACGGAGCAGATCTCATAGAAACTCAAAGAAGCACGAAAAGTCATAAAACGGACACATGGTCCGTTTTATGACTTTGACGACTGTGATTTCATGTCTGCAGTACATGAAATCACAGTCAAAAAAGTTATTCAAGTAATTGTTGTGCTCCACGGCGTTTTGAAACTCTATACACCTTCACTAGGATCATTTGTATAATTTCAGCCCTGGCATTGCCTATCTTTATTAAACTAAAGGTAAAAATGAGCTCCTGAGTTGAAAACTACAACTACATGACATCACAAGGTAGAAATCTATATCTTTTACTTTCCTCCAGTGCCTCAGTGTTTACAAACTCCACATCACTAGTACTACAGTTTGGTTACAGTCCCCTCAGACAAAGCCACACACATGCTCCCCTCTCCCGTCCCTCTCTCTGGACTCATTAGATCAGATGGGGTCATAAACAACAGTAGAGTGTGCTGTGGTCCTCCCTCGCTCTGTTGACATTGGCCGGTTTGGGGACACCATCTTGGCACAGCAGCTGCACAGAAGGCTGCTTTTACCAGCGCATTGGGCCTCTTGTATGGAGTCATTGTCTGTATGCTAAACACAGAGAGAGAGGGACACCAAAAAACTCGGCCCTTTGAGATGAACAACAACACGACCTCCTCGGTATGTCTGGAGCTGGAGAAACACTCTCAAAATGTTGTTGTGGTGAGTTTCACAGACTTAAAATGACTTTACAACAGGTTTAGTACAAAAACTTCAAATCTTTGTGTGCAGTATTATAGACATATTATTTAAACATGAGTAAATAAAAGGTGTGTAACTTTTCTGATAGCAGTTACCCACCTGCTCGACTTCATGGAGATGTGATCGCTTTGCTTGAAATCTACCAACTTGTTTCTTCAATTGCAGTGTTTTATTACTAAAGTGCCTTGTGTTCAAAACATGTATTCTTATGAAAATATAATGTAGCTGACTTGGTCGCATTGCCTGCTTGTGAAAGGAGATTGATAGACATTTAATGCCATACTCCGGAATATTTCAGGCAAAGCAATGACATTTCCATGAAGTTTTCATCTACCACTAAAAGTGGGATGAAATGGGCCTCTCTTCCTCTGTAAGGTCTTCTGCCACATTTGCTGTCACATATGTTTGAAAAGCCGGTAGCATCTCAAATGTCCATTGTGTCCATCAATCCTTTGAAATCCACATGCTGCACTTAGTTTAAAATCCCAAGATATAATGTTAAAAACTGAGCTCAAACACAAAAAGTTTCCACAATATTTCCCAGGACCAGATCACAATTTAAATTTGATCACAATTTATGGTATTTAAGATAACTCACTTGGTAATTCTGAATGGTGGAAATGTTAAATCCACCTGTCACTCAGAGCACTGCTAAGACTGACAAACAGGAGTGGGTGGGGAAATGTGTCTTGAAAAGTGCATAGAGCTATATTCAAAAGAAAATTGGTAAAGAACATGTAAATTGCATATTGCCACAGAAATCACAATTTGATTTCTCTCAATCCCTAACCATACACTCTTAAAACACTGTTTAACCATAGAGCCACCCATTCTATGTTCACAGACAGCATTGTGTTAAAATAAGTTGCAAATTGCTTATGAAAAATACAATGCCATATTTAGACCCACTTGCACGATGTTAAATTCTCATATTTCACTTAAGCAGGTCACAGAGGCAGAAAACAGCTTTCTAATGATTTCCACACACATACAGGAAATGTTTTAGGCCAGGTGTATTTCTGAATGCATTTTTACTCCATGTAGCTGAATTATGAATGACAGCAAAGACAGCTATTAGCATAGTTTAAAGGTGCACTGTGTAACTTTTCTGGTATAGGGTCCACCGCGTGCTTTTCTCCACGGGGATGTGATTCTTTTGCCTGGAATGTTCCACAGCATGGTATTAAACTGATCTATTTAGCATTTACTCTATTACAGATGTTTTAATTGCTTAAAAATACCATGAAAAACAAGTATTCTTACCATACCTGTATCTAGTCTAGTTTTCATTTCTGCGTCATAGAGAGAGATGAGTTTAATGCTTCACTGTGGAAGATTCCAGGCAAAGCAATAACAGCTCCATGGAGACAAGTATTTAGCAGACCCTCCACAAGGAAAGTTACACAGCTCACCTTTAAAATATCTAGGCTAATAGGCAAGAGAATAGAAGATTGATCAATTGCAGAACTGCTATTTTAAAGTTTACCACAATGCAGTAAATGAGGATGCAACTGCATTAGCGAAGAGCAATAAACACACTTACAATAATAGCTTTAGATTATGCTTAAAAAGGAACTAAAGGCATCTGCTTCCTCACAAGTGTTCAAACATGGTTACTGTTAATTCAACTATACATTTTTATATTGTCTATTTAGTTTGTTTTCCATTGTCTTGTGCTCATTTGTGTGTCTGACCTTGTTGTTTTAAATTCCTCTACAAATAAAGATGGATTTATACGTTTAATATCTTACCATTCAGAGACATGGGCTAGCCTCATATTACAGCTTTTGGTGAAACGTAATTCCGTGATACTGGAGCTGTCCGGCTAAGATGGTGCTTTAGTTTCCTGACAGAATAATGACATAGGCCCTCAGTGTCCACACACAAACTGTTGCCTCCAAACTCTCAAACAGTTCAACTTTAATGATGCCCAAAGGGAGCTCAGAGGCAGAGCCGTACACCACACAGACGAGAGCACAGCTAATGGCCTCATACACTTGTTTCATTCTACCCCTAAAAAGATGACTGATCACTACCAAAACACACATTGTGACTCAAAAAGAATAGCTCTCTGAATATTAATAAAACTTTTCAAAACCTCACTTTCAATGATAGACTTGCAGCAGAGGTAAGGTTACCAAAAAAGATGCATTGTCCTTTTATTGTCCTTGTGTCTGCTATAAAACTATAATCTATGACACCCATGGATTATATTTTATAATTTGCAGACGTCATCACAATAAGACTTGGCAAATGTTCCAACAACACTAAGGCAAACATTTCTGATCCACAAGGGAAATTATTTGGACAGAGTAGCCCACACATCACAATAAATTATAATAACAAATAAAAATATGAATGATATAGTCAATTTTAAATAGGTACCAGAAATACCAAGAGACTGCTGTGAAATAATAAGAGTTGGCATCGCTGACGGCTTGCTGATGTGTACTAAAATGAGTACGCACCGCTGCCAAACCCTTTTACATTTAGCAAGCATCCTTAACACTGTTTTTGTGGGATCTTTTTAGCCATTAACATCACTAAAACAAGAAAATGACATAATTAACTCAACATACTGTGTATTTTTGCTCAACTCTGATAAATGAGAAATATTTTTACATTTCTCATTGTTATATTCAGTATTTTTATGTTCAATTTGTCAGTGAGGTCAGTGAAGAAATACTTAGTTTGGTTTGAATTCAGAGTTTGAGCCTTTCTTTCCCTGACCCAACCTGTGGTCAAAGTCATATTCATGTAATTATATTCTATCTTCCTCATACTTTCTCCAACACTCAATGCAATCATTCTTGAGTCTATTTCCACTTTCATTATGTTTGAACTTCCTTGACCCTCTGAATTCCCAGTGCCTCTATTTCCTGGTACTTTCAAGCAAAAACCTTGTTCAGCCTCTTATCCACTGCACGTAATAAAAAAGTGTGAATAAGCGTGATTCACTTACTGACCTGACATGAACTCAACTCAGCACAAATCTGTACACAGCAACATCACATGAGACTTTCAAACCTTTGCTTTGTCCACTCATGTCCTCATTAAATCAATCGTTCAAACCTGAGGGGGCTTTAGTGAAAGAGTGGACAAGGCCTTAGGAAAGGAAATGAGGAGACGAGCAACAAAAGGTGAGCATCATGGACCGAGAATACTGTTTCCACGACAACTGCATCACAAACGCTTAAGGACGCTTTGCTAAAATGAGGGCCGCAAAATAGAATAATAAAAATGTGAAATATGACAAGAGTGGGGAAAAGTCTGACATTTTATCTGAGATTAAATACTGGAAAAGCTACAGATTCAAATCAGACAAGCCCCATGTTTAAACGGTAAACAATGAAACCCAAATAAAACTTCTCCATCTTGCATTTATAGAATTACTTGTGTTATTTTATTTTTTATTGGATGAATAGTCAACTGTGTGGATAAGAAATCAAAATGTTCAACAGTGCATCCTCGATTGGGCCAGACTTGAAAGACTTTATTTGAAAGACCAGGAATGACCTAATTTTGGTCATATGAGTGAAATACAGAAAATATTTGATAATTTACCAAAGTGCAAAAAACAACAAGTAAAGTAAAGTCATATAGAGACGTTTAAGAGTCACCACTTAACCGTACACGTGGATGTAGTAGAGAAGGGGGAGGAGGAGGAAGAACAGTAATCTAACCGACATCTTCTGGGTGAGATAAAGGCAAAGAAAAAGTGGCCAACAATTAGCAATGAGAGGAAATAGCAACACGAAAATACCAATACCCAGATACAAATGAATACAAATAGCAACTCAACTCAGCAACACTGCAAGACCTCAGAGTTCGCTCGATACCTTTTTATGTTTTTAAAGTAACCTAACCACAGCAGCTAGAAAAGTATCGTAAGAGTTTAATTGGTTGTACATTTGGTTCAATATCAGAAAGAATAGACCATTACTACTAATCAGGGTCTGTTCGCATCACAAGCATTGACTGTATAAAGAAGTGGACTAAGGGAGTGTGACGTCGCCCACAGTGTTCGGCCTCAGTCAAATAAAGCTCCGGCAGTTATAGGCTGTCAAATTTGAAACAGAGTTCAATATATGAATAATTCTTAAAATAGAGAAATACAATCACAAGGATCATGTAGAGCAGGTTAATACGAATATATTAAAACCAAAATGAGGAGCCTCACTGCAGCAGATACAGAGAGAGCGCTGAGACAATGTTTTAATGTAAAGTCAATTGGAGCCAGAGTCAATAGAGCCAGAAGCAGTCACATGTTCACTTCTTATTAGGAACGCAGCGGCTAGCGGGTTAACTATGTCCAATTATATACAGTCTATGTTCACAAATAGATTCAGCAATAATAAAACAAAGTGCTTGACCCTTTCCTTTCGAGCAGTCTCCACCGTGCAGTCTACTCACTGTCCACTCACCACAGGCCGCCTGCTCCTCTTTTAGACTCTGAGTGTCTTTGTGACCTGGGACAGCCAAGTCAAGTACCACAAAAACACTATGTTCTGAGTAAAGGGTTTTGAGAGTTTTATGTCAAATAAAGTATTCAGAACCAGAGGAAACCAAAACAAAATACAATTGGCAAAAATAGCTCAAGCACATCAGAACACACAGAAATTCTGCCAGGAATGAGAATCTGCAAAAAATTGCTCATGAATGACTGAATAGCCAAAGTGCACCACAATGAGCAGTGTCAAGATTCGGTTCATCGATAATCATGATTATTCAGGTTTTTAAATTATAGATGTACAGTCAAGTAATTTCAATTCAATCAAAACCAAAAAAGTATTAGGGATGCACCAATGCAATACTGGTATCAGATATCAGCGCTGATACTGAAAAATGACTGGATCAGCTTCCAAATATCAGTTCAGACAATATTGGACATCGATGTAATAAGACTATTTACTGATCGTATTTGGCCCAGAAAGTCTCATAATGTTTAAACCTTTATTGTTCTGTAGTTACTTGAGGTAAATAACAGATATGGAACACATTTCAATTAGTTGTGTCTTATTTTATTTATATTTTAAAGAGATAAATATCATCTCTACCCTGGTATCGCTTGTATTGGATACTGGCAGATACTTAATGTCATAATATTGGAATAGGTATTGAGACTGAAAACATTGGGTGGGTGTATCCCTAAAAAGTATAGTGCTTTTTATCCATTCATTAATGTCTCATTGCCTTTATTTTATCATTAAGATTTTTTTTTTTTTATCGATCAAATTCAATCAAAACCTAAGGAATGGTGTTGTATTAGAATTTACTGTACATTTCTGGAGATAAACCCAAATTAAACTAATCTGTAACTTCCTTCCTTGTGAATCAATAAAGTCATTTCCAAATCAAAACCAAAACCAGGATATA
Organism: Odontamblyopus rebecca; assembly: GCA_030686955.1. Lineage (NCBI taxonomy): Eukaryota > Metazoa > Chordata > Actinopteri > Gobiiformes > Gobiidae > Odontamblyopus > Odontamblyopus rebecca. Next base: position 15,540,358 of record CM060670.1, on the reverse strand, counting down.
TGGATAATATGGACTTCAACTGAAAAAGAACCAGCCCCAATTCTGCCCATTTCCTTTTGCTTTTACAGTGTAATAAACCAAACTTCAGTGTTTTTTCAGCTCAGGTAGAGTAATAGAGTAATTTCCTGTGTTACATTCAGGATACCGTCAGAATAAAACCCGCTGAACTTGTTCAAATCATGTTAGTTTTAACTGTTGGACATTTTCCTCCTTTTCTTATGTTTTTACACAGATCCTAAAACACTGGAAAATCACACCACTGCTAATGATGCTATGATAGCTGTGTAGCCATAGAAACAACAAATGTCCCAAATGGGCACAAAGATTGATTTCCAAACGTACTTCTTCAGTAGTAGTTTTCAAATGGCATAAACCTGGCATAAGATACAGAGAATTTAATAGTGGTTGATTTCGTAACCCTAAAAGCTTATTTATCTTTTCTTAGTTTTGCACAATACATGTTGCCAAGCCAAATTTACTTCAAGAAGGTGATGATGTACAGCTGAGTGATTTCGCCTAAAACTACAATATTTGTTTTTCTACAAAAAAAAATGATTTTTAATTTTTCCCCACTCTCCACTAAAAATGTTGTGCAAACTACAGAAAATTGTCAAAACAAATAAACTGTATAATTATTTCAATTAAAATAGTGCAGCAAACAGTAAGCTCCTTTTCGTGAAAGATTTTTGTAGAGGACTGGAAATTAAAGGCTTAAACAAAGAATAGAAGCTAAAAGCAGCTTAAGTATCTGAATGTTACTCTAACATTATAATGATCATATTTAACTCGCCGACTGTTGGGGAAAATCAGTCTCCATTTTATGAATGAGATAGAACAAACTAACCATAACAATGTGGGGGCTGCATTAAACGCAATGCAAGAAAATGGGGGAAATGTTTTTTTTTCTTTCAAAAGAAATCATTTTGAACTTAATATTCAAATAATCCATTTAATCAATTTCTTGCCCAGCCTGACGTTGATACGGGACTGTCTGTGTGAATGTGTATTGTTGTGCTTCTTTTTGGTCTTGACATATTCAGTGTATTTACAAGTATTTTTATTTGCTGTTAAAACCTCTTCTATGGGGCCTTCTATGGACTGTAATACCTGCATCACATTACTCCATGTTGCATCTATTCCTATCAAATAAACAAAACACATAAATAAGTACACATGAAAACAATAAAGCACAATATATTAATATATCATTATGGATAGGACATTTGAGGATTATGGCTCGTTTAGAACATTCCCTCTAACTGCAGTTGTGGTAGTCCTCAGAGATTTTTCATGGGAAAGTGGGAACATTTGGTCTCCTACTGCCCTGTACACTATAATTAATACAGTGCTCTATAGCTCACAGCAATTAGTCTTCACCAACTCATTTTGTCTTGGTCTATGGGAGTTTACAGATACAGAACCACATTGCAGTAGTTTAAGGCTCTTATAACTTTTATATAACATCTTATTACTATTATCATTGTAATTACATGAAACTAGATCGAACATGCCTCTCAGCCATGAGATACAAATCAAAACAACTCGCTCGTAACAGAGAGACAAACAAAGGTGATGACATTTGTACTAATGCCAATACTGATAAATGTATTTACTCTTTGGATGCAAAGATAACCCAGGAGGAACAGCATGTAACTTTTCTGGTGTCTTCATGGTAGAGAATGTCCCACAGTATTTCTTTGGCACCAATCTCTTGCTATTTTAGTTATTTGGTATTTGTTATTATCATTTATATTTTTTACTCTTTGTTATTACAATATATGCTATTATATATGTGTGTGAGCTACTGTGTCCAAATAATTTCCCTTGTGGATCAAGAAAGTTTAAATGAAGTGTTGCTATCTCCATGGAGGCAAGAACGACCAGGCCAGGTTACAGGTCTGAAGAGAAGTGACTCGTACATGATTTTTTTTCTTCTATTTTTAACAGTATTTTGAGCACCAAAAAGAGTTACATAGCGCACCTTTAACTCAAGTCATATTATGTCCAAGCTGGAAAGTTTATAATTAACTTTAGTTCTAATACACCAAAGAGCTGTGTAATAAGGACAGCATATATAGAGTCGTTCTGTAATAATATCATGATCTTCTTTATAAGCTTGTCTGGGGAACACAGGCTCCACTCCTCATGTGCAGAATCTGACCCCAAGTTCACCGTTATCCTCCCATTCTGACTAGACACTGACCACTGCAGACTGGAGTCATGTGGTCATCCAACACATGTCCATATACTTACTGAAGACACAGCAACATAGTCATTTAAGCCTAATACCTGGTAGGGAAGCAGATTATTGCATTGAACCCATTTGTCATGTACATTATATATTATAGGCCAATTCTATAGCCCACAAGTAGACCCCAGCTTTCCATAAGGGTTTTAATGCTTTAAGATACTAGAATAACTGTTTGCACTGACTTATCTGCTAATGGCACATTGAGGTACATGTCATTTACTACTAACGTAAAAAAGCGAAATGAAAGCAATAGTGCGAATAAACAATGTAACGTTGCGCATGTAATTCAAGTTCATGTTAAACTGATGCACCTTGAGGTTAACGAGGGGCGATGAGACTTTCTTTCGCGCACTTGTGAGTGCGTTCAGTCGTGTTTTAATTCAGATCACCTGCCAGTGGCAGAACTGCCCCTGGACCGAAAACAACCCGTGCGTCCGGGGCAAAGCGCAGGCAGTGATAGTGCAATGAAAGCGGCTTTATTGTGGCGGAGTGGTGCCATGCACATTGCCCGGTACGTACCTGAACCGTCCTCCGCAGTGCTGGCATTGGTCCCCCACCCAGCCGGGGTAGCACACGCAGCCGCCGGTGCTCGGGTTGCACTGTCCGTTCATGCACGGTTTGTCGCAGTCCTTTGGCTCGGTGAGCGCTGGGAGCCCGGACAGCAGCCCCACGGCGGACAGCAGCGCCGCGGCTAGGAGCAGCAGCGAGGCCCGCGACATCCTCCACTAAAGATGGCTGCTACAGAGTCCAGGGACGCGAGGGGGAGACAGACGGAGGTGCAGGCGCGGGTTGGAGATGTGTGTGTTCCGGTGCCGGTGAGATTTGTTTCGGTCTTGTTCGGGTCTCGGCTCTCGCTCTGGGGCAGGTTGCTCGGTTGGTTTACATCTTCACAGCGGCTCTGTTCCCTGCGCCGCACCGAGCCGCATATTGACATCCAGAAGTGACGTCCTGGCAGCGGAAATGCGCAACGGAGGGACGCACGGACGCACGCGCGGGGCTTTAAACCAGGAGTCATAAATTATTCTACTACCCCCATAGACCGTATATATGTCTACACCAAACACTTGTGGAGACTTTGCTGCTGCGAGACGGACACCTTTAATAAACGTGCTCTGATTTTATTATTGCGCAAAGTGCAACGTTGTATGGCGTGCGCTCTCTAGGACTACATATCCAGTAAAACCAGATAAACAAAAATAGAAAGTTATTTTTGGTGTGTCACGTGTGTTAACGTGCACAAAAAAACACCTAATAGCCTAATCAAAAATACAATGTGTCAGTAATTATAAGACAAAATAGTTCACAATACATGTTAAAGTAGCTCATTCAAACTTTAACATTTCTTTAACAACTCTTTCATTTATTTTATGTATTTATTTATTTTTGCATAATTTTCTTGCATAATTTCCACCTTAACTGAGAGTTTCTACATATTTCCTTTTTGATGTGTAAAAATGAATTCATTAGTCTGTGACTGAGTATGTTAACTCGGAGCACTCTGTAGATCAGGCATGTCCAAACTATGGCCCAGGGGCCAAATGTGGCCATCAAACCACTTGGTTTGCCCTTAGGATTCCAGGTGAATTGGCCCATAATTCCACAAGTAGTACTTTTTACTGCATGTTTTTGAAATCCACCTTGATAAAGCAAATGTAGTGTGTCCTTTTGAGGGTCTAAGCCTGAACAAAGGTCTGGTGGGTCATTCAAACCTGTTATAAATTCACAGATTTGAATCACTCACTGTTTTGACCATCAGTCTATGACCCTCAATTGGCCCTCACACTGATCTGTTTTAATGTGGCCCTTGATGAAAAAAGTTTGGACACCCCTGCTGTAGATGGATAGGATACGCCATATGTTGTTAGAAAGATATTGTTTCCTTTAAGTAATAATAGTTAAGATGTTTTCAGTAAACAATGAATAGTTAACAAGATTAAAGGTCCTATATTACACAGAACTGACTTTGTGAGCTTTATGCCCTGTTACAATGTTGTTACCTCCTCAAAAACATACCTGAGGTTGTGCTTTGCTTCATTTGCACGTTTCAGTAATCCATTACTATAGCCTGTCTACATCCCCATAGTGTAAAATGCTCTGGTTCACCTGTGTGATGTCATATAGCAGTAGTTTTCATGTTAACAGCTACCTTTTACCTTTAGTTGAGTAGAAATGGGCAATTCCAGGGCTGAAATTATCCAAATTATTCTAGTGATTGCGTATGGAGTTTAAAAACACAGTAGAGCACTGTATTACCACAGGACACAAGGTGGAACAGAGTGCTTTCAATTTGAGAGATGAACACAGCATAAATATGCATTGTTTGTGTGTTAAACTTTTGTGAATGAAACTAAACACTACTCCAGGTATGTTTTTGATGAGGAAACAACATTGTAACATAGATCAGAAAATATAACATAAATAGATCAGAAAATATAAATAAACAAATACTCATTTTAAGTGAACAAACTGTAGTCAAATATAGAAAAAGTCACAACATGAAAAAGAAATGGAATAGAACAGTTTATTAAATTCGGACTTGTAAGAAGTCATTAATCCAACGCACTCCGTGGTCTGAAGCGCATTCATTATAACACCAACCCACAAAGGATTGATTGCGGCTCAGGAACATAAATAGTGAAAATAAACATATTTACAATGGGACACAGGTAGGGGGCGCTGTGCACATGGAACGCCACAACTATGAACGGAGGAGAGAGGAGGGAAATCACAAAAAACATGAGAACTTTTTAACATTTTCAAAAGGGTCAAAAAAGGAAAACAGAACAAATTAAAACGCCACTGGCAAAAAGTCAGTATTTTATCGGTGAGAACTTGGTTGTTTAAGTGGAGGGGTTTGTTGCTTCTAAATAATGTCATATTTCAGTCACAACCTAATACACACAAATCAGGCATAACATTATGACTACCTGTCTGATACAAATACAGTTTATGGAGTTTTGTAATAGATTTCCATCATATATTCTATAATGTTGGTTGGATCAGCGCCATATTTATGCGGTAATTGTGATATTTTCTTGAAAATGACATTATTCAATTGCAAATTTTGATCTGTAAGCATTAAAGCTGCACTGTGTAACTTTGGGCAGAGGGTCCGTCACCCACTTCTCTCCATGGAGATGTTGCCTGGAATGTTCCCCAGTATTTAATTACACTTATTTATCTCTACGGAGACAGCAGGTGCCAAGTTACAAGTTGGACCAGAAAAGTTACACAGTGCACCTTTAACATTTAAGAGAAAACAAAATGTGAATTGGTCACTAGTAAGACTTGTATGCATTTCTGAACATGTTTGTATAAATCTACCTAACTCCATAGTTTAGACCTCCAAGACTTCATGGAGACGGAGGGAAATGTAGTTCTCTGAAGCTGACATTACCTGAACTATTGGGTTTCTAGTTTAATAATTGACTTTTCAAACTTTGATTCAATTGTATTCCAACTCCAACATGGGCTTTCTTGGACAACTTTGGATAACTGCTGACTTGAAGATGCTCTTCAGTAGAAATGTTATGAAACTCTTAAAAAGTTGTCAAGTTTGCCATGTTTTTGGGAACAAGTATTGCCTAATATATCGATAGTTGTCATAACACAGCCTATTTTACTTCCTCTTTCTGTGGTCATAATGTTCTGTCTGATATGTGCAAGTCACTATGTACAGTAATCCTTCATTTTGCAATTTACAAGTTCACAAGTTTTTAAATTTGGATTACACACTTAAACAGAAGACTTGAATGATGTGACTCTATGGAAAACATACGGGACATTATCAAAATAAAAAAATCCTGAAGAGTAATAAATTGTACCAAAATATTCCTTACAAAAGTACAATCATTGAAGAAAAGTACGTTTGTGTGCAGTTACAAACAGGTCATGGAACTCTTCCCATGAGTCTTTGTGGTTCAGTATATACAAAACGAAAGGTCAAAGGTGAAAGCAGGTCCGCGTCTGCCATAGAGAAACTGAAGGAGGCAAACAGTCCTATTCTCCCATGTGAAATGTTCATAAATGAACACTACATCATGTGGTGAGTTGTGCTTTTTGTAAATAAGAAGAAGCACAATGTTAAAATGATGTGAGCGTTGAAGTGGGGTTGTAGAGTCTTCAATATAATAATTTGGAGGATTTTTGACCATTTAAAACCTATAATATTCTGTTTTGAAATGTTATGGTAACGGTCCTCATTTTTCATCTTTCTAAAGCCTGTGGACAGATTTAAATTAAATGCATTAATTTTACTTACAGAAACATAGCCTTGAAATTTTCAATGCCTAATATCAGTAGAAAATCATATCAACAATAATTTAACATGAATGGTAAAATGGTAGCCACTGTAGACATAGACTGTATAAAGAAGTGGACTAAGTGGACTAAGTAACTATGATGGCTCCAGTCAAATGAAGCTCATCAAGGCTAACATATTAGGAATAGAAATTAACTTCCTGACAAAATAGCGAAATAAAAATCCCAGGATCATGAAGAGTAGGTTAATATGACCATTTAAGATCAAAATGATGAGACTCACTGCAGTAGTTGCAGAGGGGGTCAACTTTTTAATGTAAAGTAAACTGGAAACTGAGATGATGAAGCTGGAAGCACAGGTTATATATAGTCTATGATAGTAGTTTTGCATTTACAAATTTTTGTCTTTGTCAAATGCTTGGAAATGTTATTTTGTCAATAATTAGTTATGCAAAATTAATGCTGATTTAGACATAAGAGATGGCCAAATAGTGAAAATATTATATATAACTCTCCTTTCACTTTTTCTAAACAAGTACCTCATACAACCCCACTCCAAATGCTCCAAGTATTCTTCAGACTAGACGTAGTGAATGAAGTGAATCTACAGTAAAGTACACTTGTCTGTCTCTCGAATGGCACTCTGGTCCAACAGGTCTCCTCTGGCTCCTTCAAAAAAACACTGAATTGAAAAAGTTATGACCGCAACCTCCGCTGCAACATTCAACTTATCTGTTAATGGCAAAAATTGTCCCGTTTCTTCTCCTACAAAAGTCAAACTATCTTACAGTTCTGAGGGAAAAGTTCATTTACAAGCAATTCTCAGGCTATTTACAGAAAAGATGGAAAATTATCTTAACAAGAAAACATATAAACAGGTTTTCATTCTGTACAAAAATCCAAAAAGGAGGTGTTTGTAAATGATTGAACACCTCAAAAACTCATTGTCCAAATTACTGGCTTTAGAAACGACTCCTCTTTTTATCAAGTTCATGCAAAAAATGTTCAAGAAAAGGCAAATGATATCAGAAATTTTACAAACCACTATTTCTCGATTAGAAAAATAAGGAAAAGGTTTTGGTCTCCCATCAGGCATTGCAGGTGTAGCTCACAGCTTTAGTGCCAGAGATTTAGCTCATCTTTAGTCTCACTAGTTTGGGATGGTCCAAGCGTTAGGGCCCCGCTACAGGTTTGTTTTGGTTCCTGAGGTTTTGGCTTTGGGGGTGGACACTGGCAGCAGGTTTGTGGAAGCGAGCAGTGGATTTATTGTTTGTTTGCGACCGCCTGGGATCAAATCATAATTTCAAAAGTAGAGAATAGAGAAAGATAAGTGCTGTCTCTTCTAATGTAGCATTGCCATATACATTCAAATAGAAGTGATAAAAATCAACCATTTTGTACACTTGTGAAACTCCCTCAAACTTCTTTAAAGCCACAGTATGTAACTTTCTGCCAAAAAATTGACAAAAATAAAAGCCTGTGTTCTTTGTGTTCTTTTTTCACCTTGTTTGTGCTTATTGCACTGGAAACATTTGGATGTTCTTTTATTTGCAAATGTTGTTCCTTTGTGTGCGTGTGTGTGCGTGCATGCGTGCGTGCGTGCATGTGTGTGTGTGTGTGCGTGCGTGCCTCCACACATGCCTCCACACACACACACGCCTCCACAAAGTTACATACTGTACCTTTAAGAAATCTAATGATTATGACTGTAAAACCTGCAAAACAATTTAAGACTATTATACTATACAAATTTAAGCAAAAACATAAACATTAAATCAAATTTTAAATGAACATGAATTTGTAAATGGCATCCAGAAGAAGAGACACACTGATCCTCTCTAGTTTTTCAATGACGACCCGCAGCATGGGAAAAATACAAAATGATCAGATGGTTTGGAGGTATTCAGTTTTCGTAATGTTGCTTAATGTTGCTTTGATCGTGCATGTTTATTGTAGAAAGGGCCTCCAGTCAACAGCCCATCTGCTCCATTCTTAAAATATCCTTGAGAAATAAAACTCACTTGCCAAGTCTGCTGAGTACTTTTCAATGGCTATGGTGGCGAAAAAAATATTGTTGATCATATTTGTGTAACAGGAGATGAATTTAAAGACAAAATAGCTGGGTGATTCCTTGCGTACTGTGGCGTGGTGTTTTATAAATTAAGATGAGGAGGAGATCTGTCTGTTTGGTCGTCCCATAGAGGAGGCGCTGTAGGTGCGCGAGCGCTGTCGGACCGCCAGGCGACAGGGCAGCTCCAGCTCCTGAAACAGTGGGGTCCCAGTGATGTCTGCAGCCTCGGGACGCTCACTGGGGCTCAGGGACAGCATGCTGCGCACCATGTTCAGCTGTGAAGATATAACACACAAAGAGAAGGGGTTAATGTGTCAATAACCTATTTTTTTGTGTTTTACTCATATTTTTATTTGTGTATTCTCACAAGGCAGTAGGGGGTGACAAAGGGGTCTATTGTGCCATGTCCCAGGGTTTTAGGGGACCCTCTTCCTATGAATTTATATTAGATGGGGACCCAGATGAGGCTTCTTGCCCCCAGGCCCCTAAATTTTTTTTGTGTTTTTGTGTTTCGTGTATTCTCATATTGCGTTTTTATCTATAATATGATATATAATGCAATATGAGGCAGTACTGTCTGTTTTCAATGTGCTATATAAATTACGATTGACCTTGACCCTGACCTTGAATAAAAGGGTTTTTTTTGACTATTTATGTCACACAGGGCAGTTAGCACAGATGTCGCGGCTTTTCCATAGCCAATGGGAAATGGTTATTAAGATGCACAATGTCATTTTTTGCTTGGTTTTGTCACCTGCTTGTTTCTACGGATATGTCATTGTTCTGTCTGGAATGTTCCACAAAGTATGATATTAAACAGCTCTGCTTTACATTTATTCAACTATGAGATAAGATATCCTTTATTTGTCCTACAATAGGGAAATTTCAGTGTTGCAACGCACAGTTAAGAGAACAGCAAGAAAATAGTAGCAGCAATAGAAGTACAGAATTACTTAAAAATAGACAAACTCTATAAAGACCTATAAAGATAAGGATTATAAAATTATATATACAATAAATTGCTATCTTAGTGACCACAGTGCAGTTTCAAACTGAAAACAGTGGCTATAGTTTGTACAGTACTATAAATAACGTTATATCTTTAAAGTGGCTACAGTATCTTACAGTAAATAAATACATTTGTAATGGGTTATATATATTATAGGTGATTATTGCTCAAAACTAGAACAAAGGCATTCTGACTGTGAGCGGGGTTGCCCCTCCACAGATCTGACCAGCAACTTTGGTCTCCATGATGATAGAAAGGTTTAATGCCATATTGTGAAACGTTCCAGACAAAGCAATAACATCTCCATGGACAAAAGCATTTGGATCCTCGGTGGATTTTTCGGTGGATCCTCCACCGAAAAGCTACACAATGCACCTTTAAGAACTGAAGGCTCCTAAACCATTTAATTGATTTAATACTCAGAACTTGACACTTGACAAGTAATGCATGTTTCCTTTGGAGTTCACATTTGTGCACCTAGAATAACATGACGGCAAATGGCAAAAAATAAGTAATACAATACAGAGGACATAGAGGCCTTTACTTTAGATATATGTAATGACAATTTTGTATAGACTGATCTTTATTGTCCCAAAGGGAAAATTTGAGCAGAATATGACTGAAAAACAGCTCATTTATTATGAGACTATCCTGACACTTCTACAGCCTCAAAATGCTCTTCTGCCATATTTGTTAATACGTCTAAATATTCCAATTTCTTTAGTGCTAAATAACTTTACGATTCATTTCAATACACCGTTAATTACCTTTAAATTAATCATGAATTAAAATGGTTAAACATTTCTCAAGGTAAAAAGGCCAATATAAACACAATGTTACTGAAATCCCTTGAAATTACATAAATAAATGGTAGATTAATGTAGATGGTTTCGCTATAGCGCTCAGACCTGTGGAGCACATGACATTAGGAGGAGGGTCTATAAATAGCTGAGTCCACAGTAACAGAGTGGGATCCCGGGTGTTTCCAGTGGGAATCCTGATTATGCTCCAGGATTATGTTAATCTCATTAAGAGAACAAACAAGTAACACTAAAGCCAAACACACTGATCTCAGTCAACATAGAGCTCAACTTACTCAACTAAACAGTATCCATATTGATCACTATAAGAAACTATGAGAAATTGGTATTATTATCATCAGTCATTCACTGTTCAGTTAGTGTATAAATAATAATCTAAAGAAAAATCATTCAGACAGTGTAAACTTGTACAGTAAAATGAAGGTTTCCTAGTTTTTTGCATGTGTTAGACACATTGGCATGAACACAAATTAAATTATCAAGAAACCTTCAGAAACCTATCAACTATAACTGGGAAAAATAATATATTTCTTATCTGCATACAAAAAGAATCTGCCATTTACAACATTGTTTGTGGCTTTCATGGAATGAAGTAGCTCAATTACTCAAGTCAATACTTTGCTTAGCTGCAGTTATGGTTAACGTCCGCTAGATGGCGACAGAGAGCCACTCACCTCTTGGACGTTGTTTATGGAGAAGACCTCAGGGAAGCGCAGAGCTCGCACCTCCGTCAGCGTCTGGAGAGAAGAAGTAAACACCGTGAGCGCAGCTAATCAGGGCTTTGTGCACAGACAAAAGAGACAGAGCCAAACTGAATTATATAAACCTCCCAAACGCTTGGATTTAAGATGGAGCAGATTATTTAAATTAAATATTGTGTAAATCTGCCCCAACAGACTCAGCACTCATAATTGGATAATTAACAAAGTAAAATAAGTGAGATAAACTATATCTGGTTTTAACAATAGACAATACTTCTAATAAACATAAAATGAGATCATTTTTACGCCTGTGACCTGTCCAGAAATTAATTAAAAAGTTATTTTAGTACAATTTACACTAAAGGGGTGGGTAGGAAAAACATTCTGGTGTGTGTTTTTATATATATATATATATATATATATATATATATATATACATATATACATATATATACATATACATATATACATATATATATATACATATACATATATACATATATATATATATATATATACATATACATACACACACATATATATATATATATATATATACATATACATACACACACATATATATATATATATATGTGTGTGTGTGTGTGTATATATATATATATATAATAAATCACACTTTAATCACAAGTTAATTGAATACTCTTTATTCCTTCTCATCTCAAATGCAGTATAACATATTCAAACTCAGCTATTCCTAATGTTCAAACACCACTCTTCCTAATGCCGTAATGTTGTAATGAATGAACGTGAGTGAATGGGATGAGCTCATGTGATGCAGCAGTGACTCACCCGGACCCTCTCCATCTGCGTCCTGAATGGACAGAGCAGCTCAAACAGGATTAGACCCAGAGAGTAAATGTCCACTTTGTGAGAGTACGAGTTTCCAGAGAGCTGAGAATGTAATACAGAAGTTTGTTTCAGGTTAGCGGCCAAATTATATAAACAATTCATGAAGTTAAATACAGTACAGTATAATGTGTAATATCATATCCATGGAGACAAGCAAGTAGCAAAAAAGTTTCACAGTGTCCCATTAAGCATCAAAATGCACTAAAAATCAGCAATTGCTTTATCTGTATTCAATATTCTTGGTCCAAAACTGCTGAGTATTATCTCTGTCATGTTTAGTATGAAGACTATGTGAATATGGCATTGCTGTGTTGGTCTAACCTGCTCGGGGCTCATGTAGAGCTTGGTGCCGACCTGCCCCGTGTGGCGAGTGAGGAGCGGTGCAGGGGTCAAGGCACTGGGCTCATCCTCGTCCTCCTCCTGGTCCATGGCTGTGACCAAACCGAAGTCTCCCACCTTCACCACGTCGTCCATAGTGAAGAAGATGTTTGAAGGCTGAAGGACAAAGAGATGGAAATTTAACCCTTATCCCCTATAACATGTGCAAACAATCGATCTAGTTTCACTTTTGTAAATCTCCAATATTGATCTCAAACTGTCCCTTCTGATTAGTTGCTCCTGTCAATCCTTGTCAAAAGATTATAACATAAATACAAGTTTCCCTCCTGTTTGTTCCTCACTGTCACTATCTTCAAATCAAAAAGCATAGCCTGTCTCAATTTATTGCACATAACATAATTTCAATTAATCTCAGATCAAATGGCAGCTAAACAGAGAAAATTATTTCCCAGTCTTTTTCAGTTTCAAGTTTTGGTAATCTAACAAAAAGTGCTAGAACATGTAGTTAAGGTATAAGTATGAAATTATAAAGAACTGCAATATTGTCCACAATAGGGCACCTTATCCATTTGTACATTTGTGTTTATTATATAGTCTCATCTCTCTACCTGTCCCTCTCTTCTCCTCCTCTCACTTGTTTCATATTTATTTTAAATCAGTTCTTTTTGCCACATTTCACGATTATTTTTAATTAGAGATTATACTCCCAATCTTTGCATTTTGTACATCCTCAACAAAAGAAAAGTATAGTGTTTATTCATTTTTACTGCTGCTTTATTGAAGTTTTCTTGACAATAAATCTAATCTAAAACTTTTCTTTTAAACCTCGATATGTTACAATATACAATACAATATTACTAGTTTGATATATTGCCCACCTTTAGAACAGACTACATAAAAGACTGTCTCCCTGGTCTCTTACTAACATCTTTATGACTGTGTGAGCTATAAATCCTCCAGCCCTGCTCTTATGTCCGACATATGTAATTTTATAATTGTGCTGATATTTAAAAGAGCAAACATAAATTACAAGGACACTAAGCTGTACGGTCAGCAATAGAGGCCTTCCAAGTACACGGCATTAGATCATATAATTGATGAATAGGTGGTTTTATGTCTCGACGCTGCCCCCTGCCTGTCTGTGTGTGTCTGTGCGCTCACCTTGAGGTCTCTGTGCATTAGCCCTTTACTGTGCAGGAAGTCCACGGCCTCTGCGATTTGGAGGAAGATGTCCAGACACTGACTGTTCTCCCTCTGCTCGGGGAGGCAGCGCTGGGACATCCAGTCCTTCAGGTTCTCCTTTCGACACAGCTGCATTTGGATGTACAGGTACACCTATGGAGCAGAAGAGGGGCCCAGTGGGTCAGGCACGGGGCATGTACGTATACCAAGATTACAACATGACATGAACCTAACAAACAGCTTTCATGGTTCATTTTAAAAACAGGAAATACCAGTATTTAAAGTTCAATTTATTGGGCATATAACGTAACATAAGAATGAAAGAAATCTAAAAATCAACTGTCAAAGCTTGCATTTCTAGTGTTCTATGTTACAGCATATTTTAAAAGGTGCCCTGCATAACATTTTGGTGGAGAAAAGTGATCTTTGCCTGGAAAGTTCAATAGCATGAAACTAACTTGTCTATCTTTTGTACCTACAGGTGTTTTATTTGACCTTACTAACAGAATTTAAATAATCTGAACCATATACTGTATTCAACAAGCCTCAACATTTCAAATTTGCCCTTAAAAGCTGACATGACAGTACCTTTGGTGAGGGCTGTGTGCGTTGCGGGGGCAGAGCTGGGGGCAGGGCCAGTGTAAGTGGGCGTGGTGGTGAGGAAGATGAGGGCGTGGCTTCCCGTTGCCTTGTGGATGACGCGGTGCTGTTTTTGGTAGTGGCTGGAGGACTTGTGGCTCCAGACGTTGAATCCGTCTCTGCGTCGGCGTCGCGATCACAGCCCGAGTCCTCGAACACGATGTCGAAGGAGGAGGAGGTGCAGTCGGAAGGGCCACGTGGGGGGCACAGCTCAAAGGAGTGAGGGGTGTCTGAAGCGTCAACATCTGCCTGACTGTCCCGCTCTGACATGAGGCTGTCCTGCCCCAGCATAGGGTGGAAGGACAGGTCACTTTCATCCAGACCAAAGACCACTCCCGCCCCTGTGCTGCTCGTCAGGAGTCCCCTCGCATCCACTGACACCTCCGATCCATCTCCCCCAGGAGCATAGGCCGGGGTCACAGAGCTGGACACAGGTACTTTGACCGACAGCGCCTCCATGTGGTCGACGAAGCTCATGGGCCAATCTGTGGCACTGCAACAAAGAGGACAATATGTTTTAAGTTTTCAAATGTATAACCATTTTGATAAGGCAAGCGCAATCTAATAATTAAGATACTTAAAGGACCCACATTATGCTATTTTCTGGTCTGTTATTCTGCTCTGTTGTTTCCTCATCAAAAACATGCCTGGAGTTGTTTTTTGTTTCATTCACGTTTAATCCACAAGCATTGAGGGAAGAACTCAGCCTAAATATGCAGAGTTTGTGTGTTAAACATGAGTGAATGAACTAAATCACAACTCCAGGTATGTTTTTGATGAGGACACATTATAACAGATCAGAAAATAGTGTAATATAGGCCCTTTAAATTGAGAAAACCTAAACAAACAAAACAAATGACAAAGCACACTTTTTGTAGGATTAATCAATTCATCAAATTTAAATGGAGATTAATTTCTAATCAATGATATATTCACACTGAGAGGTGTACAGACAAATCATCAGTCAGTGAAAGCATGTGATGCAGAGCAGATTTCAGACTCATTGCCCAGCTCTACTTTTTTGTATGAACTCTTTATCATCCCTCAATAGAATTTTAAACAAGGACGCCAAAAGTTCATGGCACATTTTCCAGAGGATTCATCTTAATCCATCAGCTCTTTATTTCACTGCGCTCTGATCCTCGTGCTGAGCTCCAGAGGACAGGGGCTTAGGGGCTCACCTGGCGTCTTTAAGCCAGCGCTGGTCCATCTCCTCCTGCCAGCCCTCGGGGGGACTCTCCTGCCAGGCGTTGAAGTAGCGGATGATCCCTGGGTGCTCCAGCTTCGCCAGGGCCTTCACCTCTCGCATCACCTTCTCACGCGCCTGCTCCCTACAGTACAGTTACAAAGGTTATGACCATAGACTGCATATGGACATAGCTAATCTGCTGGCTGCCTAAAAAGTGAACAGGGTGGCACTTCCGGCTCCATTGACTATTCTCTCTGTAACTAAACCTCGTCATTTTGGTCTTAAAATGTTCGTATTAACCCACTCTACATGATCTTGGTGTTTTTATTTTGCTTTTTTTGTCTGTAAATCAATTCCTATTCCTAATACAGAACTCTGCTCCAACATCGCTCCGATAACTGCACCATGAACTTTATTTAAATTAATCTACTTCTTTATCTAGTATATGGTTATGACATGTGCTAAAAAACACTTTATCATAACGGCACTTTTAATAGCCTTAACAAATACTTAATTCATAGTGAACAAATAATTTATGAAGAATGATGCAAACTTACTATTTAATTTATAACCGTAACCCCTTAAATTAATTATGTAGTTACTAAGCTTGAATCCTTAACCATTTGTTCATTATGAATTAAGTCTTTGTTCATGCTTTATTAAGACTAATTACAGTTAATTATTATAAAGTGGTACCCTAAGAGAATCCTACACAATACATAATAGTACATATATATATATATAATTTTTACATAGTTTGCCCAGAAGTGCTTGCCATGTTATAAATGATGAAAAGTAGCAGGTAGGTCATAATAAGTACACTGCATTTAGCATTATGGAAGCATAAAGACTTAATTTACAATATTAAGAAATAGTTATTAACAGTGTAGTAAGGATGAAATCGGGCTTAGTAACTACTTAAGTAATAAATAAGTAAAAGATAAGGTATAGACAAAGTATAGCTTGGTAAATTGGTCTTAAACCTGACCTAGAGCAAGATGGTATAAGCCTAAACTAGTCAAACTTAGCCAAATGAACTTGACTAAACCAAGTCTTGAAACTATTACTTTGAAACCTCAATTTGATTTAAGAGATACAAAAATACAGTGATCAGAATAGGCCGCATTACTCTCACTAACGATGACATTCAATTAGGAGCTGTCTATAACCAAAAGCTCATTGAGGAGTAATTAAACATCTATTTTCTGGAGCGCTGCGTGAGTCACCAGACACAACCAGGGTGAAAAGAAACTGCGTGTGGATCTACTGCAGCTAAGCGCTCATTTTTCACGCCTGTCATAATAAATATACACAAACCAGCAGAAACTATTTAGCATTCATGTTTAGTCTAGCAATTTAGCGTCTTAGATAACTCCTATTAACAACACTTAGCAAGATACAATAGACAGATAGGAACGCCTGGAGCTATAAAAGCATGCTGTGTAGACATGGGGGTCTTTTTACCTGCTGGGCAAACGTATTCTTTTGATGGCGTAGTTACAGTCGTCCACCTTGTTGCGTGCCTCAAACACAACGCCGAACCCCCCACGGCCAAGGCACTGAACAGGCTCAAAATCTGTCAGATACCTGCGGAGAGAGAGAGACAGTTCATTAAGGCGAGAAGACAAATGGAGCTACTCTCAATGTCAAAAAGGTGTATGGAAAAAAACTGTGTTATGGCAAAAAGGAAAAGTTTGGGTAATTGTGTGAAAGTGGGTTGAGAACAATCGAGGAGCGCTCTCGTCGTGTCCCCGGAGTTACATCTCAAAAAGTGACCAGCGGAAAGTAGGGCAGGAAAAGTCGCAAAGAGAGGTCCCATTCATCTTGGAAAAATGTACTTCGAATACTGAGTTCAGTCTCAGTGGGGTTTGTATTTTATGAAATGGGAACTAATTTGCAACTCCGCCGGTCTAACAAAAATGGTAAGGGAGGCAGAAGCTTGATCATGTATTCTTTTTTTGGACTAGGACCAGACAAGGTCTATTTTTAGGATTACTGCATTTTAAAGGTGCACTTTTTGGTTGGGGGTCCGTCACCTGCTTGTTTCTGTGGATATGCCTTTGCTCTGCCGGGAATGTTCCACAGTATTACATTAAACAGCTTTACCTTGCATTTAATTACAGGAAGTTTTATAGTTAAAAAAAAAACTGAAAAAAATATCCACAGATCTGACATGTAACTTGGTCTGGTTTGGTCTCCGGGAAGATACAAAGGTTTAATGCCATACTGTGAAACATTCCAGACAAAGGAATAGCATCTCCATGGAGAAAAGCATTTGGCAGGCCCTCCACCAAAAAAAACCAAAACAAACCACAATACCCCTTTACATGTTTGATGAAGGATGGTGGCAATTAAAAGATAGTTCTAAACACAAATTAGATATTTTATGAAACAAGATCCTCTCTACGCTATCTACCCTTTTATCAACCAATTTGACGTCAACTTTGGTTTTCATTTTAAAAGCTTCTTCTTCTTATCGTGTCCACAAGAGTATCAGTTACAAAGCTTTTCAACTGGTTTTAAAAGCTTATCTGGGGACATTAAATTAAAATAGAGAATGGACTATCTTAATAAACATAGTTGTGATTGATTATGAAGGAATGGCGAGTTGTAAGTCTACAAGTGCATAAAGGAAAAATATTTTCTATTGAAAGATGCAATGTGTAACTTTTCTGGTAGAGAGTCCGTCACCTCTACAGTATGGCATCATGCTTATTTATGTATACGGACAACAGGTGATCCATAGGGCCAAGTTGCGAGTCAGATCTGTGGAGAGGCAAGTAGGCGTGTAAGAAAAAATGGATTCAGTGACATATCAGAAGACTTCATTGCACAATTCTTGAATCGATTCGAAATGCATCTGAATCGTTTTTTTTAAATAATATTTTTCACAAATATTTATTAGTTGCATTCACTGTTCTCATGATTTAAAAAAGGTCAATCAATTTTATTTAATACAATTTGGTTCTCATGAAGGTGTACTTGACAATATAATTAGAATTATTGATCAATTGTGACATATCATACTTTGTTCAGTATTGGGATATATTGTGATATATCGAATCGTGACATGTGTATCATGTACCGTATCGTCAGACTCAAGGCAATGCACAGCCCTAGAGGCAAGCCCACTCACAGCAAGAATGACAGTTTTTAGTTAATAAAAAACATGGTATTGAGTAAATGCAAGATGGATACGTGTAATGATATACCAGAACATACCAGACAAAGCAACAACATCTCCATGGAGACAAGCAGATGGCGAACTTTCCACATGAAAAGTTACACAGTGCACCTTTATATGTATGCAATAATAAGGAAAAGGTGTTTTAGGATGTGCTATGGCTCAAGCCCTGCTATTATTTGTAAGTATGTGAGTCAGGATAATTTTTGTATTATTTAAAATGTTTCAAACAATACAGTATATAGCAGCTGTTTTAAACTCTCCTACCAGTTAAACCAAAGCAAAAGCCTCATTTTCTTTTAAACTATTATCAGGCAGAGCACCTGTTATCTGTCTGAGAGCTACACATAATTAAGAGTGTGTAACTGAGTGATAGCAGCAAACCCACAGAGCCTCTTTTAGGCAGTGACGCTTCTTATTAAGAAAACTGTGAATGTGCGCGATACGGCTTTAGCTCCTGATCTGTATCTTAATTTAATGAGTATTCTCCCCAAGCTACAAAAACTGCCAGTTGATTTATGCATGGAAACTTTTCTAGTACAGCAAATGTGTGTGTGGATCACTGCAGGGCGGGCTGCTTGTCATTTTAGTCTAAATCAAATGCAAGAAGTAAAACCTAGTGACAGTTTCTAAGCAAAAAGTGCAGTTTAATCAGATTTTTCCTAGTGTTTGGAAAGGTAACGCCATTTTATTGAGCTCCTGGATTTGAAAAATGCAAACGACATCGATCAGACTTGAGGCGGGCAGTGGCAGGCCATAAATTATGTCCAGTGATCATATTTAGGATGTCCAGAGTAACAAAAAGCATGTGACAAGGTGCTGACAGTGATGTAAAGGGACGCGCTGACCCTGTGGCAGATGTTATGGTACTGGACGGGGCAGGAGGAGGGGGGCAAAAGGAGGAGAGGGGGTAAAAGGAGGAGGGGGGCAGTGGGGTGGCAAGGTCGTTTTGCATTTGATAAAAACTACAGGAGTCATCCAATCATACTCTGCTGCAGTGGCGTCACAAGTCTCTGCCCGTTCCTATAGGCTGTGTTCATGTGAGCCATAAACTTCTAAGGCAGGGAATCCAAGTAGACTGATAGACTGATAAATTCACATGTTTGGTTATGGTTTATGGTCAAGATCTGTGCAACAATTGGGGATATAGAAATAAAATGTAAAAAACAAAAATAGTTAAGCATGTTCTCTGACAGCAACAATAATAAATCTCTAGTATGCAATTCTGGTAAATATATATATTATCAAGTTCAAGATAATTTCAGGAAAAGTACTTTATAAAATGCATGTTAATTATAGAATTAACAAAAAAAACATTAATTTAAATGGAGACTCAAAGGGAGCGGGAGACTCAAAAGACAAAAAAAAACTTAAACACAAGCCTCAAACAGTGAATTGGCATTGAAATGTTTTATCTAGATCTTGAAATATTCCATACTAATTATATAAATGCATGGTTATTAATACTCCTACCCTGATATCCACCTAACTTTTTAATTAATTTATTTTTGCATAATTAGATTCCAGAAAATGAACGCAACCAATCAGGATGATGACCGGTCACCATGGTAACAGCCAGTCTCTAAAGCTCCACCGTTAAAAGCCAGAGACTCCCGTGGGACGCCCGCTGCAGAGACAGACGGGGCCGTGGAGCACCTCTGTTTTCTCCTGAGTCACCTGTTCTTCCTTTACCTGGTCTTAATTATGTACCTTGACACATATTCGCTGGATCTGGTTTCCACGGCGACGGTCTCTTTGGTCTCAACAACCTCAAGGTCAAACTTGGAGTCCGTCTGGCACTGGGTCTCAGACTCTTTGCGTTGCTTTGGGAGAGAAAGAGGAAAAAAACGGATTTGAGATACGATATTTAACCATTAATAATTGACTGGTGATATTATAAATTAGCTTTACAATGATTTAATGATACGAAGACAAGGTTTGTGCAGGAAAAGTATTTGGTTTATATCTATTACTATTATTATTTAAACAGGATCAAATCTACTAGACAGCAGGAATAATACCAATCGACATAAATTATAAGTGTGCACCTCCGTCTAAAACCTGAGCTGCACAATTCCAAGGGATATGAAGTTTGATCTAATGACCCAATTCACATTTGTTTTGATTCACCGTCGATACTGTTTGGCCTTGTACAAGTTCAAGCACATAACCAGGCAGAGATCATTTTCCAGGTTTTTAAACATACTATGATTTGGGATTCTAAATAATATATATCCATTTGACGATGAGAGATTACACAGAAAAGGTTGAACCACAGAAAACTTTTGACAAACTCTTAAATGTAATTATGCTATCGTTGTTTTAGGGAAGTATAGTCTAAACTGTCATATGTACTTTCAAATTATGGTCTCTGTGCCATATTACCAGACCTCTATCCATGGTTTTCAGAGTTATGACAATCTAGGACCATTGCCATCTAACAACTCAAAACATTTTATCTTTTGAATGGGCAAAAGTCCTTAAGTTATCGCCTATAAACAGGAAGCTGAAAATCTTACCCGGACACTGGCGGTGGGGGCAGGGGGGTGGAAGAACTTGCGCACGATGTAAGTTGTGGCGACGATGCAGAAGATGATGGTCCCGATGATCTCCTTCCACCAGGGCAGCAGCAGAACGGGGTCTTTACGTCGCCGTGGCTCTGTCCCTGTGCCTCCGCCCTCGATCAGGCTCACGCCTGTCTCTCGCTTCTCACGGTAACGCTTGGTGTATGGGAAGTAGTAGCCGTTATCTGCAGAGAAGCAAGGACACATTTATTGTATTATTTTTATTGTTATTGGCCTTTAAAGATGCTCTTGATTGTCTTTGCCACAATGTTGAACCACTCCCTCACCAGGATCGCCATTTGCTCTCTATCTCCCTCTACTGGCAGCAAAGGAAATTACCATACTGCAAAAACCAAAATCCCATTTGCCCCTGACATGGTAAAATATCTGATAGAAGAAATTCTTAGATCGAGTGTGCTTATGACTTATGGACTTAAAACAGAGCACAAGATCTCTGCCTATGACATCACAAATTTGGGAAATTTGAAAGCCAGTGTTTTTGTGAAGCTCAGAGCTAGAAGAACTACAGTATAGAAAACATGTGTTGGGGTCTAAACTACAGCTGTTTTAATAAGAAAGCATATAAAATACATATTTTCTCCCAATTTTGAAATTTTACATAACAAAAAACAAAAAACACACAATACAACAACATCCCACACCCCACCCCTCTCTCCACACTATACAAAATGACACAAAAACACTGGGAAACAAACATAATTTGTCACTCAAGCCTCAATCTTCTAGAAGCACTTAATTTATAATATATATAATATAATATAATATAATAGCAGCTATTCAAATTTTGGCACTTTTACATCTTTCATCTTTATTGCTGCCCTACTTTCTACCCCTTCTTTTCCCTTTGTTGTGGGTATCCGGTGTGTGAGACCCTTACCATATGGATACTGCAGGATGGACAGAGCTCCGTTGCTGTACTCGTCGTGGGAAAACTTATCGTTGGTCAGGCACTTGTCAAACTCATCTGAACCGACAAGAGCAGGTGTCCGCGACGGAGAATCTGTGTCAAGGACAGGATGAAACACAGCAAAGGTTTAAAGACGGGATCAATAAAAAGGCCAAACCTAATTTAAAGTGGCACATCGGAGAAGTATGGGCTTGGCTGTTATAGCGACAAGGACTTACGGATCAGCGGCTTCCATTTGACAGTGGGGAGAGGGGCGAAGTCTTTTTCCGATGCTATGGCTTTGGATGGGAACTTTTCAGTGATTGTTACTGAGGAATGGAGGTAGTACTGGCCCTGGTACATCCCTGGAAAATCAAGTTAAATGCATGAGTTCAAATATGTGAACACTGAACTGTTTTTATTTTATATTATAATGTTGTTGATATTAGTCTTAAAGGTGCAGTGTGCATCTTTTCTGGTGGCGGGTTTGCTACCTCCTGGTCTCCATGGAATGGTTATTGCTTTGCCTGGGATGTTTCATGGTATAACTTTAAACAAATTATTGCTCAAAAATACAATAATTCCTCCTGTAAATAGGAGCGACTCCACAGATCTGAAGTGTAATGTGTGTCGTGTTGTAACCTGCTTGTCTTCCTTGTACCAGATAGGTTTAATATATACTGTGGAACATTCAAAGCAATAACATCTCCATGGAGACAAGCAGGTGGCAGAGAAATGTTACGCAGTGCACCTTTATAAACCTTTATTATATATTTATCTTTATAACAAGAAAAAAAAACTATTTACTTTAATTGCAACCTTAGAACACTTGGAACAAGAAAATGTTTTTATACTATTTGAGGGCAAACAGAGGGCAAACATATTAATAAATAAAATAATATAAAATGTGGAAAGATTGCAGAGTTATTCATTTCTTCAACATACTAACTAGTCCAGTTTTGGTGTAATAAAGGCATACCAAGGTAAACACTGGACTGCGTCTCTCCACTGTTGTCTTCATCTTCGTCTTCCTCTTCAGCCTTGTGGCGGCTGCTGTAGCTTGTGTCGTCAAACAGACTGATGGGTGTGACCTTCCCTCCTCCCACCAGCCAGGCCGAGGCTATGGGGGTACAGAACTGCAAAAACACAGTGAACATTGCAATTATTTACATTGCCATAGTCAGTCTCCATGTCACGCATCATGAAAATAGAGCTAAGGCAATGACAAACTTTGAAAGTCTAATCAGTTTGTTTGTATAAGATTATCAAATAGGTTAAGTTAACATTTCAAGGGGAATATGTACACAGAAAATTTAAAACAGAAAATGTGCAAACTTGTTTTTGTCTTTAATGTGGCAAAAATCATTATATGGTTTCCATATAATAAAAATCATTATATGGTTTCCAGTGGTTTCCTGACATATGTGCACAGTTATATACAATTATACACAATCCATGACTTATTTCTGTTTTTAGTCCCTCTCACCTGTCTCTCCCACACCAGCTCTCCGTCGGGCTCGGGGCTGAATGCCATCACCTTCCAGTCGGGCACAGACACTTTGATGACCAGGTCAAGGTTCTGGTTTGACCTTTGACCCTGCTCTGCCCCATTTGGTTCGTCAATGATAAACTTGGGCGACTCTTTCCATGTTTCACCATCGCCCTCCAAGAAGTTCATCCCAGACTGAGCCTCTGGGACCAGCTTCAGCTCAAAGTTTCCCACACTGAAGTTCCACCTGTATTAGATTTACCAAGATTTATATGTTAATAATAATAATAATGATAACATTTTTAGAACATAGCTACAAAGTGCTTCAACCATAAACTTATTGGTAAATACAGGTCATATGATGTATGCACGGTAATCTACAGCCTAGATTACATAGTGAGTCAATTGACATTTTATTTTGTTCTGTTACAGGTACACTATGTAACTTTTCTGATATGGGGTCTGGATTTGCTTGTCTCCATGGGAAAGTTAATGCTTTATCTGGAATGTTCCATAGAGGTGTTTATGTTGTTAAAAATATATTGAGAAACATGGAATCAACCTGTGAGTTGCTTCTCTACAGATCTGATCTATAACTTGGTTTAGTAGAGTCACATTCTTTCCATGGACATAACAAAGTTTAATAGTATACTGTGGAAAACTACATGCAACGCTCTCCATGGAGACAAGCAGGCCAGAAAAGTTACACAGTTCCCCTATATGAGCGGCTATAAAATCTAATTTTTCCTGTAATAATCACAACACTAAAATTTGACATTGTGACGTCCCTGGGGTCAGAGCCAACTGTATTAAAGCACTAACATTCACTGGTAACGACATTCGCTTTATAACTACAGCACAAAGTCAATAGAGTCTGCACAGTGAGTGATGGGCTGTGACAGTGTGATTGAATAAGACTCACTTCTCGGTGCCTGAGCGCGGCCTGATGGCTCTCACGGTCTTCTGGGTCCTCTGCAGCAGAAGCACATCCTCTCCCTCAACCTCCACCTCCTCATCGCACCAGTTACGGCAGCCCACAGCAGAGCAGATGTATCGGATCTATGGAGGGGCAAGATAACAAGGGATGTTTAGACATTTGAGCTTTAAATATAGTGTATATAACAGTAGTGAGCTCTCTAATAAATTAGATATAGTAATGTTTGTGACAGGTGTATTTCCATGTATTTTAATATATCGACTTAACATTCAGCATATGAAAGCTCAAACAATATATTTAGTGGCTCAACAGTTATGGTGTATACAATTCTAATTTGATAAGATTTGAGCTGTAATCGGTTTAATAAGTGACTTCTATGGCTAAGAATTGCTTCAATCTGTTATTTATTTATTGCATCTCAGGCCTTTTAAAAGATACATCTATCTTTAAAAATGGGTTTACTGAGATTACCCTGCTTTTGTCAGTGGCATAAAGTAGTTTCAATATTATCGTTGATCTCAGTAATTCTCTGTGGTGATATAACATGCATCAAAATTTGTTACTGTGACAGGCCAACAAGAAAGTGTACAAGCTGCACTGGTAAGCATCAGCCTGAGTACAAAGTACAAAGTTGCATATTGAGTGTACAATTTAAATAAAGTAGTGGGAATATATGGTACAGCTGCACAATATATAACAATTGAATAGAAACAGCAATTATCAAAGCAATTATTTAAAATGTATGTCTTTCTATAGAAAAATCATGTTGTGCCTATAGTTTCTAACTGTACAAACATGTTCTGAACTGCATGGAATTCTTGTTTATCAGTTTATTTTTCAGTTTTCTCTCAAATGTTGTTCCTGGAGTTGTTTACACTGTACACTCTGAACAAATTGTAACTTTTTAAACATTTCAAAATCTAATCACATACTCTTCAGAAAAATTTGATTAGCTCTGTTCCAAAATTGTGCCCTAGTATATGAGAACTGAATATCAATATCAAATGAAAGGAAATCAGTTTATAAATAATTATGAAGTAATCAAGTTATTTCTTAATTATTTTCCTGATATAATTATTTTCTTGGTACCTTTCCGCTGAAGACCCCGAGGCCGTAGGTGGTAAGAGACTTGCCCCCCACGAGCACCGTGTCGTCCCCTATGCGATAGGACGAATCCAGCAGAGACTCCACACTGAAGGGCACTGCCTCCATCAGCTCTCGGTCCCTGTTCCACTGAAACAGGGCACCGTCCAGGGATGGGATCACCATTTTATTGCCAAACACCTACACAAACACAACACAAGTTCAATGTAGATTAGTCATTTTCAATAAGATATTTGAAGTCACACAAAAGGGGGTGGAAATTGGGGAGAGACATTTAGATGAAATCTAAGACTAGCACATGGCCTAACATGCGTGCTATAATCCCTTTATGTATTGCCAAGTTACTTCCTGTTGTCTGGAGTGGGCACTGTTGGTGAAGTGTCTTGCCCAGTGAAACAATGACAAATAGCACGTGTTTGGATGGGGAGGCCTGTAACTAGTACTCCTCAACCCCCTTCTCAAATTACTCATTTTAAATATTTAAATACAAATGAAAAGAAACCGCACTTACAATAATTGATTTTAAATCTTAAAAAGTTGTGAGTTGGTCTTCTGTTTCTTTCCTCTCAACTGTGGCTAAATTTTAATAAAAACAAACTTAAATTGCAAATTACGACATAAAATCAAACTGAAAGGTGAACACATTCTTGGCCTTTCTTAAACTAAACACTGTGGCACGTCTTGCATCATTTGACTCAATACAAAACTTCAATGTGCTGAATTAGTTAAACTTCCAGAAATATCCTTAGTTTCCAATTTACAAAATGCCTTGAGCGCAGACACAGAAACATAGATCGGCGCAAAACGTCAGCCTAGAGACACTTGGACCCAATCCACGGACCATTACACAACCAAGAGCCTAAGTAATTAACCTGGATCCGAAACGAAGTGTGCGAGTGTGTGGATAATGCCTCCGCTCACATTAGCGGCTCACAGCAGGCGGTGGGGGGCTTAAAGGATGAGATCATCGCACAAACTTACTATCCAGTTTTACCCTACACACTTCAGCAGTGCACCAGGGATCTTAAGATAATTGTTTTTAACGGAGATGTCAGTCGCTGTGAGAATGACATTTAAGACGCTGGCAGTTCATGTTGTGAGTCATTTGGCATCAGTGAAGGATTGTGTAACACTGCAGATAAACTGTATGAACATATTAGGAGCCTATTGTCCAACTTTGTGATTCTGGGTTTCAGTGAAAACATCATCTAACACCTGTTTAAACTGATAGTGCATAATATCTAATCTAGAAATGTCAAGTTGATTCAGTTAACCAATCATCATGATAGTCTGGTATGGTATATTCAGGTCAAAAGATAATAGTAAGAACTAAAAATGTGAAAAAGTTTGAAAAGTTGTGAGGATTCATTATTTTTTTAAGGAATTTCATAGTGTTTTATTTATGTTATTGTCTTTGTCATATTAACAATATGACTGAAAGTTTATTAAGTTTTTGTTTTTAATCATGTTGTCAATAAACATACATTTTATCACTGAAATTTGACATCATGGTATCTTTAAAAAGTGCACTGTATAACTTTCTAGTGGAGAGTCCGCCACCTGCATGTCTTCATGGAGATGTTGCGTTGTCTTGTATGTCCCGCAGTATGCCATTAAACGTATTTATTTCCATGGAGACAAGCCCGTAGTGCTTCCACGCCAAGTTACAGGTCAGATCTGTGGACAGGTGAGCTCACGCACTGTATGAATGTATGTTTTTCGTAGTGATTTGTGTTGACCAGGAAAAGCAAAGATATCTCCACGGAAACAAGCTTGTGGCGGATCCCCTACCAGAAAAGTTACACAATGCGTCTTTAAACATGGTATATCAAATACATAAATAAAAGTAATTTAGTTGGTAATACAAAAAAGACAATGAACTCTTTTTGCTATCTTTAAAAACTGCAAAACAAAAGGTGTAAAGACGAGACCAAATCCAGGTTAGAAATGGACTAAACTAGGGCAAAATTACACTCACAAAGCACCATATGAGATCCTGCAATATTCAAATCTAACCAAGACAGCGGGGCGCATAAATCAAGATTTATTATCCTGGCTCGTTTTATTATCAAGTCTGCTCGTCATTTATTTTGACAAGCAAATGTAATCGTAAATTTTGCATAGATAGATTCCCATAACAATATTGCCAAACAAGCATTTCTTTGAATATTAAAATTGTTTATAGGGCCATAAAATAAAGTTAAATAGCATAACTTTATTTTGGACAAGTCTAACCAGCTACCTGTTACCTCGAGCGCTTAAAACTGGCCAATCACATTATCTCATTACAGTTTAAAGTAAGTACAGGTCAGTGGCAGCGCCGGATAAAACTATGTGTCAGAAAGTGATTTACAGGCAGGAGCAGAGGTGATGTCATCCCAGCAGAAACAAGAGGCTAGAGACAAGACCAAGATAAATTTAGCCACGAATTGAAAAGAGAGGGGGAGGAGGGGGAGGAGGAGGAAGAGGAGGAGGAGGAGTATCCAGCCTGACCATCACACCATAAGAGGGAGAGGAGAGAGGAGGAGAGAGGGAGAGAAAGGGGGGGTATGAACCAGGAGTGAGTGATGAAGCTCTCAATGGCTTAATCCCAGTCACCCAGTCCCAGTGACGCTAGTTTCTCTATGATCAAGTAATGTTTGTTCTCTTCAGATTATATCAGATTACAAGGTCTGTATAAGGTCATGTGATGAGGGCATTAAGGTTACTGTATGATCAGGGAGCAGTGTCATGGGAATATTATAGGTTCTGAGTTTGGAGTCTGTTTTGTAGAAGGTATTAGTTTGTTAATGTGTATGTAATTTATATAGTGCTTTTCTACTTTCTAGGCACTTAAAGTACTTTACCTAAAGGAACCACTCACCACCACCACACACACATTCATACAGCAGTATATGCAGATACTGGGGGCATACACTGAGCTGGAACTGCCCTGCCAACCTGTGAAGATGTGGATCTGGCCGCTCTACCAATGATGTTTATGTCGCCCACAGGATTCGAACCGCTAACCTTTGGATCAATCGACGAACGGAGATACTGTTGCCCCAAATATGATACTCAATTAATTAGTTTTGGTTAATCAGTCCATTAAGCATAATGGTAGGAAAGCCTAAAGGGTGTTCAAAAATTTCAGGTAATCAGGGTCAATTAGTAATGGCTATTAGCAATCTGTTCTCTTCTTATTCAAAACTTTTTTTTTTTTTTTTTACCAAATTAGTATGGACCAGACTGTCAAATTAACAACAAATCTTGGAAAAATAGATGTAAAGTTCAAATTCAATCAAGACTTAAACTTAATCAGATAGTTCATTAAATTATTTTTGTTTTGAGGATAAAAAAAATATAACTCACATTTACTGGAAGTTACTACTTGTTGAGTAGAAGTACACCATGTTAAAATGTGCAGAAATATTCTAAAACTGTCTTGTTTATAAGATATGCAATATAGTGGACTGGATATATAAAAACCCCACAAGAAACTTGACATTTGAACCAACGTACCATGCCAACTCCTAAAGAATTTAACAGACAGAAAAACAGAAAAAATAACTAAACATTTTGGGAAAAGTTGCAATGGTCAAGCTGGTTCAAACTCTCTGCTCTGTCTCTGCTGTTTTTCATCGATGCCCAGGCACTCTTCAGTTTGAGCTACTGCAGAAGACTGGTGAAATATTGAACCCAGAGAAGAAAATCATTACATATGAGCCCGCAGTGTTTTGAGTGTTTTGAGGGAGAGGCATAGTGGGTTTTATGGCTGAAGTGGGCGATTCACTTTGATATTGCTCCTGACAAGTCGTAAATGATAAAAGAGTCCGTCTATGAGTCTGAGTGGAGAAATAAGCAGTGAGCACAGTGAGAAAGTGAGATAAGGAGGGTGAAAGTATCTATAACAGCAACAGATGAATTTTTAACTTATCTTTTCAAGACCCATTTGCTCTATCGAAACACACTGAAAACTAATATAAAATAGAATAAAAATAAAATATAACTTTCATTTATTAAAAGGATTGTAAATGTAAACTGTGATTAACTTAAGTTTAAAGGGGCCATATTACGCAATTTTCTTATCTACTGGCATGTTATAATGCTGTCTCCTCATCATAAACATACCTGGAGCTGTGTTTTGTGATATATACGCAAGATTAACACAAAAACGCAGCATATTTAGAGTGAGTTCTTCTCTCAAACAGAAAACGCACTTTTCCACCTTGTGATGTGTCATGTAGTAATACAGGAAGTGCTCCACTGTGTTTTTAATCATTTGGATGATTCCCTGGAAATGTCTACAAAACAAAAGGTAAAGGTTAGCTGTCAACTTGAAAACTACCACTTCATTACAGCACAAGGTCAAACAGAGCATTCTGAACTTTGGATATGCAGACAGACTAATAATGCAGGATTATTCAAACACAACTTCAGGATGAAGTAACAACATTATTATATGGCTTAAAGTTCACAAGAGTCAGTTTTGTGTAATATAGGAAACCTAACTGTAAGGCCTCTTTGTCACAATAAGAAGTATAAAATTAAAATTCGATTAAAAATGTAATTTGAACTAATACAATTCGATTCAATTCCTATTATAGGCAACATTCCCATTCAAAGATATAATACTTGGTTTTAAATTCGTTATGGCAACAGTCCTAAATTATTGTCATGTTTTGTGAAACCCATGAGAACTATTGTCTCAAGATAGTAGTAATATACTGTAATAAAGACCATGCAAGTCTGATCAAGAATCCCAAAACAAAACAAATGTCAAATCTCCTTACATTTTCATCAAAACATGTTTTTTGTTATTTAATTGAACCTATAGAAATCACATAAACATTGCCTATATATAGACATGCGAGTAACATAGTGGGAATTAAATGAGGTTATAGCAGAACAAAACATGTTTAAGTGGCAGCCTGTTAATGGTACAGAGCCCTGAGTTCAGAGGAAATCGAGCTTTAATGAACCGCGGGGCGAATATAAGATCAAGGACGAAAGACCTTGCTCCTCCCCCAATTATTCAAAACACAGCATACATTTTCTGCCTTTGTATGATAACAGAAGACTTGTATTAGCAAAGTCCTATTAAGCTAATGAGTGTATTTCAACATTCATTCATGCATTTTGTTTCATATTTATGCTGGTTAAAATGATACAATTTTCTCGTAAATTCCATTCATTGTTTTGGTAGACATGGGGTCATTAAGATTTCATTCGCCCCTCTGTTTATTTTGTTATGAGTCAGGCTTCTGTTATACTGCACTGTAGAGATTGGTTACACTTGTTAGAGGGTGATTATTTGATGTTAATAGTAATGGCATGTGACTGTTTGCCCCCCGGGAGTGTGATGGTGGTGGGGGTAGGTGGGGTGACAGGGGGTATAGGAGGAGGGAGAATCTTGTGGGAATGTTGATGTTAAAGCTTCACTGATTGTGTCAAACAACGTCACTCGTCACGGGCCGCTAATGCATCACTGTTGGACCCACAATGCACTGCTTCTCTTAGAAATAGGAGGGACATAGAAAGTGTATGAATGAACTCAATGAACTGAAGGGGACGGGGAGGTCAGCTTGTCTGTGATTTTCCATGTTCCGTGCTGTTATTATACAGGGATCAGCTTCGTATTTATAGGCAACATTTTGAGGACATTTCACCATTCCTATGATATATTTTGAATTGTTAATTCCCATGGAAACGGTCATAATGAGATCCTTTAAAACCAAAGGATCCCAAGCTCGGACCCAGTTTCCCTTCAATACCAAAATACCCCACTATTGTAAGAATGAAAATATTATTATGTATTTTTCAACTATGACAGCAGTATTTTCATAGACACTTATTGGTTTTATAGAGCGATCTCGCAGTAGGATAAATAAACACACTTTGACCATCAACGACTCCTCAGAGATTTGGAAGACCACCATCCACATGGGGCTTGCAATCAATCCACCCAAACTTATTTAGTGGTAAACATTCAAAATAAAATAAAAAAGACTAGTGTTTATAAGTTAAGAATTTTAGCAGTATTGCCGATATACAGCTGGTTCCGTCACGATAATTACAATGTTAGTTATTGTTATTGTGAGTTATTGTTAAAGATATGAAAGTAGGAACAATGCATTTTGGAGCTCAGTATTTATGGTGTGGACAAGTTATATGCAAAAGTGGTGAGATTTTGGTTATTGTTGTTGTAAAAAGGTAAGATTTGAGCTGTAGAGAGATAAGTAAGCTCTAGGGCTAATTATTGGTTCATTCCTTTTAATGATCTTGTCTATTTAAATAAGGTTTATGGGGATTATCTTGCTTTATTGTTTCTGTGTCAGTGGCATAAAGTAGTTTCAGTATTTTTGTTTACTGCAATATTTCTCTGTTATCCATTGTTATCGTGACAGGCCTGAATATAGCTGCAATTAAATCCTGTGTTATCCTATCCACCTCAGAGATTATTCCCAATACAGTTTAATCTTAAAAGAGTTAATTTATAAAAGGTGCATTATGAACCTTTTCTGGTCTACTACAGCCTTATCTCCATGGAGATAATTATTGCTTTGTTTGCCTGGAATGTCCCACTGTACAATGTTTCAAAATGCCTTGAAAACCATGCATTTTTACTGTGAGCTGAAAAGCTTCTCCACAGATTTGACCTGGAACTCGCTTGTCTCCATGGAGATAGACAAGTTTAATGCTATACTGTGGAACATTCTGGGGGAAAAAACAGTGACATCTCCGTGAAGACAAGCATAGCGGATCCTTCATGTGAAAAGTTACACGTTGCACCTTTAAGTTACATCCAAAGTTGTTGTTTTTTATGTATAATGCAGAAAACATGTTATACTGACTTTATCATCAAAGCTAATTACAGAAAATTCCCCCTCAGAGAATACTGCGATACAGTTTTTCTAAGCGTGCTGCGTGATCGACTTATTGACTGATTGATTAGACACTTCATTTCCCCTGTAACTAACGGTGAATACATGTGACCCTAATTAGAGAGCGCTTGTACATGTGTTGTTATGGGAATAAAACAATCAAAATAAAAGGCGCAGAGCAGCAGGAGCATCGACTTCCTGTCACGCTCTGGGGTGTGTGGTCCCTTCACATTCTCCCGTAACACTGAGAGACTTATTACTTGTCATTCTGGTCGTGCGAGCATTCTTCATAGCGCTAGTATCAATCATAGTTTTCCACTGACTCCGCGCGCCAACGCAGGTAGCAGCTCTGAATGTGACAGGGTTTTTTTCTGTCTATTGCAATGACATCATCCTCAGCCTGAAGCATTACCTCACCTCCTCCTGCCCCCCCGATCCCTTTAGCCCCGCCCCCTCTGCATGACTCATTCACACCGGTGCCGGATGCTGTTGTCACCCCCGTCACATTGACAAATATACACGGTCTAAGTGAATGGACAATGACAGCATAATGACCTCAACCTGTACTGCCTAAACAAACTTTCAGGTAATTGGGCTATTAAAATAAACAACTAAGCAATAGTATTCAAGACAGATAATATGGAAGTTGTTATAGTTGTTATATACACTTCATACTATACTGTCATGTTGTTTTTGTACTGAGATGCAAATTTACACACCTTGATTTCAACATCCTAAATCTTTACTTCTGGGCACATAAAATGTTTCCTTCATACATCTGCAGTGACTTTCTTTAGCTTTGTATTTCATCTTAAAAACATTTAATTATTTTCAAGCCAATAAAAAAGCAAGTTGAGTGTTGATAAATCGACAATGTTTGGATTGTTCGGGTGATAAAATTTCTTACAACATTTTTTGTCATAAATAAGTCCCATTTATGGCCCATAATTTGGATCAAACGTCACAAATATCCCTAAACAGAATAAATGAAAAGATTTATGGAAAGAAATATTCTTAACCTTAAATAAAATGCAACTATTCACACTTAAGTGTTCAAATAAAGCTTTATAAAATATCAGGGGTTAAGGGTCACTCATGACCAATGCACAAAAATATTGGTCAGCCAATATCTGTCTCAAATCTTCAATCTCTTGTTCTTCATATAAGCCCATAATGACAAATATATTATACTTCTACTACTACTATTATATTATAACAGTCAACATCCCTGGTTACTCTAATGTTTTGGTTTACATTTGTTTGACAGCACTGACAAGATAACTGGAGCCAGTCATATAAAAAAAACTAAAGTTAATTCATGATGAGCCAAGTTCTCCTCCCTTCACAAAATGACTCCTCTTGCTAAAAACTCGTAGCCTGAAGCGCTCTGTGGCAGTTTTTAAAGTGATGTCTCTATTCTGCAGACAGGGCTGTTTGTGCTCTAAAGTGCACAGAGAGGGACAGATACAGACTCTACTGCAGCAGGTAAGTGGCTCCTCCCCCCACTCGGACCCCTCCAGCCAATCCCCTCACAGCGACCCCCCCCACACAGACCCTAATCACCAAGCAAACCCAACAAGACCCAATCAGCCAATGCTAAGCTGTACACTGAAAAAAATGCATTATGGTGGTCAACTTTGAGATGATTAGGGACAGTAGAACAGTTTTGTTTAAAATGTCTAATTTTATCAAAACATACATGGAGTTGTGTTTTGTTTCATTCACACATGTTTGAGTAAACCTGCAATAAGACCGTCTACATCTCCAAAGCTCAAAATGCTCTGTTCCACCTTGTGATGTCATGAAGCAACAGTTTTCGGCTCCTTTTACCTTTAGTTCAGTAGAAATTCCACAGCTAAAATTATGTAAATGATGGTAGTGAAGGTATATGGAGTTTAAAAACACAGTGGTGCATTTCCTTTATTACTACATGACATCACAAGGTGGAACAGAGCATTTTCTATTGGAGAGAAGACCTCAGCCTAAATGTGTTGGATTTGTGAGTTAAATATGTGCAAATGAAACAAAACACAACTCCAGGTATGGGCCCTTTAACCCTGTGCCAAAAGTAAACAAATCAGGAGAAGGAAAGAAAGTATTTTTTCTGTTTTACAGTGAAGGGCCAAAGGATCAGACAACATCCACGGAGACTAAGAGCACAAGCAACTGGGTTAAGAAGGACACAGACAGAGGATAAAGCGGGATACCAACTTATATAAAACATTCAAATGACAACAACGCGCAACGTCAGGGAGTCAGCGGGTTCGTTTACGGTTGGACCGGCAAATCCGTGTCAACAGGTGAAGCCAGAGGAGGAGGAGGAGGAGGAGGAAGAAGAGGGTGACAGCTGTCTATGTGTCTGTGGCATCTTAACACTAGAGCTGCAGTCCCAGACATGTACACAGATGTTAACAAGACAGAAACAGTGCAGAGGAGCTGAGACGTGACAGTGACATGTAGTGGGGTAAATTGTCAACTACTGTGTCTCCAGACTCCAGACAAAATAAAGGCTGTCAAACCTGAGCTGGTAGTGACTAGAGATACTCAGCTGAATAAGTGCTACAACTGGAATATAAAAGGTGAGGCTTATGTTACTACGTGCAAAAGATCTTCTATTATTCTCTATGACGGCTGTAGCTAATCAGAGTTCACAGCTGAATTGCCGGAGGTTTATTCGCTGTGTGTTTTTAAATCAGTTTTGTTTGCCATAATTGCCTTAACAAAACATCATAAACATCAAAAACATCTTGTATAGAAATATGTTTGTAGTTGACACCTCTAAAACTGTTCTGAAATTCATGAGATTCTTGTATTACTTTATCACTTCATATATCAGTCTTTTCTCAAATATGATTGGAGTTGTCTAAATATAAATCACAAATCTATCTGCAATACTTGTCCGAAAAAATGCAATTGCATAATTTTATTTGAAAATCATGTAGTCCAAACAGATAGGTTTACAACGCAAATGGGCTGCTATTCTACCACTGTTTAAATAGGATCCCTACACATTAAACCCCATATTCCAGGGACAGTTTCCTTTCAGCAATAGATATAGTACATCTCTATCAACAATTTACATTTTTTTCATGTTACATACTGTGTGAAAACAATGAAAACTGTAATATGTAAACATTTTCTCTATTCTTCTTTTATGAGCAGACACATTTCCTGTAGCTGCTGCTCTCTTTTGTAGAATTCATGGTCCATATTACACGGACCGAAGCATCAAAAATCCAGGCTGAACATCTGTCAACAGAATTATCATACTAACTCCCTCAAAACCAGGAGATATTTATGCGTGTCTGAAAGATAAATGTCTGAGTCTGAGTAAAATTAACTTATCCAACAGTACAGATGGGACCAGCCTCTCACTGGGGTTCATTCATCACACGCTCCTCCAGGGCCCATAGGCAATGAACAGGTTTCAGACCAAGGCTTTTTATTCTATGTCTACTCCGCGTCTACTACTCCCCCTGTCTCTTTCCCTCTCTCTCTTCCCCTTCTCACTTTATGTCTTTTTCCCCCCTTCTCTGCCCTCGCTCATTTCTTCAATTTTGCCTTTTCTCCCCCTCTTTTTCTCTCTCCCTCTACCCAATCTCTTTCCTTCGCTCTGTTTCTCTCCTTGTCTTGAGTCTCTCTCACCTGTCCTTACTCCCTTTCTCTTTCTCCCCTCTCTCCTTCACTCTTTCTCGCTCCCACTGTTTTCCCTCTCTCCCTCCCTTTCTCTCTTCTCCCCTCTTTTCCCCCTCTTTCTATCCTTCTACCCCACTCTCTCCCTCTCTTTCTGTCTCTCCATCTCTTGCTTTCTCCTCCTCACCTTTTTAGCTTTCTGTCTCTCATGTTCTTCCTTTTTTCCTCTCTCCCTCCTCACTCTCTCTCATATTCCCCTTTCTGTTTTCTTTGTCATTCCCTCCCTTTCTCTCTCCTGACTTCATTGCTCTCTCTGTGCCCCCTCCCCTCTCTCTTCCTCCTCTTTCAGCCTCCCGCTCCATCTTATTTCTCTCTCCTTCTCTTTCTCCACCCTCGCTCCGTCTCTGGGGTGCTCCTGTGAATTCACCTGGCGTTCATATTAAATCGAAGTCTGTCAGGTTCACAGCTCAAACTAACCTCTTCAACAGTCATTAGGGACCGGGCCAGTTCTCTCTGAGAGCCTGGAGTGCAATTACTGCTTTAACACTGCTCATAGATTCACAACAACAAGGAAACAAGAGCCATTTACAGACCGGGACAATTCATCTAACTACTATTTTATCACAGCTTTCTCTGTTTGTTTGTTACTTTAAAGGTGCACTGTGCAACTTTTGTGGTGGAGGGCCCGTCACCTGCTTGTTAGTTTGTATGACCATGGACGATTTTTTTATTTATTTATTTTTTGTTTTGTGCAATCATAAACGATAAACTTTTATGCCTTCGTTAACATTGTTATTAGTTGTACGACCATAAACAGGGAAAAACATAAAATAAAAATAAAAACTGGGATCTCTTTTTAAAAAAAAGAATGAACATGAAGCTAAGAACTAAAAAAAAAGTGATTGTATTTCTGTTAGAGGGTATATAGATAGTAGGGTAGTGATGATTTTAAAAAGTCTAACATTGCAGAAGAAAAAAAAACCGAGATTATAAAGCATTATGTTTTGAAAGATGTAGAGCTCTGGATTGAATGAATTATGCATTCAGTTTTGTTTGTTTTTATTTAGATTTTGTCTATTATATATACAGTAAGTCGCAAGTGAAATTGTAAATGCAAACGTGATGTTCAAATGCTGCTTTTCTTTATCGTTGTTATTGGAATTCTGTCATTGTTTAATAGGTTTAGGCGTTATAAGTACTTTTACCTCAGCCTAAACCCTTTCGGTCATGATCTATGGGGTTGCAGTCTATGTTTTGGTTTGGTTTGTAGTGCTGCAAAATGACCGAATAAAGTACTAAACTACTACTTCTTGTCTTCATGCAGATGTTATTGCTTTGTCTGATCCACAGTAGAGATTAACCTATTTATCACAAGGGAGACATATTACAGGTTAGGTCTGTGGAGAGGCAACCAAATTGACAGAAAGAATTATTGCTTTTTTGAACAACAGAAACACCCGTAATGAATCAGTGCTAGATGGATAAACCTTTAAAGTAGGGCTCAACGACTTGGAAAGAGTTTTAATTACTAGATTTGCAGATTATTTTTAAATTATCTGAATTTTTAACAGATTCCTCTTCAAATATGTCCATAAGAATTGACAAAAAGACAGAAATAGGAACAGACAAACCAATACAAAAATCACATTTCAGAGTATGAATGAATGAGTGCGAATCTAAACTACAGGGTTAATGGTTTTTATACATACAATAAGACGGTATATTTTATGGCTTGTGGAGCAAATAATTATCCTTGCACTTTGCTTATTTTATCTGTTCAAACTGCATTTTGAGTGGATAACTGTGAATCTTACAGCTCTACTTTGAAGGATTTAAAAAAGGCAAAATTATTGAAAATCCCACAACACTGCTCTCCCAAA
Source organism: Odontamblyopus rebecca (assembly GCA_030686955.1). NCBI lineage: Eukaryota > Metazoa > Chordata > Actinopteri > Gobiiformes > Gobiidae > Odontamblyopus > Odontamblyopus rebecca. The sequence continues at coordinate 15,502,465 of CM060670.1, read as the reverse complement.
ATGTGAAAGTCTTGATTTCAATGTCAAATTTACATGTTAATGCCAAGTGCAGCCTGTGCTGGGAGCAACCTTTAGGCTGCTCCATATTATAACCTCGGCAGACGCTGAATAAAAAGTGCTTCATGAATTTTGATTTTATGAACGCACATGACTGTTCCCACACTCCCAAAGGCTTACACGCTCGTACGCCAGACTCAGCTTTAATAAGCGAATACTCCACTTGGCTCTTATCTTTTTATTACAATATTTCCTTTTTTTTTTTTTTACTTGTACATAAACATTTGTATAATTATTCGTTATTTGACACCAGTCTCTTTTTTTTTCTGTATTAATCACAGTCGAAATCACAATTTCTCCCCCACAAACAACAAAAATAAAAATCCTGTCTTATTCTGGGTAAAAACTGTTAACTGTAGTTTAGATCTGTACAAATATGTTCTGAAATCTGATTCTTGTATTAGTTTGTCAGCTCAAATTTCAGTCTTTCAGTCAATTTTTCTGGACGTGGTTAAAATGGGAACGTTGGACAGAATCCGATATTATTTTCTCCCCAATTTGTTCAGCTTTGTCTATAGATTTGCAATAGAGCAGAAAACTTTTAACTTTTTTCAGACAAAAAAAAAACAGTTCTTAGTTTGATTATATTTGTTTTTCTCTCCAGACTCATGTTGTCTTGTCTTGTATTGCTCCTGTGAGCAATAAAGCAAGTGTCTGGGGCTGTTGCTCTAATGTGGGCTATTGATTAGCTTCTGAAATCTCCTGTGACGACACTGTAATTAACTCAGTTCGTCTGAATAAGGATGTGACAAAGGATGCAAAGTTTTACCCAGCAACTGCTTTCTATATGAGCTTTCTATAGGTTGTCAATAAAACACACAGCAAAGTTAATGAGTCTTTACTAATTAATCTATAGCTTTAGTGAGTTCAGCACAATAGTAATGCAAATGGTACATAGTTTTAAACATGCATTGTGCAACTTTTCTGGTTGCTCAAAAACACAGATCTGAACTGTAATGTACCGTAGTGCTGTAACCTGCTGGTCTCCCTTGTGATAGATCGGTTTAATATATACTATGGAACATTCTAGACAAAGCAATAACATTTCCATGGAGACAAGCAGGTGGTGGACCCTCCACTAAACATGTTATGCAGTGAACCTTTAATTTAAGATGTTCCTAAAACAACAAAGAATTGTAAATCTAATTAATTTGTTTTATTTATGAGGAAATGTTTCAACATTTTCTAAAATTAATTATACTGTTAATTCAAAACAATACATTAACATGTCATTACATAAGTGATTTTTTCAACCTAGAAGTGATCTATGTGGTCCACTGTAAATGATGTCAAATGATTATTTATTTCTCTTATTGATCTGGAGCCATATTGATCAGTTTAGGTCGTGAATCAAAGTCTGTCTCTGTCTGTGTTGTTGCAGAACTGAGTGGAAAAGCAACCTTTCCAACACCTGGAATTTGAAGTTTTGACTCTAAGCGATTAGATTTAATTATTATAATATATTACTTTGCAATAAAGTGGGGACAAAATACAACAATGAACTTTGAACTTTGAATTTTATGTCAAATGATCATTTAACCCCTCAATCAAAAATCACCTCTTATGACTGTAGTAGAAAAACTGTGAAAAACGAGTAATTAACCAAAATCATAACTAAGTTCAAATATTGCATCTTTTCTCATCATCTCTCATCTCTCTCATCTCTCTTAAAACTAAATTGGACCCCTGTGTGAATCAAAAACTGCTTGCTAATGCAGTAAAATGTTGCTCTTGAAATTACCACCCTCTCCATTCATTATTTAAGGGCAGTCTCTCACTTGGACTTTATTGTGGGGGTCATCATTATAACCAAAGTGGATTACAGAGAATTCATTAGTGTAACCACAGCACTGGACCCACGGACGACTCCAGACCTTGTTAGTTTCATTGGCGTTCTCCCCGAGGCTATAAACTCCACACACAAGACCAGATCAAAACCACTCCACAGGCCGCTGTACCCCCCTAGTGCAGCTCAGGGGTACCAGCACTATTCAGGCGGACTTGGTGGGCGGTTTAAGCCTCTGTATGGTTGTATGTATCCATGTTCAGATAAGGGGGTCTTGCTGCGCTGTGTGTCTAAGAAGCACCGCAGTCAACAAAGTGGGAGCTGATCCTTGAGGCGAAAGCACAATTTCAGGGTTTTGGGAGGGGGAGGAGAGCCTGGCGGTTGTATGTTTGTATATTTGTTTACACGGATTGGGTGTAAGCAACAACAGCAAGAGACGAGACTGTTAAAAGTGCAGTGAGTTCAATTATGAGCGCGCCGTCTTCTGAAGGAAATCGCGTTATATAGGAACGTAACAGCATCTGGGTATTTTCTGTTATCAAATCAGTGGAAATTGACTTTACATCAACAATATGATGCTAATGAGGTGAGCTGGAGCTTGTTTTCGGACAGGTTCAAGGCAGTTCTTTGGAGAATTGTGGTAAAAAGGAGAAAACATAAGGTTTGATTTACTGTCAAATAGTGAAAGTACTCTTGCTTATGAGTGGCAGTGTATGAGTCTGACACTTCATTTTATCTTTAAAACTGTCAAAACAAAACAGGTTTTTAAAAGAATTTAGAAAACATGCCCTTATTGACTGCCAGTTCAGCAAAATAGGCCATAATGGTATTCAGGTACAGTATATTTGTGTAATCTACAAATCAACATAAATTATTAATTCATGTATGAAGTTGTTTTCTATGAAGATCCCAACAAGACCGTATAGTTAGAAAGATTTTTTCTCAGTTTGTTGCTTTTAAATGCTTTTTTATTTATTTAAAACAAAGCGTTATGTCAGGTTAGGTTAGGGTTAAGGGATAAAGATTAGGTCAAATTTGGGAAATGTTTATTTTTGTTCTTCTGCGACTCAAAATGTATAAAAATCATATTGATATGGTGAATTATACATTGAAATATGTAGAGAAAAAATCCATTGTTTAGATCATTTGTCAGAATTAGCAATGTTGCAATTGAAAAACTCATCTTGAACAATGTATAAAAAAGAAGACTTAATGTAACTGTAATGTAACAACAAATGTATAGAAATTGACTCATCAAAAACAAACATTAAAACCTTCCAAACTGAATTTATGTCATTTTCATTTCTGGCTCCAGCGCTCTCCTAGTCTCATTGGCAGCTGGGTGCAAGTTTCATAGTAAGTACCACGGCTGATAATGTGATTAATATAAAGCCTTGAGCCAGTTCTAACCTGCAGAGGACACGGTAATCTCGTCCTGTCCTTTTTAAACTCTGTGTATATGCCATAGTGTCTGTGCGTTTGTACTGTCTCTGTGGTGACCTCTGACCTCTGGTTTGCTGAGGCTGGAGGAGACCAGGCAGCCCGAGCCCACGTCCAGGTCCCACTGCTTCCTGCCCTGGTTATGAGGGTCCAGAGCTGAGATCCGCCCATCCAGAGTACTGATGATCACCAGAGACCTGCGCATATATAGGACTTATTAATATATTAACAAAGAACTCAATCTGGTTAAATATAGCTACAAACTTTTTTATTTTTTTTTTGCTTCAATATTAATCGCCAAAAAGTAAAAAATGAAGGTGCCCATGTTGCTCATTTATAGATTTCACCACAAAATGAAAAACAAACTTTAAAGAGCCCATTTTACGCTATTCTCAGATCCCTGTTATAAAGTTGTTCCCTCATCACAAATATACCTGGAGTTGTTTTATTTCACTGACACTTATAAACATACAAATCCTGCATATTTACTTTGAAACAGAAAACACTCTGTTGCACTTTGAGATGTCATGTGGTAATACAGGAAGTGCTCCAGTGTGTTTTTAAACTCTATACAACTTCACTATAAATAATTGGATAATTTTATCCCTGGAATTGTCCGTCTCTACTGAATAAAAGGTAAAAAGTACCTGTTAACTTGAAAACTACCACTTCATGATATTACAAGGTCGAACAGAGTGTTTTGAGCTCTGGAAATGTAGACAAACTAATAATACAGAATTACTCAGACAGGTGAAACAAAACATAACCCCGGGTATGTTTTTGACAAGATAACAGCCTTATCACATGGCTTAAAGCTCAAGAGTCAATATGACCATTAAAGACACATATATTAAAAATACAGCTTTAATATTAATACCCCAATTATAAAATCTACGCATAATTAAAAGACAGTACAATATTAAAGTATATTAGAGTGACTAGTGGGGGGTATAAAGTTTGATAGCTGTGGGGACAATAGGTGCACCGTGTCTCTTTCCCCCATCTGCTCCAAGGAGATGTTATTACTTTTCCTTGAATGTTCCAGTATTAACTTATCCATCTTGCATTTATTAAATTATAAGTGTGACAGGTGAAAAAAAAAAATCACTTGGTATTCTTAATCAAGACGTCCCCAGTTACCATATTTTTTAAATGAGGTTCAGAGGAGTGGAATATTAGTAAATTGCATATTTGTGTGTAAAAAAGCAGGAAAAAATATTCCCAAATCTCAGGCTAACTCATTAAATGCCTTTTTCTGTTGTGGCCCATATAAATCTTTACTACTAATAATTTTAGTGCCAGCATAAATAAAGCAACATTAAAGGTGCATTGATACTGGTGCAATATATAATACACGTTGCCAGAATGTTCTGTAGTCACTTTTCCATCTCCATGAAGACAAGCAGGTAAAGCCCACTGGCCAAGTTATGGGTTAGATCTGTGGAGAGGCCACACCCTCAAACTAAAATGTATGTCTTTCAATGTATTTTGGAGCAATAAAAGAACATTTAATTTAATAAATATTCATATTGTGGCATATTCCTGGCAACCCTAACCCAGTCAAAGTAATAACATGCAGTAGTGTAAGCACAAACAGAAAAGTTGCGCAGTGCACCTTTAATAGAGTGCCTTGGACCTTTTCATCCTTTTATCTCCTGGTCCATCAATCAGCACCTGCTTCTCAAACACAATTTACCCATGACCTAGATGAACACTCCCAGTATTCTCTAATAACACTGTGTTTTACTGACTCAAATTTTGATCACTGCTGACCTGAAATACCCCATAAAAGCTGCAGTTTTGGAGATGTATGGACTCAGATTCATCACAATTTCCCTTTTTTCAAACTCAAACTCAATGGGGTAGTTGTGGATAGCCAAAATTTAGTCAAAGTTGTACTGATAGGCAGAAGGATCTAAGGCACACCGGCATATAAATATTACATTATTAAAGTCAATGTATTAACAAACTTGACTCTGCTGAAAATATGTATTTACTTCTACTACATAAACGTTGAGTCCAAAAGGCTCAACAAAATCCCACTCAGTAACAGGAACAACAATGAAAACTAGCTGTTATTCACCTATTTAGTGGACATTATATCATTCCTAATTAGTGAACAAACAGCAAACAGGGCACTAAAAAGATATGATTATGAGTGTTTAGGGCTGCAGATGTTATTCTTTAGTTTAAGTCTCATCTTCAATGCACAAAGTGACCTTGAAGAGGAGCAAACAACACCTGTCCCATGATGAGTCCCACCTGACAGCTGCTCTGAGCTGCAGGCAAACAAAGAGACAGGAAACTGCTTCATTATTCTCTGACTTTCAAAATAAAAGATGGCGTAGAAACAAAGGTAAAAGCTGTCATAGCAATTAGTATCGCCACATTTCAAAACAAAAGCAGCAGAATAGTATACTCATTTATTGTACTGTCACCATTGAAAATGTTTTTTTTTAAAAATAAAAATGCCAAAAATTAGAGAAATTTTTGCATTTTTTTAATTAATATTGAAGAGCCCTAGAGCCCTAGAGATTGTATATTAATACTGTAATAGATTTGAAAAACCAAATGAAATGCCATACAAGTTGTATATGACATACAATTTTTTATTATTTTTGTTTTATTAATATTTTACAAAAACAAAAGTTCAATGTACAATCTTACACTGAAAGATGCCTTGTTTTCAGGTTATAGCAAAACATGTCAATTCCCACTTGTACTCCCTGTAGGCAGGTTGATGTTAGCAGTATAAAAGTAGAATGAATTGTTACTTCATTTAACATTTCTTCTACTTTTATTTAGGCCGAAATGTAAATAAATTATAGTTACAAATTACATCATTGGCGGCCATGTCACAAACAAGGTGATTTTTCATAGAGATTCGTCCCTGTTCGCAGATCTCCACCTGCAGAATAATTCATAACACGCTGTGGTGCTGTGTACATAGTTGTTACAGTGAAATAAACTTGTATTTGTCACTGTTTGGGGGATACATTACTTTTGTTTCCTCTCCCATCTGGCAGCGCAGTTTGGATAGAGCCACCAAACAGATGGTCTCACTGACAGAGCGCTCACCGGGGAATCAACACAGTTCTCACAAAAGAAACTACTCATTTTGATGTAGCAACAACTCAAATTTGACTTTTTAACAAGTTTATGCTACTTAACAAAAGTAGCTTGGATTACACCAACTTTGGATCAAATCTTTGTTGAGCTACAGAGCTTAAGAAACAATTAAGTAAAATTAAAGGTCCTATATTACGCAAAATGGAGTGTTGTGAGTTTTATGCCATGTTATAATGTTTGTGTGCTAAACATGTATGAATGAAACAGTGAAACACAACTCCAGGTATGTTTGTAATGCGGAAACAACACTATAACATCAGAAAATAGTGTAATATGGACCCATTAAGGAAAATTAATCTACAGTATGTACTCATCAAGTCAGTCATGTCTGGATGAGAAAAGACTGTCAGGTCAGTCTTAAAATAGAATTAAAAAGAGAATAATTACTAGGGAAAAAAAACTAATAATTCAGTAAAATGTAAACTGTTGAGTAGTAGAAAAGTAAACAGAATAGTCAGTTATAAAAGATGATTTGATGAATAATGGAAGGCTAATAAAGTGTTCAGATTTGTGGCATAACTTTATATAGAGGCTGAAAAAAATAATCCTCTTATACGGTTTCAGTTAGAAGTTAAATAGATCTTTGAATTTTGCTCCACAGATTCATAACAAAGGATAGTCAATTCATCTTTACATTTTACGTTCAATTAATCTTGGCATGTAATCTAAACTGTTCTCCTTTGAATCTTAGAGCGCAGTTCATCAAAAGCGTATCCACTGTACTTGCCACGGCAGCGCACTTAGTTTAACTGTTGTTCGTAACTCGGGGCGATGAGGATCGGTTAAATAAATCAAGACATCCCGCTCCATTGCCGCATCGACTGTCAATCACACTGTTGTCAAGTGGAGCCCCCCTTCAGAGGAGCTATTGATCTGTATCTGTCTTGGGGAGATATGTCAACACCCCTCTTAGCTTTATTTAACCAGAGGCGGGCACACGCTGTCTCCAAGCAGCCCTGGTCCGCGTGCACGAGGCTGGGACGGCCCTCATGTGAATGTCCCTTGGAGGGTCTCTGGAAGTGGATGTTCCCTGGAGGACAACTAAATCCAGATGCAGTAGAAGATGCTTGTTTGGCTCCTCAGATGTGTCCATCATTGGGGCTCATGACAGCTACAGGCTGATGCAGTGTCCTTCGTTCACCCCATGAGTACTGTTTTCACTATAGGGTCCCTCTGCTGCTGCACCACCGGGAGTTTCATTGGGTCTAATAACAGTGATGGACACATATGCACCAGAACTATCTTTGTTTCTGGGGTCACTGCGTTCAAATGTGCATTTTATGTTTACATGAAATAACTTGAAGTATTCAGGGATAATTGGACAACATGTGAGATATAACACAAGTAGACTAGAAACTGTGCTAACTAGTGTGTTTTTTATGTTTTTATTGCAAAAAAAGTATTTAGTCAAAATCATAATAGTCAATTTAGTAATACTTACAGACTGAAAAACGTCCGTCCCCATATTATTAATAAAGGATCTATTTTTTAAAATAATATTGCACATTAAACAGTGCACTGTGTAACATTTCTTTGTCTCCATGGAAATGTTATTGCCCTGTCTAGAATGTTCCACAGTATAGATTAAACATATCTATCACAAAACAGAAAAGCAGCTAACAGCACTACGCTAAATTACAGTTCAGATCTGTGGAGTCGCTCCTACTCACAGAAGAAATTACTGTATTTTTGAGCTATAGAAACACCCATACTGAATAAATGCAAGATGCTTAAAGTCATACCATGGAACATTACAGGCAAAGCCATAACATCTCCATGGAGACAAGCAGGCAGTGAACCCTCCACCAGAAAATTTGCACAATGCCAACCAATGTTCAAACAACCCCAATAACCTAAAGGTTTCACTAGAAATTAATTCAAATTAGAAAACTTTATTGATGCCCAAAGAAATGACGTTGCTGTTGCTATTTTATTTTTTTAAACAAAGTAGAAAAACAGCTAAATTATTGATAACGCGTCGGAAGAGAAAACATGTCCACACTGTTGTCTCTCTCTAATAAACCTTAATCCCCTGTATGAACCAGCGTGAGCCCCTGCAGGTGAACTATTGAACAACTAAACCTTATTGATCTCACCTATCGACGAGTGACTGCAGTGAGAAGCAGCAGCCTGTTCACGGATGTTAAAGTCTTAAAACTGACAAAGATACAGCTTGTTTCAGAGCGTGGATCAATACAAGGAGCTTTTCTCTTTTTTATTCTTTACAATCAGTTAGTGGTTTACAAATACAGTAACTAGAGTAAGTAACTAAACAAGTAACTAAACTAAACTATACTATAACTAACTACCATAGGTCCTACATTACACAAAACTGACTCTTATAAGCTTTAGGCCATGTTACAATGGTGTTATCTCCTCAAAATTATTATTATTATTAGTCGGTCAACATCTCCAAAGCTCAAACTTCTCTGCTCCACATTGTGATGTCATAAACTGGTATTTTGAGTTAACAACTTTACTTTTATTCAGTTGATTGTCGACCAGGGCAGTGTATAGAGTTGAAAAACACAGTGGAGCACTTCCTGTATTACCACATGAAATCGCAAGGTGGAAGAGAGTGTTTTCATTCTGAGAGAAGAACACAGCAAAAATATGCAGGGTTTACAAGATTATAACATAGATGGGGTAATAGTGTATGGCGTATAACATATGGGCCCTTTAAAAACATAAAACATAATAACCATAAAATAAAAATTCTACAATGGCTAAAATCTGGTCGTAAAGGCTTTATGTATGTGACCCAGTTAGATCCTAATTTAATAAAAACGTGCTTTCTAAAGATGGATGGACAAAGTAATTGGTTCCATTACAGATATGACATTTACAGTATTTATTCATTCATATATTGTGGTAGGTTCAGGGAGAAACCACTGTGTTGTCATGATGTCAAAACTGCAAAGAGGTATTTGTTTTTATGTCAGAGATAATTAAAAGTTGTGTTACTTTTCTAACATTGGAAGGAGAAAGTCAGTTTAACAGTGCAGTGCTTAGATAAAAGAGATAATCGTTTCACTAACTGCAATGAGGCGTGTTTATTTCCAGCACCACCAAACCTAATCTGTGTAAATCTGCTCCAGGACACTTCTTGCTTTGGGAGCTGAGAGGAACAACTATTTTCCTAAACAGCGCTATCACCAGTGACAACAACGCCACTAAACCAGGCTTTTTTTTCACGCACCTCCATTGGCTGTGAGGACCTGCCAAAAATATTAGGCCGATTGGCTGTTGCTAAGCAGTTTGACCCCGCCTCTCCTCGGTGTCATGAATGTAGAGAAGTCCGCCAGCAGCTCCCCAAGTTCAACTTCAGATGGAGGATTTATTGTAAGGGGAGATCAAAGGGGGGTATACACTCTTTGTACTAGAATAAAGGGTGTGAAAAGTGGGGGGAGGGAGCTAACTGTACAACTTTGCGATACAAGAAAAGAAGATAGTTTTAAACAAAGCTACACAACAAACACTCAACTCCGGGCTAGTTGTTTTTCCAAAGTCTAGCCCCAAGACAATGCAGCTTTGCTTGTCACCAAAGGGAAGGAACATGTAGCCAGAGGGGGTTTTTGCTGACTAGGTTTAAAAAGAAAGATGTAAGTTTTTTAAATGGGGAAAGCGTTCAGCAGAGGAGCTGTCAGCTGGGTAAGGTCTGCGTCTTAAAATGTCATAACACAAGCAGAGCATCTTCAATAGCCACGAAGGAAGAGTGGGGCGCCAATTAGCTTAGCTCGCATCAAAACCCCTCAGGGACACACAAACAAGAAGATGGCACACACACACACACACACACACACATATAAACACACACACACGCACTAAAAAAAACATGCTCCATTGAAAGAAACAGCCGTGATGTTTACAACGCCTCAGTCTCTAAGGATGCAAGCCTGTCCAGCCAGTCACGTCAAAGCTTTTCCCTCCACCGGCCAATCAGAGCTCGGTTTTCCTCCGCGGTCGTCCAAACAGAAGAGAGCAGAGCAGCATTCCAGCCAATCAGGAGCTGGGAAGGTCTGTAACCATGCAACAGTGGTGCTCTGCGGCCGCTCACAACAAAAATACGAGAGCGTGGGGAGCACGTGGAGGAAGTTATGGCTGCAGTAAAAGGAGAGGGGGAGGGGGAGAGGGGGAGAGGGGGAGAGGAGGAGAGAAAGAGAGGGGAAGGGGAGAAAAGGAGAGGGATAAGAGGGAGAGGAGGGACGACAGAGAACGAGAGAGGGAAAAGAAGGGGCGAGGGAGAAAGAGGGAAGGAAAAAGGGAGAGAGATAAGAGGGTGAGAGACAGCGGAGAGACAGCGGAGAGGGAGAGGAGGAGATAGAAGAGGGAGAGAGAAAGAATGAGGGAAGGAGGGAGTGGGGAGAGGAAAAAGGGGGAGAGAGGGGAAAGGAGAGATGGAGGGAGAGCCGCGCCCTGCTCCAGAGCTGCAACATGTGCAGTTTTCTCCAGAGGGAGGGGTGGGTTCAAGTCTGGGGAAAAGACGAGACAAGGAGACGAAGAGAGGAGGAAAGGAGGAGGGGAGGAGAGGAGGAGAGGGTCCGAACTGCGAATGCAGAGCGGTGTGGGAAAGTTTAGGACAACTAGTGCAAACAATGTCAAAACAAATAAAAAACAAACAAAAAAACATTAAAACTAAGATATGTTTTAATGTAAATATTTTAATGTAAAGGTGCACTGTGTAACTTTTTTATTGAGGATCAGTTACCTGCTTGTTTCTATGGATATGTCATTGCTCTGCCTGGAATGTTGCACAGTATGACATTAAACAGCTCTACCTCACATTTATCAAATTACAGGACACATAGCTCTAAAATGCCTAGAAAAACATTGAGTGGGGTCGCCTCTCCATAGATCTGACTTGGGACTTGGTCTGGTTTGAGCTCCATATAGATATTTCTATTTATTTATTATCTTTAATCAATCAAGCTTGAAGGAAAAAGCTTAGACAAAGTAGCTCAGCACAGAATAAATAGCAATACAATTCAATTTAGAAAACAATTAAAGTAGCATTTTAAATTTTAATTTGTTGAAATAAACAAACATTGCCAAACAAGGATTCCCCCATTTTAACTTTTGTTTTGATATATTCCTAAACCTCTTAAAGTTGTCAAAATGAACGAGAGTTATAGTTTAGCTGTCCGTCTTAAATAAAGCCTTCACAGTTGAGTCCATGTATTCATCCGGAGGTCACTGCAGCAGAGCCAAAGGGCGTGGTTTGAATGAGAAACTCGGACATGTCAAAATGCTGCTGTGTCTCTGTCTCCTCCTGATCTGCAGCACATCACATGTGGCTAAATCCAAACTCTATGGCGCCACTGTCCTGCGATCTGATTGGCCGGTGGAGGGCTGTGAGGCTGCGATGTGATTGGTTGTTACTAAGCAGTGAGGGAGCTACCAGGGAGGGGGAAACAAGGCAGCGTGGTCCTGCTAGAACTCCTCAGCTATAGTTAAGTCCTTGTTTTTTTTATTGCTTGCAGTCTACCTTCTCCGCCATAGCCCCACCCAAACTGCAGTGTGGCTCCCCTGGACGCAACCAAAATAACCAGTGACCTAAAAAACTCCAGAGCAGTCATCAATCATCACCACAACTACGCCATAAAAAACTTGCCAAACTGAACAAAGGAAGATCATTTAAAGGTGCACTGTGTAACTTTTCTGGTAGAGGGTTCGTTACCCGCTTGTTTCCATGGATACGTCATTGCTCTGGCTGGAATGTTCTGCAGTATGACATTAAGCAGCTCTACTTCACCTTTATTCAGTCCCAGATACACAAAAATACCTATAATAACAGGCATTCTGATTGTAGGGGAAGAGCTGTAACTTGGTCTGGGTTGGTCTCTATGAAGATAGAAAGGTTTAATGCCATACTGTGAAATATTTCAGACAAAGCAATAATATGGAGAAAAGCATTTGACAGACCCTTCACCAGAAAAGTTACATAATGCGCATTTAAGGTTGAAACTGAACCAGAATCGGGGAAAAAAGGGGAAATAAACAAGACAATTATAGCAAATAGTTGTACGAGATAGTTTAGAGAAGCAAAAACTAGGGGGAAAATGCCTGGTTTTAGCCAAGTGTGAGTTGAATGTCCCCAGTGGGAGAGCTGTCACATCTCAGCTCATTATTTTGGCTACACTGTCTATTAATAAAATCACAGCATCGTAAGAGGAGCAGCAGAAAGGAAAAAACAGGGGGAAGAAAGTGAAAAAGGTAAACTCTCAAACTGAGGAAGTGCCCCAGAAAGTGTAGTAAACTTATGCGGGTGGGCTTGGAATGAAAGGGAGGGATTATATGACGACAAATCAAATATAGTCTGATTAAATGAGAGAGAGAGAAAGCAAGGGATACTTTATTGATCCCGATGGACACTATGTGAATGATCAAATAGTTATGAAAGGGCAATTTGCATGTTTAACAACATATATGAAAGCAAAAAAAAAAAATGGCAATGCCAAATTCACCCTTGTGTAGTAAAGTATATTTAGTAAGTAATATGAAAAAAAAAAAAGTGTTTTATTTAAACTTTCCTATTAAAAATAATGTTGAAAAAGTTTGTCCATCTCTTCTTATTTCCTGTTAACATTTTCTCATTTTCTACATTGTCCTCTATGCTTCTCTCCACCTCTCTGTCTCTTCTCGTAAAGGTCATTCCTGTGTCTTGGAGTTTCAGGGGGCAGTGCCGCTGGACCCAAGTGCCAACTCAAATTCTGAGCTTGGGACCCTCTCTGCCACGTCATTGGCCGAGGAGTTCACCGGTCCGTTTTATTGGCTGTTGCTAAGCAGTGGCTGGTGGAAGCGAACACAACCCAGAAGAAGAAGAAGACATCAGGCCTGAGGGGAGTGGGATGGAGGGAGGAGGGAGCGAGGAGAAAGAGAGGGAGAGGAGGAGGAGGAAGAGGAGGAGTGAGGGGGAGGGGGGGAGTTCAAACATCACAGCTCTGTCCTGAGAGTCCTCACCTCCCAGTGTTCCCCATGAGGCCCAAACACTCCTACTACAAACCTGTGTTTCATGTGACGACGCAGAAGAGCTAAAACTTTAATATGAACTTCTGTCAAAACCTTCACTAAAACAGAATATCGTAAGTAATGTAAAAGTGGATTTTTAAAGAACTGCAGATAGAGAAAGCTGTCAAAGGTAAAACAATAGATTGAAAAAAAAAAACATTGAAAAATAAATACAATCAAACTTGAGGAACTGCTACTGTTAATTTTTTATTTAGTTTGTGGTTTAAAAATGTGAACGTTTTCTGGTGGAGGTTCTGCCACCTGCTTGTGTCTTAAAAACGTTGTTGCTTTACCTGGAATGTTCCACAATATGGCATTATACATATCCATCTCACATTTATTCAGTTACAAGCATTTTTATTCACAAAATGGTGGATACAAAAACAACCATGAAGATTGCCAATTTTAATCATTTTGAGGAACATTTCAGGCAAAACATCTTCATGGAGAGAATGAGTTGTCACCTAAACATTTGCATAATACCCTTTAAGTTGGAACAGTGTTAGATTTTAATTTCCTATACAAAAATATTCTATAGACCAAGATTTTCCCATTGTATAAAAAAAAATAGAGAGAAAGATGCTTAATATACATTTTCTGTTATTCTGTCTCTCAGTTTTACAGTGTTTATAGAGGGCACATCCTGCTCCACTGTCTCCACTGTGTGAACTCTGAAAACAACAGAATATCTGCTGAGGTTTCACCTTTGCCAAAGTAAAAGAGGCATGGTTTTGAGGGTCTATTTTTGCAAAGTGGGGGGGGTGTGGGATTCCAGTCTCTCTCATGTTTATTTATGAGAGATCATTGGTTTGAATGCAAAGACATGTAAGCATTATTTTTAAATTCTTCCAAAACATTTCCATCATATTTACTGTGTTTTTACCCTTTATATCGAACATAATTACACATATAACTGCACTCAAACTATATTTAGGTTTAAATTAAAATCAAATAAATTCAGCTTATAACAACAACAATAAAACACAGAATCTTGCAAAAAAAAAAAATCTAACTTAAAGGTGGACTGCTCAACTTTTCTGGTGGAGGGTCTGCTACCTACTTGTCTCCATGGAGATGTTTTTGCTTTGCCAGGAATGTTCCATGGTATGACATTAAACATATCCATCTAGCATTTATGCATTAGGGGAGTTTCTTTTACTCAAAAATGCAATGCTTCCTTCTGTGAATAGGGGAGACGCTCCACAGATCTAAACTGTAATGTAATGTAGCGTTGTGTTGTAACTCGCTTGTCTTCCTAGTGATAGATTTACTCTATACTGTAGAACATTCTAGACAAAGCAATAATATTTTCATGGAAACAAGCAGGTGGCAGAACCTCCACTAAAAATGTTACGCAGTGAGCCTTTAAAATCTTAAAATCTCAGGAGTTTATAGTTTCGTATAAGACACAGATAAACAGGGAGGTATAGATGTCAGTGAGAGGTGACAGGCATCGGCAGAGGAGGCTCACGTCTCAAAACAACGACGATCAAAGAAAAACATGTAATATTTATGGTCCATTATACACTCAAGAAGCAGCCGTACACAGGAGGCATGTAACAGACACCTGTCTCTGTCCATGAGGAGTTTGAACTAATAATAACAATGTCAATCACTGGGTAAAAACAACAGCGATCAACTTACAGAATGTTATAGGGATGTAATGATAACGTCACAATAGATCAAATTACAAGGCTCTTTCATTAAGGCCCACCATACAACTTTTTAGCCACAGATAGGTTACATTTTGGATGCTTTTATTCCACTAGAAAAACTATGTGCCCTTATTTGATCAGGAAAGTAGCAGATGTTTAAAATGCTATTCAGACCGGGTGTAGACCTGGTTTAGTCATAATATAGAAGACGTTACACGTGGCTGGTGGTCGGGGAAACCAACAGTCAACTTCAGAATCAGAATCAGAATTACTTTTATTCATCCCCGAGGGGAAATTTTCTTTGTTACAGATGCAACCGACCAAGAGCATGTAGTTCGAAACAAGTTATAAAAAGTTACAAAAATAAGATAAGATAAATACAATAAATAAATACAACTTGAAGTAGCTTTAAGTAATTTAGTCTATATTTGAGTTGTTTCAACTTAATAGAGCTGATTATTTATATGATGATCTAGTTGTCAAAAATGTACATTGAAATTTATTATCAATATAATTCAGACTAAGAGACATAATTTAACAAATAATCAAAAACAAATACCGCATTTTCGGACTAGAAGTCTTACGTTTGGGAGGAAATTAATTTTATAAAATCAAAGCCCAAGAGCCGACATTTCATCTTGAAAGGAAAGTTATAGAACTTACAGTAATAAAAACAACCCAATAGAACAATCAATGTATCATTCGTTTTTCAACATAGAACCAAAAATAAGAAAACGAAAAAACAGCTCTTTTTTTTTTATTTGTCTCTAAAATCAAAATTAAAAAACAGATAATGATTTGTTTTTTCATTTTTAATATATATACACGATTCATATATATGGTCTATGGACTGTCAGTCTGAAAAATGTAATATATAAGTCGCACCTGAGTATAAGTCACAGAACCCAAACCCTGGAAATACCGTATAGTCCGAACTTATAGTAATTCATAGTCCTAAAAAAACGGTAGTCAAAAAATCTAGATCGAGCTTTTCAAATTAAATATGCTATAATTTTAAGGTTTTATTTTTGACAGTGCAGGCTAATATTGTGGAGCCAGAGGTGAGTTTGTCTAAAAGTGGCACTTGTTATCTCCGATCGACAGTGTTTGACTTGGCCAGAGCCTCAGGAGGGAAGGGAAAGGTCATTGGACAAAGTGGTGATGTGTGTGTTAAGAATCACCGCTAATTAAAGCAGCACATTACACTGTCCAGACCCTCTCTGTGCCAGGTTTTCCACAAGTGAATACAAAATGAGGCTCACAACAACTGCTCTGATGTGAGGTCTATTATCCAAGATCAAGTTGTAACAAGCCTTATACGCAAGGTCAAACAGTATTCAATCATTACACTATAAAGTTTTTTTTTTTTGTAAAGTATTAAAATAAAAAACAAAAAACATTAGACTATGAAAGGCATAAATATTCACAACGTCCATTAAACAGTTAAGTGGCCTCTCAATGCCTCAAAAAAATATACAGTTTTGTTTTTTTATTTTTGTGTTTAAATATAATTCTACAATAAAGAACTTTTTTTTTTAGCTAGCCCCATTGTCATTGACATACTCAGCAACACTGAACAGCACCTGCTAAAAGGTCATAGAAAGATGCTTTTGTAATGTAAGCAGGTTATGAAGTGCTAAAAAGCTGACTCAAAAATAGTTTGACCCAATATACACAACCTTCCTTGAGAGTACTACTACAGCTACTACAGCTTTTCCTATTTTCAACTAGGGATGCACCGATCCAATACGGGATATCTGCTTCCAAATATCGGTTCAGACGATATCCTGGTTGGATGCTGAAATTGATGTAATAAGACTATTTCCTAGTCTTAGTTGGTTGAATTTTTATTTATACAAAGCTGTTCTGTGATTACTTGAGGGATAAATAGCAGATCCATGACAGATTTCGACAGATTTTGTCTTTTCAATTTTTTTTTTGTTTAAAGTAAGTCAAATTTGTTTTCAGTCTCTGCACTGGTATCGGTTATTATCAGGTATGAGCAGATCCTAAAAGCTAGTATCAGAATCAAAAAAGCAGGATCGTGCATAGATATTTTCAACAATACGTGTGAATTTGTTACTTTTTTTTGTACAAAGCAAAGCAGAGTACTTTGAAACACAATTAAAACACTGTATTCTTTTACATTTATCTATGATGAGTGATGTTATAAAGATTGTTTAACAGTTAAGCGTTTCTCAGATCTTTAGAGGCCATTCTGTTGGGAGAAAAAGGACTTAAGATCTCGTCAAAAGTTGAAAGTTCAATGGAAATTCTCATGAGGAGTTCAGATGGAAGCTGGCTGGAGTCGAGTAAAGCCACCGGGGACAGAGCATAAAGAAAGCACATATAGGAGCAAACATAGGAGGTTTCACAAAGAAGAAAGAGAAGACATAAGCTACAAGTGTGTCGAAGAACTGACAGCTGGGGAGATGTCATGATTTATACTGCGAACAAATGAACTGCCGCTCCGCCATCTTTGTTGCCTTAACTGCAACAGCTTGTAAATCAATTATTCACCATTTAGCTACTTAGCCACTAAACAACCCCATTAAACCGATTTAAAACATACTAGCATGATTAAGATGTCATGTGTGGATAAAACTAAAAGTAAGGCTGACCTCCGTGTAGTAAATCCAGACATACAGAGACGGTTGGTTAATAATAAAGGACACATGGGAGAGGACATATAGACAGAAAGCATTAATAAGAAATGTCATGTAAAATGTATGCAATAACAGATCAAGGGGAATGGCTAAATTAGGCGGGGTCTCTAGAAACAAAGAGCACATGGTCCCATATTTAGGGCAGTGTAGCATGTAGAAATGATATTATGATTGATTTAGTATTAACAGAAAGACAACAGGGATCTGCAGGTGATGTGTTGATACAAGAAGACAGCTCAGTATAGTATTTTTTTCTTATTTGTCATTCATCATCTGTTTATCTCTGTGTTTTCATGGCCTCTTGATGTACCACATTGAAGTTTGTAGATCCTTGTTATAATTATTAGGGATGAATCAATACAGCTTTTTCAGTTCCAGTACCGATTTTAATACTGTAGGTTTAAGTATTTGCTGATTCCCAATATCTACTGATACTAGAAACAGCATTTATTTCTTTTAAACACATTTTAACAGAAGACTAAACTGATCCAAATATGCGATGCAGCCGTTATTAACCCACAAGTAACTAAAGAACAACTTTATATAAATAAAAGTTCAAACACTATAAGACTTTCTGAGTGGACTACAACTGGTATAACAACAGTACGACTAGCAAAAAACAGTGAATTACATCTATTAATATGTACAACCAGAATATCAGATGGACAAATTCAATAATACCCAATATCCAATCCAGCAAATATTTCAGTATAGGCGCCAATGCATCCCTAATAATTATTATATCCAAGAGGCTATAACAAGAGAGAGGAGCTATAACAAGTACTAAGTCAATTAAGTTCAATAGCTTTACATTAATAAGTAGTTGGCAAGGATGGAAAACTGTTACGCTGATGCAAACTGTTACGCTGATGTGTAATTAATTTGGGTCAGTTGGCAAATAAGCAATTAGCAATAAGGTAAAAGCAACATTGTCTCACACAAAGATTGAAGTTCACTACTCTTCCTCTAATAACACACCTAAAGGAAAATCAGACACCTAAAACCTGCTTGTGACTCAGATATTTCAATTCTCCATTCCAGTAAGCTTATTTAATTATTTCATTATTTATATTTATATATATTTGTACAGCACCTTACAAACATCCAAAGCGCTCAACAGTGCATTCTTCATTCACTGGTGGTAAACTACTACAGTAGCCACAGCCGTCCTTGGGCAGACTGATGAACGCAGTGACTGCTGATCTGCGCCATCTGCCCCTCCGACCACCACCATCCACACACACTCCACTTTCTTACTAGACAATGTGGGTCAAGTGTCTTGCCTAAGGACACAACGACAGATTTTGCCACTGCATACCCACTGTGACACCTGCTATTCCCAGAGGTCCCCTATCCAAGTACTGACTAATCCCAGCCCTGCTTAGCTTCTGAGACCTGATGAGATCAGGCTCTGACACACCTTAGTGGCAAAACATTCTCAGATGGACATTTGGTACATCAATAATTTAACTTTTTATTATGAGTATGAGAATGCTCAATGGAAGGCTAAATTATCATTGCATTATTTAACGATCTGCAAAAGTAAATGATAAAAATCTATATTTATATGTAGTGCATGTTGAAGCCAGTGCCAGTTTAGTTTCAGATATTAGCTTTAGGCGATAGGTCTATTGTAAACATGCCAGCACTGATAGTGTGTAGGGAGTGCTCTGTGCAGGTTGCAGGCGAAGAGCACAGCTGAGCAGCACAGCAGGGGTCTGCCTCTGTATGGAGACGCTCTGATAATTATATGTGAGATTTCCTCTGCAGCAGATGAATGTCAGGAGCCAAACACAGCCCCCAAAAGTCCTGATGTTGAACTCACTTTAAGAGCGCAAGTGCCGCACATGAAAGTGTACTGCATATTCTTGCATTCTTGTATTTAAAGGGCATATCTTACACAAAATTCATGCTTGTGAGTTTTAAGCCATGGTAGAATGTTGTTACCTCATCAAAAACATACCTGAAGTCTATATCTCCAAAAATAGCTCCTTTTACCTGTTGTTCAGTAGAGATTTTAAATTCCAGAAATGAAATCATCCAAAAGATTCTAGTGCAAGTGTCTGGAGTTAAAAAACACAGCGGAGCACTTCCTGTATTACCACATGACATCACAAGGCAGAACAGAGTGTTTTCTGTTCTGCCTAAATATGCAGGTGTTAAACATGTGTGAATGAAATAAAACACAGCTCCAAGTATGTTTGTGATGAGGAAACAACATTATAGCAGATCAGAAAATAGCATAATATGAAAAACTTAAAGTCTTACACCAACAGTTTTGGTTTTGAATTTACTATGAAAGGTTAGTTTTCGGTTTTAGTTTATCAAGGGAAGCACCAGGTTTCTAGAAGAATAAAGAACACTTTTCGGGAAAATTGCTCATAGTCACCCACACATTCTTAACGTGTGATAAGTGAAACCTGTGAACACAACTTGAAAACAAGCTTCAAAAGGTCCTTTCAATAACTGTTTGAAACCCTTTGGTACGTATACAAGGCTACAAATTGGAATACAAAAAAATCTTGAAATTATTTGAACTCTTGACAATATTTGAATTCATATGTGGTTAAAACAATATGTTAAATGCTGTTTTGCTCAACTAATTAGGTATGTTCTGATTTAGTAATACTAGACAATGGGAAGTTACATTCAGAAAATGAGAACTACGACAGGCTCCCGTGCAATTATCGTCATTTTATCATTTACTGTCATGACAAAGTGAATAGCCCTCATTGTTTTCCATGTTATCTAACATTGTGTAACTTTTCTGGTGGGGGGTCCATCAAATGCTTTTCTCCATGGAAATATTATTTGTCTGGAATGTTTCACAGTGTGGTAGTAAATATTTTTATGGTCATGGAGATCAAAACAGACCAAGTTACAGGTCAGATCAGTGGAGAGGCGACCCCGCTTGCAGTCAGAATGCCTGTTTTTCTAGATATTTTTGAGCTATAAAACAATCTTGAATAAATGTGAGGTTTATTGTCATACTGTGGAACATTCCAGGCAGAGCAGAGACATCTCCAGAGAAACCATCCAAGGAAGTGTAACAATGCACCTTTAAATTGGTGCACAACAATTAGTCGTGCGACACTCTAGTTTTGGTCTTCTCAAAATCACACTTCCCTTCTTTGCTTCTAGTTGAGTCCCTAACATATCAGTGACAAGCTAATATTTCTTTTACCACTAAGTTTAAGGAAACTTTGTGAAATGGTTAGAAAGAAAGTGGATCTGAAATTTTTCAAAGTTTCACGAGTGAGTTTTCGAAATCAAAACATAATCTTCAAAAGCTTAGACACGAACAGTGATTTCTATTTTATGACGTGTTTTGAGGAGACACTGGCGGAGATGTTGTAAAACTACACAGAGAATATTTTATTATGGGCTTTCAATCAGTCAAGACATGGCGCTGCTATAAGAAAGGCTTCGTGCAGTCAAGGAAACAAGACGAAATACATGGCAAAGAGAAAGAACTCTGCTGTGCCAAACACGAGGTGGGCGTCAGACTGTTTACTGAAACCAATCAATGCCCAACCCACTGCGCCAACACGGGCACGGAGACTTAAACAGAGAAACTTCTGCCTATCAACTTCAAACAGAGTCCACCAGCAAGACAGGTATTTGGACCATCAACAAAAATCCAACACAAAAGAACCTAGACAAACTGGTAATTTAAAAGGTTGAAAATATGTTTAAACAAAACGAGTGTTACCTATGAGCTAATGGGATTATGTGGTTCAAGAGACACTGGGGATACGGCAAACTTTTAATTTCAAATGAACTGTCTGAAATTAATCGTATGTATAGTGAATGTGCTGGTGTGATCTTTGCTGTAGTTTTTCCCTGTCCGGTTTGCCATCAACCTGCCATGGGACTAATCTTATACATATTTACATTATATATGTTCATTAATGTGCACGGTTACAAATAAATACTCTTTTTACTTGATTTTCTTGCATTTTAGATTAGATTTTTCAGATCAATAACAAATAAATATGTCTTGGGTTAGGGTAATAATGACAGACTTATAATAATAACTGCTTATGCCCCATACTTTTACTGAGGACTTTGGCTGTGCACGTGACTGTTACAAAGGACTGGATCTCACCCTGTTTAACATTTTATAAACTCTCCAAATTGCCCAGCCTCATTATGAATATTGCATTTTTATACAGAACTCATGGGTATGGGAAAATTATAGAGCACTGTTATTCTATTCATCAAAATATAGTTAAATCTGCCACACAAGTCTTGCTTATAAATAACCACACACCACATTTAACCTCAAGAATACACATCTGAAGAATACTGTATCTTTAGTCTTATGAGAAATGTGTTTGTTTGATTGAAGATTTGTAGTAAAGATGGCTCAGAGTAGAATGTATGTACATAAATAAAATAAACATATATTTTTGTACCTTTTTGTATTCATCTAAATGCCAAATGCTAACCCCTTAGACAACAGACAAGCTTAGAGAGTGGTATGATGCCAGTGTGCCCGTGTCAGCAGATAAACAGACCTTCCAGCCATAGATACAGTTACAGCGGCTAATTCCCAGCTTCATTTTAGGTGACAACCCCCACACCTCGCACCTTTTGTGATTTATAGGCAATTCCCCATAGACAGTGCTCTGTTTCTTCCCAGGTGCAAAACACAGAAGCATAAAAATAGACAATTCAACAGCAATAACTCAATTTTAGTGGTTCTGGGTTTGAAAAATATTATATTTTATGCAGATTAGCACTGGATTTCTGTTATTGTAACATACTGAAGTGGAAACAAATCTATATAGATAAAATGAAAGCTTATCATATCCTGGTTTACATTTTATGGTAGTCTGGCTATATAGTTATGTAATATGCAGAGGAGAAAACAGTACACTAGTTCCATGTATTCATGCAGTAAATTGTCTCCGTAGATCAATTGAGTTTACAGACAACCAGCCCCTTTAAATGAGAAGAGGGTGTTAATGCTGATGTTATAGGCAGCTTTACAAGTCTCTGCAGTTAAATAAAAGTTAATGGGGAGTTTGCAGATGCACGCTTGTAGCATTAAACAAGTCTCACAGTGGCAGTCTTTCAAATATATGTTTTTGCTCCAGTGAATGCAAAGTAAGGAGAGAGTTTGAATGACCAAAGCCGAGAGGGGAGAAGTTTCTGGGCGAAGCGTGCGTCGCAGGGGGATTGGGGATGTGCCCGTACATGTCTGGTATCTATCAATACTGATAATATAACGTCCAGGAGTCACAATAATAACATAAATGAATAAAATATACTGCTAGGCAAAATTAGGATGGCCTTTTAATCAACTCTTGTCCAATTACATGCACAAGCTAGTATAACTAATATTGCAAGTTTGCAGCTTTGACAGTTCTTCACATCCATCGAGTATGATAATCGGAAATCTATAATGGTGTCAGAATGGTTAAATGTAGGAAATAAGTCGTGCAAAATGGAAGAAATACAGAAACAACGACCAAAACAAATATGTCGTCAGATAGTTGAGAGGACGTGATACAAGAGCATGCACGCACCGACTCCTGTACGAAATTACAGCAATTCATACCAAGTTGAAATCGTACTTTTTGGTCTTGTGGTGAGGTTTTACATGTGTTTTCTTAAATTGCACCTGTCAAGCTACGATTTACACAGTAACTTGAGATAACTAACTTACCTCGTCGGCTGCACGTTGCTGCTGTTGTCCGCGTACGAGTCTTCGGTATCCGCAGCGGAGCCAACCTCATCGTCCTCCACAGTCACATCAGGTCCGAACACCGGGGCTTCGCTGCCGTCCTCTGCCCAGTCCCCCCGCTGCTGCTCCCGCTGGCTTTGGTGGTGCTGCGGCTGCTCCATGGCTCTCCTCACCCCATGCTCCCCGGCGGAGGAGGCTGCAGCCCGGGTAGCAGAGGAAGGCAGCTCCGTCCCCGCGGCGGTGGAGAGCGACGTGCCGAGTCCGATGAGCGCTTTGATCAGCAGCAAGAGCAGGAGCACCAGGGTTATGCTCACGTTTCCAAAGCGAAGCCCCGTTTCCATTTGAAAGACTGGCACATTAGTGACAGATGAGATTCACATACCACGAGTCCACTAAATTTTGACATACAAAACTAAAGTGCAAAAATAGACGGTCTATCTATAACAAAAATGAAAATACGCGCGTGTCCTGCAAAACGCTCTTATAAAGTGTCTTCAAGTAAACATAAACAGCCGCTGGGACACCATGTTATTCGCTTTATACTTGCCACTAAGACTTACATTGGTAACGCTAAAGCCCACCCCGTTTCTAAACTAGGATTGGGCGTGAAAAACCTCAACATTAGTTAGAAAATTAAAGAAAAACTTCTCATTGATCCGTCTCACGCCACTCACGGGCCCTGGCTTACTAAGCACAAGGCGATTGGACGAGAGGACTGTCAATTAATAAGGTGGGACTTACATGGTCCCGCCCCCCAAACAGTGACGCTGATTGATCTGTGCTGCTGTCAATCAACCTCACGCATGCGCAAAACGAGCCCGCCGCGCATCGAACGCGAAAAGTGACGCAAAAACGTCCCCGATGGCGTTTCCAAATGCTGTGCGGTGATTGGAGGATAAAAGGTACTTTTTGACCAATCAAAACAAGGATGAAGTTATGCGGAGTTGTCATTGGTTAATGCGCCACTCAGCTGAGAAAATAGAGCCTTGTGATTGGCTGTCGGAGCTGTCACTCAGAGGGAGTTGTCATGAGAAAGTTGACATGAAAACACCAACGTGGCTGTATTTGAACGGCACAGTTCCTCATCACGAGTTAAACCGTTTTTTTCACTTTCGCTGTAAACAAACCAAAAGGATATGACATAATATGGGCAGATGGAACCAAACAGAAATAGACCGTCATGTTGTCACGCTTGAAAACGACTGACAAAATACAGTATCAAGCTGCAGTTATTGATCATCTTTATCTTTTGCATTATTATTAGGGGGACCAGATTTTCTAAATTAAAAACTCTCGACTCACCTGTGGGTCAGTGTATAATCTGAGATAAAATACAGAAGCGCAGTTTTCTGTATTTTGGCATAAACAAATATGCTTCTCCGGTTTAAACCTGGTTTAGAATTGAAATAATCCTATTTTAGCCCAAATTTAATCCTGGTTTAAACCTCAAATAGCCCTAGTTTACACCTAGTTTAGACCTGGAATAGACCTGATATAGTTCTATTTTAGCCCTAGTTTAGTCCTGGTTTAGACCTGAAATTGTCCTGGTTTAGATCAAATTGGTCCAAAATAGGGGCACCTGGGACATTTCTTGTATAAAACTGGGACAAATCAATGGTTTTGGATAAATCTGCTGGGACAGGGGACACAGGGCTCAAAACTGGGACTGTTCTGGGTAAATAGGGACGTCTGGTCACCCTCATTATTTCATTATTATAGAACAGCTATAGTTATACTCTGATCATTTCCTGGGTGTTTCAATGCTGTGATTGCCGTTAGTCTGATTAAAAGGTGCGCTGATTTATTAATGGGTTAAATGTTTTACTGTATGGCATCAAACTTATCGATATTTAGTCTGATAGTTATTCAGATTTTTGGGTTGCCTAAATACCCAGAAAAACATGAAAAACATGCATTCTCACTGTGAGCAGCGTAGCATCTCCATAGCAGCTGGAGAAAGGGAAGCTAAACATCATACTGTGGAACATTTCAGGTAAAGCAATCACATCTCCATGAAGACATGTAGGCGACAGATCATCCACCAGAAGTTACATAGTGCATCTTTATCTAAATAAAATCTCATACAATGTGTTTTGATTATAACCCATTATATATTATTACTAAACCATAATCTGGGAATTGTAATATTGTATTAGTTAATATAAAGGCCATACAAGGTTACGTGATTATCTCAGCTGACAACGTCCTACGAGGCAATTTCTAGCGCCCTCCAGTGACAAACTGTAAAATTACATAAATCACACAGGTTTGGGGAAAGGAAAAGATGGACAAATTTAACAGGAATCCAGAAATAAGACAAGAAAACAGTGTGTAGTTTTTGTTTGTGGTTCTGTATTTAAGGGCAAATAAAAATGTACCGTCACAGTAAAACCACATTCACAGTCATATTGGCAGATACTATTGAAGGAATGCTGGTGAAAACATGCAGGACAGAACAATATAATTACAATGACAAAACAGTCAGTCAGTATTTCATTTACACTAGTCTAACGGGAGTCTAAATAAAAAGAATACAGCACCTTAAGAAAAAAAAAAAATTCTAATTTAAATGTGCAATGTGTAACTTTTCTGGTAGAGTGTATGTCATCTGCTTCTCTCCATAGAGATGTTGCCTGGAATGTTCCACAGTATGGCATTAGTCTTATGCTTATGGAGACAGCAGGTACCATACCAACTTGACCACAGGGTCAAGTTACAGGTCAGATATGTGGAGAGGTGAGCACAGTCGCAATGAGAATGCAGTTTTTAGGTCAATAAATACTAGGGTTATTGAGTAAATGCAAGATGGATTTAATGATTTAGCAGATGGCGGACCCTCCACTAGAAAAGTTACACATTGCACCTTTAACATGTGACGAAAATGTTGAAAATTGCACTAACCAGGTTCACTTACTGATGTGGTTCACTTTATAATGCCAGTCAGGACTTACAGGTACAGGTTTGGGTGATTATTTCTGGTTTTATACAGACGAAATGGCACCAAAGATTTGTACTGTCACGTTTTAAAGGCACAAATAATAAGAGGGTGGGATTGTGAATAACATGACAAGTTTTTGATTACTGGTCTGTTCCTTGGTTGTTGCTATTGAGTATTTCTCCAGGTATGGTTGAGTATAGAGCTGATGAGAATGCCCCCTTCTGTCCACAGTGAAGAACAGGATTTGGGTTCATAAACTTAGACTTGACATCACAATTACAATGAATTAAATATTCAATCAATCACTCTTATATTTAAAACACTGTGATTTGGGTTTAAGGCATACCACAGGTCTTCAGACAGTGCGGCTGTGTTCCTACGAAACAAGAACAGTTTCTGTGGTTTGACCAAAGAAAAGGCTTGATTTGAACCATCAGGCACTTCCAAAATCAGACGTTTTGTTCAGTTATTCGGTAACGTGCGGAGTTTGCCTGAACAAGTTTTGGGATTTAAATGAGGGAAGGTCACTTGAGGAGAAGAGGTTTCTGAAGAAAGAAATTACTCGTTCAAATCGCTCAGTGCATCGTAGCATCTCGCATCTTAACACTGCCGTCCTCCATCCCAAAGTACGCCCGCTCAGCCATGCCCACGAACAACCCAGTGTCCACAACTCCTGCGGAGGGATGCATATGATAAAACCTCATCATCAAGGTCAACCGTAAAGAAGAAGAGTTTAATTTGCACACATGAAGTTGTCTATCTACATTAAACTCATGTAATGTAATTTAATGGCAGGTCACACAGCAAACAAGCAAAATGGAGAAAGACACCTCTTTTCCCCAATATATCGTCACAAAAAACTGAAAGTGTATGATTCAAGAAAGCTGATAGAGGCAAACTTAATATTTAGGACATATTTTCTTACCTGGAATCATCTTGATGGCTGTGTTGACATCTTTCCAGTTTTGAGCTTGTTCAAATTTCCAGTCCAAGATGAAGTTACTGTTGTCTGTCACAACTGGACCCTGACAAAGAGAAACATAAGTACTATGGTTCTACTCTTCTACTGCAGACAGCCAGAACGCCCTCTAGTGTTACACTTTGGTGTAACATGTATCAGAGATGTTCAGTGATAAAACATTGATAATTCAATACTGATGTAAAAAAAAGTATATAATGTTTCACATTAATACAACTTTTTCCATCATCAGATGTGTTACTCCATTGAAAGACTAAACACCTCTCAACTTTTTAAAATATTCACTCTTCCTGAAAGTGTCAATGACCTCCAAGCTAAAACTGGTTTATGTTTTTCCCTTATTCTTTTGAGAAGTCAATGCAAAGCCGTCAACATTTTCAAGTTACTTGTGGCAGTGATGTTGTAAGTCAGTTATGACAAAATCTTTGAGCTTAGAGAAAGAGAAGCAGCTCATTCACTTACTGCTTTGCTGACAGCCATACGCAGGTTGACCTCACCCCCAAATCTCCGGGTTATTGTCCTGGAGATGGGGACATACGCCATGGGGATGACCTCGATGGGAACGCCCTTCTTCCACTGTTCTCCCAGAGCTTTGGAGTCCTTCCTGGAGAGAAAATGCGTTAGTTTTTGACTGTTTGTTATGAGGATTATAATGTTTAAGACACAGAACAGGATCTCAGCTCATCATAATAAAACTGCACTGGTAAAGGCTGAATTCTACACAAACCTGAAGTCGGCAATAACCACAAAATGTTTTGCAGCACCAGCCACAATCTTCTCTTGAGTCAAACAGCCACTGTGACACAAAGATAAAAAAATGTGATAAGACAGGATAAAAGGACAAACAGGCCTAAAAATGTTCAATAAACTCACCCTCCACCTTTGATCAGTGTGAGATCAGAGTCCACTTCGTCTGCCCCGTCAATCGCAACATCGAGCTGAAACAGAGGCATCACTACACAGTTAAAAAGGACGTGAACAGTAACAGGAGACAGAAAGTAAATGAGACAATATAATGCTTGAATTTATTTGAAAAAGACAAATCATTTCAAAGAAGTGTAAGAGCCATAAAGTCAATATTAGACTAATCCTTATACCTCTGGATGTCGGTCCAGATCTGACAGAGTGAGTCCATGTTGCAAAATCAATTGACGAGCCTGTGGCAATCCAAAAGATTAAAAAGGCATGAAAAAAGCAATTGATGATAAACGCATAAATCCTATAAAATAATTGAAGAATAATCCCAGGTTAAGAGCTTTAAATCCCTAAACAAGAGACTGAACTCAAATTTACCTGGAATGAAGTGGGGACACAGATTATGTTGAGCTTTTCCTGACGCACTCTGTCCGCTGTCAAAAGGAAATACAAAGCACAGTTTTTCATCAAGCATCACATCACATGGATACTTGAAATGGGTCTGTGGCTTTCTATGGCTTTCTCCCAGGTCAAAATGTAAAAAAGAAGGAAACATTATTGAATATGTTGGGAAAGAAAACGGAAATTTAAGATCATAGATAATAACTGTAATAACATCATATTATCACTTTCTATGAATTGTAACACATTACAATACTCAATGCCAGTAATCACAGTCTTGATTTCAAAATTGTGTCACTATCTACATAAGAGGAACAAGGGCCTAAATAGTTGTGCAGGATAACCAAAAGAGGGATAAGTTGTCACGTTATTTCCCCGGAAGATTTCTAACCTTACCCAGTCTGTCCACAGCATAGACGATGGTGGAGCCACTGCCCACTCCCACCACCTGGTTATTCTGCAAGACAAAACACATCAGTAAAAAACACACTGTCCAAAAGCCCAAAACAGGAACAAACAATTTCAACAGTAAAGTGAGCTGGTCAAAACTTTTAACTAAATGTACCTGGCTGGTCACACCTGCTCTTTAAAACTACATTTTTTGCTCATGATTCATTGTGTCAGGTGCGCCTCTTCAAATAAAGGCTTTTAAACTAATATCTGAAGAGGGACTTTTGTTTTTTCTTGCAAAGTTCTAGTTCCCAGTCACCAATGAGCATCTTAAACAATATTGGTTGACTGATACATGCATAAACAAACTTCTTGAGCATTTTAGATGTATTTTTCTTTTCTGAGCGCCTCTTATCGCTGCCATTTGTATTAAAACTCGTTCAGCACGTGTAACGCTATCAGTTTATTTACATGTCAAACAGTGCCCTTTTCTGACTCCTCAGTGCGAATTACTACTTTAACTCACGTGGTTACAACAACACTGCGGTATATTTAGTTTCTAAAGCCATACAGACTCTGTTTTTAGCCTGTGTCCAAAAGAAGCACATGACACTAAAGTTCATCCCGTGGTTTAAATATTAGATAAGTTAGCAAACACGCTACAGTCAATGGGAGCTAACCGTGTTAGCTTACACGCATCACAAGTAGCAGAACAAATAGCCAGCGCACTGCATTGGCTAAATAAGCTAATAAACACGGTGAAAGGGGGTGATATGGTAAATAAAAGTGATCTTGCTCGTACCTGTACATGGTTGTCCACAGCAGCGTACGCGGCCAGTTTCTTCGCCTCCTCTGCCATGATGCTAGCGGCTCTGCGGGGCTGGAGACACGCGTGTTTCACCGAGGCGGACAGGAAACCAGAGAGGAGTTTAGTGCGACAGATCCACCCCCCAAAACTCATGACCCGGCCCAGGGACACCACAGGACCGCGGGTGGGATCAGCCCTGTCCGCCCAGAGAAGCCCAGAGAGCGGCTGCAGGCGGAGCAAAATCCGGCCCCTGCGGCGTGTCCACGTGTGTCACCTCCGCCTGCAGGAAAACATCATCTGCAGCCGCAACCTGGGACTAACATTTCCCTCCATGTTCTTGCGTTAAAGGTACACCATGTAACTTTTCACCCGTTTGTCTCCATGGTGATGTTATTGCTTTGCCTGAAAAGTTCCATAGTATGACATTAAACTTACTTATATGGCATTAAGTGTTATTATGCTCAGACACCCTGAGAAACATGCTTTGTGAGCGGGTCACCTCTGCACATCGATGACCTGTAACTTGGCCTGGTGTTGTCTCAGGACAATAATGCCATACTGTGAAACAGTCCAGGCACCTCAGTAACATCTCTAAATGGATGGGATGGAAGGGGCAGACAATCCACCAGAAAAGTTAGTGCACCTTTAATGAAAAATCCATTAACACAAGGCTCATAATTAACATAATCTTATTAATTTAAAATAATGCCGCACATTAAATCAAATTATTTTGTGATAAAATTGATATTTTCTTAACAGTTGGAGACCCAATAGACTTTTAGGTTAGGGTTAGTGGCTCAAAGACACTTTCTTAAGCTTGTAATAATTTGAGTCAAATACAACATTTGACTGTCCATTTCCATGTTTTCCCTTCTATAATAAATAGCTGAAAAAAACATATCAGGACAACATAATGCCACTACTATTTTTTTATTTGGCAAACAGCTTGAGATAATCTCTCTTTTTCAGTGAACAGTATATATTTATATATACTATAGGAAACCAACACATTCTTTTTAATACCCATTTTCTCATTTTTACATCTTACAGCTTACAAATATAGCTGATCTTTTTGACAAAATTACAGATTCTGTTGACACCTAAATTAGTATGCTATATAAAAATCCACACATCTTACATTCATGATTAGAAAAAGTAGGCTATTATATGAAATTGGGGGAAACTGAAAAGAAACAAAACATCACAATTTCCAAACAATTTTGAAAGTTTTGAGGTTCGGAGAGAGGCAAAAGGAGCAGTGCTGTGATGCCATCCAAAGTTTAGTCCTCTGAGTATTTCTGCCGTATTGTAAAACTGTCAGTAGAGATAATACAGAACAACAATACCGCCACATAAGAATAAAAATGATTGGTCCAAAGATTTAAACTTCTTGCCATGGATTATTTAACCAAGAAAGTCGATTAAAAACTAAACCACTGCGTTGCAAACTGTACATTACTGTATCACTCCATACCTCGCAATCTTCTCTCTCCAAGTGCTGTCTATAAGGCTTAGTCCAAAGATTATGCAAATGCAGAGCTGAGCAGTGCTGTCCCTTTTTCTGCTTTATCTTCAGCTCAAATTGGACATCTTTTTCCTCACATCTGTAAGACAACAGTGCTGCATGAGGGAGCTGCCATAGGGAGACTGGGAAAGCAAATACTCAAGGTTAGACTGGCAACGTCACCGCAGCATCTTTTTGAGGAAAACAAGTCTCAAAGCTACAAGTAAGCTAGTTCAAAGATGATAATGTGGCTGGGTTTTGTATTATGAAGATATAAGGAATGGAAACCAGCCATCTTTCCTGTCAGTGATCATAAGGTTGTAGGTACAATTTATAGCTAACTACTATCTCAATATGTGTAGAAGTGCTCTGTGCTGCTGTAGGCTGTTCAAATCAGTGCTCACAATACAAAAATCAAAATTTTGATATTAAAGAAAAGTACCAATTTCTATCCCACCATAATCATTTATATAACTCACAGGAATTGTAGTTGCTTTAATATAAGGTGGTATTAAAATGGGTATGTGTATTTTTTTCAGTGTCATCCCAATGAGTTATGTAGTTTCTATACAGTTCACAGACATGTCTAAACTAAAACTTGCTACTAGTTGCCCTTTATCCCTGCTGTATCGCTTAAGGTCCACAGGTGCTGGGCCAACCGCTTCCATTCCCAAAGAGACACAGACATAACACAGACTGAATGAATAAAGTCTCAGATGTAGTGGAAGACACAATTGTTTTCCCCAAAAAGGTTTGTAGTGATGTGCAGCTGTTTTTGAAGGACGTTGGGCCAATCTAACCTTTTGTCTGGCACTGTGAATGCCAAAAAGCTTTTGATGCAACATCTGACTCAGAGGAGAGTTGAACCCACGTGGATGGACTAAAATGTTGTTCAAAAATACTTTGCTTGGCTGATGGGTCGCTGGGAAAGGGTCACCCGTCAGTGAAGTGCGTTGGTATACACAGTATTGCTGAATATTGAGCGTTGCATTTGTTTTTTCTGAGAAGTTGCTTGCTACATGTCCATTGGCATCGCTTTGTATTAAAAAACCCAGACAAATCATGCTGGAAGCAAACTGCTGCGTAGGATTTTTCTGTTTTTTGTCTTCTCGTAGATATTAGTGGTCAAGAGGAGGCCTGTGTTGGATTAGTACATGAAAACATTTGCAAGCATTTATCTAATCAAAACACCAAATAGAAAACATTACCAGATTAGTCTAAACTCTTTAACACTTTCTTCACAAAAATAACAAAATAAGCATTTGGTCAATAATTCAAAACCTGTTAATTTTAATATGTTTTACACACCTTTAACATTTTTTTGTTCCCAAAACTGAAGGGCAGATGACATAACATGAAAAATGAGGGAAAGACAGACACTCAAAATACATTAAACTATGGACAAATAGAAAAAGTAATCTCTGTCCAACAACAACATTGCCTTTAAAGATAAAATAAATATTTCTA
The DNA here is from genome assembly GCA_030686955.1 of Odontamblyopus rebecca. Classification (NCBI taxonomy): domain Eukaryota; kingdom Metazoa; phylum Chordata; class Actinopteri; order Gobiiformes; family Gobiidae; genus Odontamblyopus; species Odontamblyopus rebecca. The sequence continues at coordinate 15,469,629 of CM060670.1, read as the reverse complement.
TCTCAATTCAACCTAAAATAGTTTGTCATATTGCAATAATATACTCTATATATTTATAATTTGTTAAAGATTTAATAATAACTATATGTTTTGGTTTGTGCTGTCTGTCTAAATAATTACATCTAGGTAATATATTGTATGTGTGGAATGTATCAGGTAAATTCCACCTTAAAAATGAGGTTCGGTGGCAGTGGACAAACTCCTCCCTGTCCAATACTGACTTCATTAGAATGACTTACCAAAGTAGACATCTGCGTCCTTCACAGCTAAAAGGTGGAGGAATCTCAATTTAACACTGAACAATGGTTGAAATATAAAAGACTGTTTCATATCCTCACACAGATCAGGCCGTGCAAGTGTTTTCTACTGGACCAGTGTAAAAACGCAGAGTGCAAAGTGTTGAAAAGAAAAAAAGCTTATTGATTCTTACATTGTACCCACTGCACCTGTTTTCGAGGATTCCTGACAGCGTTCTGGACTTGCACGGCCTGGGTGAGTACTGAGCGGGTGAGCGAGTGTAAAATGTAGCATATAAAGTAAGGAGTGAGCGAGGAGCATGTAGGATTATGGCACTGAACGAGCAGACGGTCAAACACAGGTGAAACTGGGAGGTGCCTCCAATTGTGTCTTTCTGTTTGACTCAGCTCTCATTTCCAGTGCTTCACCTGTAGAATGTTCTTTATCAAAAATCTAAACAGTCGATGTTTCCTTTTTGCTTCCGTAACAGTTTTGCATTGAAAAGTGTCTTTTTTAAATCCTCATTTTGTTTTTTTGTTTTTCCACAGCGGTCCCTCTGAGCAGCTACATGTGCTGAGCATCCATTATGTCCAAGTATTTGGCCTCAATGATATGAGGAAGAACATTGTTCCTGCACACACAAAAACAGACAAAAGTCACAAAAGATTCAACTTCTCAGCTGCACATGAACAAGTATCCTTCACCGCCTTGTCTAGATTGTATTTGTGCAAAAGTTTCCCCAAGCAGTGACTACAGTTTATAAAGTTTTAAAAAATATACTATTATTTATTGAACAATTTCCACTTGCCTGACACTGCAGTTTGTGAATTTTTCCTGTGTGCATCTGCAGAGAGACTCTCCCTCACTCATGAAGTTGGTCAAATTTAACAAAGAACATCAACATAAAGTTTGAGGAAAGGTCGTGTAAACTTGCCCTGAATACCACCACTGAAGCACCACTGAAATCTAAAGGACAGCATCAGCTATGAATGGCTGCAGGGCTGAGAACTGTCCAACCAGGAACATTTTGTCCTGTTGTTAATGAAGTTATTTAAGTTGATTTAGCATAATATGTCTGCTTTAAGTAATCTGTCCTGTCATATGTAGGACTTTTAACCCTATATTGTACTAACATTAATCCATCCATCCATCCATCTTCTCCCGCTTAATCCGGCTGGGTCGCGGGGGCAGCGTGCTGCCCAGTGCTCATAGCACCTGACCCCCCCTATGAACCCCTCTGCAGGTGGTGAGCCCACAGGAGGGTGGACAACATGGTCCTTGATGTTTGTTCATAGGGGTGCGGGCATGTTTTAGGTTGATGGGGGAAACCGGAGCACCCGGAGGAAACCCATCCAGACACGGGGAGGAACATGCAAACTCCACACAGAAAGGCCCGGGCGACCCGGGGATCGAACCCGCAACCTTCTTGCTGTGAGGCCTGAGTGTTGCCACTCAGCCAACTAACATTAATTAATATTAGACTTACTAAGAATGTGTTTTATTTGGAAATACTAACATTAATTAATATTTCCAAATAAAACACATTCTTAGTAAGTCTACCCGGATGTCATGTTGCGTCAAACTCAACAAACTCGACATAAATAAACAAAAGAGGCCCAGACTTGCACAGTTGCTGCTGCAGAGTCTAATGTAATGTATGCATGGGCCCAGGGGAAGGTGACGTCGAGTCTGGTTCGGGTGGTACCTGATTGGGATTAGCAGGATCATGACCAGAGGGAAGATCATTTTCATGTACGGGATGGGGTACATGCCGAACGTGCACAGCACCAGCAGCTGCATCATCTGGAGGAAGGTGAAGTAGTGGATCTTCCTCTGGGGCACTTTGCGGATGTAGTGGGTGGGAGGGTACGACGTCTGCACACGAGAGAGGATCAGAACAGATTAAAAACTCAATCCGTTTTCTCACAGTCAAGCCTTACAGACAGTGCCCAGGGGAAAGGCTACTCACACAGGGATAACCATAAGGGCAGACTGCATCTTTTCAATAAAACAGTTTGCCTGGAATTCAATATTCAATTTTTTTTTTGCTCCGTGGATGTATTTTATCGAGTGAGGAGCTGTTTGTTTTTTCAGGGTAACCTCAGCTGTACCAGTGTAGTTATTTTCTTTTATAGACTGAAGTTGTCTGAGTGATTCTATGGACAAAAAGGCCAGACAGTACAGTGTATATATAAACAAGCATCCTCTGTAAATAGTGCAAAAAATAATATAGAAATTGTTCAGCACTGCGCTTGAAATTCAATGAGTCAACTTTACTGAGAGGGGCTGGTACGGTTTCAAGGTTGCCATGTGTTGAGCAGATTTCTCGTAAGAATAACTGGAGATGTCCTTAATACAATTTGCTGGGGACAATAAGATCCATAACACCAATCAATATGCGCTCTGCTAAGACAGAATGAACCACAAGTTGAAAATAAATTCTTGTGTTGAAAGGGCTTCAAACAGATTCAATCATTCTCAAAGACCTGCAAAGAATCATTATATCTAAACTGGGGTCTTCTGTAGCTTTTTCCAACATTATAAAAAACTGACAGTTTCATGGACAGGACCTTAGCTGCTAACAGAAGCTATGAGCACCGACAACAACAACTCGACCTTCAACTGATGGCAAATCTGTTTCCATAACCAATAAAGAAGAGACACAGGAGACAGTAATTTACTACTTCTTGTAAAGAATCAATAACTGTCCAAGAGGGTGCCTGTTAGGTGCTGTGGCATGTCCGACTAAAAATGAATGGATTTATTAGATGTACTGATAATCATGACTTTGTGTCACAAGACATTGTTTAAATTTTATCTACAATTAAAAAATAAGCAACATGAATGTAAAGTGTACGAAAAGTCCTTGCTACTGGAAACAGTGAAATCCTTCATTCATCCAGGTTTCAACAGTGGTTATCTGTACATAGTTTTTGCTATAGGAATTAAAGGTCCCACATTACACTATTTTCAGATGCCGAAGTTGTGTTTTGTTTAATTCACACGTTTAACATATAAATCCTACATATTTAGCTTGAGTTCTTCTCTCAAACAGAAAACACTCTGTTCTACCTTGTGACATCATGTGGTAATACAGCCCTGGAACTGCCCATTTCTGCCAAACACAAAGTAAAAGGAAGCTGATAACTTGGTAACTATTACTAAATGACATCACAATGTGGAAAAGAGCATGTTGAGCTTGGAGATGTAGACAGACTAATAATAAAGGGTTACTCAACGTGTGAATGAAACAAAACACAACTGCAGTTCTGTTATTGATGAGGTAATAACATTATAGCATGGGTTAGCGCTCACAAGAATCAACTGTGTGTAATATAGGACCTTTAAGATTAGGATTCCACAATATCATAACTGAATGAAGAAAAAAATATATGATTATTTATTACAGAAGATCATATGAACTCTTTATTTTCACTATAATCATAACACTAAAGTTTTAACACAACTCCAGACTACCATGTCCCTGCAAAAAATAAATCTCACTTATAACTTCTTTTAATAATAATAATGGATCCGATTGATACTTTTTGGACACTCAAAGAGGATTTACAGTAAACTGTAGCTTTAACACATGTGGTTTCAAAAATACATTTATGCTGCTATCTGATTCTCTGCTGAGCTGCTTACAGTTCCCTCTCGCAGACATTTGGGGGCGCTAGTGTGTGGCTAGAGGAAACTGTGATGTTACCTTTGAGTGAAGGTGAAATCGGACACAGAACATGATACAGAACTACAGGCTTCAAACGGTCTCCCTTCAAAATAGTTCAAAAGAGTTTTAGTGAGGGTCATACACAAGTAAAATGACCAATGTCGATGATGTAGCATTAATTAAATCCTCTCCTGATTAACACACTGTCCACAAAAGATTATAACATGTCTATTCTTAACACATATTACAATATAAGAGTGTTGGATACAGTTAGCGGTTTACACTGGTGAGAAGAACAAAACAAGCCACCAGAGTCTTACTTTTCTTTGGAGGATGATTCTTAAATTCACCTTGTCGTGAAAATGAACTTTAGAAAAATGCAAATGTGGTGTCACGACTCACACCAAGGTTACGTCCACACACTCACACGCCACACCTTGGGTAACCTTTTAACATTTTCACCCACTTAATATTCTTGTCTCAATATCTTGCAAAAACACGAGGTATAAATTACCTAGATAAGGATGGTTAAGCTGCCCCAGTCTAAGCCACTTTTGATGCCGTTAGTACGGATCTGAGTATGTGCATTTTCAGTTCTGACGCCCCAGTCCTGGATCAATCACTGCATATGTGTATCGCCCTTTTATGTATTGTTACCTATCAATATTTCACTGGCCTGGTGAAGCCAAAAATGTTTTAGGTTTATGTGGAAAGTGTTCAAGGGGGTAAATCATCTTAAATAGGCATTATGTAATGATTTATAAGATTACGCTCCCTGCTAGTCTCTATGGTGATGTACTTTCTTTGGCGGGAATGTTCTAGAGGATCACATAAAATATATCCATCTCCGTAGGGACAAGCAGGACACACCAACAGGCCAAGCTACAAGTCAGATCTGTAGAGAGGCGACCCCGCTCACAGTCAGAATGCATGTTTTTCACAGATTTTTTTATTTTTATTTTTTTTTTGGTAATAAAAACATCGGCAGTTGTTCACATGCAAAACAGACAAATCTAACACTGTGGAACATTCTAGGCCAAGCAATAACATCTCCAATGAGAAAAGCAGGAGGCAGACCCCCAGCAGAAAAATTACATAATGCATCTTTAAAAGTCCTATACTGCACAACATTGACTCTTGTGAGCTTTAAGCCATGTTAGAATGTTGTTATCTCCTCAAAAACATTCCTGGGGTTGTGTTTTGTTTCATTCACACATGTTTGAGTAATTCTGCATTATTAGCCTGTCTACATCACCGAATCTCAAAACGCTGTCAAGTTAACAGTTACCTTTAATTAGATAGAAGATCTGAAATAATCCAAAAAATTCTAGTGAAGGTGTATGGAGTTTAAAACACAGTGGACACGTGACTTCTATGTGTTAGTGTTTTCTAATTGAGAGAAGAGCTTAAATATGCAGGGTTTGTGTGTTAAACATGTGTGAATGAAACAAAACGCAACTCCAGGTATGTTTGTGATGAATAAACATTATAGCAGATTAGAAAATGGAGGAATATGGCCCCTTTAAAAGAAATCCACCCTGAACCCTTGAACTCTGAACCTCGAGTGCTAACTGATTCTATCGACATGACAGTTTAGGGTTAGACAGACAGTCTCACCTGCTCCTTGAGAAGGAGGGCCATGCGGTCACACATCTGGTTTCCGTCGATGGAGGTGAGGGCGATGTAGAGGAAGAGCCCGTACAGGACGGGTTTGGGGATCCACTGCAGAGGGACGGGCAGAAGCAGCACCGAAACGCCAATGAAGATGTTTGCAGCAAGAGACGTCAGCCGGGTCTCCTTCACCTGGACAATACTGACCACAAATACGTACACGTCAATGAGGGCAGAGCGTCAAATACACATACAGGAGCTTTAGGGTTGTGACAGCAGCAATAATGTTGTTTTATTAATATAATCTTTTTAATTGAGTGTTTAGAAAAGCGCTATATAAATAAAATGCATTATTATAGAGCAAATATGGCACTGAGATCTTATATTGTTGGACTGGGAATATATTTTTTACATATCCAGACTATATGTTAATGTGATCAATATCAGCCATCGTGATCAAAAAATTAAAATGATCAGTATGGACTAGGGCTGCACGATTATGGAAAATTGTCTAATTCCAATATTTCTAACAAGTATTACAATTGCAATTAGCTCAAGTTCAAAATAAGTGATTGATTAATTGTGAAGCCCTTGTATCAATCATTAAAAATCTTGATTGGAGCATTTCGAACGCTACAGTATATGATGCTTAAATTCAGTTTTGTGCATGTGCTACCAAGTGAAAACCTTAACTTTGACCCCTCTGTATTATTTTTTATCTAATTATAAAAAATACAGTTAGAATACCTCCAGAGGGGTTTGAAAAGCTCTATTAGCTGTCAGTAATTATACAGGATTGAAGTAATGACCACTCAGTACTCTTATTTTGGGAAGTGATTACATTTCTATGTATATTATATATGGCTACTCTGCCCTCCTATGATGACAAGAGACGTGCGTATGACTGAGAATATAAATATAATATAGTATAAGATGGTTCTTGAAAGTAATCAAAGGCCTTTCTGTTCAAATTAAAGTTGCTTGTCTACTTGAACTTGTGATCACACGCCTCATTATGTAAGTCCTCCATCAGTTATATGTTTGGTGCTTTTAGCTGTAAAGAAGAAAATTAGGTCACAGTGAGAATTTATCTTAATCAAAAGTGCAGTTTCCATCCACTTAAGGCTGATCAGGGGTTGCTGAGAGGTGAGGACAGGAGGAGACTAGCAAAAGCATGAATTAATATTTACACCTTGTATTCAGGCAGAGAATTCGAGTCCTGCTCTTGCATGTTTAAAGCCTCGGGAAATTTGGCTTGAAATGTTAATGTTTTTCTGACATAAAACTGGTTTGTTCACATAATGTAAAGATAACATTGAACTTATTATAAAGGCGTCTAATTGGCTGTGCTCAAATAAAGCCTCTGTACACAATGGTAGAAAGTCAGTGGATTCTTCAAGGGCACATGGGTGGAAAGGGGAGACTTCAATGATACTAATTACATTATACCTTTTATACATAGGTTTCTTTCAATGAGCAGTGAGCACAGTATAAATATCTATAATTTAATAATCATAGAAAACTGAATAGATTCTTGGATTAGAGAAATCCAAGTTCATTAGTGAGGCTAGTAGCATGGACAGGAGAAAACCAAGATTCACATTTGGCATCTGGACATTTAAAGGGACAGATTTTTTACCCCATCTATTTGAGCTATTTGAATTTGCCCTAGTACAGATATATTGCATAAGCAGCTCTTAGGGACAAAACAGGTCTGCTGCGTGCTAACTGCATCAAATTAGAAAGCATTTTATTGACCCATAATAAGGAAGTATGTGTTAGCATGCTAGTCATTAGCTTTCGTTAGTCATGGCATAACTCCACACTGGTTCCTGAGTGTTGTGAAAAGTGCTTATAAAGAATTGTTGATAAATAAGGATGGCCAAATGTATAAAGTGCAAACAAATGAAGTAGTTCTGTTTTTGAGATCAGGCCCAGAGCCTTCGACTTGGACTGTTAGAAGGAGTCTCCCATTAATCCTAGACGGGATAAATATATTTGTCTGTTTCAAACTAACATGTAGATAGGCCTCTTTATTACACATTATGAGGATGTTGTGGATTTGTTTTTAGTATTCTAACTCTGTTGGACAGTGTCATATTCCTCCATGTAAAACACCACTTTCCCTCTGTGTCTTGAGTCATTTCTAATAAACAATCTGAGGGGGGAAATTACTTTTTGGTTCAACAAACAGCATTAAAAATCACCACGAGTTGCGGCTTGGAGTTAATTTGTTCCCAAATCTAAATACACATTGGGGTGAATAAATATCCAACATTCTCAATACCGAGAAAATATGTGTATCATCAGTTATGTCAAACACTGCATAGCTGCATTTGCCCTATTCACGGCACTTTGCACAGATCAAAGATATTACACAAAACTGACTCAAAACAGTTACCTGCTCAAAAACATACCTGGAGCTGCGTTTTGTTTCATCTACACATATTTGACCCTTTATTATTAGTTTGTCTACATCTACAAAGTTCCATCTTGTGATGTCATGCAGTGGTAGTTTTCAAGTTGACAGCTCCTTTTACCTTTAGTTCAGTAGATATGGTCAATTCCAGAGCTGAAATTATCCAAAGAATTCAAGTGAAGGTGAACGGAGTTTAAAAACACAGTGGAGCACTTCCTGTATTACCACATGACATCACAAGATGGAACAGGTGGACTGGACTGTTTTCTGTTCTGAGAAAAACTCCGCTTTAATATGCAGGTTTTGTGTGTTAAACGAGTGTAAATGAACCAGAGGACAACTCCAGGAAACAACATTATAACAGATCAGAAAAGAGTGTAATATGGGCCCTTTAAACACTGTATAGGGGTTTCTATTTGCTCTATTCATGCACGGATTAATCCTGGCTGAATGCTAACTAGATTTCTGCACATGGCACATGGCTGCAGTGATAAGACCAATCCTCTCATCTCCTCTGAGCTCCTTCACCTCTTCCCCCCGCAGAGAAAATGCTTAGTTACACAGTAATCATGCAATCAGTGAGGAGCAGGATACAGTAGTCTGCAACACAAAATTACAGTGGCTTCACACTCCAAAGACGACCTTTAATTGAGCATTTGATTAGCGGCGCATCGATGGGAGGTGTCACTCACGTCTCGTAGAGGTGTCCGCCTTCAACGCGCTGCTCCACGAAGGCCAGCTGCCGCACGTGCAGCGTGGAGTGAGGGAACGCCGCGTGCATCCACGGCAACCCCATCACCGACATCAGGATGTTAATGAGGCCGGAGAGCATCAGGTCCCAGTGGTAGGCTGTGCCCTTCAGCAGCCTGTGGACAGAGTGCTCTGTCACAATGTGCAGACAAACTACCACACAAATACACAAAGACAAGTGTGCATATCTATCCATGATTATACAGTCCTCTCATTTGTTACACTTTACCATAGAGTGTGTACAGACGGGACTAACGAAGTGTGACGTCACCCATAGCTTTCGGCTCTTGACAAATTAAGCTCATGATGCTAGTGGTTATAGAAGAGAATTTGGAGCTGAGTTCCATATTATGAATACAGTGGGATCATGCAGAGCTGGTTAATATGAACATTTTAAGACCAAAATGACGAGGCTCACTGCAGCTGTTACAGAAAGAGGGGGTGACAGTTTTTCAGTGTAAAGTCAATTGGAGCCGCTGGAGCTGGAGGCACCCCCACACTCACTTCCTATTTGGAACACTAACGGGTTTTCCATTTATATTAACAGTCTGTGCACATGACCGAGATCACTACCAGATTTTACAAAAAACAACGCACTTATTGGTTTTAATACAGAGTCAACAGCCGATAAAAACTGGCCTGATGACTGCATTTAGCCCCCGGGCCTTAGTTTGGACAGTTGTAATGAAGTGTCAAATTACAGAAGAAGCAAATAATGAGTCGCCTCTTCAAGGCAATATAAAGATACTGACTGTACATAAATCTTGGTGAAACTGAAATCGTGATCTGGCTGCAGGACAAATGCGATATATTTTGACATATTGCCCACTCCTATTTAAAAGTACTACTGGTTCACACAACTTCAGTTGTTTTTGTAGCTTAAACAAGACCAACATGCACAATTTTGAAGTAAAGAGATAAGAGCAGATGGAAATGAGAGGCCAGTGTCTACAATATTGCATTTGAGACACCGCTAATGACTCTATTTTATGTCAATGCAAAGATTTAATGAGGTGAAAAAGTCTTGAAACATTTTATGAAAAGATAAAACATTAAATATTACCCACATCAATCCCTCAATAAAATGATCTGAGATACAGTGCAGCACTATGCCTACAGTGGCTGCCGAAGCTTTGATGTCGAATGTGGGAATGCAGAAGGATCAAAACACCACCCAGAGACATGACCACAAGACAAGGGGCAGAGAGACAGATTTACATACAGTGCACTCATATCTCACACTGAGCTTGTGTCTCAAACACAAATGTAAAGGGCAGAACACTCCTAAGGTTAGTTTTGCCCTTCATTGTGAGAGGAAGGCTTTCACTGCTCACTGTCTCACCATTTAACTTGAGAAAATGTATGTTTCAGACCCATACATCATGTGAATACAATAACGCTACAAGACAGCCCTTTAGCTTGATGCTCTAGACATGTTTTTGCTTATGCTATTTCCACTCTGTATGTCAACTCAAAGCTTTTATCATTACGGAGTCATTTGCCCTTGACTGTGACATTCAAACACGCAGAGTTGCAATGCTTTGTGCACAAGCCTATGTTTTCATTGTATATTGTGATTATGTGAAAAATAACATGGCAATATATTCTAAATAGGCTTCTTCTCAATGTCTCAGTTTGAACTCTTTATTCTTAATGAGGTTGCAGAGTTATAAATTATACAAAAGCTGACGATAATGATGTTTTTATGCTACAACAACAAAAGGCCTACTCAAGACAATTACCTGCAGTGCATCACTGTCTATGCAAAGAAAGTGTCTCATTATTTGATCAAAGCCATGTTCATTTATTTTCCTGATGGATACATTAGTTTAAAAAGTAAATAATTTAGCACAGTATCTAAAGGGCAGCAAAAGGTAGAGCCATTCGCCCACTCATCAGAGCTGATCAATCCTCACTTCCAACCCTGAGTACAGTGTGTGTACTGTTACTCTGTCCTTGGGCAAGAAACACCCAAATGTGACCCCATAAAGTGATTTATTATATTATTTAGTGCTAGAATACTGCAAGATTGCAAATTAATGTTAAAGGTGCACTATGTAACTTCTAAGCTGGCGCGTCCGCTACTTGCTTGTCTCCATGATGTTAGTTCTTTTCCTGGAATGTTCCACACTAGAGCATTAAACATATCTCCCTTGCAGTTGTTCAATTACAGGTGTTTTATAGCTCAAAAATACCTTTAAGAAACCCTCCACCTGAAAATGTACACAATGCATCTGTAACAATATTGTTTATATAGAAAAATTAAACAAAATACAGAAAATAAATAAAATAAAAATGAATATATGTCCCCTGTCATTCTTTAAAAAGGAAATCTGCTCTCATTGTGTAAGACTGAATTAAAATACTTGTGTCCAAATTACAGTTCCCTTTGTTTTAATCTGGTAGTATTTCCATGGCGATATTTTGACATCTTTAAGCTGAGGCAGGAGAACTGACATAAATAGCCTGAAGTGTTTGCAGCTGCAGCCATTTTCTTGGTGACATACAATTGACAAACTCTGAAGGTTAAAGACAAGCAAACTGTATTAATTGATACAACCCCAGTGCAGCGGCCTTTGGATTTCAACTGAACAAATCAATAACATGGCCACAAAATGATGATTCTTCTTCTTATTTGAAGCTGACATCCAATTAAAGTTTGAGTCATAAATCTAGATAATAAGTGTCCTTCTTTACAGAGTTTAGCTGGGCTGTCGCCGAGCAAAAAATATGCTTTAAAGGAGTTTGGAAAATGTAAAATCAGAACAAGACTGTACAAGTTCAGCAGCTTGTTTTAGCTGTGAGTCTTCTTCAGAGCCCTGACTGTGACAATTTAACTCACATGTCAAATTTACGGTTGAGTTAATCAGCTTTCCTCAAACAAACCAGCAGATATACTGAGGATGTAGTCAGGATCAGTGTATGGTGTGTATGGTGTGGCCAGAGGATACTTAGAACCCTTTTGAAGCGTCACAATCAGAATATAGCACTAATTAAACCCGAACACTCTGAAAATGCTTATGTCGTTGTTTAAATTCCTGGTCGTGCCTCATTATCTCCGTCCTGTTCTCAGAAAATAGAGACTTCAGCTGCTGGTTCACACAAAGGTATTTCTCTGGAGCAGTCATTACCAGACCTGGTATATGTAGAAACTTACGTACGATACGATATTTTCACAATATATATTTCATGGTACAATATTTATTCTGATATTTTGTGGAGGCTAACAAAACTGTGAATATGCTACTTTTTCCTCTTAAAATGCCCTGACAAGACTTAATCCATAGAACTAAGATTTAATCACTGCAGTCATGTAGTCTGCAGTAAATTGGAGCAAAGGATCATAGTCTGTGTAGTTCCCTGTTTTTTTTAAGCTATTGCTGCACCATAATCATTCGTTTAAGCAAAGAGACTTGTATATTATGATGGTCCAAGACAGTACAATATCACGATATATCAGTTATTGTTACAGCTCTAATTGCTAGATTGTCAAACACAAGTATTCTCTTAGAAAATACAAGTAGAATAAAAATAAAATAAAAAATATTATAAAGAGAACCTATATAAAGAAGTTTTAACATCACCGATCTGCAACACCAAATGAAAATGCATTTTAATAGAGAGCTATTAGAGAAAACAAAAGGCTGTACTTGGTTAATAAAGAAACACTAAGTGTTTTATGGGCTTGTCATCTCATAATGAAAGAAGGGCACTAGTGAAATTAAATCATGTTCTTTTAGTAGTTAGGTACAGATTTATTCTCAGCAGTCATGACAGAAATGTACTGGGTTGGGGCAAGATCTTGTGCCATCAGATCTTGAGAGACAAAATGACCACAAGACTATGCACGCATGAGAAAAATGATCTTGTGAGATATATATTTTTTCCATGTGTTTACATCTGGCTTGAATTAAAAAGGGGCTAAAGATGCTATACAGTAATTCCCAAAAAGCAGTACTACAATACAACACAATCATACAATTTAGTTATTAGAAATTATGTAAAAATCCTGCTTAATCTGGTTCTCATGGACCCAATATGGTATCTCATCTCATTTTGTGAAATCTGTATCATATCCCACCCCTAAAATCTATCTAATTTTGTGTAGAGTAATGTTTGTATACTGAGATCTTTACCTGTTTTCTGGCGCATTTGTCAGTGACACTACAATGTTCTGGTCAATGAAGATGAGCAGTGCCAGTAGAAAGCCGAGCCCCATGGCGCTGACCACGTTGAGAGCCGACAGACGCTCGAAAGGAGCCACGTTGAAGATCGGCCGGTTGTGAACTTTAAACACAGGAACTGTTCAGAAGAGAAAGTAAAAATTAAAGCCTGATAGATGTATTCATTTCTATTTCTTGTATAACATAGTCCATATACAAGTTGTTAATCAGAAGGCGTAGGTAAAACAGCTACTACTTTTTGCCAGTTATTTGACAATCTCAATAGAAGGAAATTATACAAACCAATTAAACAAAACACTAATACACACATGCTTTTGGTTACCTGCTCTGAATACGTATATGTGGATACTGAAGATGAAATATTTTTCATTATTACAAATAAATGGATGTGGTTGGATGTTCAAAACATTTGACAGAGAAATAAGATGTCTAATCCCAGAACTCCCTCATTCAAACAGAGACTACAAGGAGCTAAATTACCAGGATATTCCTTTGGGTGGCAAGAGGCAAAGATACATTTAACAGTTAAATGATTTTATGAAGGACCTCAACTTGATTTAGTTTTATGATAATTAAAAGTCCACTTCCACTTTGTTAGCACTTTTTGTTGTGAACAGTTCTATAATTACTATATATACTATACATATACTGTATAATGGTATTCCAATTCAAAACACCAAATGCTCGACCATAAATATCCTTTCTGCTCTGAGCAATCTGAGCAAGTAATCTAAAACTAATCAAACTCAATCTTGTGTAATAACTTGTGTTTTGAAAACATCTATCCTCTCAAATAAGCCAGTGTATTTTTAGTCCAAATTTTAGCCTGCATCTCCTCAGATGCTACAAATTGGTTGCATTTGGTTACATTTAGTGAGCAATGATTACAATACAATAATAGCACTATTGACTTATTTTCTCTGGAGGTAGAGAAGAATAAAATTGGCTAGCCCCTGAATTTAGATTCACTTGAGGCTTTGGCACTGGTTCCCTGTGCTTCCCGGTCCATCCCAGGAGAACAGCTGCTGCTTTGGCAACGATGAATGGTGTCTTGAATTTACACTAAACAATAAGGGAATAAATGCTGCGCATCTCCGCCAGCTTTGGGCACTGATTAAGAAACAGTAGAAAGAAGACAGTCACTGTCTAGGGCTGTCCTCTGTGCTTGAAAGCATCAGAGATTGAATCTAAACCATTTTAGGATTTTCAATTAATACAATTTGGAAGTTAAAATATTGATGACGTAGAGTAATAACATTTTAAAATCAAATGTTTTCCTTTTGCCTCTTCATAAAGGGGATGAGGGTGGTCTTATAAATAGGATGGCCATCATGTTTATTGACAAAATTCAATTATTAGTTTGTTACCAATGTCTTAATTCAAACACATTAATTTCCCCTCCAGCTATGATCACTTTCTGCCTGAAATTAGAGAGAGTAATGTTCAAGGACAGCACTGCAGTTGATGTATTTCAATTATAAAATCTATTCTGTTTGTGAGTGCATTAGGAGCCAAAATGCAAATGTACCAACATTAGTGCTGATGTCAAGCATAAAGGTGTAAACAGGAAATAGACTTGAACCCTTGGGCAGGCAATCTCTAAATACCCACTTTCCTTGACTTCAAAATGGCAGCTGACAAGTAAATCTTTTTGTATGACACCGACCCAAAACACTCACTGTCACAGTGAAGCCCACATTTCTGCAGGAGCATGACACAGGAGTTATTTTAAGATGCAAAACAAAGAACCGTTTGACAAATTATCTCCTCTCACAAGTCCGAGATGAGTTTTGAGCAGCAGTTGGGCTCTTTGCTTATCACCTCATCACTCATTAAAGGCTGTGAAGGGCCATATATGTCTGTGCATGTTGTATAGGGAGGAGGAGGTGCAGCGGGGGAGAGAGGGAGTGGGCCTCGGGCTTTCTCTGTGTCTGTTTTTCAGCACTGCACGTTGTTAGAGGTTTGACAGCTGCGTGATTTCTGAGGTTTTTTTGTAGAAAGGGCAAAAAGCTCCCAGAATGAATCTTCTAACAGCACCCTGACTGAAAAGAAACCACATGGACTCCACTAAATGACGGCTTTCTTACTCCGTTAGGTGGAAATAGGTGCTTCAAGTAGTCCAGGAAAACTGAATAATGGAATATGTAAAATGTGGAGATAGTCTTCATCATTTGAACTTCTCCAGAGCAAGTCATTCAGTGTGCTGTTCTTTCACAAATTAAATCAGCAAAGATTTTACACTTTTGCTTGCTCCAGTTACCATGGCTGAGAACTGGCACAAAGTGTTTAATATGCACCTGTGACCTGCTGTATTTGGATCATACAAGATAATTATGTTAAATATTCTGTGCTGTTATTTAAGCCTGTCTCAATAATATCTATATCAACTTATTGTTTAATATATGAAAGATGGAACTATATAGGGATTGTTTGTTTATCAAGTTGCAACGCTAGCTAATGGTGTCTTCAGCGCACTAAAACAGTTTATCACCCTATGATAAAATAAATTGTGATGCTAAATTAACATTAGTGAATGGGATACGTCTTGATGATCCGTATGTGTTAAATGTAGGTGAGTAAATAACCAGAAGAAATGGCTCAAATTTCAGTAGCCAAACATACAATTATACCTAATCGACACAATTAGCCGAGCCCCCCGGGAGAGCCTGAAATCTGCTAAAATCCTACAAGGCACTGACATGATACCAGGCAGGGCAGCGGCTCTTTCTGCAGGAGACATGCATAGTAGAACACGAAGTGACGTGATAATCCCCTATATTCATGGGGTCAATATTTATTGTGGGTACTTTTTTTTTTCTACAGTAATCAGAAATTTTTGGATTTAAGTTGTAGAAGGTTGAACTGCGGCACGGTGGCTGAGTGGCAACACTCAGGCCTCACAGCAAGAAGGTTGCGGGTTCCCCGGGTCGCCCGGGCCTTTCTGTGTGGAGTTTGCATGTTCCTCCCCGTGTCTGGATGGGTTTCCTCCGGGTACTCCCGTTTTCCCCATCAACCCAAAACATGCCCGCACCCCTATGAACTAACATCAAGGACCATGTTGTCCACCCTCCTGTGGGCTCACCACCTGCAGAGGGGTTCATAGGGGGGGTCAGGTGCTATGAGTATTGGGCAGCAAGCTGCCCCCGCGACCCAGCCGGATTAAGCGGGAGAAGATGGATGGATGGATGGATGGAAGGTTGAACTTCTATGACTCATTACATCTGCAAACAAAGTATGCAAGTGTTTCATTCTGCTGTTTATTTGCAGCTGATGGTTTTTTAACAATATTGTAGATTTAGAATAGCTTTTGTGCTTTAAATCTGTTTTGGGGTGTCAGTGGTATAGATTAGTTTCAATATCATCGTTTATTTACTTCAGCAAAATATCATACTTCAAAACGTGTTATCTTGACAGGCCTAGTGTTAATGGATGGTTAATATAAATAATGAACTTGTCACTGATGTTGGGTTCAAAATTTGTGAATTTTCTTTCATCTAAAAATACAGTATAATCAATAATGGAAGGCTGCACTTGAGAATGTGATTATCACTACCACAGTATCATCACAATCTGAAAACCATGAAGTGACTGCTGTGTAACGACTGGAGAAAATGGACAGTTAATATGTGTTTTTGTTATTTTATTTTTTTACACACTTTAGATGGTTGGTACTTTTAGGCTGTTTTAATTCTTTGCCAACTAACACGAACAGGGCCGGAGCGCAAACTATGAGAATGGGTCAGAGTCCTGATTTATTAGAGAAGTGCCGCTGGTTCAACTCCAGTCTCTGCATGTCCTTAAGCAAAGTACTCAGCAGTTTGACAGTAATACTTGCTCAAGCTTGTGCAAATACATTAAAGTGTAATTTCTATATAGTTTTAAAATTCATGGTATAAATTATAAATAATTTTATGGTAAGAATACAAATCCTATGGGGGGGTAGTTGCAATAATTTAAAAAGCAAATAAAACCACATTCCTTTCTTTTTTTTTTAAATTGTGGATTCATTCGTTTAAAGGTGCACTATGTAACTTTTCGGTTGGGGGGGTCTGTCATTTCTTATATGGATATATCATTGATCTGCTTGGTATGTTCCAGAGTATGACATTACACAGATCTACCTTGCGGTTATTTAATTACAGATGGTTTAATAGCTCAAAGATAAACACCATTCTGACTGTGAGGCTCTACTTGGTCTGGTTTGGTCTCCATGAAGATAGAAAGGTTTAATGCCATACTGTGAAACATTCCAGTCAAAGCAATAACATCCCCTTGAAGAAAAGCATTGTATGTTTTATTGTTATTACTGTTGTTAATCTGTTGTCTTGTTCGACAACAGATTTGACCAAAAACTGAACCTATCAAGATGTCTGTCAAGATACTAAGCTGGTCACGTTGTGGTGATGGACCTCATATATACAATAACCACTTGGTAGCTTCTTTGGGTGTCCATGTTATTTCACAATTAGTGCATATTGGCATACTTGGTTTATGGTGTCTAATGCATATGTAACATATGTGTGAATTTGTGCCTTTCTGGGATTATAGTTTGAAATTGTGAAAAAATAAATAAACTGAAACTGAAAACTGAAACATTTGACTCCACTAGAAAAGTTACACAATGTACCTTTAAATAAGATGTGTTCAAGTTGTCTACAACCTTGAAATATCAGTTTCAACATACATTCGCCTGTATGGGACTTGTGTAAGTCATATGTTAATGGCCTGTATCAAAGTGGCCTCCAGTGCTTTACAAACAGGTTTTATTGCCTGTGACTCTGACTTTACTCTCCAATGTCATACACATAAAACAGCCCTAACAAAGTCTATAGGTTATTTAGGTATAACTGTGCCCTTGTGTCAGTGAGTGCTTAATCTACCTAAAACAGCCCTTCACAAATTATAATCAAGCCTATCTTATTAAAGGGCCCATATGACACTATGTTATAAAATGTCTTCATCACAAACATCTGGAGTTGTGTTTTGTTTCATTGACACGTTTACACATAAATGCTGCATATTTAGGCTGTGCTCTGAGCTCTCCAACTGAAAACACTCTGTTCTACCTTGTGATGTCATGTGGTACAGTAAGTGCCCCACTGTGTTTTTAAACTCCATACACCTTCACTAGAAACATTTGGATAATTTCAACTGTGGAATTGCTAGTCTATTGAACAAAAGGTAAAGGTGGCTGTTAAAAACTACAGCTTCATGACATCATAATGTGGAAAAGAGTATTTTGAGCTTTGGAGATGTATAAAGGTGTGAAAAGAAACGGTTATTCAAACATGTGTGAATGAAACAAAACACAGGCATGTTTTGAGGAGGTAACAACATTCTAACACGGCTTAAAGACAATCCATTTTTGTGTGATATAGGACCTTAAATAATGATGACTGGATAAAAAGACAGTACCTACAGCTCAATAGAATGTACTGAAGAGCAGATACTGTAACCAGACTGTTAACTGTGGCTTGGGCATTTGCACTTTCAGGTGTAAAAAACACGGAGTATTGTAGATAGGACTTAGAAGCTTTGTTACTCTGCACCACTGTGTCTGGGGATGTGAGCACTCCTCTTGTCTCACACATCCGCCCTTTTTAACACTTTTTAGATCCATCCAGTGGGAGGCACCGAGCTCCAGGTTGAAACTACATTTACGGTGAAGAAAATTACTTTTGAAACTAGCAGCTACTCCCACTTTGCAACTGTCTAAGTCAAGAAAAGGTCACTTGAAATGTTACGGCCACACACTCCCAGTTAACTTTGATGAAATGATTGTTTCTGCAAATATATGTTTTTTTTTACCTTCTAGCTAAAATGTCCACTTAGCGTCCGCTGCTGATGCACTGGTAGCACAGTACAGGCATACCGCCACACTAAATTCACTGGGGCTCTAAATGTCCCGCAAAGCAATAAGTGATACTAACGTTCAATGTCACTGAAGATGTAGGAGCCGATGAAGGAGAACATGAGAACGGAGATGGGCAGGGCGCAGTCGGACAGCACCTCCCTCACTTTGGCATGCAGGAAGGGACTGGCAAAGAAAGACAAAGAGAGACAAATAATACAAGAATACAATTATGGTGGACAGGACAAGGACAATGGTTGCAATCCTCACACTGCTTAAGTACCTCGGTCCGCCTTTTGCGTACACAA
The DNA here is from genome assembly GCA_030686955.1 of Odontamblyopus rebecca. NCBI lineage: Eukaryota > Metazoa > Chordata > Actinopteri > Gobiiformes > Gobiidae > Odontamblyopus > Odontamblyopus rebecca. The sequence continues at coordinate 15,450,599 of CM060670.1, read as the reverse complement.
TTCAATCCAGCATTGAGCCTGATTTGATTACTAGGAGCAATCAGAAGTAGAATATTTAATGCTTATTAAATCAAAGACGGGAACAGAGGCTTTGACGGAAAAGGTACATTTGTAAAAGCCCTGTCTGAAAAGTTCCCATGAGGAGTCTGGGAGTCTTCGGAGTCAAGGCTCCACTCTGCAGCACGCGCCATCAGGGGACAATACCTGCGGTGATTTATCTCAGTGAGAGCTGCTCAAACTGTACAGGCACAACTGAGGATCATTTACAATACAGGATACAGTTAAGATAGAAAATGTGCTCCTGGTTTATTCTGATTAAGTCTTGGTTTTCCATCTGGTTTCCCCATCGACTGTATAAAGAAGTGGACTAAGGGAGTGTGACGTCACCCATAGCGTCCAGTTCCAGTCATATGAAGCTCATGAGGCTAGCAGTTATAGGAGCGAGTTAGGAGCCAATTTCTGTATTACGAATAGGAATTTATTTACGGACGAAACTGCAAAATATAAACACCAGGATCATGTAGAGTGAGCTAATTCGAACATTTTAAGACAAAAATGAAGAAGTTCAGTGCCGCAATTACATTGGGGTGACAATTTTTCATTGTAAAGTCAATCGGAGCCAGAGTCAATGGAGCCGGAAGCGCCCCCATGCTCACTTCCTATCTGCAACGTGGCAGCTAGCGGGTAAGCTAAGTCCATTTATATACAGTTTGTGGTTTTAACATATTTAGTTCAGGTTTGTTTTACTTCTGGACTTCTTTTTGGCTGTGTTTAAAGGTGCATTTTGTCGCTTTTTTGACAGATACATGTATCATGGAGATTTAATGCATTCTATTCTACGTTCCTTTCTTCCTATTCAATCTTTCTTACTAAATTTTAAAGATTTTATTGCTCTGTACCTGCAATACCTTGAAAAACATGAATTCTTACTTAGCACATACCCACCTCTCTACAGATCTGACCTGTAACTTGACTAGAAGAGTCACCTGCTTGTCTCCATGGAGATGGGTAGGTTAAATGCCATACAATGGGAAATTACAGGCAATGCAATGACATTTCCAGGGAGAGAAGGAGGTGGTGGATCAGAATTTACAAAGTGCACCTTAAAGACATATTGTTGTTCTTGATGAGTCATGGTTTAGCGCTGCAGTTAGTCCTTACTTTGTCCGCATTTGTTATATCATTTTTTTCATTTATTGGTCTTAAATTTTGTTTAGCCTGAGTGAGATGTATTTTCCCTGGAAGTTCTTGTTGTGAATTCGTTGTGAGGCACTGAGCTGCAGAGTGCTGTACTTACCTGCGTTTGAACTGGTACAGAGTGTAGCCCATCCATAAAGTGCCCAGCATCAGCAGCATACACAGCAGCGGCCGCTCACGACTGCAGTGAATGATGGATTCTGGGAGCGCGTTCAGAGCAAAGCCGGCTGCTACACTGCTCCTGTTCGCCACCATCGCGTCTACGCTCCGGTGCAGGTCCACACTTCTGTTTGATAATGTTGGAGGATGGTAGTACCTCTGAAAAACTGAAAATCACACAGAAATCTATTAAAATTGAAAAATGTCAGTGTTTTTTTTTTTCCTCTTAGTAACAAGGCATTCATAGGTTTGCAGGCAGGAGACTTTTACCATTCAGAAGATATAATTTTTAGTTTTAAAATCACTATGGCAACTGTCCAAATTTCTCTTCATTCTGAGCCCCATGGGCAACTGCTTACTAAATCAAAAATATTTTCCTTTGACAAAATAAATTGACTAACAGGTGCATTATTACTTTTTGGACCTATTTTTCTGCATGGAGATTTTTACTTTGCTTAGAATATTCCACAGTATGCTCCATTTAACATATTTATCTGAATGTGACTGCACCAGCCCAAAAGGTTATAGGTTAGAACTGTGGGAAGGCGACCCCACTCATTGGAAGAAAGTCTGTTTTTTAATACATTTTTGAGCGATAAAAACACCCATGATAAAAACAAATGTAAGCAAAGCAATAACATCTGTGTAGCCTCCACTAGGAAAGTGACATAGTGCAGTTTAATCAGGTAAAGGGGGAGGCAATGCTTGTGTATAACGGAGAACAGTGGTAAATGTATACTGTTGAACAAGGTTAAAAACATTGTAGCTCTATTGTTTTGAGTTGAGGTTCCCATCTCTCTAAACTTTAAATTAAAAGAGCTACAACAACATAAACCACAGTTCAGTTCTCAGGACCGATTCACAGCCACACAAACAAAATTGTTAGTGTCAGATTAGGTTTCTCTCTTTGCATCCCCAAAACAAGCCTCTATCGTGTCACTATGGGATGGGCTCAAGCTGGTGCTGCATCTACAAGATTTAAATTATTTAGGGATCTTTTGCTCTGCTAATGGTCTACGCTCTGCAGCCCAATGGCATTAGCTGAAATCATACAGACATACATTTAATCTGAGATATTAACAGCTACTTGAAAATGAAGATACAACTTGTGTAGGAGTGGTACTCAGCAAAAAGCATACCGTTATGTGATTCACAGATCTAAACTTTATTAGAAATGGAAGAACTAAATCTCAGCAAACATTTAAAGGCTCAGGATTTACATCACTGCAAAATGAAAATTGGTTCTGTCATCTCTGCTCAGCTCAGCACTTTGCAAACACCACAACAAAGGTGTAGTAAGGTACAATCGTTATTTCCAATAGAAAATCCAGTAGGATAGTGTGAGTTTGCTTCTAGTTGGATTTTTAAAAATAACTTAGTAACCTGAGTGTTATATTCATGTTTATTTTGCCTTTCACATAAAAAACCTTGCTTAAAAATGTACAGGATTAGTGTTGTAATGAGCAGAACACATTTACATTATGGTATTGGAATAAAACACAAGTCCAAGTTTTAAACCTAATTGATGAATTAAACCAAAACACAGAACTTAAGAACGTAATTAATCCACAATGGCTAAATTCAAACTGAAATAGAAAACCTTAAAGATGTGCTTCCAGCTCCAACTCCGGCTCCAATTCACTTTGTATTGAAAAAAGGTTGTTCCTCTCTGTAAATGCTGCTGTCATCCTCATTTTCTTCATAAAATTTTCCTCTTAACCTGTTCTATTCCTAATATGGAACCTGGCTCCTAATTTGACCTCTAGCTTTAGCTCGTACTAGCTTCAGTGAGCTTCATTTGATTGGACCCAATGCTATGGGAGATGTCACACTCCCTTAGTCCACTTCTTTACACAGTCTATGCTGCCACCATGGAAATGTTTAGAGTGTTTCACAGTATACCAATAGTTTATAGTATTAAACCATTCCAAACCAAACCAAATTAGAGGTTAGATCTATGGAGAGGCGACCCCCCTCACAGTCAGAATGTCTGTTTTTCTAGGTATTTTTGAGTAATAAACCCATCCGTAATGTAATAAATTAAACAGCGTAGGTAGAGCTGTTTAATGTCATACTGTGGAACATTCCAGGAAGAGCAATGTCATATCCATAGAAACAAACAGGTGATGAACTCCCAAACAAAAAGTTATATAGTGCACCTTAAAGAAGAGTTACTTATCTGTATCTTTAAAAAATCATTGTACACCGCTTGAAGGGCACCGGTCTAACCTGAAAATGATGCTACTAGCTCATAATTCTAATAAGTGTTCAGATTACCAGCATTAATTACCATCTGTAGCCTGATTAATGATGTTCTATGATACTGTATATGTGATGGATGCCTTTGATTTGAGCAGACAGTGATGAGCAGACCCTTATGTGAATATAATCAAGCCCCAGCCTCTGCCTACACTTTAACACATCTGTGAATGATAAGAAGACACTATTACAGGAGTTTGCGAATGTCAGTGGAGTGCTCTGATGAGTTCATAACATCAGCTATACTCTGCTCTTTCCTTTTCCTCACACATATACGAGACAGGACCGGCCGTTATATCCGAGCCAGGATACACCGCAGCGCAAATGTATTCACTCTTGGTACCGCAAAATATTTGGGCTTGAAAGTGTCAGCAGAACGCTCCAGGTTAATGTTATGGTAATGGAATCTGTGGGAGCGAATTTTACAAATAGTTTCTCAGAATTGAACAAAAACAGCAACACAAACAAAAATACATTCTTAGCGTTGATGTTTTCCAAATTAAACAAAAGGTGCCCTATGTATGTACTTTCTTATTTCTACAGATATGTCATTTCTCTCCTTTTAATGTTCCACAATATGACATTAAACAGATCTACCTTGCATGTATTCAGTTACAGTTGGTTTTATTGCTCAAAAATACCTAGAAAAACAGGCATTCTGACTGTGAGCGGGATTGCCTCTCCACAGATCTGACCAGTAACTTAGTCTGGTTTGGTCTCCATGATGATAGAAAGTTTTAATGCCATACTGTGAATTTTTTTTTTAATTGTGAAAGCAAGAGCTATTATGAAACAAGTTTATTCCTGACTTTCTTACTTGCAAAGCAGGGTTATTGTGCAATTACAAGTACATATTTATACAGATATAATTGAAGGCCGTTTATAATTTCTTAAATAATTGCATGTGATAAGAATGAAAATGTAAAGTCCCCTGTTTGAAACACTACAGTCTCTGCTATGACTTCAATTAAAATCATAATCGCAACAAATATAGATTTTATTTTTGGCCATATTCCCCCCTCCAGCTTTGACCTATCAAAGTTACACAAACATTTTGAGCACACAATCTTATTCAACCCTTTTCCTCTTCGAAAGACTTTTAATTGACCAATTCAGTGGAGTGCTCTGTTATATAACGTTATTGCCATATTTAAAGAAGAGTAATTACATCTGAAGCATCATATTTTGACCATTACTGCAATATTCAAGGCACTTGTTCTTAAGAAAGTCATGAGGGATTATGATGGGTATGTGATTAGCTGTGACGCTGAGATGGCCATTGTAAAACAGACTCTTAAAAGCAGTGCAGGACTTCGCTGGCTGGAGTCATTAGTCAGTGGAATAATTCTGAAGGTTTAAAGCTGGAGCTGTGTTGTAATTGGCTTTTGACTGTGACAGAAGGTGTGACACCCCATTTACGGTTAGTCATAGACGACAATCTCTGTATCTGCACAGTCACTGAGCCACTAATGTCCCAGAGTGAGGCTGCACCATAGCACACAATGAGAAACACAAAATGCTGCCCTGGTCCAAAAGGCTTATATAATAAACGTCAAGGTCTGGAACAATATTTCATAATTTTCTAAGTTTGGCAAATGCAAGCTAATAATCAAGAACTTCTTGAAATTGATTATCTATTATCTAAATAGCCATTCTGTGTAGCCAGTGCTGACAAAAAATTAAGCAGTTTAAAAAAGACCAAACGCACCACCGTGATGATATAAACAGACAAGGAGCCAAAAAGTGACAGTTGTAGCCAATGAAGAAATACTTACTTTTAACTGTGCCTTTGACTGCATCAACTACAAATGCAATTGAAATGAACAGTGCTATGACCTCCTCAGTCGACCTGCGAGGCAAATAAACAAAAAGAGAGAATAGTGAAATTACCTAGGGTTGTAAAAAGAATTCACTGAAATAAAACACAAAGTGGTGGATCAAGGAAAAGTCAATATCAAAAAATATGTTTTAAAAAGTCTACAATATAATCATGTGGATATAAACATGCTAGTAGTCAAAATACTAACATTTCGATACTAAGGAATAGACTCAATACTCAATACAGATGCCCATATGTAATAATAATGTAAATTTAAAATATAATGTATAAAGCATTCTAAAGATTTTCAGGAAAGGTTCATTTCTGCCTCTTTGACTTTTTCAGTATCAACAGTTGCTCAAATGAGTATCTAGTTTGTTATGGACAAGTATCTGATTTTTGATACTTTCAACAACCCTACTTGCTATATATGACTGTATGTTTAATGATGTAGCGTTACCTTTTAAAGAGCTTCATTAGTAGGCTGAGGTTGAAGATGCCTCCCAGTATAAGGAATAAGCAGTTCCAGAGGCCGATGCAGGCATAAAATGCTGGGAAGTCCAAGTTGTAGTCGTCACATATACCTCGAATAACTGCAGAGGAAAAAATAAGAGTTACATTTTATATTTGTACCTGTTGATTTGTCCAAACGCCAGAACAACAGCGGGTATATAATTCATTAAAATTCAACCTGGTCTGTCAGATAATGTGTCCACGAGAAACAAACAGCACACTGATCAATGCTGATTTAATCAATATAAATGTAAAATAAGCTTTGTTGTATTGATCCTTTGTTGAAATATACAAGTTTAATACAAGACAGGACTATTCTCCCTCCCATCAGGGAATCCAAAGATCAGCGTTAGAGATTTTTTTATGAAGTAAGGGGAGGTATGGATCTATACAGACAACATTCACAGCATTTCAATGTTTCTGGAAAGGACCAATGTTTTGAAACTTTTTTACAAAAAGAAAACACAGGATTATTGTCTGTGAGAAAAGAAAAGTGAGCGCAAATTAAATGAGCACTTTTTGCTGATGTCTACATTAACTCTGTGTTTAAAGGTCATATATTATGCAAAATTTACTATAAGCTTTAAACCATGTTGGAATATTGTTACCTCCTCAAACGCATCCCTGGAGTTGTGTTTCGATTCATTCACACATGTTTGCAATTCCAGAACTTAAAGTCTCCAAATGATTCTAGTGAAGGTGTATGGAGTTTAAAAACACAGTGGAGCACTTCCTGTATTACCACAAGACATCATAAGGTGGAACAGAGTGTTTTCTGTTTGAGAGATGAAATATGCAGTGTTTGTGTGTTAAACATGTGAATGAAAAACAACACAACTCCAGGCATGTTTCGATGAGGAAACAACATTATTGGACCTGAAAACAGAGCACTCTGGGTTATAGTGGGTAATAGTGGCTTCATTGGTGGATTCAGCACAGATTCAGCTGTAGGCGAGGCGCACTGCAAGTATCGGCGTGATGTCCAACTGGTGCTGATCGTCGGGAGAATCAAATGTTTTGTGAAGATGGAAATATTTCACAGGGGCAAAAAGAACAAAGCCTCTTATGACTCGGGTTTTACAGCAGTTGTAAAACATTGATCCAAACAGACCGAACAGTGAAAAGAATTTCATTCAGATCTGAAAATGACTAAGACTCGTGAAATAGAGCAATCCGGGTGTAATGTTGAGCAGATTTCTGCACTGATGAGTTACAACTTTACAAATAGACCATTGTTCTGCTGAGGTTGGCTGCTGGAAACACAGCCATAATTATCCCCCTGAGAATGTGCTTCGTAAAACTTTAACCTATTTACTTCAAACATGGACACACCACAAACAGGCAAACAGCTCAGCTTCACCATGGGCCTGATCTGCAGCTCCCTCCGTCAACTCGCTTTAGATCCAAACTAGTGCTGCTGGCTAATTCCACACTGTGCTCGGCTGTCTCTCTGTGCTGAATATAAAGCATACACGTCCATGAGTTAGTTTGTGACCCCAGGCTTTTGGGAACCAGATCTTACATAATGACACTGTTCTGGGAAAAAGAAGGAATTTGTGGATACAATTACCCTGATGATGTGGTTTCTGTTTTATTCTAAGAGGTGGCTTTGATATTTAACATAATCTTACGTTCTGTCTTTTATAACCGTCCATCCGTGAAAAGGCAATGCCCTTTGACATATTTTTCATATTGCTCATTCACATTCATTTCAAGCTATGTTAAACTGTGGTATGAACATATGAACTCACCTATCGGAATAACTGTGACTATTATATAATTATAAATAAATCTAGCTGTATCATGTAACATTGAAAATTATTTTAAAGGTTCTATAATACACAAAATGAATTCTTGTGATCTTGTAGTCGTGTTACCTTTTCAAAAACATACCTGGACTTGTGTTCTGTTTCAATTATGTTTGAGTAATCCTTTATTATTACTCTGTCTACATTTCTAAAGCTCAAAATGCTCTGTTCCACTTTGTGATGTCATGTAGTGGTAGTTTTTTACATTAACAGCTACCTTTTACCTTTAGTTTAGTACAGATTGGAAATTCCAGGGCTGAAATTATGCAAAAGATTCAAGTGAGGGTGTATGGAGTTTAAAAACACAGTGGAGAATGTTTTGTATTAAACATGACATCAAATGGTGGAACAGTGGAGTATTTTCTGTTTGATGGAAGAACACAGTCTAAATATGCAGGGTTTGTGTGTTAAAACATGTGAATGAAACAAAACACAACTCCAGGTATCTTTGTGATGAGGACGCAACCAAATCTGATTCAATTAAAAGTACATACCGCTGATGAAGATGGCTAGAGGGGCTGTGGTCAGGGGGATGACCAGGGGAGATCCTGCAAACAGCGAGTAAATAACGCCTCCGATGCTTTGCCCAATGATGGTCTTGCGGACATCTGGAAAACACAGGGACAAAGATAGCACATGGAGCAGCTCTCAGAAGACGAGATTAACGACTATTTAGAAAAACCCTGAAAATGTGACTTTAACAAAAGATTTGCGAGCAATTTTATAAAAAAAAGTGGATGTAAATAAACTGAGAGTGTGTTTACTCAAAGCTATAAACAAAGAAATATGGCTGTTATAGATTTGTGCTTTTACCACTTGGCAGACGCTGAGGAGCTTTAAATCTCTCCCCACAAAGAATGACTGGAGATTTCAAGGGCAAAATAACACGCATTTTGTCTCTTATCACTTTCATTTCTGCATTACTTAATATCTATTGTGTAATTTTCTGTCTGACCCCAATTAAATATGAACCATGTAACTTTTTTGTCGGGGCTCAATCCCCTGCTTGTTTTTATGGATGTCATTGCTCTACCTTTCATTTATTTAATTCCAAATGGTTTTATAGCTCAAAAATACCTACAAAAACAGGCCTTCGGACTGTGAGTGGGGTTGCCTCTCCACAGATTTGACCTGTAACATTGCCTGGTTTGGTTTCCCTGAAGATAGAAAGGTTTAATGCCAATCTCTGCAGAGAAAAGCGTTTGACGGACCCTCCATCAAAAAAGTTACACAATGTGCCTTTAAAGCTCTTGCACAACAACTGATAAATGGGTCTAGTTTTGTCCTCATTCCTAATCTCTGGTATCTAACTGTTTTATGAAGTTGAACACTGGAGATGTCAATCAAGATCTGAAAGGAGAATGATAAATGCTAATGTTGTTTTTAATATGCATGAACTTGATACAAAATATGAATTAATGGTTCATGGTTTACAGCCTGTTTTGAATGTTTGCGCTGTCATTTTTGGCTTCGGAGCAAACTTCAGGAATGTTTGGCAATGTCAAGGTTGAAAACAAAACAGGCTAACTGAAATGTTTTGCAGCAATTTCTCTGCAACTACTACTATTTTTTGTGGGTTTTGAATGAATGTTGTTATTATATTTAAAGTGTACAGTTGTTTTTTACTGAACTCCCTTTTCCTTTTTCCTGTGGCCTTATAAAACTTCAGTGATATAGGGAAAAATTAATCTCCAAAATATAAAGAACAATTCCAAATAACTTATGATGATTTAGAAACAATTTGACAAATTGTAAAAATGTAAGTTACAGTATGCTAACTATATGAGACAAATGCTTGCTGTTCCCAAAGGCGGGCTACATCTTCATACATATTTTAGAGAATCAATTTGTGATTCATTTTGTGCAAGTATAACTTCGGCTTGCAAGATAATTGATGCTGAAGTCAAACAGTGTCTAACTTTGTAATATTTGAAAGACAAGTTTTTTGGAGCAGGGAGTTCATGTTTACACCACTGTATGTAGCGTGTGTTCTTAAAGCTTTAGAAAATGTTTTATAATCACAACTGAACCTGGGTTTCCAGTGCCTTGACCTGCAGATAGAGAACACAAGTTTTTCTCATTCTATGTATGGACAGAATAGACTGCAGCAGCGTAGGCACTGACTAACGATTGGCTACAGGTTCTGGGATTTAGGAAGTTAGGATCCAGATCAGAGAGAGCCCTTTTAGGTTTTAATCAACTGGATTTCAGCACTGAAACTGGCAACCCAAATGAGAGACTCATGTGAAGCTCATTCTGCTTTCTGACTGGATAATTGTCTTGAGAAGTAAAACATGTTTTTGTAAGTAAGAATAAACCAGCATTATAATTGTTATCAGTAAAAGCTATATTTTATTTGAACATGTCTACATATCTGGGGACACAGTGAGCTCATGTTTATAGAATTTTAAATCAAAATCTAACATACAGTTTTAACTCATATAATATTCATATACATTGATAAAGAATTCTTAACAGCAATACACATGACTTTACCTATCTCTCCACGCGTGCTCTCGTCATTGAGCGAGCCGAACGCGATGGCAGGGAGGAGGATAGCGATGTAGAGGAAGATGGCCGTCGTCATGTACTTGAGCAACGTTTTATTACTGCCAACGATACCTGAGGGTGAAAAACACACACAAACCTATGAGTCACATCCAGTAATGGAGCGGAGGAGGCCCTCATTTCCAAAGGACACAAACAGCAGTTCATTATTCACCAGAACATGCAGGTAAACCGCAGCGGCGCGCACTATTAAAACGGCTCATTTGGCTTCAGGTCATCCATCATAAGGAGCAGTTATTGCCTTTATCCAAATGATAGATAGGTCATTTTGGCATAAAACAGCCTAATGGGGCCATAATATGATCGCACTGATTTTAGATGCGTTACTTTCATTATTATCCAATGGTTCACAGTACACAAGACTGGGCAGAACTGGGCAGGCGGAGTTATACCAAAAAAGATGGGAGAAGCCAGATGTGATTAAAGGTTCTATATTATGCAAAATTGACTCTTATTAGCTTCAAGCCAAAGTCTCTCTGCAACTCCAAAGCTCAAAATAGTTTGTTGCACCTTGTGATGTCATGTAGTGGTAGTTTTCAAGTTAACAGCTCCTTTTACCTTTTTCAGTAGATATAGGCAATTCCAGGGATGAAATTATCCAAATGTGAAGGTGTGTGGAGTTTTAAAACATGGTAGAGCACTTCCTGTATTATTGCATGACATCACCAGGTGGAAAAAGTGTCTTCGGTATAATATGCAGGGTTTGTGTGAATGAAACAAAACACAACTCCAGGTATGTTTTTGATGAGAAAACATTATAACATAGTTCAGAAAATAGTACAACATGAGCCCTTTAAGAGAATCTATTGAATATGGGGTGGGATTGTTTGAAGCAAGTTTTAAAACACACAAAATATTTCAAACATGTAAGAAAATCACGATTTCTAAACATAAAGTGTAAAGTTGTTGTTTTGACCCATTAAATTACTGCATGTTTTAAATGCTACAGTGCTAAGTTTGTCCACTGTTGGCTGTTGTAGCAGCAGAATAGGAAGTCATAAAGCTAAAACTGGACTCAATGGAGCTTTAAACTTTATTTCGAGGACTGCCAGGTGTTATTTGGAGGAAAATATACACTCTTAAAACGGGTGCACCCCATGTGCTACATATTTGACCAAATCCACCTAGTAGTTTAGTCAAAGAGGGTTGTTTCTGAGTTACTGTTAGAAACATGGGCATATGTTTACATGTTAGTGTCAAAGAATATAAAAGGTTTGGTTATCACTTGGTTCAGTTTTTGCAGTTTTGTCCGTGCTTTTCTCCATGGAGACGTTATTGCTTTGTTTGGAATGTTTCACAGTATGGCATTAAACCTACCTACCAAACCAGACCAAGTTCCAGGTCAGATCTGTGGAAAGGCAACCCCACTTACAGTCAGAATGCCAACTGTTTGATTAATGTAAAGTACAGTTGCTTAATGTCATAATGTGGAACATTCCAGGCAAAAAAAGCTACAAAAAGCTACATTGTGTACCTTTGAAATAGCCTGTTACAACATGTATTAGTTGTAGCTGTTTGGTAATATCTTAGCTAGAAACCTTATCTTTCGTTCCTAGAATTGGTGTGATTTAGAAATGCTGGAAGTAGATAAATCAAAACATCAAGTGGACATTTGTACGGGCAGTGTTCTATGTGTTGAATGGGAGCTGATTTGATAGGACAGTAAAACCTGCTGGGAGCCAAAGCCCAAAGCACCCATGTTTGATATTTGGAGGGAACGAATGACAGTGGGCAAGCTGCAGCATATTCTAAAAGGAAAACATCATGGTCACGAATGGTCACTTTGGTGGGCCTGGAAATGACACATAGGAAGCGCAGATGTATTTGAGCCCAAGTGTCCAGTGAGGAGCAACCCCCCCCCCGGTGAGGTGTAATAAGGACGAGACGGTTCATTCTGGTCACAAGTCGGGCCTACCATCTGTGAAGTCCGACATGTAGAAAGGCAGTCTCCGGCAGAAATCTTCATAAATCCCTCGACCAGCTTTGAAGAAATCTTTACACTGGAAGATAAAAAAGGATACATATCATTTGTTGGACTGATAATTTAATGACAATATTCACTTCTAATTAACTAAATTATTACGAGGAGGATTTTTATTAAACGTCTTTACCCCCGGACCTTATGTCGATAGACTTGTCTTCAGTCGTGAATAATTAAAACCAATGCTAATGAACTTTTTGAAATATCTTTATTATGTAATTATTAAAATAGTTTGCTCTTGAGATAACACACATATGCTGTGCCGTGTTGGACCTCATCCATATTGAAAATGATAATAAGTCATATGTTGCCCATTGAAGAATATTTCTACTCGATTTAATAAAGCCTGGAGGTAAAAGTTATGACTTTTTTTAGCCTCATAATGATTGGATTAAGGGATCAGCTTTTAATACTTTCCTTCACACTCCAAATTTACCAATACTGAAATTATAATTTGAAGTGCATTTGAAAGATTCATATAATTATTACTTGGTTTGGTGATGTAGTACTTGAATATTCATTATAATTTTACATCTCTTAAGTGGCGGTTTGTGAAGAAAAGAAGAAAACAAAAAGTTGTAAAATACAGGATGTAGCATGGAGTTTTAGTATCTTTAGCTTTGACTGTCATCAAAATGCAGGGACAATTTACGCACAAGGAAGGCATTTTTTCACAGTGCAAGCATTGATTTAACAAAACAAAGCGTTGTCATTTATTTAAATTTGTCATAATCATCATAAAATTATAACTTTCACTAAAATGACAAAACAAGAAAAGACTGAGCAAATCTCATCTAGTGATGTAACCATGTTTTCGAGCAGTAATTCCCAAAATGGGGAACTTTACATAATTTATTGCTTCATTACTACTTTAAATCAATATTAATCCCACAGACATTATGACATGCACTGTTCACATGTACATTTTAGACATTTAAACATTACATATTATTTTGAATTGAATATGCATTGTTATTTGTGGGTCAGTACAATCTTCAGATAGAGGGGCTGTGTCTCTACAGACCTTGGAAATGAAAAGTCTAACCAGGCACTTTCACACAGATACAGGTGTGTCTTCTAAAAAAGTTCTGTACTGCTTTACCTGCACTATGTAGATCTGTTGATACTCTTACGTTATCTGGTTACTTTTGACACCATCAATAAATACTTGAATAATGAATCATGGTACTGTCATTGTGATTAGTCTTTTATCTGAAATATGACATTTGTTGCACATTAAATCGTTCCCTTTTTCAATGATATGTGAAAATCTGACATAATAGTTCAGTCCTCACAACATCTCTATGCTCCAGTAATGCCAACTCCTTTAGGGAATAGCACCACAGAAAACATATCAGATTTTTATAGTTAGGACACAGTTTTGTTGTCGTTTGTTACAATACCAAATATTCTAAAAACAGTATTACTTTTTAAATGTTAAGCTTTTAGCAGGATCAAAGATGTAATTAAAAGTTCTGACTGTTCAACCAGGACTTTTGTTGTGGTAATTCTCTAAAGGTGTTTGTGTGATTACTGACTGACTAAGGAGAAGTTTTGAATGATCCAAAATCAAACTACTTGCTTACAAAATGGGATCCTTGTGGCACTTATGTACAATTAAGTAAGAATCTAAGCAAAATACAATAATTAGCCAATAAATGTCAATAACTGAGTCAATAAAACTGTGTTCTTTCACCACAGCTTCACTGGTTAAGATTTACTAAGAACAACCTGCACTAGAGCTCTCACAGGCATCATTTCCCAGAGTTTCTTGGTCATTGCAAAAATAGAACTAATCCTAGGTACAAACAATGATCCATGGAAACACCAAAATTTCACTTTTGACTGAGCAGTGTGTATGTGAAGTGAACGCCTTTAAAGATCCTATTTTCAAGACATGTTATAATGTTGTTACCTCATCAAAAACATACCTGGAGTTGTGTTTTGTTTCATGTTTGATTAATCCTGCATTATTAGTCTGTCAACATCTCTAGAGGTCAAAATGCTCTGTTCATAAAGCAGTAGTTTTAAAATTAACAGCTACCTTTAATCTTTTACTCAGCAGAGATAGGGAGTTCTAGATCTGAAATAATCCAAATGACGCTCGTGAAAGTTTATGGAGTTTAAAAACACAGTGGAGCACTTCTTATGTTATCACAAGGTGTGTTTTCTGTTTCAAAGAACAGAGCCTAAATATGCAGGTTTAGTGTGTTAAACATGTGTGAATGAAACAAAACAGAACTTCATGTATGTTTGTAATGAGGAAACAACATTTTAACATAGACCAGAAAATATCATAATATGGTCCCTTTAAAAACATATGTAGCACAAGCATTGGATTTGTTGGTTCATTTGTTAGCCCAATATCTTATTTGTAGAGTAAGTATATTTAGGCTACATTTTTTTATTACTGTCTTTTTCCGCTATGACCTCTAAATATAAAACCTACACTGTGCCCGAGGCTGTGCTGAACTGTAAGCTTTCCTTTATCCTGCTCCCTGCTTGGGACCATGGCACATTATCTATTATCTTTACTGCTGTCTCTCTCCGTCGTCCCCAGTAACATCAGGAGAGGGCTACACTACAGGCTGGCCCTTCATCACTCACCTGACGAATAGACTGACAACAATTCACACTCCCGCTCGCACCTACGACAATTTAGAGTCACCAATTAACCTGCACGTCTCCTCTGGTCTGTGGGAGGGAGAGGGAGGACCAAGGACACCAAAAACTATACTAACAGAAGCACAAACCACATAGAAAGTTTTACTCAAACTGGATTAGAGAGTGACCAGTGTTTTTTTTTTTTCATGGCCAATTAAGGTATTGATTGTTTCACATCTAGAAAAAAAATGCTAAGCCGATATTTCTGGGTTGATATGTAGGGCAGGTTTGGATTATTTTCCCCAAATTCTGATGTGTTTTATTGCCATTGTCAGTGAACAGACTTAACAAACCAACTACTTGCTTCGGTGGTATGGTGCAACATAAAGAAATGAGTAATGATTTAGTAAATGCAAACTATGATGAAATAAAAATAAGGGCATGCAGAAAAATAAGGAAAATAAAATAGACTTTGACTGAGTATAATACAAAATGGGGGCAGAACAGCTATCAGTGCAAGTAGATTAATTAGAGTTCAAGTAAGTTTTTTAAAGGAACTGGGTTATAAAGTGTTCAAGAGTCCGATTAGGTTCATAAAGCGCTTTGAGTGCTTGAAGGTGGAAAAGCACTACATAAAAATGTGACCAAAATCTGCCCATTAACTCGTCTATACTGATTAAACTTCAGTCCGCAACTTAAGTCTGCAAAATCAGACCACGGCTAAAGGAGAAAAGCATCTCATGGACTGGGACAACGCTAAGGTCATCAAGGTCACAGAGAGCAACAAGTATCATTGTTGGACCAGGGAGGCCATCGAGATCTGGAAACGTACCCACCGCACTGTAAATCAGGATTAGGGGGCATACCAACTTTCTCACACCTTCATCCCACTGCTCCGCGTAGGAAGACAGTGCCAAAATCTGCTTACATCAGCTGACCAATGTAGCCGAAATGTCAAGGTATGAAACTAAAGTGACAGGTCAGGTTTGTGGAGAGGCGACCCTGTAAATAAGAAACTAGTATAAAGTGTTCATGAGTTCACCTAACATTACCAATAAAATTAAAAGGTCATGCCTGTTTTTGTGTTGACTATAATACTGTATTTTTTGGACTATAAGTCACACTTTTTTCAGGGTTTGGGTGGTTCTGTGACTTATACTCCGGTGCGACTTATAGTCCAAAAAATACGGTATTCAGAAATAGTGTTATCACAAAAGCTAACTGCTAACAAGGGAAAGAACACATTATTTCTATACCAACACCTTTTCAACCTCAAATATTATTAGTGTCTATGAAATTACTGTGTGTTCATACTAGTTTTGATGTGAGCCAAGACAATTCTAAAACTATTGAAGACAGGTCCAATTTTGCCCTACATGTTGAACTAATTTATTATTATTACATGGAAGCCAGTTTTGTTTGCCTGCTTTTGGCTCTGATTTGATAAACACATGTCTTGCTATGGAATTATTGTCCACCTGTTTACCATATGTGCTAGAGTATCTGTTTGGCCAAGCAAGGCTACAGGAAGAAACACTATAAAACTCACAATGTAGTCTTTTTTAACATATAGGCTATAGCGGGTGGTCTGATGTCAATTTGTAGCAGAGAGGAAGTGGGTGGTCTCTTGTTTGGGGCTCATTTTATCATTGCGTTTCCTCATCATTTCACCTGCTCACTCACCATTTGTCTCTTTCTATAAATCCCCGGTTCGTTGAGTGGCATTGAGCCTTTCAAGCCTTGGGATAAAGACCTAACACAATCTTGCACTATTAAAACAAAGAAATATAAAGGGGGAAAAAGAATTCAAAAGAGGTGGGAATGTCTGGGAGCCCCGGTCTGTCAGCTGCGACATTAGCTGGGGATGTTGGGAAAAAAGGGAAGGCAGGGGAGTTGTGACAGCGGAGTGAGAGATGTAAGGTCGTTTAGCCACTGAGGAGGGCTGGCTGGAGCTGATGCTGATTGATTAGGGGCACGGGAAAGATGGAGGAGTGGAGGAAAGAGGCGGAGGTGAAGAAAAAAGAATCAGGAGATGTGTA
The DNA here is from genome assembly GCA_030686955.1 of Odontamblyopus rebecca. Taxonomy (NCBI): domain Eukaryota; kingdom Metazoa; phylum Chordata; class Actinopteri; order Gobiiformes; family Gobiidae; genus Odontamblyopus; species Odontamblyopus rebecca. The sequence goes on along the minus strand of CM060670.1, from coordinate 15,433,652 downwards.
AATGCATGAGCACAGTTGCAGCTGTCTGCGGAGCTGTGACGAGACGGGGAGACGATCGAGCGGATGTGGAAAATGGGACGGGAAAAAAGAGATGTCTATGTGAGAGCTGGTTGTTTAAAGCTTCTGCTAAGATGAAAACTATTCCTCATAAACCTAAGGGAATTATGTCAAATCTGTGTAAAATATAATTAATAATGTTTTGTGTCAACTAGGGATGGGACCATATGAAATTTTCACAGTATTACAATCGTAACCACGGTAACATTATGCCATGGAGTTGCGTATTTTATGCTTAACAACAAAAGAGTTTCTGTAATATATATTGCTCCTTTGCTGCGCAGAGATTTGCAGGGACACAAAAGCAATTATGTGGGTAAAGCAAATTATGTGGGTAAAGCAAATATTCTACAGTGACAAGGATACTAGAATATAGAAGTGTATGGATTAATAAACCTACAGACTATTCCTGGACACACCTATATATATGTGCAAAATATCAATATCGTGCAATATCGTGATGCTAAATTTGGTAATACAGTACTGTGGGCTGCTATATCTATCTATCGCCAAGAGGATTTTTGGGTATCTTTTACCATTTCATTTATTTCTTTTAACATTTGATTTTTGTTTATGCAATACACTTGACATATTCACTGTTTTGATTATTAAAATGGATGCATTTCATATTAACTTGGCACAAGTGGTGGCTTAACAAAGACATATCGTATTTGGTTCTTAAAAAACAGCAATATATCAGGTGAAATATATCAAGTATCAAATCTATCGCCATATTGTGATGTTCTCGTATAGTGAGCCATGTCTCGTGTATCGTATTGTGAGGGACCCTGCGATTCCCAGCCCAAGTTTTAATGCTGCAGTATATCTAAGTACTGGAAATCAGTATTAAATGAAGGTACCCATGCCTAGAGTCAACACAAGAAATGGTCAAAATGTTGTTTTTGTTTTGTTTTTTTCCATTATTTTTGGAGAGTAGCATGGAGCATCTTTAGAAACTGCTGAACTAATGGTCTGTTTTCATGTAGCAAGCTCCAAACAAGTCCAACTGAAAACCAAGGGTACGCACATTTAAAATGATGTGTAGAGCTAAAAAATGCTATGATAATGACTAATAATGAATAATGAATGATGTTAAAATCATCTGAATTACAAAAACACAATGCAGATACGACACATACCCAAAGCAGCTGTGAAAGGCTCCAGCACTTCCGTGAGCCATGCAGGTGAGCAACAAAATGAGTGAACACTAATGAATGCAACAATACTATTTTACTTATAGACAAAAACTGATCTTACAAGTGGAAATTGCATTCAAACAACAAAAACACCATAAAAGGTTAACACATTTTCTTGGACCTTTTGGTGTAGCAAAACATAACATCTAAGTATTTTAAAAAATGTGATTCACGTCTCCATCTAATATTCTATTCGGCTCACCATTTGGGAATCAGGGCACTGGGTATTCCCACAATGATGCAGTAACCATTGTCTAAAAGTTGCATAATACACGAGATACTGATCCCAAATCATTAAAGAAATGTCTTTAAATCTTTAACCAGGGATCAAACCTAAACCATGACTAGACTCACACTAAACCAAGTCTAAACCAGGACTAGACTGACACTAACTCAGGTCGAAACCAGGACTAGACTCACACTAAACCAGGTCTAAACCAGGACTAGACTGTTCCTAAACCAGCTCTAAACAGGATTAGTCCTGGTCCTGGAGAAGCACACACCTTGAAGGACTTGTACTGTAAATATTTAAACCAGTGATTGATCTGGGTCTAAACCAGTACTAGACTGATACTAAATCAAGTCTAAACCAGGACTAGACTGTTTCTGAACCAGGTCTAAAACAGGAATAAGCTGATATTAAACTAGATCTATACCAGGACTCAACTGCTCCCAAACCAGACCTAAATCAGGACTCGACTGTTCCTAAACCAGCTCTAACACAGGACTAGACTAATGCCAAACCAGGATTGACTTGTCTTAATCCCAGTCTCCAGAGAAGCACACACCTTGAGGGGCTTCTGGCTGCGGGGGTCCGTCTCCTCCATGCCCAGAGGAATAGGCAGGGTATTGGTGGCTGTCAGCTGTTGCCTCTGAAACACCAGTGCCTCCTTAAACTCCTCCTGCGTCTTGGTTTCTAAAAGCTTTTGTCTGAACGAGATGTCAGAGAAGAGAGTGGCGAATGTTCTGCCCAGCTCCATAGCGGTCTTCGTGCTTTTCTGTGAACACAACAGATTAAAGTGGTTAGACCTAAAAGAAGCTGACAGCACTTACACCGGGAAACTATTTATTCCATATAATTCCCTTCTGTTTCATGAAAAGCTGTGGTACAATGACATTTCCGTGATTTAAAATGGGATTTTCTGGATTGCTTTGCTTTCACGGTGGGTTTTATTGTTGCTAATTCGATATCAATTCCAACTAAGTCTGAGAGGAGACCCGGAAAGGGGCAGAGTGGTGGTAATAATGGCCTGGATGAGTGCGGGGAGAGGAGAGCGTGGTGCCAGGGAAGCCTTGTGGTCCAGGTGGTGCTGATACTGTGCAGTGCTCGGGGCGAACAGAAGCAGCTGCAGCAAACAGAGTAACCAAAGCCTATAAGCTTTTCACACTGGCTACACACTCACAGGATTAATGTGGGATCCAATGGACACAGGAAACCCTATCTAACCAGTTCAACAGAAATTAGAATTTGTGTTCAACATTTATTTCATATATTAAATTCACATTAAATGTTATTGCAGATGAGAGTCAGATTTCCTTATTGACTGCATTGTATTTTACCCTGAAATATGTTGAACCTGGTATTTTCACTTATTAACTAAACCCAGGAACTCACTGTACTACAACATAATTTTGGATTTTAACCATTTTGATTTTAACCGTCTTAATTAATAATGGCCTATAGAATGCTGCGATACCATCTGAAACCCAGCAATAACAGACATATGATATTTAATAGCTAAATTTATACTGTTAAAATTAAGTTAATTTTTGTTGTAATACAGTGAGTTCTTGGTCCTAATCAGTAACAGAAATGACCAGGTTCAAAATTTGAATTGTACTTAAGATATTTCATGGCCAAGTACAAAGTTATCAGCAGGAAAGTTTGCCTCTTGCATCATCATATGTTAGAATCTGAAAACCATCACTATAATTACTATATAAAGCAAAAAAATCATTGAACTGACAACACAAATCCAACTTATTTTGGGTCTGAAAAGATTGCACTCCACTGCTGTTAAGTGCATGAAATATTTTGTGGTGTTGTGAATCTGTAATCAGATCCAATGCCTTTGCTAAGGTTATTTTCTTTTTTGAGTCTGGCTTCAGTTTAAATGTGATAATACATACATAGCCGCTCAATAAGCCTTGCACTCAATAACTATTTCATGCAAATAATTTAAATTTTTAGCTTATTTATTATCATTACCAAACCAAGTATACAGCACCGTTAAGTGGGTGTTACACTGCTACATCAATTTTCCCACCAAATCTTACTTACAAATGTTGATTCAAATAAAATGTTGAGTTACTGAAGATCGAAATAACTTGGGGAAGCATATATTATAGTAAAACTTTTGAAGGCTGGTGCTTTGACTTTATGAATTAAGTAAGGTCATTATAAGAGCAGTGGGAGTTTCTTTAAGGCCAACAACGCATGAATGTGTCAACAGCAGAGCTCGGGGTTTGTTCACAGTGTAAATGAGAAATAGAAACATATTTTAAAAGGTCATGCCTATTCAGCACATCCACTCTGTGCTTACGAAAAAGAAAAGCCACAGATGCCGCTGAGTCTAAATCGCTGAACTGCATATATTTGCCAACCAAAGGAATTCCTATTATCATCACATCAAATATTTTTTCTTGTGGAAGCAGTCCCCATCAGGAGTAATTGCGACATAACCCTGCTTTATGCTTACTTGGGGCTAAGATTAATGTGTGCAAGAATGCCATTAGTGGTTGTGATTGCTGCCCATAAGATTTGCAGAGGGATAAATGGAGAAGCAGCAGGACAAAAGAGTGGAGTTCATGGGAAAATAAGATGGAAACCCAAAGGACAAAGTAAACAAACAGTGTAGAAATGGTTGGCTGGCTCATCGTCAGAGCAAAAGCCCCTCCACACCACCTGCACTTCAATGGGCAGAACAAATCACTGGAAACTCGACCTACAGAAAGCCGAAGGGAACGCCGGGCATTCCTCATCATTTTGTTGGTGGATTATTCGGGAATAGAACATACGTTTCTTTTAGTGCATGCTGAATAAAGAATCTATTCTAGTTCTACTTTGGAAGAACTAGAAACATTTTGTCAAAAGGTATTCTAGGCTGTATAATAGGATAACACAATATGCAAGCACTGCATATTTAGCAATTTAGAGGAAATATAACTTATATGGTTAGTGAAGGATACGTCTAATTGATTGCTGTAAAAGACTGAGAATTAAGTTGCTATAATAGACTTTTAATTCTAGCATCGAGGTTCTTTTGATTTATAACCTACAATACATGGAGAAAATAATTCAAACACAGGTATTTGGAAGAGTTAAGAGCCAACATTCACTTCCACTTTTTACAGTAAATGAAAGAAGGAATTAGGAAGTATTTGAAAGTTTCACTAGACCTTTTTATTTATTGTATTGTTCAAGATGCACTGCGTACCGTTTATGGGTGAGTTTGCTTGTGTCCATGGAAATGTTATGGCTTTACTTGAAATTTTCCACGATCCTCTATTTACCATTTATGATAACATTACAGGTGTTTTTATTACTAGAAAAAACACTGAAGAACATATATTCCAAATGTGAGCAGGGTCTGTAGCAGCCGATAATGTAATAGTGGCCAATAATGTAATAACTGCCTCTAACGTAATAATTTTTAATGTAATAAAACCAATAATGTAATAACTTGCCAGTAATGTAAGAAAATGTAAGAAAATGTCTGAAACAATAATGTAATAACCTGACGCCAATAATTTAGTAACATACTACATTATCTTTTAGTTATTACATTATTGGCTAGTTTAATGAAAAAAAATCTTTAAAATGAAATAACTGCAACCACTAATGTAATCATTTCTTCTATATCACTTAATCAAAGATTTATTTATTAAATTAAAAGTGTCACACTACATTAGAATGTATTGTTACTATTGTCTCTTTCAAATAGTTGTTAAAAGAACTGGTCACAGACATTGAAGAATCATGATCATTTCAGATACTTTTATCACTGACAACAGCAATCCAGCCTGAATATTCCCTTTCCCATATAAACTGCAGCCCTCATCTTATGTTTTGTTGTCTTTATGTGTATATTATGTGTTTTGGCCTGTTGCGCCTGGTGACCTCTTGTCTGGTGGAGGAAATACTCTGCTCTGCAGTATTTCATACATGATCGCAGTACCAGCTTTGGCCACAAACTTACATGCTGTTCCTTTAATCCTTTAAGATCTATTAAATGAATTTAATTGTAGTGTCACACTTTGAGATATATTGTTACTTTTGTCTCTTTCAAAGAGCTGCTTAAATACCTGATCACTTACACAAAGGACTTACACTTTCTCTTAGTATGTTTCTACAGTTTCTATTGTTATACATGTATATGTTTGCATATTCAAAGTATTACCCACATGTAAAGAGTACACTGAAATCTAAATGTGAGTATTCTCAAATAATGAACCCCTGGCATCACGTTATTACATTATTGTTTCAGACATTTTCTTACATTACTGGCAAGTTATTACATTATTGTTTTTATTACATTAAAAATCCATCCATCCATCCATCTTCTCCCGCTTAATCCATCTGGGTCGCGGGGGCAGTTTGCTGCCCAGTACTCATAGCACCTGACCCCCCCTCTGAACCCCTCTGCAGGTGGTGAGCCCACAGGAGGGTGGGACATTATGGTCCTTGATGTTAGTTCTTAGGGGTGCGGGCATGTTTTGGGTTGATGGGGGAAACCGGAGTACCCGGAGGAAACCCATCCAGACACGGGGAGGAACAAAATTATTACGTTATAGGCAGTTATTACATTATTGGCCATTATTACATTATCGGCTGCTACAGGGACACCTCTCCACAGACCTGACCTGTCACTTGTCTCACTAGCTTGTCTTGCCATAGAGATAGATGAGTTTCATGCCATAAAATTCCTGGCATAACAAACCTAAATGGAGACAAGCAAATGACAGGCTACCCAAGAATAAAGTTGCATGTGCAATTTCGTTAATTTTTCAACCATAAATAGCTTTCAGAACAGTAAAAAACCTGTGAGTATTTCTTCATATTTAAATTTCCTACATTTTCCTACAGAGAACACTGCCTCCATTGAAGCATATGTGATAAGTTGCTTTTAAACAGTGTGTGATTAATAGCCTATTTCCACGTTTGTCTCATAAAAATCTGGTTGTTTTTGATTAAAGCCACAAACTCTCTGCTGCACCGATATATATTTAATAAAGGACAAATCTCACACCCGCAGTCTCACTTTGATTTGCATGTCAGTCCCGTTGTCGCTCTCCCATGGTTTCTTGTTATCTCCCGGGTAATAAAGGCAAAAATAATACTTAATTGGGCTCAGGACTGGTGCCTGTCTGGGAATACATTTGTAAGAAATTAGTCATTTAAAGTTTGATCTGAATTTAAACAGACTGCAGCCACACAAAGCAGAACAAAAATGATATATTAGAGGGAGTCATGGCCAATTGGTCCATTCAATGAACTCGCCTGTTAAAATACACTTATTCATAAACCAGTTGGAGTTTGATATGAGAAGCAAAATGGCTGCTGGTGGATATGGTCTGGGAGACAGGAATGAGAGAATTAGGAAAAAGATGAATATTTAAGCTAAGTCATTTGAACAGCGGTTATGAGATCTGCAAATGTCCTAATAATCTGGTAAAGAGGGATGAATGGCGGTTTGGTCTGTTGCTGCAGGGTGAAGGCGCCTCGTACCATTTTGAGTGGGGCCAGGACCAGGATGACATAGCGGACTTCACAGCAGTTTTCACCCCAGTTCTGTGGCCGCTCCAGGCGCGAGATGCACACGTGACGTCGCTGCAGACTCTTGACGTTACAGCTGGAGAGAGAGAGAGAGAGAAGGACAGGGGGAGAGGGAAGGAGAGAAAAGGAATAAGAGAGGGAGAAGGAGGAAGAGAGGGTGAGGGAAAGAGAGAGGAAGGAAGGGAGAATCAGAGAGACAAACGGGGAGAAAGAAAGAGAGAGAAAGAGAGAAGGAGGGAGAGGGGAGAAACAGAGAGGAGGATCAGGGTTTTATAAATGTCAACGGCTCACCTTCGCAGCTCTGCCCTTCATTTCCATAGATTAACCTCTTTCTGAGCAGCAACAGTTAGGCCCTGCCGTGATGCTCTTTAATGCCCACGCACTATGTAAATGTGTCAGTGTGGGTACTATTATAATGTGCTCATTCAGTATTTTATATCACACGTCTTGTTATATCTATGTGACCCCTAAAAATACATGTAATGTAAAAGCTCTGTGGAGTGATAGTGGACCAGTCATCATAGCCCTCAACCAAAGTCAGATCTAAGATTTCACTGATTTGCATTGATGATTGTTGATTGATGTTACATAATGTGGTAAAATAAACAATTACAAAAACAAAACTGTAAATCTCATATAATAAAAATAAAAATACTAAATAAACTAATTATAAATATTCTTAGTGACAATCATTGAAATACATGTCAAGGTCATGTGTGTAATGTGTATTCAGGCACATGCACCACAGCAAAATCAGGACTAAAATAGGACTTCATCTAGAACTATACCTGGACCAGATCAGGACTAAACCAGGACTAGAACCAAACCAAGTCTAGATCAGGACTAAATGGGTGTCAAACCAGAACCAAACCAAGAGTGTGAATGACACATCTAAAATCAACCAAAGTAAATGGTGCTTAGTCGACTGTCACAGCTGTTACACCCAGGGCTGTAGTAGCTGCGTGCTGCCTGTGACCATAAAACATGACCAAAACTAGCCTAATATTGTGTGTAAAAATGTGAGCATGTATATTTAGGCAGATTGCACACAGTCTGAGTGACTTACAGGATGCAGAGCCACGACTGCTGGTATCGGACTCCTGTGGCTGTGGCTGTCACTCCCTGGATGGTCTCTGAGAGCAGGTGAACTGAGGACCAAGAAAACACATGTTAATACAATTCAAAAACTTTAACATCCTAACAACCTGACGCTCAATATCTATAGTTAGTTTTTCATATAATACTTTTGGGCAGGTATTTAAAGGTACACTGTGTAACTTTTCTCATAGAGGGTTCTCCACCTGTTGTCTCTATGACAAAGTTGGTGCCCTGTCAAGAATTTCCACACTACGGCGTTTAACTGATCTTCATATAGACAAATAGGTTATGCCACAAGGCCACGCTACAAGTTAGATCTACGGAGGGGCGACCCCGCTCACAGCAAGAATGTATAGAGGTATTTTTGAGCACTAAAAACACCTGTAATTGAACGCATTTATGATAGATAAGTTTAACACCATACTGTACTGTAGAACATGGCAAAGCCTTTCCATGGAGACAAGCTGTGGTGGATCTTACACCAGAAAAGTTACATAGTGCAGCTTTAAACTCGTGTATTAAATAAAAGCTCCCTTACTGTGCAATGTGTTGGCAAAAATCCTGTTCTAAATGTGCTTTCTCGTGGACTGTAACAGGCTTCCAGATACGATGGCAAGATCAGAAGTGTCTAACGAGCTCTGCCTTCTGCTTTGGAGGGCACCGCAAGCTTCTGTGTTTGCAAACTCTGCACAACAGCACAACTTAATAATGATGTCCATCTTGCCCAGAAACACCACCAACGCTTTTCGCTATGGGGTTAAAACAACACAATTTTGCCTAGCGTTGCCGTGTGTACACAAAGCGACTCATTAAAGTGACCTGAAGTTGCAGGCTAATAAGAGGAATCTCCCATTTTCAAACATGAATAATTGTGTGTTTGGGGGGATTCTTTAGCAGCTGCAAGCCGGCAACGATCCCAAAATCCCACCCCTGGCGTCGGATCCCCATTTGAAAATACTCTCCGGCTCATCAGAAGTGAGCAAATTACTGGGTGGAAATGTTTGGATCTCGTAAGCAGCGGGGACCATCATTTCCATATCATTCTTGATTTTTTTTTTTTTTATCTTTGTCTTTCTTTCTCTCCTCCCCTTGCCGTCAATAAAGTATCTCTCCCATTCATGCCAGAAAATGATGGGCGTCACCATGACAACAGTATCACAGGAAGAGAGAATAAGACGGAGGGGGGCACATAGGGAAGAATGGATGAAAAGAAAGCTTGTAAGGGAAGAAAATGACAAGAGAGTCAGATAGACAGGCAGACAGACAGCTAACAGCAAACAGGAAAATATTCAAGAACGACTAACCGGCTATGGGAATGAATATATACATGACAAGAATATGAAAACAAGTTAGACAAGGGGAAAGGGGACAGAGGAGTAGGAGACGGACTGCGATTCAATTCAATTAACGGCAGTGAGGCTGACAGCCATGTAATAATCAAAAACCATCCAATTTCTCATTGACGTCAAGGAGGGGAGAGAGAGAGAAAGGGATGAACAAAGAATGATGGCGTGATAAAGCTAAAAGGGAAAGTAAAGCAGGAGCTAGCAGTGTTAGCCACGTAGCTTTTTATTGACAAATGTTTGTGTTACGGAGAGACATGGCTTCACTGCGGGGAGTCATTTAAAGAGGGCTTCACAGCTTAGGTTTCAGAGCTGTATTCTTATTGACAAACAGGTCGATAGGGTCATGATTGGTCCGGCAACACCACTTGACTTTAGATGTGCTTTAAATCCCTTTAATGCTAATAAACAGCGATCAATATGTGAACCAGGTGTTTAATTTGATACTATTATCCCTATAACGTGTTTATCCACTCCACCATCTACAACATTAATTAAAAAGCTTGGGTGCAGACGCAGCTCTAACGCTACAGTCTTATGATTTATGGCATGCCACAAGTAATGGCCTCAAAACTGAAATGAGAAAATGACATTTGCCCATAATTTATAATATGGGGCTTCTTGTTTAATGTCACACTAGCAGTTTACTGTACACTGATGAAGAATTAATGAAGGATGCCAAAACTTAATATTAATTTTGATTAACTCACTATTTTGAAGTATATTTAAAGATAAATTATTGCACATCCTTGATTAATCACTTACATCACATTTATTACATTACATTTATTTATTGAGCTATTAGCTAGACCCTGCAATTAAACCAAAAGAGAATATCCTGTTCACCAAGGTCAAAATTACCCACTTACTTACAGAAAATAGAAAGTTAGCATCTCCAACAAAGTTCTCATTCTTTTAATGAATTCTTGTAGTCTTTTCATTCTATTCATCTATTTCAAGCCAATATTACAAAAAATAATTACATTTATGTCATCTGACAACATGCATCTCTTTATCCATTGGTTTCAGAGTGAGAAAATTGCACTGTTGCCATAGTAATTAATTCAAAACATGTTCCATTTTCTGAATGGTGAAGTCTTCAAAATGGCACCTTAAAGAGGAGGCTGAAACCCATGAATAGAACTTGTTTTGCTTACAGCCTGAGACATATAGAATGCAATGCACAAAAAAAGCTCTTCATTAGTCTGTTCCTAGCCTGTAGTTACAGTGGACTTGTCACGTGCCTCTTGGTTATAATGATGTGGTTTTAGCTAGTCCTAATCACCGTGTTACCTGCTGCTAAAGCGATGCCCGTGAGAGGAAGTCAGGCTAAAGGTGTGACGGCTGTGATCAAGCCAGAGACTAATTAGGACACACCCATGTGATCAGTGTCAGTTATCTCAGGATTTCTGCTGCATTTCATCATCTTTGGTTATGCAAACACAGTTGAAGCCACAACCAGGAAACAGTAGAAAAAAGACAACGAGTAGCATATCGAATATGACAGACTTCAATGGAAACTGATGGAGCATGGAAAGACTGCATGGCTGGATTGGTCTTTTGATCTTAAGAATTTCTTTGAATGTATTAGACATGTGGCTTCGACCAGGGAAAAACATTGTTTTTGAGAAACACGTGATAATATATTCATTTGGGGTACATGTGTTCAATCATTGTGGTGAATGTGATAAAACGTGTGTTCTGACTCATGTAAGAGGTCTCTGCAGATATAGATACAAAAAGATAAAAATAAAATCTACTGCTGAGCTAAAATCTATTAAGCTAAGCTTAAGCTTTTGGGTAGAGTAATGACTGAATTATTTGTAACAAAACAATGTAAAATCTTTGTTTGTTTTGAGACAAGAGCTCCAAATTGTAGCTTTGGGCAATCATATTTTTCAATTAGTGGCATTGTATTTTCAGGTAATTTTTTGATAATAGAAAGCAATTTCAGTGCCATTTTTGTAGCATATTCCACTACTTGGTGCACATATTAATGTGTTGATGCCCCATTGTCAAGATAAAGTTAGTTGATAAAGGAAAAACGAAAACTTAACCTTTATAGTGCTACAGTTAAGTTACCAACAGGTGTGTGAGGCCATGTGAGGTAACCCCTCAGAATGTGTGACAGAGTGCACATTCTATTGTAATCTACAGTAGAAACAGCCATAAGTGCTGATATAAATACTCTTAATTTCTTTATGTGACAGGCTGATTTTTATGAGTGGAGAGTCAAAAGAAGACAGACAGTGTTGGCTGTTGGTGCGTGAAATGGCCTCCACTGGTGTTGGCAGGGAGAATCTTTAGATTATGCTCAGAGGTGACCTCAATAAAATCTCCTGATCTTCTGCTGCCTAAAAGATTAACTGGTCTCAACCACTGTCAGGACACACACACCACTCTGACACACACACACAGAGGAAATGATTGGTTTCCTTCAAAGCCTGGGTTGTGGAGGGCACTTTGAAGGAGGTGATTAAAACACAGAGGGCCCGTACAGCAGTGGCAGTGAAACACTTACTGTATATTAGGTTTGGGTCTGGGCCAATCACAATGCAGCACACGCATGTTATGAAGTCACGTGGTGATGAGAGGACTGTGAGGACTGGGTCAACTGTCTTATGTGAAGAGGAAGTGTGGTGCAAACTAAGCCCAATTATATAAGCAATAAGAAAAACCCTCCAACAGCCATGGCAAAATATAAAGAGTCCATTTTGCCTCCCAAGGACGTGCCTTTAGTTGTGAAACCATTTTAATTTTCTCTTGCTAATCATAGTGAGTCCACTCTGTATTCAGGCTGAAGCCCCCTTTTCTCTGGCTTTATAAAAGGCACTGATAACATTATTGGACAATGAGTCCGGTGGACGCAGGGCGTTGATTTGAGGGGCAGCTGAAGAGGCATTGCTATCTGTGACATGGGAGGCTTTGCTGGTGTGTGTAATCATTTGATGACTCAATGGATCGACCCAGTCCTGAGCGTGGAGAGCGACACAAGCGGCATACTGATGGTGATTGGTACAGAAGCACATCACTGATTGCAGCCTCACAGAGACTGACATTTTCATCCAATTAGCACAGCTTACCGTCATCAAAGAAAACGAAACTTTGAGAGTTGTCTGCATGCCACGGAGAAGCAGGGGACAGAAAAACCAAGAGACTGTTCATTCACCTGTTGTTAGTTCATTTTAGATTAACACGCCATAAATGAGCAGTGTTCACCAGGACTCAAGGGAAGCAGCTAACCATCACAGCACTTGTCCAAAGAGCTACAAAAACCACTTCACATTGTCTCATGTTCAAACCAGCTTGAGTTGAATCTACGTTACACAACTAGATATCGACTGAAGTTGTAATACCACAAGTAGCAGACCTCTGTGGTGCTTTCAATGGCCATCCCGACACAGGCATTCTGAACAGCTCGCACATAAATATCTCCAGTGAACAGAGCTTAATTTCCTGCCCTCCTTTACCTCATGCATATTAAATATCATTTCCCAGAGAAAATCCCTCACTGTCTCCTCTTTGTTGGGAGCTGTGAGATCCTATTTTGATTACCGTCTACAGGCTATTACCAGAAATTTGATTTGATCACAGATAGCAGTTTCATGTTGAGTGAAGAAACCCAAAGACGACGATGAAGAGATCAAAATGAGGAAAAAAGTGACATCTATGGCCAACATTTTTCATGCGTTAAAGAGGTCGAATTAGGGCTTTAATTTAGTATTCGGATCATTTCTGCAGAATGTTCCGGAGAGATTTTCGCTGTGAAAAGTCATGCCGCCGGCTTGGAGGAGAGAAATTATTACAACAGAGAGGCATAGCAGCTCCATTTAAAAATACACAGCACCTTTCCTGGTGAAGCAAGATAATTATTAGCTGAATATTTATTGTACCTGTGGACAGACAGAAAATACACAGTTCCACAGGTTTCAACGCTTTTAAAAGTCTCTGCAGTCTATTTGAAAATCTTTAGACTGCTAATGTCACAGGATAGTAACAATACATCACATAACTGTTACAACCTTACAAATAGAAAGTGTTAGATTATTTGCTAATGTGCTTGGACCATCACTGACTCTTGAGACGTTGAAACCAAAATAAACACCCTCTTAGTTAACATCATTTATCCCTCTGCTGTCCGTGGGTACTTTTTCTATGATGGGAACAGACAAATTAATAAATAAACCCAGGGGAGGATTATGCAAATGGAGGTGACGAAGAGAGCCAGCAAGATCGATCAAAGGTGACAGCAATTTAGGGAGAAATGATGGTACAGTCACCACAAATAGGGCACACAATCAGAGCGACACAGCACCAGACAGTGGCTCAGGAAAATACAATTATACCATATATCACCACTGCTGCTATTGACAATTAGTCAAAATGTGGAAGGGACCCATCAGCTTCATTATTATTTCAATAATCAGCCCTGCAGTCAATGTGATTTATAGATTGGGATACACCGACCAGGCATAATATTACGACCACTGACCGATATCTCTTCACTGTACCACTTGTTAGCAGTGAAATATATTAGGGAACATTCTAAGTGGTAAAAGATAATGCATAGAATAACAAAATTCAAGTAAGCAATGGTTGAGAGACTTCAACTGGATTAATTAATCAAAAAAGAAAATAATAAGTACTAGCAAAGGTTAAAATAAGTGTAGGATATTGTTGGGTTTCAGATGACATAAGAACATTGTATAGGCCAAATATATTTTATGTTGTAATATTGTGAGCTCTAGGATTCTGTCGCTAGGTTTAACATTTATAAACTTCCCTTTTGGATATTATAATGGAAACTTCATGGTAATCAATATGGAAAATTGTCTCTGGGACTATGACTTCATCACATCAGAATCTGTGAACTGCCAACACACGTTTAGTACGAGCTAAACCATGCCACATAATACGACATTGTGTTGATCGGTAAAGTAAGGACATATAAAGAGACTGATGTTGACTCCTTTGTGGGACTGGGACTGTTGCATCATCGGCAAATGTATTCTGCCCAAATCCCAGAGCGGCACCAAAAAACAGGACATGTTCGGCTGGTAAAAAAGAAAGGGACTCCTCTGTTGAAGTTGGAGCAGGACTAATTATCTCTGTGGTTCTTTCATCTTTTTCATTTCTTTAATTCTTTGTTCCTTGGGCACTGGTTATAATCGTGGCCTATTCTCTTTATCTCTCAGCTGTACAGTATTACGATCCAAATGAGCTGGTCGCTTCACCAGCTGTAGCACCCCGAGATATGGTGGGAATTAATACCTGCAGAGATGTGTCCCATCGATAACATACTTAGGCTCAAAATGAATGTATTCCCCTGAGAAGAGCCTTTGTCCCCCTCACAAGATATTTCCTCGTCTCTGTTCCACATCAGGATTGCGCACTTCGGAAACTAGGAATCTGGCAGCACTCACACATATACTGTTTGAAGATGGCCAGTAAGCTCTGCCGATATTTTTTTGGCCCATATGTAGGACCGATTTCGATTATATCTGTATATACTATTTAAATTTGCTACAAACTCACCCATAACCCTTTTGTTACCATAAACACAATAATAATAATAATCAATTCAAATCAAATACTGTCCAATACATTATTAAATACTAAATATTAATAAAAGACATATTAAATACAATGCTAAATACAATCAATTAAATACTGTCCCACTTTAACTGTAGGCTTTTAATTGTATGTTTTAAATCGTACTTAACTTGTTGTTGTAAGGTGACCTTGGGTGTCCAGAAATAATAAATTAAATTTATTATTATTATTATAAACACAATTATTATAAACACAAGCATTTTGGTCACATTTGTGCCATTATCTCTTTGCGCGAAAGACTTCAAATTAACCATATTGTCTCTTCTTTAGGCAGCAGGTAGGACCAAAACAAAATATCAGCCTCTACTTGAGATTTGATTCATTAGAAAGTGCAAATGTCCTCTGATGTATCAGCCAACCGATTCTACTAGAAACACAAACGTAGATGTGAAGAGGTGACCTCAAGTTGAGCGGGACCAATCTTTGTCCATTTACATTCCCTATTTGTGGCATTAAATTCAAGTATGTGATATGCCATACTCCAAGACGGAGACCAGGAACAGGATTTCTCTATTAATTACATAGATTTTCATAAGAAATATCCAAGAGAAAAATCCACAAATGTTGAACCTGATTGACATAGACCCTGAACTCATTATAATTCCCCCATCTCCATCAAATCCTGTAGACCTGTAGAATATTGTGATATCATCTGAAACCTTGCATTAATTTAGAAAGACCTTCAGACTTTTCTCTAAAAGGGACAGAATAAATGATTTCCATTTAGTGAGGATTAAAGGAATTTCAAGTAAATTTAAAGTGCAAAGCTGTAGGATTATATAAGCTCTAGTGAAGTGTGTGTTTGTTTTTATCATTTTTATGCTTTAATAAAAAGAAGATAGAACTTTGTAAAAAATAATTTCTTGCAAAATATGCATGCACACTGGTTACATAATTTGCAGTGCAATTAGGAGCTTCTGTGTTCTTTATCTATTTTTGCTTTGCTTAAGTACAGTGTATTTCCCAATTGCTTCACAGAAGTGAGGAGAGCTCCTGTTGAAAAACTACATGCAATACAATACAATTTAATACTCATAATCTTGGGTAAGAGAGAATTCACAAATGGATTAGAGTTGCATTTTGGCTATTATGGGATGAGATATTACATTTTTGCTTATAAATGTGCACAAAATGATAGAACATCTTTGAATGAAAAAAGTATAGATATAGGTCCTTTATTCCACTTGTTTAGTAAAGCGGCAGTTTGTAGTCACTAGTAAATTTTTTAATAATCATTTGTCTTAAGTTGCCCTTTATGCCTCTTATTTCACTTCAAAATTGCTAAGAAAAGCCTGTAATCAATTAAGCATTTCATCACTGAGAGCTGAGCAGTCAAGATGGCCGCCCAGTCAAAGACTCCCCCCTCACGTCTCTTTGTCCATTGTGGCATTGAAAACAGTGGAGTAGCAGCCAGCGCTGCAGCTCAGAGCCTCAGAGCCTCAGACAGCCATTTGAAAAGCCAAGTGACTGATCAATGGCAGAAGTCAATTATCACCTCTCCATGTGTCAGAGGCTACAGTCCTGCACCTCTCCTGTGTAACCATCAACTACAGAAGCCCACAGAGACCAAACCTAGTGATACAGGCAATGTGTCTGTCCCTGATATGAGACCTATTTGCATATAAAGCTTAAGTCTTATGTCAATAGTTAAGGGTGCACATCATGATGTAACCTATCTACTTGTATCCATGGAGATGTGATAGCTTTAACTAGAATATTCCACAGTACTGCAATAATCTCCATGCAGAAAAGTATGTGATGCCTCTAGATTAATTCACAGGTCAAATCTGTGGAGAGGCGACCCTGCTTATAATAAGAATGTATGTTTTTTGAGCATTAAAACATCTGTAATGAAATAAAGGTATCAACGCCAATACTAAGAAATTTCCTCGATATCGACTTTCAAATTTTGGTTCAGCGGATAATCTGGCTGGACATATATATCGATGTAATCGTTTATAGTGTTGAATAGTTGATAGTTACTTGAGATACTTGAGCACTACTATACAACACATTTGGATTAGTTTTGTCTTGTTTTGTTTAAAGGAAATTAATTCTGTTTGCAAAAAATAACATCTCCATGAGGACAAGTAGGTCACTAGAAAAGTTAGAGCACCTTTAACTGGATGGTTCAAAAAGCAATAATATAATAACCAACCACATTTCCCACAAGTAAACACGACTTTGCACAGAGCTACTTTGTGAAAACCCGGCAATAATGCAAGCTTATTGTAGAAAGCATTAAAGTGAAACTATGATATGAGCTAAAAATATTTCGGCGTTGTCTTAGCCCAAAGCTTTAGCTGAGGCTGCTGCTGGAGAGAAGGGGATACAGAGTTATGTAACAGAGCAGACTGGAGCCGCTTTAAAGGGCTGAGCTCAGACCAGAGTGAAAACATAGTAATACGACAGCACCAGAAACCTAAAAGAGAGCCATACACCTGCACCTGAAAGCAAGTTTTAAATGATGAACGAAAAGGTGCTTTGTTAAAGGTGTACTGTGTAACTTTTTTTTAGAGAACAATCTACTGTTTATTTGTCTTAATAGAGCTGCTTTTCTTTTACCTAGAATGTTCCACAGTAAGTCATTAAACATATCTACTAAATAAATAAAATGCATTATTATTATTATTGCTTAGCATTAGTTTAATTATAGGTGTTGTTTTTGCTGTAAATTACCTTGAAAAATAGGTATTCTGCTGTGATCTGACCAGTAATTTGGCTTGGTGATGTCACTGGCATGTCCCCATAGAGATATACAAGTTTATACAATACTGTGGGACATTCTGGGCAGTAAATAACATATTTATGGAAAGACATGAAAGGAAGCACATTTAAAGTAGAGTTACATGAGCTGTCGCCTAACCAGCCCAGTCCAGTTTGATGAGCTCTTGTTGATTCATTGATCCTCACTGTTGCTGAGCGAAAAGGAAAGTGATTGGTCTATCACAGCTGTTAGGTTTGTTAGTCCTGTGAGCACACAGTTTGTAAAACCTGAAAACAAAGCCAAAAGTGAGATAGTGTCAAAGTGTTCAAAGGTTAAAATGGATGGGGCTCCTAATGAAGACTAAGCAGACCAGCAACCTGAATCTGTACCCAGAGAAGACACTCTTATGAATATATCAAAACATTATACAAGGCACTGAAAAGTCAAATTAAAGTAAGATAATCAAAGCTGGTTTTAGACCAGCTAAATGTCCTATTAAAGAGGGGGTATTCTATAAAAATCAAATAGTTTTCTACCATTTTATAACATTGTTCCCTCATCAAAACATCCCTGAAGAGGTTTTAGATGTCATCCATGCATATTTCACTAATTTAGTGATCTCTATTTGAACCCTCCTTACAGTTAGCTGTAAGATTCTGTCCAATGCTCCACCTACAAGCCTCTGTCATCCATGCTCCCACATGCCCACAAATACAGCATGATAGAAAACTATACACAACAACTTTGCAAACCTGATGTGATGTGCAGTAGTTTCATTAGCATGCCGATTGTAATGTGATAATGCTCTGAAGTGGGGGTCACTTAGCGGGGAGAGCAAAGGGAGGCGAGACCCAAAACATGCAAATATAGCATTTTCAAAGCAATGAAAGGTGCATTGTGGTCTAAATAGGTTTTGTTTGCAGGTCCCTAGAAGTCAAATACCCCCTCTTTAATTACTATGCCTCTTTAGGTTGATTCTGGTCTTTGCAAACCCTTTGAAAATTTTAAGGAAGAAAACAACTTTGCAAATCCAATTACAGGTAAATGACGAAAGATTTGAAAAGCAAGAGTCCAAAACCACTCTACAAAGTACATGAATGTGGCTCTGCTGGCTAACAATGTGTTACCACTACACGGGAGGCGCTTTCTGGAGAAAATAACTACAGAAAATGACTACCAATCTCAGCAGAAACCTGGTGAGGAAAGCTTGTAAAATACAACACCCAACAAGCCAGAGAGAAAGACAAAAATGTTATACTCCACATATTTTCAAATCCAGAGGTTTTTTTCTTGCTACACTGCCATTTAAAAGCCCTTCAAACTGCCGGTCAAACAGACAGAACAGCGATGGAGCTGGTTTGAAGTGTGCTCAGTGCTGGGTCTCAGCAGGGGGCACATGTTTGTGGGTTAAGAGTCTGGTGCTGCCCTGGTCCTGGTTTGATTGTGCAGGTCACCATCTCTGTCATACTGTATTCTTTGTGTCTGCTTATATCAAAAGGCTGCACAACTGAAAAACAGCAAATCGAATCACAATTTTTCACTACTTGCGATATAATACATTTGCAAATTAGGTTTTAAAATTGACAGGTTTACGAAGCATATTTTAAACATGACCAAAAGCAGTAACATCTTGAGAGAAGGAAGTAATAACAGCTAATATAATACAAGAATTCCATGCATTTCAATGGTTTGTAAGAGGTAAACATCAGTGTAAACATTTTTTCCTCCATAAATAGACAGATTTTTTTTTTTTTTTTTTGTAGTGGACACTCTATTACCATAAAATAAAATACAACCTCTGCGATTTGTGACTCAAACTGTAAAATTTATTTGATAATAAAACATAAATAAATGACAAATCGATATAGTACTAGTAATTATTGTTTCAGGCTTATATGTGGGGCCACCAAAGTCTCCTGTATTGAAGATAAACTCTTTGTCCCGTGCTCTTACCGTTCACCTCCTGAGCTCCTGCGTCTGTGAACAACATGCTCATGACCTCCTCGAAGTTGCAGCCGGGCTCCGAGGCGAGTGCGTCCTGAGACACGTGGTGCAGCATCCTCTTGAGCACGTCATCTAGAGATGCAGCCGTCTCGTCCAGGAGGATACTCGCCCGGGCCAGGAAGCCATCCAGGTCTCTGTGCGCTCGCACCTCCTCCTCAAAGTTCATCAGCTTCACATACTGCACAGCAAGGGAAGAGGGTATTGTGAGTTTATGCCAAAGTTGTTTTATAGAGACTTAGACTTAAACTTTATTGAAACGCGAAGGAATTTATTTGGACACAGCAGCTCACACATCACAATAAAAATAACAACAAAGAGCAAAAATAAATGACAATGATAAATTCAGAATAAATAGCAAAACTAGGAAGAAGAAATCAAATAAAAATGATAGAAATACAGTAAATATATCACAGCTATATACAAGAGGTTGTAAGGAAAAACAAAAAGCCAAGATAAACTAGGCACTGACATAGGGTTACTTATTACATAAAGGTGGGTTGTTGTACAGTCCTGTATCTCTCACAGTTTGAGCAGAGCTGTAGGAGCGTGTTTTATGCATGCTGACCAACCAATACATCGCATATTCTTATTAAGACATGCAAAACTGAACAAACGTACAATTTCAAATGAGGACTGTGGAATTAATCAAAGGTTAATTGAATCAAGGCTCAATGGTCATCAACTTGGGTCTTTTTTATTGAGAGGTTTGCGGTCGTACTTTTACTTTGCCAGTAAAAGTATGTGGTTTGGAGCAGAGTTCAGACTTGTTTGTGTTAAATTCCTACAATTAAGTTGAATGTCAGTGCTTAATCCAATGCAAGGCAGGCCATTACCTCTGTTTTACTATGTCTTTCCATCTCAGTTCTTATTAGGGTCCCACTTTACTTTCTTTTGTGTTTAACGTACAAAAGAAACAATATATCTAGTGTTGCCTTGACAGCCACCATTCAGCAAAGCATCATCTACTTGAGCATGCTAAAGATTAAATATTATTTGTTTCACATATTAAAATTATAATGAACTATTTGATTCTAACTGTCTAATCCAGGAAGAAAACAAGCACAACAAAAGTAGAACATACTACATAAGAACTTGGATGATTACCCTGAATAAAACAATGATATATTGAAAGAGACATACATTTATGCATAGAGTGAGTACAGAATGGGGCTAATTGAATTCACATATACAGAGTGCACTGCCAGAGATCCCAGGGTTCATTAAACATGGTTGGCATTTTCCTGATCATCCAGGCTTAAGAAGAGCTTTACATTAGCCAAGTAAGTCTACTCTGACAACAAGGGAATCAGTCGGTTTAATATTGTGGTTTACAGTGGAGCAGTTTCAGTAACAGGTTAGATACAATTCATGGGTTTTAGAATGGTAAAAATAGGACCATTCCCATAGTGATTAAATAGTTAAAATAAACTATTATGTGTTTTGAGCATGGAAAAAGTCCTCAAAATGTTTCATATATAAGAGGAAGCTATGATTCGGTATTTTGTGTTTGGAGAAGAACTCTTAGATGTAACTTGAAAAAATAATTATTTTTGATCAACACCACAAGTTACTGGTGAAAAGCTCCAAATAAGAATCAAAAAATTTTTAATGTAATAATTTAATATGACAGAATTAATATAATAGCAATGACAGCAATATTGATATACCTATTTCTACATCTGTGCTGGTCACTCTCTGGCAGTCCAAATCATTGTTAAAATTAGGGATGTCCCAATCTGATATTCAGTATCGGTATCGGATGATTATGAGTATCAGACAGTATCGGATTCAGTCACGTGATCGGACCAATCCAGTTTTGCATGTTTTTGCAGCATTGACACGCTTTATGGCAGCCGTAAATCAAAACGCCACCATATCCACTGTGTGGGACTTTTCACTTCATTGGTCCCTCATTTATTACAGGGGTTTCGTTCTAAAGATAACCCGCGATAGTCGAAATAAACAAAGTAGAAAAACCCTGTAAAAACTGTAAAACCCCTCCGCAATATGAGCAGGGAGGGGGATCGCTCTCCGCTGTTTTTTATTCTTATAAACAGACACGCCACCTTCGATTACGCAGAAAACAATGTGCGGGTTCTCCCTCAGCCAATTGGGAAGTTGAACACAATGCGTGTTCATACATTGTAAAAAAAAAAAAATGCACTAAAAGCACTAAAAGAAATCCGCAAAAGGTGAACCGGGTTATAGTGAGGGATGACTGTACAACAAAATGAGAGTCAAACAGCGACCTGCAATTGCTGTAAACAAGCAGTTTCTCGTGGAGGAACGAGCAGAGCCACTTTAACATGACCAATTTGATTCGTCACTTACAAAAGAATCATTCGGACGAGTTTGAGATTTACATGCGCAAGGCAGCAAAGCCACAGCAACAAGCACTGGAGGAGGTATCGAATCGGTATCGGAAAGAGCATTCTTTTAAAAAATCGGATCGGAAGCCACAGGATCTCTAGTTAAAATGTTAAATTAACATAACACTGAAGGAAGAGGTATTTAAAAGCTTACTAAATGCAGCACTGCTCTGTGCTGTGCTAAAATGCATCAAGTAATCAAGTAGTAAACAACAATTTGTAGACAAATGCTATTGGCAGCCTTATTTCTCTGAGTTTACTTTAACAAACCAGCAGAGTACAGCTGTCTGTCAGGAAATAATTTTTATTCCATAAACACAAGTGTAGCTCAGCAGGAGGGCCAGACGTCAATCTCTCCTGCCCATCACTTTAACAGCACACACACAAACACACACAAGTCCCTCACTTTATTATCTTTTTTCTAATTTGTTTTGCACTAACTCTAATGTCAGCGCACCACATCAGGCCAATGGGGCAGGCCGTGTGCTTTAAAATGGCAGCCGCTTGACTCATCAGATGCAGTCTCTGTTGGAGCAGCAGATTCGGGAGTCACCTCTGAAAATGGACCACTGGACTCAGAGGAAAACCGCTCGATTAAGAGCCCAGACACCCAGCGGCCCATGATTTTATTGATTGAGAAATTGACAAAATTTCTGAAGAAGAGTGGACGCCATGCTGTTCTTTTGAGAAGAGAAATCCCCATCGGCTGAGCTGCTTTTGTGCCCCGGTGAATGCAGCACATTTCATTCTCTTTTTGATTGTTGTGTTTCTAATATTCTGTCCTATAAAAATAATTGTTGAGCATGCTATAGCCAAAACAAGTGAAAATAGTTAAACAAGCTAACAGATGCCGCATGAATTCGCATATAAACAGATCCCAAAGAAAAAAATTGGCAGAGTTAATAAATTGAAATGGACAAAACAGACGGGTAGAGCAAACAAACAATGTGTGAAAGCGAATATGAAGATTAGAGTCGAGATCCGGGCAAGCTGTTGGCAGAAACACGCTCCACAAACTCTCAGTGTGACAGGTTGTTTGACAGGAGGCTAACGCAGGGTTACCGCGTTTAACTAATGCTCTTTGGGTGTTACATCAGAGGCCCTGAACCACCACAACGCACAGATTTACACCACCAAATGTCAATGTTTGTGAATGAGAAGCTTTGCTTTCACTCAGTATGTGGGATTACTGATGATTTTATATGTGTTTGGATGTTTGACATCACAAGCATGATTTTTGTTGCATTGTTACTACTGTTGTTTCAATAGGACATCACCATTTTGCAGTCATTGCTGGTACAAACCAAAGCTCCTGGCCCTCCTCTTAAAAAGCACACCTTCACCAACTTAATTACTTCCACTTAATTACTGCTATTCTCTGTTGACCAAACTTCTCTTAAAAGGATCTTAGATCAAAGAGACTCCTGGTGATTTTCTACATCCATTACCATTTGAAGAAGAATTAAAACAAAAAGAACACAAGTTCTACTTTTAATTGACTAGACATTTTCTCAGACAAATGTGACATACATTAAAAATCCATAAAAAAATGTTCCTTACCCTTCGTGATGTGTTGAGTAACACACATCCGGAGTCATCAGCATCTGTAGAGACAGAATACAGCATAATAAGAACAAGTATAATTTGCACAAGGTTAGCTGTTTTACACTTATTTACAAATATTACAATACAAATAGCAGGTGGGATGAGGCAGGCAAATGTCTTGCAGTTAACATTTTAGATAATGTGTATTGCTTCCTTCATGATTCAAATTAATAATGACTCATTTTACAAACCATAGTCACCAGGATTATAAACAGATGCTAACACATGTCTTGAGGTGGAAACAAAATTTAATCAAAGCTCAATTTCATTACTAAATCAAAATGAGATTTTATTTGTACATCTTTACCTTACAGCTGACACAAGAGTTTAACTATCAGACTAATCTGGATTCATTGCAGCCCTACTAACAAACCATAGTAGTGTTTTAATAAGAGAATATGTTAGCATGTATTTAAACATACAAATGGCATGTTCAAAGTCAACATTACTATGCCTCATTTGCATTTAAAAGCAGCAGCACAACATCCATAATTGGTACTGCAAATTGTAAAATAAGAATCACAAGTGACCGCTAAGGAGCCTACAGAGGAACGGGCTAGAGAGCTGGGTTTCTAACAGTGAGGAAAATGTCAAGAGGCAGGAATGTAAGAGCTCTGACTGAACAGGGATTGGAAGTTTCACATTGATAAGGTTTTAATACACGTCCACGGAGCCCAGGCGACCGGCAGATAAAACACAAAAGTCGGATTTTCCCAGTGTCAATGAAGAGGACACAGGAGGAAGTAGCTTTCATGTTCGGGAACAATCAGGGCAAATTACTGTTTTCATCACATTGGAGCCTGGTGTAACTAGTCCCAAAGACTCTCATGAAAGTCTGGCACTGCAGTTACGTAATACAGTTATCACTATTTTTTTTTTTTTTTTTTGGTGGCAGCGAGGATGTGATTAGGTTACCATGGGCTTTTCCTCCTCTGTGTCAGCTCCGTCTGCAAATCAATCTGTGCTTAACTCCTCCCTCGGGCTGGAGCAGGGGAAAAAGGGCAAGGAACCCCCTTTTTAACAAGCCAATAAGCCCAGGGAAAGCGCTGGGAGATCACAATATCAATAATCCAGACAGTAGTGAATGGGAGGGGGGCTTTGATCACTCTAACCCTGCAGGCAGCCCTGGTACAAAGGTGCACCCAGCAGCCCCACCTGTGACGGGACCGAGGCATGATGTGGGGGATTGTGCTCATTGTGCTCACTCCCAAAGGAGAGAAGGGGGACGGGGCTGTACCGGCTGTCAGGTCTTAAGAGGCATATTTCTATTCATATGAGATTAGCTGATATTAGCAGTGCCACATACTGAATTATCTTCAGATTTGATTTAAGTAACATGTTTGTTTCCCAGGTGACATCTGGCTTGATCAATGAGCATTTACAGATGTTGAATATATGATTGTATGATGTAAGATGAGACATGTTATAGTGCAAGATGATGTAACGCTATTGGGACTGAATTCTCAATGTCAAGCAACCACTACTTAAAGTTCAGGTACATAAATTACATATAAATTATATTTTTTGTCTAAATGTAAAAACTAACACAGAATCTAAAAAAAGTCGGAAAAAATCTCTTCTAAAAACTACAAATTGAATTGTGTTCTTGGTTGGCAGAAATATGAAGAGACAGACTTCAAACTAACAGAAGTCTCAAGAGGGATCGCTTTGAACCAATGGGATCACATCTCTCACATGCAGTCAGAAATAATTGATAACAATAGGATTTTTTAATGACCTCGATCAATCGTTGAGCACAGCATTAATCACATGACCTGTATCACATGACACGGCGGCGTGCTGGGGGTTTAAATGGAAATGATACGTCTGCCTGTAGAGGGTGATTTATGCTGCTGTGGTCGGGGAGTGCACTGTACATCTGTGGGCTGTGTGCACGAGGATGAGGACAAGCACGCGCCTCAGTTCTGAAGGAGTGGATACAAAACGATCAGTCAATCTGCATCTGGGCTTTTGTGCCGTTCAAATGTATTTAAATGATATCAATAAAGTTACTCTGTGTGAATAATTATGGGAACTGTACAGTTTTTATCTGTCCTCTACACTCAGCTCTGCTTTAGATGTCTCTGGTGCAATCCTTCACGAGAAGTGGGTAACCACAGTGCAGAGCTTGGTATTGCCAACTACTTATCTTGAGACAGGCTCCATGGGTTTGTGTTTTTATTTAGAATAACAAAACGCATTGAAATGTCATGCTCAAAATGCCCTTAATGTAAAAACATATGAATAACTTGTTCAACTTCACAGATTCAGTCTTAATGCACAATCCATCAAGTAGTTAAGAGTATAACTATAACAATGTATCATGAATTACCATTGTTCAAAAGTAATATGACAGCATCTTGTATCGATATGCACATTGGCAAGAACTCCATTACAATATATTGCTGTATCAATAGTGAGTGCATCCAATGAGGGCCATTCTCCAAATCAGGAATACCACTAGGAATGGGAGGGTGTCTCAAAACACTTAGAATAATATAAACTTATACATTTAACTTAAAACTTAAAATTACCCAGGCTAACAATGAATATATAATAAGGGGATAAGTTATAGCCACAAAATGTTTGACTTTGGAGCAACTAAACGGTTGACCTTGTAGCTCATGGTGTAGGTCAAATTTGACCAGTGCAGTTCTTCTTTTTCCTTAAAAGTGCATAGTGTAACTTTACAGGCAAAAATTCCACCACCTATTTGTATGGAGATCACTGATGTGCACATGATTATATACGGGCTCAAAGTCAGAAAGGAGCAGCCTGTGTTTACTTTTTTTTTTTTTTTGGTCCTTTGCTATGAAGTACAAAAGCTTTCAGAAATATTTATGTGCATAGGATAGAAATCCGTGCATATTTGGGAAATCCATGCATATTTGGCTGTAGCTGAGCATAAAATAAATATTCGTAAACTCTCAAATGAGTCCAGTCATACATAAACTATATTGAGTGTATTTTATCCATCAGAATACGACTTGAAAAGTTACAACATCAAGAATTACAACTAATCCTGATTCACTGCAGCCCAACTAACAAACCATAGTAGTGTTTTAATAGAATATGTTAGCATGTATTTAAACAAACAAATGGCATGTTCAAAGTCAACATTACTATCCCTCATTTGCATTTAAAAGCAGCAGCACAAAATCCATAATTGGTGCTGCAAATTGTAAAATAAGGATCACAAGTGACCGCTAAAGAGCAGAAAACTAATTGAAAAGTTACGACATCAAGAATAACAATCACAAAATGAAAATGTACGATTTACAGTACGAATTCGAATTCACAGACTCCACTGCCACTGTATGAACGGCAGAACAGTAGATCTCGTGTTCAGCCTCTTGGCGGTAATACCGACGCCATCTTGGTACAGGCTTCCATGGTCTAAATTGCCACTGAAGCTTTTTCACAGTATCAGTGAGCGGAGATGCCGGACATTTGCCCCACATATGGACTGAACCAGGACTGAACCAGGACTAAACCAGAACTGAACCAGGACTGAACCAGGACTGAACCAGGTCTAAACCAGGACTAAACCAGGACTACACCAAGACTACACCAGGAATAAACCAGGACTAAACCAGAACTAAACCAGGTCTAAAGCTTGAACTTGAGAGAGAGAAAACCTAGAGAAGCGTGTCTGTAAAGTGCGATCAGGCGACAGCTGTGCTTAGCCTCGTGGGGCGCAGAGCTCTGCACTGGTCCTTTTGCCTGTGGTCACCCGACAGTGCACGAAGGTGCACCTCAGGGCCCATCCCACTCGGAACCGTAACAAAGCCCAGCGCAGTCCAGGGGCACACAATGCTACTTGGTCTGTGGGAAACACTCATGGTTCTTTCACTGTCTCTGGTGGCTCTGTGGCGGAGTGGAGCTGCAACGGACAGAGAAGTGGCTCAACACACACAGCAACCCCGTATTACAAGAAAATGTGTACGGTAGAATACAGGGGTTTTGTACCGCTGTTGTTTTACATCTCTAATAGGAATTTATTAAGGGCACTTTTTAATATAAGGCAAAAAGGGCAGAGGCTCAAGCCCTTCTAGGGCTCTAAGTGTGCACGTGCCTGATGGAGATTATTGGATTGTGCTGGAATGTTCTACAGCAATTAACTTATGCAATTAACAGTAAGAATGCATGTTTTGTTTCGTAATGATATAAAGGCTAGATCAGTGGTTCTTAACCTTGTTGGAGGTACTGAACTCCACTAGTTTCATATGCGCATTCACCGAACCCTTCTTAATTAGAAAAATAAAATATGTTTTTATCAAATTCAAAACATAGGTATATATATATATTTTATTGGTGCACACATGTGAATCCATATTGCACATATTTGTCCGACCGCTTTCTTTTTTTGCTCGACATAGTTGGTATAAAGGGAAAAGATTCAGAAAGAAATTACTCGATGTACCAACAGTCACAAGACTATTGCACGCATGTGTGTGTCTCCTGATGTGTGTCTGACCCCTGCCAAACCCATGAGATTGACTTACCAAACCCCTGGTTAAGAACCACTGGGCTAGATAGACATTTAATGCTAGACTGTGAAACATTCTAGGCAAATTAATAATATCTCAATGGCAACAAGCAGGAGACAGAACAGAAAAGTTACACAGTGCGCCTTTAAAAATTCAGATGAGTTCAAGACTGCAGTCCATGTGATGCCAAAACCTAAACTCAGCATCTGTTATCATGGAGGTATTTTGTGGCTCTTTATGGCAGAAAAAGGATTGGAAGAAGACTTTAATACCTCGTAGTTGTCCTGTGTGCAGCAGGGCAGGCAGCAGGAGACTTGTGTTTAGTGCAAGAAGCTCAGTTTTCCCAGTGTCATCTCTTTAACGTTGAACGAATCGCTCTGATTACCATAACACTGGCTGTTGTTTAGCTCACAACCCAGGTATTACACACCACTCCGATCGCTTCAAGAAAAACACTCACCTCCGCCTTGTTTTTTCTTCTCAAAAATCAGGACTAAATTTTGATCAGGTCATCAAAGAACAGCCCTGCATCAGTGGTTTTAATGTTGTCTTTTTAAATCCAGAAATCATCCTTGGAAGGTCATCAAATGTCCATGGTCAAATCCAAAGTCTTCAAGTTGTTGGAGTGAGAGAGGCCTGTCCTTCATCGTGACTTTTCCACTTGAGTATTCAGCCAAATTGATTGAAGTGAAATGGAACTAGGCCCCGTCCTGGCAGAAATATAATCATGAAATCAATTCTATTTATGGGGGAGCGTTTGACAGCTGTATGACAAAGTCCAGGGAAGACAGAGGGACGGACACGCTTCAAAAGTGAGTACCAACAAACAACCTCCTCGTGCGATCAGCTTCAAATGAACATTTAAATACTCCAGACACAGCCATCAATCACCTCAAGCGCCTTTGTCACCAACAGTACTCTTACACCAGTTGACAAACACGGGATGAGCTGTGTGTGTTTAATGGGAGTGACAAACACCATGACATTACACAAGTGTTATAGGTCAAATCATCTTTGCATCAAGAACCCAGAACTAACACTTATTTCTTTGCACATTTACAAGTGTAGGCAGGGCATTCATGTGTGGAAATGGTGCAATAAAATCTAACATTTTCAAAGCCATAATAAACTAAATTAACCTGCCACTATTAAACTTCATTGTTTGCTATTGAGATGGTGCAGCTGATGCATCAACATTTCCTGGGGGGCAAAGCTAACAAGAGTCCTCTTTGTCTGAAGTTCTGTAACTCAAGTTAGACTTAAAATGTGAGATTTGTTTAACATGTGGCGGCACGGTGGCTGAGTGGCAACACTCTTGCCTCACAGCAAGAAGGTTGCGGGTTCGATTCCCAGGTTGCTTGGGCCTTTCTGTGTCTCCCCGTGTCTGGATGGGTTTCCTCCGGGCACTCCGGTTTCCCCCATCAACTCAAAACATGCAGCACCCCTATGTACTAACATCAAGGACCATGATGTCCACCCTCCTGTGGGCTCACCACCCACAGAGGGGTTCATAGGGGGGGTCAGGTCCTATGAGGATTGTGCAGCAAGCTGCCCCCGCGACCCAGCCGGACAAAGCAGGAGAAGATGGATGGATTTGTTTAACACATTCTGACCATAAAGCTGGAACTACAATAGATGAGCTGATTTGTGCTGTCAAACATCCCTCTTAAATAATATTCTAGTTACAAACTATCAAGCATTCGCCAACAGTTTTTCACTCTCACCTTTTGTGTTGAAAATCAAACACCTAAACGGGACCAAGAACACTCGTACTGAGCACAGGCTCCTGAAAATGTGTTGTTTAAATTTATTTTGTATTTTTCTAAAAATTAAAAAAATATATCAGGCTGTGTTTGCTAATGTGTCACCATGGCAACATTACTCTATAGACATAGATACAGTACCCCCGAGCATGATGTCAGTATGACTGTTTACTGAAAAGTTTACTGCATGTTTTTCTGTTTTGAAAGACTTAAACATGATGTGCTTAAAACTTTGGAACAGGCAGTTCGAGAGACTATTGCAGCAATTTGTATCTGGACAAAACAAAAAAACTGTCAGCTGTTTCTGCAAGTTGGGACAATCAACTGATCTTGACTTGATTGACTTGACAAGACTTTTTATATTGGTTAATTCAAAATTTGCAGTCTTCTTCCAGCCCAATATCTGCATTAACTTAAACAGGAAAAGACCAAATTATTCTCTTGAAATCGTGGCTTTGTCTAAAAATGGACTTACTCCCATTAGTGAACAATGAGAGCAGTGGGATTCAAAGACGTCCTACGGATGTACTTTACAATTAATCAGAACTACACTTAAATTAACTCAAAGTTGAAGGCAATTTAAAACATATCTTTGGAGAGGTGCACTAAAAATCCAGGAGGGATGGTGTTATAAAGGTCACGAATCAGCCTGGCACCAAATTTCAAAAGTCCTCAAGGCATTACAGTAGAAGAAAAAAAACAAACAGGGAAATGCAGAAACAGAAATGAATTCATTATAAAAGGCAGATATTGTTTAGATGGTGTCTTTGGGTCTGAGGAAATCATGAAGCCTTTCCAAAGTGCTTTATTTAAGTGGACACAACTTGATTAATAAGATAACACTTATGGAACACTTGCATTCACCGGTAGGAAAAATTTGCTGAAAATGTCAAAATTTTTCCCACAAGCATTGCGATTGCTGTTATATTTGTGGTTTGCATTTTAATTACATGATTTAAGTTCATATTTAAAATGCATGCTGAACACTTCAAAAAAAAAAAGTTTGAAATATGAACTGACAACTAATCACATTTCAGAGCAGTTTTCATGCAGAATAAGACCGGGACATTTTGAACTTTTTGTGGAAATGATGATGAAAAAACAGCAGCCTTTGCGATAATTTGCAAACTCCATTCAAATTGCAATTTCGATTGTGATTAATCTTGCAGCCCTGTCGCTGGTTACGGTGGACAGGTCTCACAACGTCTGACCATGCGAAATAATAAAATAACACAATAATTAGCAGCATAAATGAAACACCTCACAGCTCTGGGATCACAGTCAAGCGCTAACTTGATTTAATGTGGCCCCAAGCAGCTGAAGAATAGCCCAGATTAGACGTGGGAATTAGATAATCAAAACTGGCAACTACACATCCACAAATAGTTATTTAAGGAACTAAATAAGTTGTTTATACTTAATTAATCTATATTTTTAGGGTTACAGTGACCTTGCAGATAAAAACTCTACAGTTGCAGCAGGCGCCTGGTCCTGGCGCTGTCACTGGGTTCACTCTGACTGAGCTCTGCAACTCTGTGTTCATGAACCACGCTCTTTATCTGAAGCTTGTTACAATCCTCCCTGCCTAAAATTACAAGTCTTTGCAGGGCAATAGTGGCTCAGTGAGTTAAGCATTCACCCACTAACTCAGGTTTAATATGAATCTACTGCTGTGTCCAAGACTTGTTATAAAAAAAGACCCCTAGTATGAAAAACAACTATTTTTATGCAACTAGTCTACGGTGGTGAGTAAATCAGTATACTGTTCTTCTCTCTTGTTCACTTTTTTACTTTTGGGGGTTTCAGGAGGATTCAGGTGTAGGTGTGTGGCCTACAAAAGCAGCTGGAGTGTAAGAATAGTAAACCACTGAACAATAATCAATGAGCTTTTATTTTTATTTCAGATGTGACAGAATGTAACAGAGCACGACGTTTAACCTTGACAAAAGCACACACAGGCCTAACGCTGCTGCCACAGACTTAAATGTTATTAAGTGTTACCCAAACACTGAGCACAAATATTATCACTCCCTATTTAGCGTCCTCTGCAGGGGGTCTTCAAACTAAACAGCAGTGCGGATGAAGCCTGGGGATTTCACCTATTTACCTCCCCTTCTCTCCCTCTCTTTCCTTCCTTCTCTCCACCCCCCCTCCTCCTCTCTCTCTCCGTCTCCCTCCCCCTCTCCCTCCTTCTCTCCATTCTCCTCTCCCTCCTTCTCTTTCCCTCCCTCTGTCCCTCTCCCTCCTTCTCTCCATTCCCCTCTCTCTCTCCTGTCTTTCCCTAACCCTTCTCCTCTCTCCCCCTCTCTCCTTCCTTCTCTCCGTTCTACTCTCTCCTTGTCTTTCCCTCTGTCCCTCTCTCTCCTTGTCTTTCCCTCCCTCTTTCTCCCTCCTTCTCTCCATTCTTCTCTCTCTCCTTGTCTTTCCTTCTGTCCCTGTCCCTCTCCTCTCTGTTCTCTCTCTCCTTGTCTTTCCCTCCCTCTCTCCCTCCTTCTCTCCATTCTCTCTCCTTGTTTTTCCCTCTGTCCCTCTCTCCCTCCTTCTCTCTGTTCTCTCGCCCTCCTTCTCTCCATTCTCTCTCCTTGTCTTTCCCTCTCTCCCTCCTTCTCTCTGTTCTCCCCCCCTCTCCCTCCTTCTCTCCATTCTCTCTCCTTGTTTTTCCCTCTGTCCCTCTCCCTCTCTCCCTCCCTCTCTCCTTGTCTTTCCCTCCCTCTGTCCCTCTCCCTCTCCCTCCTTCTCTCCGTTCTTCTCCTTGTCTCTCTCTCCCCGTCTCTCCCCCTCCGACTGTCTTCAGCCGCCCTGAGTGTTACTAAGTATGGCGACACGGCCCAAGTGACACATTCACCTGTGACACTCGTTCTCTCCCGCTCGGGGCCCAAAGCCGCACCTGTGGCCGTTGCCGTGGAGACGCGCTGACCTGGAGGCTTTTGGAGATGAGGTCAAAATCACCTGCACCTGGAGCTGAGGAGCTGTCTGTCAAGTCAACACCTGCTGTCGCCGAGCACAGGACCAACGGCAACTCACTTTCAACTTCTCCAGGGGCCTCTGGGCAAGTTCCTCTTTACTTTTTTCACTACCTGTACCAGCCATATTATAATTTTAAAAATGAACATAATGAAATCTACAACAAACATTTCAAATCGTAAATTACTTTTATTATACCTAAAACCTCAAAATTATTGTTTTAATGACTGCATTGTAATTGTACAAAAATCCAACTGTTAGCAAGTCTGGTTATGCAAACGTAATTAAATTTGGCCTGCATTTCAAAAACACTTTCAAATACAAGTTAGCTCTGCTTTTGTCTAATTTTATCACTTTTTTTCACTTGTTTTTAAAGGTAATTTTTCTTTTCCAGAGATGTGCAGTGATTGCCTTTGAAGAAGGTGGCTCATGATATAAAAAGTACATGAAGCAAAAGATGAAGATTGAACTGCTGTTATTGATTACGGCGTAGGGAAACAGAGCGTTTTATTGACTGGAGAGGCATATTCAGGCTCACAGATCTAATTTTAAACCCTTTCATATTGGGGCAGCTTACACCATCCTGAACGCACGCTGGCATCAACACAAAGCTACCACAGGGGGTTTGGGCAGCACAGCACAACATCACCGGGACTGGAAGGACATAATCAAATGCCCAGCTGCAAAACAACAACCAACACATTGCATTGAATCAGCCGTGCGACCCAGTCAACTCCATTTGGGCAAAATTATGACTGGATTACATTTCCAAATGCACATAACACAATCAGGACGCTGTCACTCAGCCTCCTGTTCAGTCTCTGTGGTCATGGGAACAAGACAAGTTGGATTTGTTGTCAAACTTGTAGCCCTGGAACTTTTCTGGGACTTTATGTTTTCAAACCTTCGAAATAATCGAACTAACATCAGATCTCCAAATGTGAAAATCAAAGAAACCTCAAGAACATTTCTCAAGTGAAAAACATATAAAGCTTTATCAACATTGATTCAATTAGGGCTGCACAAAATATTGAAATCACAATTTGAATCATTACAATTAAAGCAATATGATAAAACAATATAATATTATGTCTTTTATCAAAAAACTGCAAACACAGGACTAGGCTTTAATGCATTACCACTTGTTTACACGGTGAACTGAACAGAATACTACTTTCTTTCTAAAATCACAATCGCAACACAATTCTTTTTTTTTTTTCAGAATTATGCAGCACTAGATTCAGTCCACAAGACTAAACTATTTCAAGTTGTTAACTATAAGCTGCACCTCGTCTCAAATAAACCCAAATCAACTCTTCAAATGTTTCACCATGCCCCTCTGAAGTATTGTCATCTTTACACATGTACTGAGCTGTACACTCTGCCCTCCCCCTCCACATCCTGTGGGGGCGCTACAGCAGTACTGACCTGGGCCAGGGCTGATCTGGTTCTCGTAAAGGTGAATGTCGTCTCCGCTGGCGATGGGAGAGTCCTGTCCCTCCTCTCGGCCCTCGCTGCCCTCCTCCTGCTCTGCCTCCCGCTGCTCTGGGGACACAACAGCACAGGGTCACCTCTGGGACTACACATCAGGGACTTTTACATTTCAGTTTGAAAATAAAAGAAAATCTAAGAAAAAATGCCTCTACAAATCTGACGATGTCCCTACTGTAATCATCCTGACAGACTTCTACACCACCTCCACAAATTCATCCAAATTCAGACAAACTTAAAGGTGCATTGTGTAACTTTTGTGGTGGAAAAGGAAATGCTATTGATCTGTTTGGAACATGGTATTAAACCTTTCTATCATGGAGACCAAACCAGACCAAGTTGCAGGTCAGATCTGTGGAGTGGCAATCTCACACAGTTAGAATGTCTGTTTTTCTAGGTGTTTTTGAGCTGAAAAACCATCTGTAATTGAATAAATATAAAGAAGAGCTGTTTAATGTCATACTGTGGAACATTCCAGGCAGAGCAATAACACATCCACAGAAACAATCAGGTGACAGATCCTCCACCAGAAAGGTTACACAATGCACCTTTAAACTGTTTTGTTGTTTTGTAATTGACACTACCAGTATCGGCCATTTTACACATTTGTAATAAATAAACAGAATTAAATATAATATTCTGCAACAAACATTTCAGATTGTACATTACTTTTATTTATTTTACTTTAACAACCTCAAATGCAAGAAAAAAACAGCAAGCCACAATCACTGTTTAAACAATTGACCATTCTTTCTTATTGAACTGCATTGTTCATCCTTAATTGTATAAAAAATCCAGTCTGGTTATACAAACGTAATTATTCTTTGGCTTGCATTTCAAAAACACTTTCAAATACGAGTTAGCTCTGCTTTATGTCTAATCTAAAATGATTTGTACCGAGGGAGAACACTGCAGTACCTGGCTGAGGGATCAGTGCCTTAAATGAAGCAGTGAAACATTCTATCTACGGCTGTCAACGTTAACGCGTTAATCACGATTAGATTAATCCAGTCCTTAACGCGATCATTTTTTATTTTTTTTAAATCGTGATTAAAGTTCGCCAGCCTTTTGTCCCTTCTAACGCAATGATCAGCTCTGGTTCAGGCCGGGCTCAGATGAGTTGGAGCAGGAAGTAGTGTTCGGTGGTTTCCCCGGGAAGAACCAAGTGCGCAGAGGATGGACAACTCAGAACAAATTATAATGAACCAAATTGGGTTCGCGCTACTGTACATATGCTTTGCACCACCGCGGAACCAGCCGTAAACCTCGAACAAGATGAAGCATAGCGGCCCGCCCGGACCTGTAGTCCACAGCGCGTTACCGCTTTCGCCGCACGGATCCAACGCACAGAGGACGGCACGGAACCGCTCTGCCTCAGTCCACTGCACCGGAGCCAGCACATGGAGGACGGACCAATCTGACCAACGTGCTCGAAGGATGGAACAAGATCAAGGACCAGATCCCCAGGCCCGTCCTGAGGGGCCCCAGGCCCGTCCTGGGGGGCTGCGCTCTACGGTGAAGCTCTTGAGTCTTTATCGCTGTTACCCGAACCCAGAGCTTCTGTTCCGGGCTCATGTGCAGTGAGTTGTGCACAAAGTTCTAGGAACAGAGGTACGGGGAACATTGGGCTGACTCCAAAATGGGCGGATAATGGCTAAGCATTGATGAAACGTCAATCGGACCAATTTTGGTTCGTTTGCCGGTGTGAAAGCGGACCGCACTGGAGCCTATAGGCTACATAATAATAATGTTATTGCCTGGTGTGGACCAAATAGTCGAACTAGCGGTGTGAAAACGCCCTAAATTAGCACCTCCAAGCTAAACACCCAGGTGCAGCGACCGGAGCGTCCCAGCCAAGCGAGCCTCAGATCTGACTAACTACCATTTTAGACTTCTGGATAATCACACGTCGAAGAAAATAACAAATAATAAATAGAATTGCTTTATGTTATGTCTTTAAAACTGTCTTAAAATGCATAATAACACAATTTTAAACATGCAATTCAATATGCGATTAATCGCAATTAACTATGGAATTCCTGAGATTAATCGCGATTTAAAAAATGAACTGTTTGACAGCCCTAATTCTATCATGATATTGGTTGAAGAATCAGTTGTCTCAGTCTTTTGTAGGACCGAGCTAGCTCTCTGCTCAAACAGTGTTTTAAAGCCAACTCTACAGAAAGCAGAATCTTCCAAATGTCGTTGCAGCGATCACAGACAATCTCTCACACTCACACTCTTTATCTGCTGACCTTATCCCAGAACAAGCCCCAATTTGGTTTCCTTTCACTGCAGCCTGCATTGGGATCATCCGTGAGCACTTGACATTATGTGAACCTTGTATTGTGGTCTGCCTCTTCTCACCGACTGCGCTCTGACTTTCAACTCACCTTGGGACGAAGACTGCACCAGCAGGAACTAATCGCAACAAATCGCTCCTAAATGTCGTTTTGCACAAGTATGTTCTGTGAAAAGCTTTCTTGTGCTAAATGTTGAAAATTTGGTGATGGTTTGAATTATTGTGCAAGTGGAAAAGTAAGAGGCACCTACACATCCACAAAACATATCCACAAATAGTTACTTATTACATTCTACGGGATATTAAAGGTGCATTGTGTAACTTTTCTGGAGGAGGGTCCGTCAAATGCTTTTCTTTATGGAGATGTTACTGCTTTGTCTGGAATGTTTCACATAAAGGTTTCTATGTTGATGGAGACCAAATCAGACTAAATTACAGGTCAGATCTGTGGAGAAGCAACTGTGCTCACAGTCAGACAGTCAGAATGCCTATTTTCAATCAATCAATCAAACTTTATTTATAGAGCGCTTTTCATACAAAAATGCAACTCAAAGCGCATTTTCTGTTTTTCTATGTATTTTTGGGCTATAAAACCACCTGTGATTAAATAAATGTAAGGCAGAGCTGTTTAATGTCACACTGTGGAACATTCCGGGCAGATCAATGAAAGATCCATAGAAACAAAAGTGTGATGGACCCACTACTGAAACGTTACACAGTGCAACTTTAATTGATAAGACATAAAGCATATTTAGATCATCATGTTACCTTTTATTGTTTAGAAAATGCTATAGTCTCTAAAAATGTAAAATGTAGTTTTGTACTGCTAACCATAAAGCGCAGGCATGTCCAAACTATGGCCTGGGAGCCAAATGTGGCCCTCAGACCAATTGTTTTGGCCCTCAGGCTTTGCCCATACTATCACAAGTAGTACTTTTACTGCATGTTTTTGAAATATACCTTAATCAAGCAAATGTAGTGTGTCCTTTTGAGGGTCTAAGCATGAACAAAGGTCTGGTGGGTCATTCAGGCCTGTTATAAATGCACAGATTTGAATTACTCACTGTTTTGGTCACCAGTCTGTGACCCTCGAACGGACTCACCCTGGTCTGTGTTTTTAATGTGGCCCTCAGTGAAAAAAGTTTGGACAGCCCCGATATAGAGGGTTTGAATAGGGCCCAGGAGAGATCACAAGATTACTCAAACATGGTCATATGAAAAACAAAACTTTGACAAGGCTTTGACAAAATTTTACAAAGATGAGTGAGTCAGAAGCCATATAATTTCTTTGCGGTTTTACAGGGCGTGATTGGCAGGCAGATTAAACAATCGAGATGCTTGATCCATTCGTGTCAAAAACAAACATGATGCTTACACATAAAAAAGGGGAGGAACCAACACAAAGGACTGAGCAACAGCGCAGATTTTTGCAGAATCAACAATCGAAGCATTAAACTCTTATTTATCTCAGGTAAAAGAAACCATTAATTTTGTTCTGAAGGTTATGAGAATTTTCTAGAGGAGATGCCTAAATGTGAGTTGTTTTGCATAATTTTGCAACTTTTGCAAAATCGTTTTCTTGTGCTAAACTCTAAGGATTTGGTGATAGTTAGAATGAAGTGACTGAAGTGATGAGAAGTGGATGAAGTTTGATTTGAAACTACTAAATTATATGTGTTTCCCTCAAACATGTGATTTTCTGCTGCAGACTCAGATTTCACAAACAGGAAACGGTGAAGGTACAGCCTGAACTCAGGCTCAGTTCAACTTTTTATTTCACTTTTACTCCATAGGTGTGTGTGGTGTTTGGACATCATTATTTATCTCCTGGACAAAAGGAGCTTACATAACATGGAAGCTTGTTAAATAATGGCAAGTTTGTTTGTTTTGGTTTTTTTAAGAGACTGTGGGATGTAATACAATTCATGTGTTTAAACTTCTTATCCACTGGTGACACTGAAGGACTTTCATCAGTCCAAAAGATAAGGTTTGTGCTTAATTGCTATGGCAACGGTTCTAGATTTGCATCACTCTGAAACCAATAAATAGGCAAACACATAAACAAAAAGATTAACCTGTGGACTTGCCTTATTTCACAAAAATGTACCACATTACTTCACAGTGCAGCTTCTTATTTTATTGCTATAATAAACATTGGACAGAATTGGGACTTTAGTTTTACCAAAAGTAGACAGAATTATGTTAAAGATAATACACTGTCCGTTAAAAAGGGCAGCCCAAGCTTTCATGCTTTTGTGAGTGGTAAACATAAAAACATGTTTATTTTCCTGAGACCTTTTACATGGCGGATGTAATGTTCTGGTACATTCTGGAGATGGAAGAGCGCAGGTGATAATTGGAGTCTGTTGTATGCACTGAAAAGATGGCTTTAATCACATAAGTCCTGTTTATGTCTCAGATGGAACACTCATCACCACGTCATTTGCTTTGGGGGCAATATGACATTTGAATATCATGCTAAAACTACTACTACTACTACTACTACTACTACTACTACTACTACTACTTGAGCTGATTTAACTCTCAGATGTCGCTTTTTATGACATTAACCTGTCCAGGGGCTGAAGGTGGAAATGGAAGAAAAATCATTTTGAAGGCCACACTTAAGTATTTACAGCTCTATCATTGATTTTAATATAATTGGCCAATGTTTGCTTTTATATTGTGATTAAAATGTGATAATGTGCTACCAAAGTTGTTAGATCACCAGTAATACTTCTAAAAGGACTGTATTATGTTACTAACTATGACATTTATACAATCACATCACCCTCCAAAACATACTTTTCACAACATTTAACTCAATTTAACCATTCCAAATGTTACTTGCTTTAGTGAACTTAAAAGGACAAAATGTGTCTCTCCGTACTTCTCAGTCCAAACATGTCTCTCATGTAGATAACTGTTGTATAATTGTGATGGGCGTATTTTAATTAAACCGACACCTGGAGCAAACAGGGCAGTATACAGCGCTCATGCATGTGTGTGTGTGTGTGTGTGTGTAGCTGGACCAGGAGCGCTTCAACACAGATCTGTCTCCTGCTTTAGAGAAGTGCTGTTTTATGAATCATAAATGTCATATCAGCTTTTCATTCTTCTTTCTATTCATTCTATAGGTCTGGTATGGGCTCACATTTAATACGGCCCCACAGGTAATAACATAGTATTAGCATATTAACAGTATGTGGACAAAGACTATTTGACCTCCTTATGTCAACAGGAGGATTTGGCTTTTCATTTGTTGTTTCGCAGTTCTTAAAGGTCCTATATTATGTCGAATTGGCTCTTGTGCGCCTTAAGCTGTGATTTGGTTTCCTCATCAAAAACATACCTGCAGTTGTGTTTTATTTCATTCACACATGTTTGAGTAATCCTTCTTTATTAGTGTGTCTACATCTCCACAGCTCAGAATACTCCATTCCACCTTGTGATGTCATGAAGCTGTGGTTTTCAAGTCAACGCTAGGACCGACACGTTAATGCTAGGACTGAAATTATCAAACAGATTCTCGTGAAGGTGCATGAATTTTAAAAGCATAGTGGAGCATTTCCTGTATTACCATATGACATCACACGGTGGATGTTTTCAGTTTGTGAGAAGAACTCAGCCTAAATATGCCTAAACATGCAGGGTTTGTGTGTTAAACATCTGTGAATGAAACAAAACACAACTCCAGGTCTGTGTTT
This sequence comes from Odontamblyopus rebecca, assembly GCA_030686955.1. Taxonomy (NCBI): domain Eukaryota; kingdom Metazoa; phylum Chordata; class Actinopteri; order Gobiiformes; family Gobiidae; genus Odontamblyopus; species Odontamblyopus rebecca. The sequence goes on along the minus strand of CM060670.1, from coordinate 15,393,167 downwards.
GATGAGGGAACATCATCATAATAACACATCTGAAAACAGTGTAATATGGGCCCTTTAATCCCTGTGTCCAACAGTAATGTAAATGTAATGTAAGTGTATTTATGTTTTAATAAAAGGCTGCCTAATATTGCTCCTTTAGGCTATGTGTGGACTGGTGTGGTGAGGAGTAATTGGCTAGGGAGGACAGGGAGCTTTTTCAGTCGTGAATGCTTACTGCGCCACATACTAATTGGGCTCCTCTCCTTGGGATGAAGGTAATGAAACTGGGGTTAACTTAACAGCTGGTGCAGAGTTTAAATTTTATACCCAAGCTTTGAATAATGTGAGATTGTCCTGCCCACGTTCAAGTTCATAGCACTTGCGCATTTCTGACTGCATCTACAAAAAAACATCCCCTCGCATCATGACAAGTCAAAGAAAGTGGTGATGTACGCACAGTGGCTCACACACAGCTTCCTCATTACAGCAGGGTTTGTTTCAACCCAGTATAAAGGTAGCATTTTTGAGTCGACTCACCCATTTCTTGAAAAAAATATCCATTCTTGGACATCCCAGAAGGAGGCGCCTCTGTAAGAAACACAATAGGGACAGGCTTCAGTTATCGTGACAAAAACAATGACTCCCACATCTTCATGTTTGGGCTGTTAATTGTTATTGCAAAGCTGAAATGAGATATGACAGAGATTAAAGCCACGAGCTGGATCCTTGTCCTTCAGAGGTAGCGTTTAGAAGGAAACACCTGTTTATTTCAAAGTAAAAGGACATTTGGGTGTTTGAGTTCACTGAAAGACCTCTCAGTGTCACAACAATAAGTTAGCATTTTGAGTAAAGAACACTGTTCAAGCTCCTTAATAAATGAGAGTTTAAGGACAATAAACTCTGTGTCTATCTTATTGTTTTGTCTGCAATGCTTCACAGTAGGGGATAAAACCCAGTGGAGACAGCACAGGGATTTTAGCAATAAAAATGAGAACTTTAAACACATGTGGGTTTGTTACATGATGGTTTTGACCTTGTTGTTTTTGACTGAATATTATGTATAATATTATGTTAAAATAAAAATAGTAAAGGGGCTTTCAAGGCTTACTGTCAGTCAGGTGAATTCTCACACAAATGTTCAATAAAAAAAAAAGAACTTGTAGATGCTGATAGTCATCCAGACTCTAAATATTTCATGAAATCAAATTGTTCACAACAGTAAAAAAAAAAATCTTGAAAGTGTGAATCCTGGTATAGTAATTTTTGTTCTGTTGTGGATAACAGGATATAATGTAATGATTATATTGTAAATGAACATCAGAGACAAGTGTATGTAGCTGTTTCCTGTGACATTTAGTCTGGCACGCTCCTGAACTTGAGATGTGATAATCACAAGTTCATAACAGTGAGAAGAGACTGAGGTTGGTGCACAATACTAAGCCTCCATGACACCACAATCACATGGACTGCCACCCGACACATGGTTAAAAATGGTTGGAGTTAGCTCACGGCAATCCCATGATCAGTGAGAACCCCAGTGCCTGTGAGTTAATACTGCATAACACCATAGTCACCATGACACCACCAGAGCAATGGGTAAACAAATGCACAACTGCAGATTGTAGGGACTAGCTTCACAAACTTGAAACATTGAAATAACTGATATGGCCACTGTGAACAGATTTTTCAGACTCAACAGTGAGACATTTCAGATGGTAGCCGTGGTATAAGTACATTAAACATCTTGGAGATGTTCATTATCCACTTTTAACACACTTCGCGGAGCTGTAGTCATTTAATTCTTACTTTACTGTGTAATGTGCGCATCAGTCAGTTAGTGTGTCCATGTTTCTGAAAAATTGTTTGGTACAACATGGGTAATCACTACCAAAATATATTGCTTTGTGGAGTGAGGTAATGCAGCCACAGAAATGATTTTTGTGCTCGTAAAGACATTTGTGGTTCAACGGATAGAGCTTTGAGCACTGAGCAAGTCGGTCAGCCCCACCTCCCAGTTTGCGGAAGGATCAATGCTTTTGTCCATGTGGTGATTACACTATTGAACAGAGTAGCCCTGGCATACAGAACATGAATTCATTATGTTTTGTTGTTTTTTTCTTGTCAGTTATTTTGCCAATTTTAACAATACATAATTCTTTTAATCCATAACTGATGTGGTCAATACTCTGGCAGAGGCCTGTGTTTCATCAGTCATTTTTGTTTTTCTCATGTGATGATTTTAACTTGTTTTGATCAAGGAAAAACTGTACATTGACATTTGTGAACATTTGGCTCAACTGTCTGCCCTACAGTTTAATGGCCTCCACCACAAACATGTTGGCTTCAAAAACCTCAAGTGTTAGAGTCTGCAGACCATGACAAATCAGATTTGTCAAAGTATTTGAAAACAGTAAACAGACTCAGGCAAAGTTGTGTAATAGACAATACAGTCCTGAAAAAATAAAAGTGAAAAATATATGAAAAATCATGTCATATATTTTATGGGATTGTTTGTACATTCTTTTATCATAACAGTGCTTACTGCTGGTTTGTGTCCAATTATAATTTGTCCGTTCAGCTTCCCAGCGTTTTGCATTGGGATGTAGCAGCATTTTAAAAGGCAGAATATCTCATTCTGAAATGAAAGTTAATCTGGTGGGGCTACAAAGGAACAGACGGTGAATCTGAGAACAACATCTCTGCGTGTTGGTCACACGGAGCAGACGCACACTGAATCCTGATACTTTGAAGGTTATTGAGACATTGTGGGCCCAGGCTGAAGGAGGGGCTGTCCAGACTGAGGAAGAGTAAGAGCTTTTCTACAGCACTAAGCCAATATGTTTCATATTCAACCTCGAACCAAAGATCAGCAGCACGTGTCCCGGGGGTCTCCCTGACTCCACTGCACAAACCCTCTCCATAGGCACACTCAGACTGCACATAAAATGAATGGACTTTCATCTGCCTTCTGTCTAAATTGAATTAAGCAGCTCCTGAAATTATAATGAGGAAGACCATCAACAACGCCCTTTGAAGGAACAACTGCCCAGATTCAAATGTGTTCGCTTTAACTGTTGTCGCACACTAAATTAAAGTTAGTAAACAGGTAGTGCGTCTGGGGATTCATGTATACTCAAAACAGTTTGCTGAATCCACACAGGTAATGAAGACGCTGCTTTTTAAAATGATATTTGCATTTCACAATGAGCTGTTCTCCATTAAGTCTCCTGGCATTTAAGAGCAGTCTGTTATGCTTAGCAATTTGTTTCTGAGTACAGCTAAATATCAATGTAATAAAGAAGAAATGATAAGAGAAGGACTCCCTATAATGAGGTCTTTAAATCAGTACTGGCAGCTTGACACATTTCGGAGACTAGTTCTGTTATTCCTCAATTAACATGACAAGGACACAACTCTGGGGTTATGCACAGATTTTTGGGCTAATCTGGTTGTGCTAGTTTGATAATCTGATTTATATTATTATATTATGTTGACCATGTCACAGCTGTACAGTATAGTTTGATTTGAATTACATAATACAAATGGTTCATAATGACAGATTGGAACAATGAAGAATTAAGCCAAATAAGTGACTTTATTGTCAGTAGGGCTGCTCTGTGAATAGTCGACCCAAAAAAAAAAAAAGTATTCATATTGTGATCATTGTAACCATTATCTGTATGATACAGACTAAAACCACAGTCGAATTATTAAATGAAAATGCAAAGAATGTCTTATTTTCATCAATGATAAACCTTATTAATAAATATTCTCTATGTTTCCTGGCATCCAGAATACTTTCCAAAGATGTGAGTCTGGTCACCGGTGGGCGTGACTGATAGGTGGAGTAGGCACTCAGAAAAAAATTAAGGAAAAAAAAATCACAGGGTGCTGTAAAACACTGCGGCTTTTTACAGAATCAATGAGCGAAGCACTAAAGTTAATCTGAAGTGAGATGAATTTGATTTTATTTCTAAATGATATGTGACCATTGAGCTCCTTCAGTTCACAGACGTCACTGAAAAAAACAAATCTGATTGCACGATCATGATTGGCCAGGAATGAAACGCAACAAAGGATGTGGGAACCAGACTGACATTTGTATCATTTGTGGATGCAGCTATCATCATTCATGTTGTAATATTTTGAATGGAGCTGCTGATCCTAATGGTAAATAAGTTCAGTACGGACTATAAAGCCATTTTAAAGCCCCCCAGCGAATCAGTGCAGTGTTGACTTGTTAGTGCACATGAAAATGTAACATTTTACACAAATTAACCGACTTCATGTCATATTTAAGATGAAAAACATTTCCCAAATTCTCCATTGACACCACAAAAAAGCATGGTTTAGAACCATTTTAGATTTGCCAGCCAATATTTATAGGCCTTCAGTCACCATATTTCTACCTTTATTTATGCATTTAAAAAGTCTCAAGGAACAATAGAAATAATTTTTGACTAGTCGCCTAATAAAAAATGAATCACTGACAAGTTGACTTCTAAAATAATCGTCAGCCACAGCCCTTGTCATATATATTTTGTCTTGGGTGCAAAGAATCAGCACCGTGAACATTTGATAGACAGCACACATTTTAAAATGGAACACATCAGTATAAACTTCTGGAAATACCTCTTTGTATATGAGCGGTAACACTAACAGTGACAACAGGCTGGAGCAGAGATGTGATCTGTGACAACATTCCTCAAAAACATGGCTCCCTGGTGGTTTGCTCCTCACCTGCTTCCTGAAATATTGAACAGAAAAATGCGGCGTGCTCCTTGGCACTTTTGTGTGACATTTGGTAGAGATGATTGTCATGGTGGTCACATCCTTGTACACGCACACAGAGGTCCAGCACACAGAGGTCCAGCACACAGAGGTCCAGCACACAGAGGTCCAGCTGATGATGCATTAAACATAACATTGGTAAAACAAACACTAGTCTGTTCCACTAAAATGTAATAGACACTCAGCTCTGTGCACAGCCTATTTCATCTTCATTTCATTTTCTGAATTATGTCCAGCTTAATAAACATGCATGCACATCCACTGACAAGGTCTTTCAGCACATAACTCCTAAAGATATGATTCATATGATATCGCAAACAAAACTTCAGCCTCCATGTGGGGTCTATATACACTATATCGAAAACAGGTATAACATTCATTTACATGGCCACAGGTATAAAATCAAAATCAACCAAGTGTAAAGTTTGGTGGAGGGGGGATTATGGTGTGGGGTTGTTTTTCAGGAGTTGGGCTTGGCCCCTTAGTTCCAGTGAAAGGAACACTGAATGCTTTAAGAACACCAAGAGATCCTGGACAATCCCAATCCCAAATTTGTGGGACCAGTTTGGAGATGGCCCCTTCCTCTCCATGACTGTGCACTTTTCACAAAGCAAAGTCCATAAAGACATGGATGAGAGAGTCTGGTGTGGATGAACTTGACTGGCCTGCACAGAGTCCTGACCTCAACCCAACAGAACACCTTTAGGACAAATTAGAGCGGAGACTGAGCCAGGCCTTCTCGTCCAACATCAGTGTGTGATAAACACAGTCCCTATCCTAGTGGACACCCTTCCCAGAAGAGTTGAAGCTGTTATAGCTGCAAAGGGTGGACCAACGTCATATTAAATCCTATGGATTAAGAATGGGTTGTAACTTAAGATCATATGCAAGTCAAGGTAGGTGAACGAATACGTTGGGCAATATAGTGTAACTATATGCACATTCACCATTGTGTTGTGTCTCTATTTTACGATTTCACATATTCTCACCATGAAGAAGAACGGAGAGTCCCAAATTAATTTTAACTTAGCCAAAACCAATAACAAAAAAAAAAAAAATCTAAAAGAGGCAGAGATAGTGGCGAATATCTAGTGTTCAATCTTCAGCAACACTCTATTTATTAAGCTTCAGCAAAAGTGTTGACTGTTTTGTTTAAGCCTGCACAATATATTGCAAACTAATCTAAATCACAATCTGCAATTATTTACAGATTGTAAACAACAAAATATCCTGTCTTTTATTGATACTGTGCAGCTGATATTATCAACATTCCCTGGGGGTGTGATGCTACCTGAAGGCACTAGTCAATCTGAAGCTCTCAAAATGGACTTTAATCTGAGTTTTGTTTTAACACAATCTGACCTGACAGAGCTGATTTAGCTGGAACTACAACAGGTCAGATGATTTGTGTTGTCAAGTCTTGATGAACGAGCATTGATTTGAACATTTCCACATAGACATGTAGACATTCACAATTGTGTTGGTTTTATGACTTCACAGAGACAGATTCTCGCAAGGCAGAAAAACAAGAAGTCCCCAATTATTTTTAACTTAAAAAAATAAATTTTAAAACAGGCAGAAATAATGGCGAATATTCAGTGTTCAGTCTTCAGCAACACTTGCAAAAGTGTTGACTGTTTTGTTGCCTGCTCAATATATTGCAAACTAATCTATATCACAATCTGCAATTATTTAGGCAATAGATTGTAAAGAACAACATATCCTTATCAATATCTTTTATAGAACAATCTTGTACCTGTAGTTTAAACCTCCCCGAACATGTTCTGAGATTCATGCCATTCCTATTTTCTTCTAGGTTATTGTTGTTTTCAGTTATAAAATACAACTTACAATACAATAAAATGTTGTTAAAATACAGAACCTACTCATGATATAAAAATTATAATTATTCATATCCATAACATTTTTAAACGGTCAGAAACTTGAATAATATAATTGTGATATAATCCTTAATCGCATTTATTTTGGCCGTGATAATCGTGACACCACATTTCAGTATCGTCACATGCCAAATCTGAACACAATCCTACTTTTTCAACATACTGAAAATCTACTCACAAATGCAATATGTATGAATTTGTATTTTATTTTGTTATATATATATTTTTATTGTGCAGCCCTTGTGTTGACTGAGACCCTCATAGTGGACGAGGTAAACTGTAGCTGCAGGTTAGGCCTTGACTCAGTGAATATCATGAATTCTGTGATCTGTCTCTTAAAAAGTCCATGATCCTTTTCAATCCACAAGGTCTAAAACTCAAAGAAAGACAGAGTATGGTGATGTGTGGTGTGTGAATGGTTGGACTGATGTTTTCTTCTGAAAGGGGTATACACCAATAAATAATGAAATTAAAGAAAAATGTAATATATCTCCTGAGACCAGAGGCAGGAGGTGTTGAAAAAAATGTGTCCACTTCACGTTTCATTACAAAAATACTTTTCAGGTACTGATACTGGTTAAAAAAAAACTCACCAGGTTGTTTTTATATGACAGTAAATAAAGTTACTAAAAACAACTTGAACCACCATCAATAAATTCTGATTGATAAAACTATAACGAATTACAAAACAATATTTCACAGCATTTCAGCATGACCCTCAAAAAACACAGATGACAAATATACCAGAATTTTGAAATATTACAGAAACAGCAAGGAAGATAGAAATGGAGGAAAAGGACTGTATAATTGAGTCAGTTGAAGTAAAAGTAATTTTGCTTTAGTTTTTATAGCCGATGTGAATGGGTGCATGAATGAATGTTTACCTGACATGTATCAAATCCAATGTAAGAGAAGCGAAGTAAAGAAGTGAGTGTGTTTATTAGGCCGGTGATGTCAGCTTCCTGTGGCTGGGGTTGAGGCTCAGAACGAGGCGCTGCTCAGATCAGGTCTGTGTACGCACGGCTTTGGGGCTCCTACAGATGCATAAAGAGATTTAGGGGGATTCAAAGGAGATGTGTGATGGCTTTAGCAAATCAATGGGATCCAGCGGCGGGTTACTCTGTGTGAGACAACAACATTCGGCTTGTCTGCGGATACTCACTGTTGGGATAAATTTAAACATTACAGCAGCAGATCATAAAACATACTTTTATTTGACTTTATTGAGCTGTGGCTTTCAGAGCGTGAACAGTCATAGTTAACGGTGTGTTTGTTTTTACTGAAAATACTGTATGTCTGTGTGCTGCTGCTGCTGCACACAGCAGATTAAACCTTACACATGATACTACTGATATTTGAAATGAGCCTTCAGCTATAATCTGGTGTGTTTACTTTACTTACTGGTGCCTCAGGTCTGTTCATTAATATGCTCTGTCTAAATCAAATAAATGAATAGGGACATTTGTCCTCTGCCCATCCTTGAATGCTGTTGGGTCGAGCAGTGAGGTTCAGAGTGCCAGGGACTCAAATTTATTTTATCTATAGTTTAGTAAGGTGGTTGATGGGGGAAAGTGGAGTGTCCTGAGGAAAATCAGACATTTGAAGAAACATGCAAAGTCCCCACAGAAAGGACTGGGTGGCCAGGGAGTTGAACCTGGAACTTTGAACTGAAACTATGTGAGTAATCGTTACTCAGTCATTTTTATAATATTGTATTATTCATATTTTTGCGTGTATTATATGATCCCTTTTGGATCAGGCACAAAAGGCACAAAACTATTGAAGGCATGTAAAATATGAGCAGCTAATGTCATGACATAGTGTCTTATTATTTTTTTTAACAAAACTAAGAATAAACAGAAAAGAGGAAGTTGTCCTGTTGCAAACAGGAAGCGTGAAGCAGTAGTGTTGAGATGTGTATCGGTTGCATGCTTGTACATGTCACAAACATAGTGCCTGGTGTCAGTGCACACTGTGATATGTCTCAATAGTGTCTGATAGGAGTTATCTGTAAAGAGATGGCGGCTCTGTTTGATGCCTCTGCAGCATTTCAGATTTTGCATCTGCTTTTGTGACAGGAGTTTGACAAAGGCCAAGCAAGCACACAGAGATGTGGTGAGGATTTCTGCCTCTAAGTGTAAAGGCCTCTCTGGTCCTGGATCAAACACCTCCTGACTCTTTGTTCTGCTGAATCCCCCTTTGAATCCTGATTTTCAAAAAAAAACAAAAAAACAAGAGAATGTAAAGAGAACATGACTTCCTGCTGTCCGGGCCGAAAGGAGACATCTCGTACATTACATTGAAGGATGGTTGTGGTGATGGGCGCCTCAGGCAAAGTGAAGCCTGCCCAGTACATCTAACATGATTTACTAAAGCCTGTGAAAAACAAGCACTTTCCTGGCTGCATCACAATCACACAGAAGAGCCTATTTACCAGCACATGATTTTAATAAACAATCTGAGACCAGACCCCAGGAGACATTCACTGCTCCTCTCACTCTTCTTTCTCTCCTTCAACTCCTCACTCTCCTCTCAGTCGCCCCACTCTATTACTCCTCCTGCTCCTCTCACTCCTTTTACTCCTCTTTCTCTTCTCCTTGCTCTCCATCCTCTGACTCCTCTCAGTTTTCCCTCCTCCCACTTATCTTACCCCTTACTCCACTTGCTCAGCTCATTCCTTGCTCCTCTCACTCTTCCTCCTTATCTCACTCTTCTAGCTCCTCTCACTTATCTTTCTCCTCTTACTCTCTCTCCTCTGACCCCTCTCACACTCACTTTTCTGACTCCTCCCATTCATCACAGTCATTTTACATACAATAATATTCAGAAGGTTTTCTTTCAATGTAAATATGCCCCCTCTCTGGTTTCTTTACCAAATCTATTGCAGAACTAAGTAATATTACATGTGTACAAAACCTACAGTATCTTGTGAATAATACCAAAAATAAGATGAATAGTCTCAGTCAGTATTATGTAAATGTATTAAAATGTATTTAAGATGATCTGTCTATTAATAATTGATATTTTTACACTGGTTTTGCACAAGCCACACGCAGTTGTTAATGTTCTGTGAAACAGAAACCAAAAAGAAAAAAACAAGTGCAGCAAATGTTACTTGTCCTTCATTAACTAAACTGTTCATTATAATCTGAGTGAAGGAGGATTTCTTCTTCTGTTCTCAGGTTGGTTATCTTTTCAACTTTCACCAATGACTGTGGTCTTTCTATGGCAGTCAGTCCAGAGCTCCTTCATCTCAGCTGGTGCTATAAATCTTTAAACAGCTCTCCTAAAAAGCTATACTTTCATTTCTGAAGGTAATTTCCTGGTCTGACTGTGCACAGTGGGGCAGTGAGGGAGCGCAGATCGGGACATGGGAGAGATACAAGAGAGTGGTTTGGATGAAGATGAAGCACTTGTTTAATATTCTTGTTTACTTTAGAACAATAATGTGCGTCTAACATTTGGGCTGATCAGTTTTCATTACTGTGTAGCTTAGTTAAATTTATCTGAACAACTATCTTGTGCAAAGACTGCAGCTGCTGTGTGACAGCTGCAGGCAACTACTTCTGAAAAACTTTCTTCTGAAGTACCAGTTATTGGCCTAACCCACAGACTCTTTCTTAATTGCATTCAAAAATGTGTTTTGATGTGTATTAAATGTTCAGAGACAACAGGAAGTCAACTTATACGACCCTGAGAGAGTGAAAAGTTGAGCCAATGCTTTGTGCTGCAGGTACATGCAAAACAGATGAGTACTGGTATTTACAGGAGAGGTGAGGCTTCCAGTCTGGATGAAGGAGGCTGAGTGTGTGTATGGGTGTGTGTGTGGTGGGGGAGTCTAGGTGGACCAGAGCAGCTCTGCGGAGGGGGCGGCACTTGCGCTGACTAATTGTGCCCACAGGCAGCCCTGGCCCCCTCCTGAGTGGATCTGCAGCATTCAGAGGGAATTCCTCCACCATATTTATCCCTGTAGACACATTTTAAACAGCAGGCACACATTTGTCTTCTCTTTATTTCCAAGAAATTTAACAGAACTTTAGTAGGCATGCTAATTACACACACGTTGTAAATGCCAATTTAAAGTAAGCAATAGCCTGGTATTTCCCAAGAGGTGCAGGGCTGAAGCAAAGCCTGCAGCTAAGGCGGAGAGAACAGTGAATACTCTCTCAGTGAAAACTTATCCACCGGACACACTTTCCTTAACTACATTACAACTCTAATTAGGCTTTGTCAAGGACTTGTTTTTGTTCAGGAAAACTTTAGGGGGATTAAAATAATATTACCAGCTTTAAAGAGCATAAGAGACTGAAGTGGAGCATTCACACACGGACTGCCATATTTTCCCTTTAGGAGTGTGGGGGGAAAGCAAATACAAGGATGTGCCAAACAGAGTTTTGGCAGACGCCTGGTGTTTGCAAAGGTTACATCGAGAAGGAAGCAAAACTCCAAACTGCACTTTCAGCACACACAGACCGCACCAGAAAAAACTGTATTTACATTTATTCAAATTCAAGGGAGACTGCACAACTCAGTCTTGGGTTTTGTATTTTTTGTCATTTCATTTCAAAAGTAGAACCATCTCTGATACAGACAAATAACACTTATCGGCCACAGCAGCAACAGAACATTTAGATATCACTATAGCCTCAAAAAATCCACATCAGACATCCTTATTTCAAATATATTCTTTGGTAACTGTATTAATCTTTATGAACTGTCAAAGCAGTACGTTTAAAGTAATGGCAAGATGATAAAATGACAAGCCCTAACACAAATCTCCAGTGACCCACATCTACCCCTGGCCCGCTGCCTGGGAAACCCTTATTATATGGAGTTGGCACAGGCTGAGCGTCTCTGGCCTCCGTCCTGGACAAGGTGCAGCTGTATTCACAGACAACAGCGCCGTTATCTCCTCCATCTTTAAAAGTGTGCTCCACAGCAGCACAGCGGCCAGGGAAGCCCTGCAATTTAGCCCAGCACATGGTGGCACTGAAGGGGCACTCTGCTGTAATCTTCTGCACAATGAGCACCCAGAGCCAGGTGCAAAGGTGGCTCAGGCTATTCTCTTAAAATGCTCTGCTAAATACACCAGAGAGCAGCTTCACAGGGCAAGCACAATCCATCCAAAGTAATCTTTTTTCTTTATTTCTTATGTTCTAAAGGTTATTTCTAAAAGGATTTCTATACTGTCTGCTACAACTACAGCGTATGTGTTGTAGAAAATGTGTCTCTCTATGTTTTTAAACAACAACAACACAGAAAATTAAAATTATAAACATGTATGAAAACAAAGTCTTAATACTTTCTCAAAAAAGTACACAGTGCCTATCCAGATAATCTTAATCTTATAATCTATTCTGGACTCTCCCTCCCACCCCCTCCACAAGGTGCTGGCCAATCAGAAGAGCTCTTTCAGCCATAAGCTGCATCTGCCGCGCTGCTCCACTGAGAGACACAGGAAATCTTTCCTGCCTGTCGCCATCAAACTGTTGAACGCTGCACTTTAAATCACAAACTACTCTATTCTTTTTTATCCTATTCCCTGCTCACACATGTATATAGTCGTAAATATGTCACTGATGCAAATAATTTCCCAGAGAGAGCTATTTTATCTTTTATCTTATTGTATTTATCTTATCTTATTTTTGTAACTTGTTTCGATCTACATGCTCTTGGTCGGTTGCATCTGTAACAAAGAAAATGTCCCCTCGGGGATGAATAAAAGTAATTCTGATTCTGATTCTGATTATGCAAACCAAAATGTAAAAATGACAAGCACAATGAGTTGCTCATTTCGGTGTCCCTCTGTAATTGCCATGTTGTTTTTTGCACTAAATCAGAACTATTTAAATTCCTTATGTAATGCTCCGACATGGGGCTTATCCTTGTGCGTGTATAGTTCTCTGAACTAAAGAAAGGACTGGCCCAGGTAAACACTGCAGTACAATGACTCACATCAGCAGAACCACTTTGTCCGTCAGTGCAGTGAAACGTATTGGCACAAATCCTTATTCACACTCAAGGCTTCGGTGATGTGCGTTTGCAAAGACGGTTTCTGCTCAGAGACGCTCAGAGAGGGCACCACAGTTTCAAGACTCAGCACTGCGACAAGGGATGGGAGAACATTTAAGTGAAAAACATTCTCTATAATGCAATTAACTGCCCTCAAATCTTTGAACAAACCAGTTTTATAAATGTTTATATACATATTGTTAATGTCATAGTGTCCTATATACAGGCTATAATTACTGTTTTTAACTGTGTGGCTAATGAGTAGTAACTGATGATGTTATATGTGTAAAACATCAATAAATTCAAGAGGTGCTTTTATAAAAACAGGATCATGAAAATAAAAGAGGCTTCACTGTTAAAAGTGCTCTGTGTAACTCTGTGTGGAGGGTCTGTCACTTTGCTTGCAGGGCTGAGCGATATGGCTGAAATCTGTATCACGACATAAGTGTTTCATATCCGTCGATTTCAATAATTATTGAAACACTGTATGACCTATTTAAAATAAGGACCAAGAGGGAAAAATGCAAAATTTATATTTTACTGCAAGTTTAGTGCAAAACAGTTCACCCTCTAGTGAATAACATTTTAAAAACTAAATATGCATTGCTTTACAAACATTGAAGAAATTAAAGTAAAACTGAGGTAGACTTAGGCTTTACATCTGAACCAGGGCTGTCGCGGTTTAGCGGCTCAGCAGCGCGGTACGCTTGTCTCCATGGAGATCTGCCTAGAATGTTCCACAGTATGGCCATAAACTTATGAATCCATAAAGACTTGCAAACCAAATTATAGGTTAGATTTGTAGAGAGGCATCTCCATTCACAGTGAGAAAGGATGTTTTTAAGATATTAAATAAATGCAAGACAGATTAGTTCAACACCATACTCTGGACAATTTAATCTAAAGTATAACCATCTCCATAGAGACAAGTAGAGAAGTTACACAGTGCACCTTTAAGAGCATGCTCACCATAAATGGCAATAATTTTTCATCAGAAAGATGCACTGGCGTGTGAAGTTTACATTTACTGTGAGTTAATTAGATTCCTGTTGAAATACCTCAACACTTTTTAGTTATAGTTTCACAGTCTTAATAAAAAATAGTATCATGAGCACTGAAACAACCTCTGCCCTGTAACCTGGCAAATATATAATAAATATAAAACAAAACAAATAATTCGACTTGAGCTTTACTAAAACCAGAAAAGCAACATGGCAAAAGGCAACAGTGCAGAAGATGTAAAACTACACAGTCAGCAGGTTTCAGGAATGTCTCTAATAAAACCAACAACAACTACCGTAAATTCCGGACTACAGCACGCACCCGATTAAGAGCCGCATGCTCAGATTTATGAAGAAAAATCAATTTTGTAATTATATGAGCCGCACTATATTATAAGCTGCTGGCCAAAGACTAGGCGGGGGGTTCGTTCTGGAGCGCCTCCGGGACGGGCCGCGGACGCGGTCCCCCGCTGAACTCTGGGGACGGACTCGCTCACTGGTGACACTTGGGACACACACGCGCCACAGGCACTTACACACCTTCACACACTTGGGACACACACACGCGACATGCACATACACACCTTGGCACTCTGAGAATAAACCACGTGCGCGCAGAGACCGCGCGCGGAATCTTATGGGACTGAGCCCTGCTCAGGTCCGAAATGTCCGTCCGCTGGGCTCCCAGTAAAGTACGACACAACACCAACGCAGAGTGAAATACGTTTAAACGGACAGCGTACAGAGTTTACCTGACAGACAGCAGCAGGGACTGGACGGCAGTGAAGCAGCCGAGGGCCGCTCCTCTGTCCAGCAGCGCCTTCAGAAGCTGAACATCATTTTGTGCCTCAGATTAAAAAGCATTTTTACTTTCACGCAAAGGATTGTATTTGCCATTTATAAACGCCAATTTTACGGGCAGCAGCTCGATTTCCTTCTTTAACTGCCAGAGTGATCGCTTTTAGTTTAAAAGCTGCATCATATGCTTTTCGTCTGGTATTCTCCATGTTGATGAGGGTTAGCAGAAAGACTGAAATAAGGAAGTTGTGATTAATCATACAATTTCATTGGACCTCAGTGAACTACGTATTCATTTTATTGGTCCATGTTTTTCCCGCGATGGAAAAAAAAATAAAAAAGCCGCTTCATATTACAAGCCGCAGTGTTGAAAGTGTAGAAAAAAAGTAGTGGCTTGTAATCCGGAATTTATGACTGACAGATGGAAACGCAGAAGGACTACTGTTATCCTGTTTTTGTCCTGGGTTATCTCATTGTGAATTCGTAAACAAAGTATACATGTGTAGTTTTCTTTAGTCTAAATATGAGTGTGCATGAGGTGCGTGCTCGTGGATGGTTGCTGTAATCCCCCGGTCCTTTCACCTGAGAGGGATTGATAGTTATAGTGAGCCGACTCCTCTGCTCCAGATGAATTGGGCTCCCTCTACAATGTCGTGACTAAGGCTCTAGCTCAAAAAAAAACGCTCTCATTTACCTCACATATATTTCGACGTTTTCTCAAGCTCTTTATGTCTGGGTTACGCTCACACAGTCCTTCTCTGTCTTGTCTATTATTCACTCAGGTCATTTTGCCTTCACTCACATGAGGTGTTCTTCTCGTGTGCTGCGGCGGAGGCTTCCCTGTATTCATTTTGACAGCGGATGTTGTTTTCTCACACAAACAGCGTGAGGCACACACCATCACACACCATTCGCTGCTGAAATTGGTTTCTCGAATTTTCATCTTAGAGGGGGAAGACGCACATGAAAAAGCAACCAGTGCTGGGGATTCCTGCTAATTGCTTGCACATTCTTTCTGTTCGATTAAAGCCAGGCCACCATCTCCGAGTGGCTTTGGCACCCTCTCTCTTTCTCTCTGTACTGTATGTGCTAGAGTCTCTCTGCCATTCCCACAACCCATCTCTGCTTTTCATTAACGGTGTCCCCCACTGAACCACACACACACTCACACACACACACACTCTTACACACACTGTTTCCAAACCAATCGATCTGAGGCAGCGGGAAAGAAAATGCCCGCACAAAGTCTGGCTGAATGTCACTCCGAACATTTCCATCTCGTGCGAGGACATTGTGTGTGTAGAATTCACGAGGAGACACTCCACACAGAGGCTGGAGGAGGCTCCAAGCTGTCAGACTGTACTACAGCCAGTCTGTGCAAACCGTCTGCTTTGTGCCTTTCCTGTGAGCAGAGCTCAGTGTGACCATGGCATCTGTAAGGACACTGTCTGTTTACCACATACACAGGCACAGTCATAGCAGTGTTCAAAGGATTGCTCTAAATCAGGTAATCGTAGCATCTTTAAGTGTTAAAAATAATACTTGAATCATTTTTTTAAATCTAACCTATGTTTTAGTAAAACATTTTTGTGACTTATTCAGTGTCTGCTTTATGATTTATAATGTTCAGACTTGAAGAACATGTTTTGCCACACTCGCCTGGCTGTACAAGAAGACACACTTTCACAATGTTTGCAAAGATTTTTGGATCTGGAACCGTATCCTGGCTTCCAGTTTCCGATGGGCGTGATTAACTTGTGGACTGACCAATCAGAGAAATGCACGGTGGATGTCTGCAGAATCAACAAGCAAAGCACTGAACTCTTATGTATCTGAGGCCAAAGAAGTTTGAGACATGTGCTACAAATTACCGTCTATAATCGGAGCGTCACAAATAAGGACGGCTGTTCCATTGTCTCCTACAGAACAGAAAGTAGGAAGGGACTGGCTGACACAACCCTTTTCTACAATAGCTACATTACATCACATAATGCTGGCTAAGTATTTTCCCTTGAACATTAAAGACACATCATACAATTGTCTGAGTTCCTCTGGGTTGAAAACAAGTGGAGAGTTCACTTCTTCCAACTGTTACTGTAACTGTGATGACACCAATGTAGTCACTCATACAAAAACAGCTAAAAAAAACATGACAGAATGTCTTTTGTCATTGTAAAAAGACACAACATGATACAGCCTGCTCAGTAGAATACCAACAATGCATCTGACCCAAGGGGTACGTAAAACAATACCTGATTTGTGATACCAGTAGCCAGAGGGTACATTTTCACTATGCGGAGCTGATCGTTGTTTATAAATTAAAATATAGTTAATATATTCCATGTGTTTCTTGGGCTTGCCTTTTTTGTGCTGTCTCTGCTTAATAGACAAAGTAGGCATGATAAATATTTGATTACAGGTAATATACCTTAACTTTTTTCCAGGAACCATTTAATTGTACCTCACCCAAATAAGGAATGTTAAGTGGAATGGAGAATTTAAATTAAAGGCTAAAGTATGCCAACTTTGACAATGGTGTTTACTACATTGTGTTGAGTAATACAATGAAGTAATAATTTTGGTTTGATTTTGGAAGTGTACATTGTTTGAAGGTACAATACCATGACTCCGCTACTGTACTGTTACTTTGTGAAGTAGGAAGTGAAACAAAGAAAGTGAGTGTGACCTATAGAGGAAGCGTTCAAGATCTGAGCTGAACGAAACTGACACAGCCAAGGCAAGAATAAGTGGCTTCTAATTACACAACAGCAAAGCATCTTGTCATAACGGCTCCAGACGACCACCAACGCAGCACAGAGAGAGATTGGGGCCATTCAAGTGGCTGCATCATCTCTGACATGAGATTAAGGGATTAAAAGCACAACGATGACTGTGCAAGCTTTAAGAGCTCATCTTGCAAAGATAAAAGCTGCTGACAATCCGTGCAAAAAGCATTTACTACATTTGAAAAGGGAATGAGATGTGACTCTCTTAAATTAAAGTGAATAACATTGACACTACAATGTATGCTTAATCTTATTTTTCTTATATTATCCATTAATGTTTTTATAATATGAGGACAAAAGCACAGCAGAGGGGGAAACAGTTGCAGTTTTGTGAATCAAACAGGACAATAATTCCAATTATGTAATAAAAGCTTGACAGGACCAGCCCTCAGATGTGCCAGGGCTGCTGGTTACTCCGTTTAGAATAGTGGTGTTTAAAAACAGCTTTATTGGTCTTATAAATAGAGGACATCTCCACGCTAATATATGCTTTCCATTTCAAGCAGCTCTGAAGCAGTGAAGACACGTGGAATTAAAAGGTTTGTAGAGTAACGCGTTAAATACCACTTAGGAGAGGCAGGGTATTTCTAGAGCAGCTGCTGATGAGAACACATTGAGAACACGTGTGCCACGGGAACAGAAATTTAGCACCACAATAAATGTTTTTTAATTTCTTTTTTTTCTCTTTGCTGTTATAATATATTGTGATGTGTGAGCTGTTGTGTCCAAATAATATCCTTTGGGGATCAATAAAGTTTGTCTAATAGTAAGTCTAATATTCCGTAGCTAGTTTGTTTTCATAGATCCTACAGTGCATGGTGCATGGCATTGAAACTTGATTTAAGATGCAGATTTAGGTTTAATCTCAGAAGAAAATGGGGCCAGACTGCTAGGAAATGTGTGATAAGAAAAAAACATTTTTGAGTTTAGAGATGGGCATTATTTTTGTTTCACAAAACTGTATATTTGTCACAATACAAAAAAATTGAACTTATTTTTACACAAAGGAAAAGGCCCAATACCAATTTTGATTCCGCACCTATAGTAAAGAACACAATTTTTCAGACCATAGAATTTTCAAGTTTCACATGGGATTTTTTTTATATTGTCATGTGGTCTTATTGTAGTTCTGATAAATACTCAAGGAGACCAACTAAAACTACTCAAGAATGTTCAAATATGTCCTTTTAATGACTTCTATTTATGTGTGTACTGTTCAATGGGGTGTATCTACTTGAATGTTTTAGTTTCAATTACGCCAAGAGTCTGTGAATTGAAATTGCCAGTACCGAGAATTCCCTTCACATATTTCTCTGTCCTCATCCTCTTACTGGTATGAAATGTAGTTATTTGTGTCAAATGTAAAGCCAGTCCATGTATGCTCCTTTCTTTAATTCTTTGATATTGACTTCCTGTATTGAGACAACAGCAGCCCATTAGTAACTGTGCAGGAAACCCCTTACCGTTAAAGACTGTGACACAATCCACAGCGATAGCGCAGATAAGGCTGACGTGGATTCGCTCTCTAAAGTGGTCCCTAATGGTGCACAATGAGTCCAGCATCAGTAAAAAAAAACATTTAAGAGTGAAACATGACTTAACAACAGCCGTGTGAGCTGATTAAAATGTGTTCAATAATTAAAGATGTGAGTACTCTTTAGTGCTACCAATCTGGCAACGGTGTAAGTTTCCCATTTGGTCTGTGATTACCAGAAGCTACATTTTGAATTGGCACCTTTCTTAAACAACACAAGCCACAACCCTTTCAGTTCAGCTTGTGGTTTTAAAGTGCAAATATGTCATGTCCTAGCAACACGGCAGTCTTTGGCCAATTATCATCCAACATTTGTAGAGACAAAAGAAAGTCTTACATTTAGTTATTATGCAACTGTGTTTAGTCCTGTACTCATTCCTTAATGAGCCTATATTATGCTAATTTAAAAGCTCTGTTACAGTGTTATTCTCCTCATCACAAACACAGAGTTTTGTATTACTTCATTCACATGTTTAACACACAACCCCTGCATATTTAGGCTGAGTTCTTCTCTCAAATGGGAAATACCCTGTTCCACCTAGAGATAAACTCCACACACCTTCACGACAATCCCGATGGTTTCAGCCCTGGAATTGCCCATTTCTACTGAACAAATGGTAAATGGTAGCTGTTAACTTAAAAACTACCACTACATGACATCACAAGGTGGAAGAGAACATTTTGAGCTTTGGAGATGTAGACAGGCTAATAATAAAGGATTACTCAAATGTGTGAATGCAACAAAACACAACTCCAGGTCTACAACAAGGCTTACATCTCACAAGAATCAATATTATGTAATTTAGGGCTTTTCCAAATACTTTGTTTAAGAGTAACATTGTGGATTTGCTGTTCTTCGCCAAATCACATGAAATTCCAATAACATTTATAATATACAATAATCTTGGGGGATGCTTATAAAAATACGAGCAACAGAAAGTGCTGCTTGTGGGATGACTTTAGACACATCTAACAGCCATAAACAGAAAATGACATAATACCCACACAACCTTAACCTCTGTAGGTACATTGTGTAGCAGTTTGTTGTATGAATCCTATTTTAAAGCACACTCCTGCAGTGTCTGTGCCCTCTGTCTTCTTTATGCAAATGAGGTCTGTTATGTGGAGGAATGTAAAGTGATTTGTGACATGATATGCCACACTGCCAGCTCTGCTCTGTAGAAACAATACTTAGATAAAATGTCTAAAAGTGTGTGGGAGATACAGCACTGGTTAAAGAGAGATATACAGACAGCAGAGGGGGCAGTGAGTTGTGGCTGTAATATAGTCTGGTCTTCACAATGCTCCTTGAACTGTGCATGATAAGTGTCTGTGTTGACACGTCCACATAATTGTTGTGTTCGTGTAAACCAACAAATTATGCAGCTGCCGTGAGTTGTGTTTGTAATCACAAGCATCGTGGGCACAAGATAGAACTGCAGCTCGTCTCGATGCTGGTATTTGACTTAATTTCGACTCAGTCCTCAATGCAAAGTAAAACATAATAATAAAATGAACTACTAGTATATCAAATAATGTAAGAACCTATGACTTCCATCCACAGACCTGCTTAGTGAAAGCAGAGCTACTAAATCATGACTTCACACTAACTCCTCAGACGGTTGGCCATATTTTAAATGTCAATATGCTCTGAACCAGAAACATCATTACAGCTCGATATTAACAGCTGAAGAAGATGTGTGGTGCTGATGAGGAGTAAACACGTTAGTGCTCCAGCCTGGTGTGTCTGTCACTGTGTGTGTGTGTCACTGAGTGTACGTGTGTGCATGTCTGTCACTGTGTGTCTGTGTGTAGACGGGGTGTATAATAATTTGTCTGTCTGTGTGTGTCTCCTCTGCCCAGATGGTGTGCTGGGTGCTGGAGCTTCTGCGATCTACTGCCAGCGGTGAATACTGATCAGAGATCACTGTCACTTCTACAGCACACAGGCGTCATCCATCTTGCCTGGCACACACCTCCTCTTTCACATGGTCCAACTGCTAATTCACACGGCGACACAGTGTGGCCTCCATGCTGATGTGAGGGCCATGGGTCACAGCTGCAATGCCGCTAATCAGCCTGTGTGTCGCTCACACCTGAAGACTGAGACCAGGGGCCACATTACACTCCTGTGTGTCCGAGAGCTGACAACCAGCTACAAAAGCACCTCCACTATTTAATTGTGTTTAAAGATGAATGCTTGACTTGACTTATTGAGTGAAGTGTACGGGTTTGGCACGCACACTTAAAAAAAGGACTACATTTATCATTTAAAAGTCATCTTTATTAATTTTGTTCAGAATTATTCTGTGAAAGCAATACACTAAAGTAACAAAAGAACCAAATCTTTCTTATGAAAACGAATACTAAAAGCATTTTTTTTTGACTGGTCAAATACCTCTTTTGTTACTGATTTGCTGAGAGACCCCTTGTGGTAGGAATTCGATTGGTGTATCATTAAACACCATTTAGTATGTAAATTAGCAAAATCTCAAATGTCATGATATTTCCCAGTCATAATAGCAATGAATGCCATTACAATAGTCACTAATACTGATGATACTGTAATGACTTACTGCTCATCTGCAGCTCCAAGTAATCCCTTTATGAAATGTAATGAATCGTGAACAAAACCCCAGGGAAATACAGTCAATCTGAAAGAGCTTATTCCCAAAGCCAAAGCTCAAGTTTAGCCACGCTGCACCTTTTAAAGACAGCTGGCATTTTTCTGAGCATCTCTACGGCATCTCTAAAGGTGAATGTGCGAAAACTCGCCACAATATCATCCCAGTGTAATTACATGAGGAAACCGCATGCTCATTTACAAGAGCATCAAGTGATTCCCCCGTCTCCTGACCTCCTCCCACGACGCCAGCTGCTCCTTCACCTGTCAGCAGGTTTCCTCACATAATGACAGCACCATCACTCACATTACTCACTGTAACTGTGTTCACTTTGCTCACTGTGTGTTCACTGTGTGTTCACTGTGTGTTTACTGTGTTCACTGTGTGTTCACTGTGTTCACTGTGTGTTCACTGTGTTCACTGTGTGTTCACTGTGTGCGCTGTGTAACTGTCACTATGTTCATTGTGTGCACTGTGTAATTTTCACTATGTTCATTGTGTGCACTGTGTGCTCCGTGTAACTATGTTCACTATGTAACTGTGTTCACCGTGTAACTGTGTTCACTTTGTTGTGTAGCACCACGGCTCTGCTGAGGCTGTAAGCTTTAGAAGGCTCAGACAGGACAGCAGCAGGGAGAGACTAGCAAAGTATTAGCTCAATCAAAGGGGTGATGTGTGTACTACAAGTGTGGGCCAGCAAATAATAGATGCCCAGGTACATCAAACTTATATTCACTAAAATCTACTATCCATAATTAGACTGGCCAACTATGCTATCGCTGTGATCTATTGTGCTCGGAACTCGGGAGAAAACTGACCTCCACCTCTGGAAAATGCAAAGGAACGGCCAGTCAACTCGCAGTTCCGAAACACAAACTCGGGCTAGTTTGGAGCAGACCGAGTCGGATGTATGTCTGAACATGTAATAGTCAAACTGCCATGATTGAGTCGGCGACAGCTAACATTAGCTAACATACTCTATATATTAGCAGAAGCTAGCCTTAGCAACGTTAACTACATAAGCTAACAAAATGAACTTTTAAACATTCTCAGGCATACATATTTTCCCGACCGTTGCAGTGGAATGCATTTACATCAGACTTTCGACATTCAATAGAATACAGCATATGTTGCACACACCACTAGATACTATCTACGTTGCTGCTGTCTGATGTGCCAGCAGTGAGTACATATATATTTTTAAATATTTATAATAAATAATAAATATTGTTATATGTTAAAATAATCATATAAGATTTGCAAAGAAACAAAGCTAGCTAAGAAATAAAACAGAGTTGTAGTGCATATCTGTGTTATAATGTCCATCAAATGTTATGACTTGTCAAATTCTTCCCCAAGCATATTTGGATTTTCCAAGATTGATTTCATGATTAACAGACGTTCCTTCAAATTGATTTAGATGGTTTCCAATACTGCCTAAGGACAAAAAGCCAATATGTATAGATTTCTATAAAAAACATTCCAATTCTGATTCTGATTCTGATTCTAGTCAAGGTTAGGTTCAAAGACATAATAACGCAGACCCATTCCATTTGAACAAATCCAAAATGTCTCCATCAAACGTAGTGAAGGTTCTGAGCATGTTTCATTCTTGGTAACAAGCTCTGCTGCCAGGATCAAATATGCTCTCTCCACCTTTAATCAGCTCATAACCAAATGAATGCAAATGACTCTTCAGAGGACGAGCCATGGCCATGTCCATCACTCCTACTTAGTGATGCATAGAACAGTATTCAACATAACACACAAACCCACAGAGCGAGAACAATGCCATATTAGGTCCTGATCAGACGAAGATGGGCCAGACAAAATGAAAGTGGGGCTAAAGCATCGCACCTCCAAATGGGTTCTGGGTCTCAGAGGAGCAGGGTCTCCTGTGGCTGCCACCAACACTAATCTACTGCTGCATGTCTCCAGCTCACACATGTTGCAGTGAGCTCAACACACACTGACACAGAGCAACACATTCTTCTTTCAATTTGTCCTTCAGTGAAAAAGATAATAAAGCCCACAACACAAAGATCTATGCAAGCTGTTTCCTCTGCTGCCGTTAACCCTTCACATGCCCCTGCACGAGCCCTGTCAGCAACACATGAAAAAGTGCATTTGTGTCTGATTTCAGTGCATTCCAGCTGTCCATGTTCGACAGGTAGACTAACGGTATCTGGGTAGGTTTCAAATGCAAGCCTGATCTCTCAAGGCTTAGTTCTTCATCTGAAGAATTACGACGCAAGAAGCCCTCCTGTCGCATACCACATATAAACAAGGGGGGGAAAAAAGAAAAAAAGGAAGCATATTCGCGTTCAAAAATGCACAAAAACATCTGGATTTCTTAAGTACTTCAAAACTCCAACCTCTTCTGAAACAAAAATTGAAAACAGGAATTTGGGCACTAATGGAGACTGCCACATTCCAAACTACACGGAAAGAAAAGCAGAAAAACATGAGTGGGAGAGCGGGAGCGTGCACAGTCAAACATCTGCCCTGTGAGCAGAGCGGAGTGCCCTGTTTTCACTGGGCTTCTCAGGTTACAGGTAGGGAACCCCAAGGTTCTCCCATGGAGCGCACACGCATGCACACAGCACAGCAGCTCTGGGCACTTACCCGAAGGCACAAAATGAAGAACTTTGTTGGTCTCCATGGCAGAGTGAGCGGTGGCCGAATGCACACTTCCTCTGGAGCGCTCCCCCAGTCAACCCATCATGGTTGTGTTATCCTGTGCTGATGAGTGTGAGATCACCTCTGCTCCTGCTCTGCTCTGTTTCTGACTGCCTCAGACACATGCAGTGACTCAGCCGCTCAGCCTGCCTGCGCTCCGTCTGTCCGCTGGGTCCTAAAGGCTTCTACGTTCTGTTTCCAGCCCACCACTCAGCAGCCTATGGTGAGGCTCCTTCACAGAGCCGGAGCAGGCGTCACGACACACCTCCCAGCTCTGAAGCACAGCTCACAGCCCCACATGCAACATGTGACACACCTGGGCAGCGTCCACTCTGACCATGTGACCACAGATCCTCTCACATCTGGATCTGCACTCAGCTCTGGCTGCACTCAAACTCAATGTCAAAGTGATGCACAGTGTAGCAACAGGCTATTGGTACACTCACTACCGTGTGAACAACACAAGAGGCTACAGATAAACTATGAAACTGTGTATGTTTAGTAATTAACCAGTGGGTGTGCCCACCTCACCCACTATTTAAACAGCACAAGCTAAAAACACTAGCAGAAGATAAATGTTTGTTTTTGTATTATATTTGTTTAATTATATAAATAAAACATTGCCTCCATTCCTCAAGGGTGACCTTTTAAATAACTTCTTTGATAATCTTACACACTGCAGAGATCTTCAATAATAATTTAGAGATCAATTTGTTAAATAAATATAGCTGGAGGGCATGTGCTTTCCAAAACTGTGAAACATTCAAAACATTACCGAGCACTACTCTATTTTATCTTTTTATTCTTGGAATATCATTCTTCACGGTAAAAACAAAGCAGTGTACAGTTTTCTCCAAACTGACTTTGAAGGTTGTGGCTCCAGACAAAGGCACATGACAGCTCAGAACAGTATGGAGTCTTTCCTTCTCTTCAGCAGCAGGAAGTGTTCTAGCTTTGTATTGTGCTGCTGTGAACAGTGTGCAGTGAAAAGACAGCGAAGCGTACCTTTCACAACCTTGCTCTGCTTCCTCTTGTGTATCTCATGTTTAGTGATGATTAATGTGTTACACCAACCTCAAGTGACAGGGTCCTGGTGGAGACGCTCTGCTTTGACCAAAAATCGTACAAAATATTCATTCACCCTCCTATAAATGTACAATGTCCTTAATACTGCTCTAATTCATGATTCATTCAAAGATTTACATTGCCATTATGTCTCTAAATCTTAAAGGTCATAGCAGATAAATATGTATGTTCTGCATTAGAGAAATAATAGTATCTCTCCAGTCTAATCTGTGTGAGTTTTCTCAACTGCCTATTTTATCATGGCAGCATAATGTATTACAAATAATGTTCTCATAAAGACATTGGTTAGATTGATCAAACTTGAAGCCATATATGGAGGCGTTCAAAGCATTAATTTCCCACAGTGATGTAAATGCTGAGTGAAAGGTCATTGATTTGCATAGGGCTGTGTGCTGTGTGTGCTGTGGGCCTCAGGCTCTGTGAGGAGGGATGCGTCAGTCAGAGACACAGGAGCACAGGGCCCCTGCGGGACACCTCTTGCCCTGCACCAACCTGCGGCTCTGGCATCTGGATATAGACGTGTGCTTAAACACAAGGGGCACTACAGCTCATTTAAATACACACACACACACACACAAACACATGCACACATATACACACACACACCAACTGTCACACAAGTGGAGCTAGTGCTTCTAGTACCAAACTGTATCACATTTTTATGCATTTTTATTTATTAGTAGTAAGTAAGTAGAGGGATTTTAAGGTATTTTATATAGTGACATCTGTACACTCTTATTTCAGAGATACATTGTCACTACTGAACTTCCTCCATACATAAATTGTGACAGGATCAAGTGATAAAAAGGACTGATCTTCATCTACTGTGGTTTCACATGCTCTAGCCCAATAGCTCTTATTTTCACATAGACAAATTGCATTTAATGCCACTGACTTAAACAGTAGAGTGCAATGAAATATCTAGTCCTGCCCTAGAGGTATCCACAGGTAGAGTGGGGCGCTCACATTTGCAGTGGCATGTATCAGACTGGTGTAGTCCGTGTGATGTGGAGTGCCCAGGGCAGCCTCTCTATGGCAGCAGTTATCACAGTGAATGGCTCCAGGAAGCTCCCAGCCTGGAGTGTGTGTATGTTTGCTTGCGTGCGTGCCAGTTTGCGCGTGTGTTTGCGTGTGTGCTTGTGTGTCTGTGGGGATGTGTATTGATGAGTGCTGAATCACCAGATTAAAGAGCACACAGTAATAAGCGGCTCGGACCCTGATCCTGACCCTGTGGCTCCTGCAGGTTCAATAGAGCCACAAGAACTAAGAGTAATACAAGAATTGATACAAGAAGGATTTCAAACGTATTATTGAAATCAACAGTTTTGAGCTTTTAACAGTTTTAAAATGGTTTTCCCATAGAATAAACTTTCTTGGAATTGTACTGATAGTTTCAAGCATGTTTAAAGTGGTGTCCATGTAAGTGAGTAAAGTTTGTTTTGTTCTTATAGATTTATTGTAAAAGAAGCTCTTTAGGGCAAAATAAGACTGGGTGTGCTGCTTGCGTCTAACTATAAAGCATTTTTATTGTCCACAAACCAGGAAGTAACGCTGGTGTGCAGTTTGCAGGCTAGTTGTTGTTAGTAAAAAGAAAAACAAAGTTGTTAAGAGAAAAACACCGCTCTGTCCTCTGATACTTGTGAAAGGTCTAATAAATTCAATGTGGTGAAGATTGTGGTAAGAAAGTGAGGAATAAGTTTGGAATGCTGCAAACATTTTAAAATGAACTAACCCTGTTTATCACCGTTAGACAACCTATCCATTATGCATTGTCCTGCCTTTGAGGCTTGAGAGTTCCGAAAAATTCAGTTTCCACCTGCCCTTATTCCCCACGCTCTGTACCTAGTTCATTGTGAAATCTAGGCTCCAGGTTATAGGGTTAAAAAATGCCATAGCCATTTTTCAAAAACAAACACATAGTAAAATCCACTGTTTGATACAACAAAATGCTGCCATGCAGAGGCAAGGACTGCATTATAAAATCAGTTCTGCAGTTTTGTCAGTTAATGGACTTGTTTCTATTTCAATAACAAAATGTACAATAATGTGTGTAATAATAAACTAAAAAACAGTATGTAACAGCAGTCCCTAGGGAGAAATATCATCCACTATCATGTGTAGTAGTGTAAAATCCCACTGCAAAGCTTTAATGGGCAACATTAACACATCTTCCAGATTCATCTGACATAACTCGTCAGGATCACTTGGTGCATAAAAATAATGTATTCAGGAATGTGGCTGTTTTGTTATGAATCACAGCTGATTACAAAGTGCTGAAATGTACAATGCATTACTTAAACTGTGCTTACCATATAATTTCCCATGCAGTATTTCATGATGATAATGGCCACGATTGCATAATTCCAAAGGTTATTATGTAATGCCAGGAGATGCTTATTGTAATATTGTGTAGTTGGAGGTGCTGTATAGTCTGGGACAATGCTGCAGTGTGTCCCTTTGCCCTTGTGGCAGATGTCGTATGAGTGCTGAACGACTATCATTCAATATATAAAAGCTGAAACAATATATTTTGTGTACATTTTCTTTGCATTAGTGGGGAAATTTTAGCTATTTTTTATGTAATGAGGTAAAAGTTGAACTGTAGAAGGTAGAATAAATAACCAACCAACCAACACTAACCAACACTAATTATTATTGGTTAATTCTCCTATTTATTTGTTTGAGCTCATGTCTTTTAATGATATTGTCTATTTAGAATATGGTTTATTGGGGTTATCCTGCTTCATTTTAATTTGGTCAGTGGCATAAAGTAGTTTCAATAGTGTAATTTATCACAATATTTCTTTGTAGTCATATATCATGCTTTAACATATGTTATGACAGACCTATGTAGATCTCATTAGGTTACCAACATGCCATAGCTCTATACACACAATCTTCACGTTAGCTGTTTAACACTTGACACTTGTGTTTGGATGCTCGGCAGGTATCTCTCTCTGCCACACGATTGTAATGTAATAAAGGTAACGCATCGGTGTGAGTAATGATGCACAAACAGGAGCAGAGACAGCTCCGTGAGTCATCAGTCAGAGAGGGAATCCTGCGCTGCTTTGACGGGGAACAACCTTCATTAGTGCCAGCGTCTGTGGGTGTTGTGTATGTGCAGTATGTGGCGCTGTGCATGGGCTGCTTTCAACTAACTCATGTTATGTCTTACCAGATCCGTGTGGGAGACTGGCAGTTTTGTCTTCCAGGTCACACAAGCATCAGCTGAAGACTATTCTTTTTTATTTCAAACTGGTGCAAAAAATTATATTATGATGAATATATATAGATGATAAACAATAATGGTGAAAGTAATGCCACTGACACAATAAACCAAGAGCAGATTTAAACCACAAAAACTTTTCTAAATCAACAATACTGTAAAAAAAAAAACATGAGATGCAATAAATAAACAGCAAAATTAAAATTAAACACTGTAATGAGTCATACAAGTTATTAATACAACCTTTTATGGCTTAAATCTTATTCTATTTTCAAAAAATAACCAAACTTCCCAGCAGTGCAAAGAAAAAGTACACACACAATATTGTCACAATATTGACCCCCAAAAATATAGTTCCAGCTTTGATATATTGGACTTTAAGTCATGTAGTACAGGTCTAGTGGGCCTGCAAGATTGACTGCAATCAAATCAAAAGTGCAATTTGAATGGACACAAATAGCAAATCACAAAGGCTGCAATTTTTGAAGTAACAATTTCCTTCAAAAACAACAAAATATCCTGTTTTATTCTGCATAAAAACTGCTAACTAGTTTAGAGCTGTACCAACATGTTCTGAATTGTGATTTTTGAATTGATTCACATGTCAGCTCACATTTGAGTCTTTTTAATCCGTGTATCATTTGTTCATTTGTTTTTCAAAATAAAACCGAAAATAAGAAAATGAAAAAACAACTCTTTTCTTCATTATTTATGTCCAAAACCAAAATGAAAAAAGGTATAACGGTTGTTTCCATTTCCCAAACCAAACTCCTGGTCCTAATATCCAGTGTGGAGTGTGTGTCCGGTCCATGGAGCCGATCACCAGGACTGGACCAGGACTGAACCAGGTCTAAACCAGGACTAAATCAGGATCAAACCAGGTCTAAACCAGGTCTAAACCAGGTCTAAACCAGGTCTAAACCAGAACTGAACCAGAACTGAACCAGGAATGAACCAGGAATGAACCAGGAATGAACCAGGACCAAACCAGGACTGAACCAGGTCTAAACCAGGACTAAACCAGGATCAAACCAGGTCTAAACCAGTTTACCGGTTTAGTCCTGGTCCAGCCCAGGTGATCGGCTCAGCGGTCAGCTACTGACACGGCATATGCCGACCATAGACCGTATATATGAGTGGACTAAGTGAGTTTGACGTCACCCACATCGTTCAGCATCGCTCAAATGAGGCTCGTGATGCCACAGTTACAGGAGCGAATTTGGAGCCAAGTTCCATATTTGGAAATCTGACTGAGTATCATAGCAACCACAAGAGCCAATCATGACTGAGGTCGTTAAATATGCCCGCCCGAGTCACCGGGGAGCGGCGATACTCTGCGCCATTCTGCATGGACCGCTGTATTTCGGTGATTCTTGAGAATAATAAGGAAACTTTTAGCTTTTATTATCAAACTTTAAATAGTAATTTTAAGTCAGTGATTTATGTTGTATGTTCTGTTACGTGCGAACAACAATAGAGTCGCGATTTAACGAAAATCACTTTCCTTTATGCTAGTTAAGTTATGCTAGTTAAGATTCTAGTAACATTAGCTATTGTAATTGTTAGAGATATTTTGTCACTTTATTTCAAAAATAGTCAATAGCAAAAACTAGCTGTCAATCAAACCTGTTGCTAACGCTTGGCGGCAGTAAAGGCGTCTGATTGGTCCATTATTTATGTTCATATCTTCATTTAGGAACAAGATAGTGAAATGAAAAATTCAGGATCATGTAGAGCGGGTTCATATGAACATTTTAAGACCAGAATGATGAGGCTTAGTGCAGAAGTTACAGAGAGAGGGACGATAAGATCCCAAGATAAGTGAATGGGAAAAAGGGAGAGAAGGAGCCGGAAGAGCCTCCTGGAGCACTTCCTATTTGGCATGCAGCAGCTAGCGCTTTAGCTATGTCCACTCATATGTACGGTCTATGATGCAGACGCACACTCCACACTGGATATTAGGACCAATAGCTTGGTTCAGGAAACGGGAATCAGGAAATGTTTTATTCCATTATTTTTTAAACACAAAATGAAAAATTGAATTGTTTTTTCATTTTGGTTTTAGAAACAAATAATGAAGAAAAGAGTTTTCATTTTCTTATTTTTGGTTTTATATTGAAAACCGAATAAACTAATGATACATGGATTCTTCTTCTTTGTCAATTCTTGTATAAGGCTTTTCATAACATTTCACAGTTGAAGATGAAGAGTTGAAGAATACGAGATTATCACATCATTTTACATGTCTCCTAGGCATTTTTAACTCAAATATGCCCAAATTTAGCCATAAAAAAGAAATTAAAGTTGCCACAATGAAATGAAAACTGATGTGTCATGTTATATAAATACCTTAAGATTAAAAGTGACTCATTGATTAAAATAGGAAATAGAGGAGGAGCAGCTGGTTCTTGTTACTCATGCCCACACACACACACACACAAACAAGGCACTATAAGAGCCAGTGTTCAGGACTCCACTGCCGCCGTGGGGATGGGGGCATATTTCAGGTCACAAACGAGCTCCAGATTTAATTTGGAGACCAACAACTTGATTAGGTTTTCTGAGGCAAAGGCAGCTCGAGCAGAGAGACGACACAGAAGAAGACACATCTTTGAAGTCGTACGCTAATATGCAGCTCGCACAAACGCGTTTCAATCACACCAAACTGGAGTAATAACTGTTTTGTAAAATGTAAAATAACTAAGCTTAGGATGGCACTATGTCTTTCCAACTGTATTTTATGAGTTGCATCCAAATGTATTGAAAACATACTATTCAAATTTAAACGTGCATTGTGTAACTGTAGCTTGTCTCCATGGAAATATTACTGTGTTGCCTTGATTATTCCACAGTATGGAAATAAACTGGGTAAATACAAGACAGACTAGACTGGGTATCAATTCAAATTCCGAGAATCGATTTGATTCTGATTCTCAAGATTCAGAATCGATTACCACGATTCGATCTGATCCAATCTCAATTCAGGTTAGTGTTATTAGAACCATTTTTGAGCTGTTACCTGAGCTGTTACAAGTGGTTCCTGAGGTTGGTTGTATTTCCGCAATACTTCACCTCCATTTGGCATTTGCCTTGTAAATTGCTTTGCTTCTGTCAAGCGCATCTTTGTCTTTATCGTTTCTGAACCCGAAATGGTGCCAGACAGTAGATGTGAGTGTTTCTGGCATCTTCAAAGCCGGGACTTGGCTAACGTTGCCACTAGTGTCCGACGCCATGTTAATTGTTTTGATATAGTCAGACAGCTCGCGCCTGTGCAAATTCAATGGCACGACGAGTGGGCTTAAAGTTCACCAGGGGAAAATGTTTTAAAAATTAAATCAATCTTTGAACGTACAAACCGATCTTAAGGAATTAATATGCAAATCAATTCAGAATAAGAAAATTGTTTTTTTCAACACAGCCATAATGCAGACAGGTTAATGGAGAAACACGCTGCACATGGTAAGAATTCATGTTTTTAAAAGTATTTTTGAGCTATAATTGAAAAAACGCAAGGCAGATTTGCCATACTATAGAACATTCCAGACAAAAAAAAGAATATCTCCAAGGCAAGTAAGTAGCGGACGTTCCACCTTAGAAGTTGCATTATGCACCTATGTAACTTCTCATAATGTAAAGTCAAAAGTTAGATTTTTTATTTTTGTATTTTTTCGACATTGCCACAGGATCCCAATCATAGACTGTATAATGGACATATCTATTTCCAAAGAGGAAGTGAGCATGAGACCGTTTCTGGCACCATCAACATAATTTCCATATACTTTACATTGAAAAACTGTCACTCCTCTCTCTGTAACTGCTGCTCATAATTTTGGTCTTAAAATGTTCGTATTAACCTGCTCTACATGATCCTGGTGTTTTTTTCACTATTTTGTCTGTGTATAAATTCCTATCGCTAATATGGGACTCGGCTGCAAATCTGCTCCTATAACTGCTGGCCTCATGAGCTTCATTTGACTAGAGCCAAGCACTATGGGTGACGTCGCACTCCCTTCTTTATACAGTCTATGGTCGCAATTCACAGATACCTCCATGTGTGCTACTTTAGAGGTACTTTTGTTGGAGCCACTGACACCGTGTGCAACCCTTTAGCTTTTACTGACCTCAAGTTTACAGAAGACAACAGCACACTGCCTCAGCCACACAACACAACACAGAGACAGGAGGACTGCACGCTCCGCCACCATTAATTATCTCTGGGCCTGTCACAATAACACATTTTGAAGCATGACACGGCTCCAGAAAATATTATGCTAAAATATATTGAAACTACTTCATGCCACTGACACAGCAGGAGAATCCAAGTAGTTGTTTTTAATGTACAGTTAGTATATCAAATATCAACGTAAATTCTTATCATATTACAAAAAAATAGAGGCATTCCGATCAGGATTTTTGAGGCAGATCACAGATACAGATCATCAGAATTTTTGATTGGCCAATACCGATCACATGCACTTGGATATTGTGATGCATAGTATTTTATTATTTGAAAAAATGCCTAGACTTTTGATGATATGAAATTGGACCAAAATGTTATAGCGTCAATGAAATTTTGCTGACAGTTTAAGCAAATAATGTGCCTCTGTCTGTCCATCACTTGCCTGTGTGGGTGATCAGTATGACTGGCTCATTTTGCTCATCACTATTACGTTATTTTTGACTTGATCGGCTGCAGATTGATCGGAACAAACAAAAAAGCTACAAAAAAATTACAAAAATGTCACCACTATTGCAAAACAGGTACCTACGATAAATACTGAGCCCCAAAATATTGTTTCATCCATCACCTATTGAACGATAAACTGAACATGTAAAAGTAATAACATTCTTGAATAAACCCAAACTATTATGAATCATTATGCTTCATGTACTCGCTTCTTAAGAAAAATGCAAAGTGAGAAAGTGAGTCCAGACAAAATCAATTCCTCAGACATTAGACAAATAGCACATACAACAATTCTTTTCGCCGTCCATGAAAAGCAAGATCATAATTTATAAAGTGCAAAGACTTTTTGAGACACTGCCCTCTGCTGGTTAGAGGACAGTCACGAGCAGGACATGTCTTATCAGCTGGTGGTGAAATAGTTTGTTTTTATCTCCCTAAACACAGTCCAATCTTGTAGTGATTTAGAAAAGCAGAAACAGCAGCGGTGTCCTCTGACCTGTGCTTCCTCTTCATGTGGCACTCGGACACACACGACTCTGCAGGAAATGTTTGTTGTCTTTAGGTTTTCAAAAGACATCATGAGGAAGTGATGCTGACACAGACACAGCGCGCCCTGAGGTTGGTTTTCCACATCACCCCACTAAAAGAGATTTACTATTGTGCCAATAAAACAGTCTACTGGAGTTTCACTGCTGTCAAGATCAGGCCAAACGTCACTGGGCTTAGATTAATTTAATATTATTGCCTTGATCTGTAGTTTACTTGGCATATGGGTGTCAAAATGTAATGTATGCCTAAACTAATTTAACAAAACGTATACATTGCTGAAGTAAATACACAATTATCGATAATACTGAAACCAAACTAAACCAAACAAACCAAAGCAGAATTATCCCAAGTACTAAATGTACTAATGTAATATTTTTTAAAACATGAACTGCAATAAATAACTGGCAGAATACAACACTTAGTCTACCTAGTAATTTGATTGTATAGTTTTAGTTTCATAATTCAACTCTCTAACGCTCAAGTTGTATCATATCACAAAAAAAATAACCAAAAATTCCCACTATTCCCAAAATTATTGTTCCATCTACCATATATTGAACAATAAGTCGATATAGTATTTATCATGACAAGTCTACCAATACAACTATTGAAACTAGGTACACATTTGATTAGGTATTGATACTGAAAGCATTACATAAATACTTTTTTTTGGTTAAATCTGCTCTTAATGTACCGCTGGTATAAATTTGTTTCAATATTATCGCTTATGATCTATATTTGCTTCAGCAATATATCACACTTCAAAATTTGTTATCATGACAGGCCTACCTTGGTAAGTGTATAGAAAAATGGCAGAAGTATGGCTCATGTACTGTGCTCGACAATAGCTTACTGTCTTTTGTGGAAGCATCATTAAGCCACCTCAGATCTTTCTGTTTTCAGTATTCCTTGAGCAGGACCAGAGTTTATTTTTATAACTCACCACTTTACAATGGCTCTTTGTGCTATTAATAATTCTCCAAGAGTATGTGTCACACAAAATAAATTAAGATGGCTCTTTTTGAAGAAGAAAGTCCCTAGCCTTTTACCTGAGCAGGCAATCTCTAAAAATGTCATTGGAGCTCCATTTAAAATTCAGCCCAGCTCTGAGGTGCATTAAAACCGCGCAATAAACAGCAAAGGGCACCTTGGTGTATTGTACTGTGTGTCCCAGGGCAGGAAGACAGCACAGACACTGAGTGGACAAACAGTGGGTGGGATTTCCTCTCCACATTGTCCACTTTTACATCCATGCCAAAAAGGGATCACTAACACAACAGTCAAATATGTGTCTGTGTTCAACTGTATACACACCAGAAACAACACAAGCTAAATCTATGATATTATTCACATAAACAGCCTCTGAATGTGGGCCAAGGTGATTCATCCCTGCACAGTCTCATCATTATTATGCTTATTTATACATGCAACACTATGCCACTTCCAAACAGAAAAATACAAAAGGGCCAGGAGGACTGTATTCTTTATGGATAACAAAAAACACTGCATTTTAGTAATGCCACATGCTATTTGAATACAGACTGAAGTAGGCTATGCACCTTTTACGTTAGTCAGCTAGCACGCCATCAAAAGATCATTAAATGTAATCATGTATTTTTCTGAGTAAATAATCTGTATGTTTTTGTCACTTCAACATTTGGAAAAAAAGTAGTAAAAATATGTGAGAGAGAGACTTTTTTTTTTTTTTTTTTTAACTCAGTGCCATATTCACTATTTCCAGACTTGGTTTTGCTATTTACTATTTCAAGACATCTGATGTGTTTCAGTTCAGACCTGAGTGAAGAGCCATACTGAGTTCACACCACAGGGTTAAAGTTTTTATGGATTGAAGAGGTGATATAAATTCAGGGCCTGGTGTGTGGGAGCATGATTTTTTTTATGTTGAGATGACATTGTGCTGTAGACCAAGGTGACCGGCTGTAGAACCTTAAACATGTGTGCTGCTGCTGTCAGGTGTATATTTATTTATATGTTTCACAGAGTATAAGATCACACAAGCGTCTTGTTATCTGTCAGACTGAGCCGTGCGCTGAGTGAGCTGTCTCTGCCGTGTGTCAAACCAAGACAAATACGCCCCAGACCCAGGGAAAAGGTTGCACACATTTTGAAAAATAAACAAGGCGCTGTAGCCGATGGGCTTGATAATGCCAATTTGTTTCTCGCAGAAGTGCATTTGTTGTGGTTATAAAGTACAATAAACCGAAGCATGGGTCAATGTGAATTTGTCACTGAGCGGGCTAAACATCATGATAGCACAGTAGATCTCAAGCACGCTGCAGCGTATCTGTGACGACTAACAGACAACATGAATCAATATGTTGCTAAGTGTTTGAGTGATGTAATGCAGCGTGTCCTGCTGCACTGGGTAATGTCTTTAACCTGTCAGATAAAAGGTCTCAGAGGGCAGAGGCCCTGACCAGTCGCTCCATCACTGCCGATTAACAGCTTCATCATCTATGGACTCTCTGCTCACTGCTGCACCACTCAAGTCTAATGAGTGACACTAAAACAATTAACACTAAACCTTACTCCCAATGGCCCCACACTCCACTGCAGAGGGCAACCTTCTCTGACAGGCTCCTTTTATCATCTAGTTTGGGGATCACAGTAAACATCAAATCATTCTGTATTTTATGTCCTGTCTACTGCCTAAGCAACTCACAGGAAAATCGACTAGTATAGAATTCAGAAACATCAGAAACATCATCATTTTAGCAAATAATACCTGTACACTATATTTTTTCTATAAATCCTAAACACAATCCAACAATTTAAACATTTGCTTTGAACATACTCGCCTCATATGGACACATTTAGGTAATAAGATGAATCTAATCAAAAGCAGTTATAGTTGAATAAGACTTTTCAGAATACTGTGTAGTGTCACTAAAGGTATAACTAAACCCCTAAAGACAGCTGACCCATGGCTGTTTACTCTTAATGGTGTGACCCCTCCATGTTAGCAGGTCTTGGGTGTAATCCCGAGGGGTCTGTGGACACGGTAGCGCAGTGTTAACAGCTCTACAGATAGAGGCTGCTCTCCCAAAGGAGCTAAACAACAACATGTCCTGCTGCATGCACTTTGAACTCCACTAGGGCTGCTTCAAAGTGCTAGCCAAATGGCACAGGAAAAATGTCTCTTCCTCACAATAACACGCACTGACGATGAGGAGCAAGGAGCTGCTTAGACAAACCCAAGGTCACTCTTCACCATTCAAACAACTTTAAAGCCACAGTTTGAAAAAGACCAATTAAAACGAAGAGATAAAGCAAAGGAAGGTTCATAAGGTTAATAGTATGCGAGGCAGTGAACAGTTCATTACAACCACATCACTGAGGAATTAAGTAGTGTAGTAAAAGAGAATCAAAATTAAATGTGCCTTGCGCTTTAAAATTTTACATTCGCGGATAACCTCCAGCAATAACACATTTGTAAGCTCTTAACTTTATGGAGTATCTGGGGATGCAATATGTTTGTACTCTGTTTATTTAGCTAATTGTCTGTATTGTGAAAAAATGTTTATCAGTAGATTGTGTATATACATTTCAATACATATTTATTATTTATGCAGCTAATTTTTTTTTATCTTATTGTAATTGTTGTGTTTGTGTAAGGGTTGATTTGTTTCTGATTTGGAGTATGTTCACAGTACCAGAATTTCATTGTTAGTTGTGTTGAGTAATTTCATCAGTGGCAATGCAAAAGAAGACACTAGGGGCCTCCTACCAAAACAAAGCATGATATAATTGGTCTTTCACTCACGCCCTCTTACTGCCTGTTCCTTATGGTGTGTGGGAACAATTACTCATGCTACTGAGTATATCGGATTTTACAGAAGTCTTGGCAGGATGGGCATATGTTTTCGTGGCAGGAAAACAAACTATTATTTGTACATTATAATTGAAAATATAATACAATTTGACTTACCTGAAACATTGATGTATCATAGAAATTGGTCTGACCTGTGTCTCTTTGGGCTAATAGATGTACAACTACAACATGCATTGATATTGCTAAATACTAAACATAGCGTTCATCTAAAGTAGATCTACTATTCTGACAATATAGTGCGAGTTTATCAGTTATATTAAATTGTTCCACTGCTTTTTTAATATCATTATATATATTTTCTAATGCTCCATGGACGTTTGGCCAATAAGTATGGTAACCAGATTTTCAAAATAATGAAATTGTGAAACAAGTGCATAATTAAGGAAACTGCAGACACCATTCATGACTAACATGTGATCCAGTATAGTCACATTTTCTTCGTGTTTTAGTCGTTTTTAAACAGTTTTTTATTTATTTTATGATACAAATCTATACAATTTACTGTTGGCAGGCATCAGATTGGTCAAACATAGGGACACATAGTGAGATTTCTTGAATAAAACTAGGACAAATCACTGGCTTTGGATAAATCTGCTGGGACAGGGGACCCAGGGTTTTTGGCCGTCAATTCCGAGTTCTATTTTATAACTTTTGGGCTGTTGCTTTAACGACGTACTAATAAATAAACTTACCTGCTTCAAATGAAACTTCAGTCATGTCATCATCTTCGCTGGTTCCTGGAAAGGTAAAATGCTTAAAAAGTTGTAGTTTATGTAAATTATGGTCTCAGCTTTGTAAATTAGCTACTAGGCTAAGCCAAAGATGTTTTAGCAATCGTTACCTGTTATATTGAACCGGAGAAATTCCTCTGCCATCTCTTCTTCCTCGTCGTTGTTCAAAGTTTTCATAGTGCAAATCGCATTAGATTATGTTGATTAAAATAGGCTGAAAGACGAAGCAAGCTGACTAACTTTAACTGCCGCAGTAGCAGTTATCACAGCTAACTTTATTCAACTGTAAATAACAGTCTTCAGGTGTTAATGACAGCACGAGCCACGAGGCCGCACAGCGACACGTGCTCCGCCCACTGGCCCTCCAATCACCATGGCAACGGCCCAAGAAGCCCAGAGGAGAGGGAAGAGGGCAGCGGGCAGGAGAGCGACTAGACCCGGGTGAGGTGAGAGGACAGCGGCCAGGAGCGCGGCTAGACCCGGGGCAGGAGAGCGAGTAGACCCAGGGTGAGGTGAGAGGACAGCGTGCAGGAGAGCGGCTAGACGCGGGCAGGAAAGCGACTAGACCCGGGTGAGGTGAGAGGACAGCGGGCAGGAGAGCGGCTAGACCCGGGGCAGGAGGGTGACTAGACCCGCGGGCAGGAAAGCGACTAGACCCGGGTGAGGTGAGAGGACAGCGGGCAGGAGAGCGGCTAGACCCGGGGCAGGAGGGTGACTAGACCCGGGGCGGGTAAGCGACTAGACCCGGGGCAGGAGGGCGACTAGACTCGGGGCGGGTAAGCGAATAGACCCGGGGCAGGAGGGCGACTAGACCCAGGGTGAGGTTAAAGGACTAGACCCGGGTGAGGGCCGGGCTATGCTAGCTTAACAGGCTCACTGCTACGGCGTGATCTCCGCCTAGGCGGCACAGTGCCGTTTTTTTGTCTTCGGACAGTATTCGACCACCTTTAGCAATGGACTTTAGCTTCAAACGTGCCGGACTTCCCCTTTAAGCCTTTCTGCGCGCTACGCCCAGATCAAACTTTTACGCCCAGAAATTAGTGGGCAGAGGCGGATAGAGCAGCACATGGGAGCCCCGGGGACGGTGATGTAACTTTAGGAAAACCTGCATGTTTAGGCCTAAAACTAATTTAATTAAAATCTGAATTCACATAATAGCCGGCATGTGTCAAAATCACTTCCAAAAATATTCAGAATTTTTAAACTGATTATTAAACTGATTTTATATTTTTATTTTTTATCTCCCTCTTGCCAATAGGGGGTTGCTGCTGCAGCTGAGAGCGGCTAGACCAGGGTGAGGTGAGGGGACAGCGGGTAGGAGAGCGGCTAGACCCGGGGCAGGGGAGCAACAAAACCCAGGGCAGGAGAGTGACTAGACCCGGGGTGAGGTAAGGAGAGGGATCAGTGGACAAGAGTCAGGATTCAACTCGGGGTGATAGGACAGTACAGAAGGTTCAGTCAGGACTGAATGGGGGGAGAGCGACTGAACCCAAGGTTAGGTAATTTAAGATACAGTATATCAGTCACTTATAGGTCAATATGTCGACCTACTTTGTTGCACATAGACCACATCTGTGACTGATCTGAGACTAAAATTGAAACTAATCCTGGACTACCTGGACCAAAATAGACTAGAACAGGACCAAACAAAGTCTACACATAATTCTGGACTAAAGAGGGCTCAATCCAGGCCACAAAAATAAATGTGTGAGCCAGTACTACTTAGCCAGTAGTTCAGAATTCCTCCCTAGGCTTGTTATTAGCATAATAAGGCTACAATTGCCATAATTTGTAATATAATTTATGACTGACAAGTTTACTGGTTTCAATACCTCATTCACCTGCCACCAGATTAATTAAAAGAAATGTGCAGGCCTTCACGGAGTCTAGCCTATATCTGTAGCAGCATCAGCGGCACAGCTTCTCACCTGTATGCACAAAGATAAATAGAGTAGTTTGATTGTGTTTCATAAATAAAATATAGCCTACACCTTCAGCTGAGATGCTTTTGATGTGTTTGAGATTATTTATTCAGTGGGATGCTCAGATCTCAAGGTAAAAAGCTGGTGGTGCCTGTAGATTCACATCGGCACAGCTGGACCCACACAGAGATTATATATTGCAGTAAGATACCCCTCCAAATAGGTTATCTTCAAAATGTGATATGCTATCTCCAAATAACAACAGATATTCTCAAGGATAAGGAGTATACATTTTCCCCATTGCTATTGTTACTGCAATTCCAAAACACCTGCATAATTATCACTACATCTTATTGCTTCTGCTTAATACCTTGTGCTACTGCTTCTCTAACTTCAAAATCAATTTAAAACTTTTCTCATCACTATGACACAGAGGACACTACACACTTTATCAAACCTTTATTATAATGTGTACACAGAAAATATGAACCATCTATGCAAATGACCAGGATATTTCAGTATATAAATCTATCTTAATGTACTTTTTTGCATATCCTAGTCTCATTTGCATCCCAGCATGATCACCATACTTCTCATCTTGTGTCCATGTGCTTCCTCACTTCCCTGTGCGCTGATGAAGTATGTCCCCCCCCTCCTTCGCTCTCTCTAATAAGCCTGGGTGAGAGGGCCGGGCTGACAGCTGTTCCAGATGGCATTATTATTACTCTGCCGTTTCAGTGTCGACCAGGATTCACCACTGCTGCAGAGAGGAAAGAGAGGAGAGAGGAGGGGAGAGGAAGGGTGAGAGGAGACAGAGGAGGGGAGAGAAAGAGAAGAGGAGAGAGGAGAGGAGAGAAGAGAAGAAGAGAGAGAAGAAAGGATAGAGAGGAGTAGGTCCAACCAGGAGCTCCCAACTTCCACATCAATACTGGCATATGGCAGCATTATGTAATACGGGATTTGCTGCTGCTGCTGCTGCTGCTGCTGGTATGTTGCCATGAACCAGCCAAGAAAGTTCCCCTAATCATTCAACTCATTCATTTAAATTCTCTCATGCTCTTAAAGATGTACTAAGTAACTTTTCTCTTGGAAGGTACGCCATTTTATTGTCTCCAGGGAGATGTTATTGCTTTGCTTAGAATGTTCTACTGGAGTAATAAACATATCTAACTAACATTTATTAAGTGTTCAAGAGTTCATTTTTATTGCTGAAAAACATGCATTTTAGATAGAGATAGAAGTTTAATGTCATAATGGGAAACATTCCAGCCAAAGCAATAACATCTCTATTGAGACAAGCTGGTAAGTACCGTAAATAAGTAAGTAAGTAAGTTTTTATTTATATAGCGCTTTTTACTGACATATGTCTCTTTACAGTGCATTACTCATCCACTCCACACTCGGTGGTGTTAAATTACTATTGTAGTCACAGCTGCCCTGGGGCAGACTGACAGGAGGGAGGCTGCCAATCTGCACCATCCGTCCCTCTGACCACCACCATCAATTACGCACACACCACTTTCATACTAGGCAATGTGAGTGATGTGCCTTGCCTAAGGACACAACAACAGTTTTTGTGACTGGAGCCCCACTGTGGTACCTGGTGTTCCCAGTGGTCTCCCATCTAAGTACTAACCAGGCCCGGCCCTGCTTAGCTTCTGAGATCTGACGAGATCAGGCTTTGACAATTTAGTATGGCGGACTCTCCACCACAAAAGTTACATAGTACCCCTGTTGATATGGGCCAACTG
Source organism: Odontamblyopus rebecca (assembly GCA_030686955.1). Lineage (NCBI taxonomy): Eukaryota > Metazoa > Chordata > Actinopteri > Gobiiformes > Gobiidae > Odontamblyopus > Odontamblyopus rebecca. Next base: position 15,351,254 of record CM060670.1, on the reverse strand, counting down.
GTCAACGGACACTGAAGCATTGTTTGCTCAAATATAGTGATTTGACAGTAGACACATGTTTTTGTTTATGTTACCATGAAGGATCAGATCTATTTTAATAAATACTCAACTACATACGCACAACTTATTTTGCTACTACTACATCAGGTCTGTTGTTTCTTACATTTCTTTTTTATGCAATATTTTTGTTTTAAGCAGAGTGTCAGTTATGTAAGAAATTTCTTAAACAAGATACAGCTTAAAATTGCCAAACAGCAAATGTGCACTGCTTTAGTGGCTTAAGTCGTCAGCTGCTGTGTCTTTAGGCTACACCTGCCAAAGGCGATAGCAGCAACTCACAGGATGCTTCAAACTTCACCATTTAATGCTAGATAATTATAACACCAAATGTTCTGGTACATAGAGATTGCTTTGGGACTCAGAATGTACAATAGTCAAGTTTACAAAATAGGCTTACATACAGCTAAAACAGGACTGCCTTCAACCAAAAATAAACAACCAAACATAGTTTGTGTCACACAGATTTTCAAATAATGTACATGTAATATCCCTCTTTCTTTTTTCAGTATAACACCAAATGTTCTGGTACATAGAGATTACTTTGGGACTCATAATGTACATCATTAAATTTTACAAAACAGTCTTACATACAACTAAAATGGGACTGCCCCTAACCAAAAATAAACAACCAAACCAAATGCTTCACAAATTTTCGAATGATGTACATACTGTATTCATCTTTGTCTACTTTTGTGTTTTTTTTTTGTTTGGATAATAGAGAAAAATCCTAAATCTGCTATCACAATGTTAAGTGGAAATGTGATTGAATTGCCTCTTCTAAACTATAAACTGTATATATTTGGTTATAAAAAGGAAGAGCAGGTGATATTTACAAAAATATAAATTGTAATATTCTTGATTACAATATTCAGCTGATGTTTTAATCTTGGGAATTCTACAATGTGCCTAAAAATGTCTTGATTAAGCTTTGAAAGTGCATTGTGTAACTTTTCTGTTCTGTTCTTCCTGGAAATGTTATTGCTTTGTCTGGAATGCGTCACAGTATGGTATTAAGCCTTTCTATCTTCATGGAGACCAGAACAGGCCACGTTACAGGTCAGATCTGTGGAGAGGTGACCCCGCTCATTCACAGTCAGAATGTCTGTTTTTCTAAGTATTTTGAGCAGTAAAACCATCTCTAATTGAATAACTGTAAGGTAGAGCGGTTTAATGTCATATTGTGGAATATTCCAGGCAGAGCAGTGACATATCCATAGCAACAAGCAGGTAACGGACCCCCAACCAAAAAAATTAAACAGTGCACATTTAAGTATAGCACAAAACCTGGACGATCATGAAATGATTCTTTTTTTTTTTACGCTTTTTTGGAAAATTACACTAGATGTTTCTTTTTTGAGGTAATTTTAATGTTTTAATATAGACAACAATATAAAACTTGATATTTTAATTTTGAAGATCTCCAAAACAACAATTATACATTTTCGATGTATCTCCCACGTCTACTCTAAAATATCACTGCTAAAAATGAAACAATAAGAACAATATTGTAGCCGTTTAGTACAATGGTTTGCACTGATGTTCTCTCTTTCTCTTTACAGACTAGTGGAGGAATCCAGGCTGAAGTTTGATATATGGGTGAGGGGACCTTGATGCTGAGCCACGAGGAGGAAACAGCCCCCAGAAAGACATGAAAGACCGGGATTGGTTCGGCTCAGGTTCAAAGCACTTGTGATAAACAGGAAAGCAATGCAGCGGTCGGTGCTGTATATCTGTGGTGCTCTCAACACTCTAAATCTACACTTCTGTACCTGCGCTTGTGCTGAGCTGGCTATAACTCAGATCAGGAGATGTTATAAGCTTCTTCAAACTGCAAATACTGTGATTGGGACCTGATATACTGTACTCACAGGGTACATAGTAACACCTAATACTACATATCCATATTCAATCAGAAATCTATTTAGTTTTTTTCAGTCGCTTTAACACACTTCTCTATTGAAAATTGACATTCTCAAAACAGCTCACAAAGAATCTCAAACAGGGTTATTGTTATAATAAACAAATATAATCTCTGCAAAATACAGCTTTACATTCAAAACTGACAAATCATCCCCCAAAAGCAAATTTTATTGTCATATAACTCATGTTACTGCTTTGCACACTGGGGTTTATGGCATTTTATCCAAATACTTAGGACGAAGAAAACTGAGAGATGTCAGATTAGCAAATACTTCAGCACTTGCTCTACGTAATGTATGCATTCTGAAAAATCAAACTCAGCATTTACACCAGCAGTACACTGGATATTTGGCGTAAGGTACTGTAGGATGTCTGTACTCTGACTCTGTGTTTTTGGGTGCTTTTTGCAAGTTACAGAATTTCGGTAAACAGCACATGAGAACAGACTTGTAGTAATGAAAAAAACAAGTTACATTCACTAATCATGTATGTTCCTGAATGAAAGCTGTGTCAAGTGTTTGAAAAACTGAAAAAAATTGTCCTCTGCATTTCACCCTCCTTGCTTGCTAAAAATTTGATATAAAGGTGATTTAAGAAGCTCCTTACTGCAAATATAATGGGGAGTCACTTGTTCCTGGCCATATATACAAACCATTTTGTAGCCAATGTTTATTTGTTAATAATGGTGTTTGCCATTAATAGAGACTATGATGGCCCATAGCTTTATTGCCCCCAAAGTCTAAAAATAAGATGGAAAATGGGTTGATCAAATGCTTGTTTTTGTAGTATTGTCATAAACATAAGAAGTAATTATATATTTAACAATATGAGGTGATAATTAAGAAACATTCAACATATTTGTACTTTGAATTGGCCTATATCTGAAATGTGAAGTTCATTTTTGTTTTGTTAATAGCTGCTATACATGGCTTGATGTTCAAAGAGATGAAGGAAAAAAACAAAAACTTACAGATGAGACAAAATACTAATAGATAAAAAGGTGCACTGCATAACATTTCTAGTGGAAGATCCGTCACCTGCTTGTGTCCATGTAAATGTTATTGCTTTGTCTAGAATGTTCTGCAGTATAGAGCAAACCTCTTTATCACAAGGGAGACAAGCAGGTTACAGTGCTACACAACATTACAATTCATATCTGTGGAGAGTCGCCTCTATTCACAGAAAGAATTATTGTATTTTTGAGCAACTGAAACACCCATAATAAATAAATACTAGATGGATATGTTTAATGTCATACCATGGAACATTCCTGGCAAAGCAATAACATCTCCATGGAGACAAGTACCGGTAGGTAGCTCACCCTCCACCAAAAAAGTTGCGCCGTACACCTTTAAGTAGAGGACTATCTTCTTAAAGGGATAGTTTGGGTTTTTTGACATGAATCTGTATGTCCCCTTCAGCAGTGTCGTGCATCAATATTGACTTACCTCCTGACAGTGTCCGGTGAGCCGAGTACTTGCCCGGTTTTGGTGCTGACGAAAATAGTTTGACAAGTTGGCTGGGGTCACAAAAATAAAGCGTTTTTCTTCTCAAAACAGTACGTGTTCAAAAGAATGATACAGTTGTGACACAAAACGTAAACGAGGTAAAAGTCTGACCTCATAATCGCTTGATACTATTTTTTCTACGGTTCATATCACTCTGCGATGCCGCCAGGTGAAGCCGCACCTGTTTCACTGTGTTTACTACTCGGAAAGTTAACGACAACATGTGTAACTATGACACCGACGATGAAGACATTGCCTTTAGCACAGAGCCAAGGGGGGATCTTTATGTACCTGAATACACTGATGCCCAAATTCACCAGATGGAGTCAGAACGGGCAGAGAGAGAGAGGAGGGACAGAACGGGACAAGTTGAAGCTGGATTTTTGTTGTTACAGCCTGGATAATCAGTCCGCACCATTTTTATTTATGTTCTTATATAGCTTATACAAGCACATGGCAGCATCGACTGGCAGCAGCACGCAGTGATATGACCGGAGAGAAAATAGTACCAAACGATTATGAGGTCTGACTTTTTCGCTGTTTACATTTTGTGACACAACTGTATCACTCTTTTGAACACATATTGTTTTGAGAAGAAAAACGCTTTATTTTTGTGACCCCAGCCAACTTGCTGGACTACTTTTGTCAGCACCAAAACCGGGGAAGAACTCGACTCATCGGGCGCTGTCAGGAGTTAAGTCAGTGTTAATGCAAGACACTGCTGCCGGGGATTCCATACAGATTCATGCCAAAAATCCTGAACTATCCCTTTAAGATGCTGTTTTACTTTGAATGGTTTAACAAAATCATGCCCCTTAACATTCATGCCAAATTGGGTTCACTCTGTTCAGTCTTGGGAAGTCACAGTCACTGGTCCATATTTCAAGCCTGATTAGACCATATGACATTAGGTTTTGATATTCTCCAGGTCTTTTAATATGAAGTGCCCACTATCATTCCCCCACTCTCTCCATATGCTTTCCCTCTTTCACTGTATCTGCTCTATTGCACTCAACACATGCTCGACGCGCCAACTTTTCCACCTGCCTCTTTATGCGTGGCCCATCAAACACACACACACACAAATACAAAAAAACACACTCACAAACATACACACGCTCACCCACACATTCACACAAGCACACAGACACATAAGCACACTCACAAACTCATACATAAACACACACTCAGACACACACATACACACAAACGCACACAGACACATACACAAGCACATATACAGTACACACGCACACGCATACACACAAACACACACAGACACACCTAAGCACACTCATAAACTCCCACACAAACACGCGTACAAACACACACAGACACACATACATACATACATACATACATATATACACATACAAGCATACACACACATAGTACATACACATAGACACATACACACACACGCACATATATACACACACAGACACACACTCACTCACAAACTCACACTCAGATACATACATACCCATACATATAAAAACAGGCAGACACACACACATTCACACATACGCAAACACATGCACCTATATACACACACAAACACAGAGACACGGACATATATACGCACAAACACAGACAGACATACACCTATATACATACATACATACACACATACATACACACATACATGCATACATACATACATACATATATACATACATACATACAAACACACGCACACAAACACACACAACACTGCACAAACCGCTTGGAGCTATGCCAGTTGCCAGAGCAATGTATTCACACATTGCACAGGCCTGGGGTGAGCGGTATGCATAGACACCCATTAACAAAAGCATACAAGTTCACACAACGCCACACTTGTACGTCACACTACTCAGTTACAGCCTACTCCATTGGCTGGACTTAGCTGCTTTGTAGTATTTTTAGGGCTGTTATTCTGGGCCCTGTACTGGCGAGGCTATGTGTGAGTATAAAAGCCTTCCCTCTTTGCAATAGGGGACCACTCAGGACTTTGGAAACATCTCTGCCCCAACTCTACCCCACAATTTTTAAAACTTACTACTAAGGTAAGACAATGGATACATCTGTAAATATTACTATCCAATCTACTGTAAGTATTTCAGATTCAGACTGACTAAATGACTAAATGAATGAACTTGACTTTCCATGCAACTACATAAGATAGAGCTATTTTGCACAGGCTGGCAGTTTTTAGGTTGTATACTTAACTTAATTAACGCATTAATTTCATTTCACCATAATTTAATTGTATCTTTTAGCTAGAAAATTGGAGCCTGTGTGTTTGCTGATGCTGTCTTTTTTGAAGTATATTAGATATTTTCATCAGCTTGTATCAATGCTGCAAAACAAATCTACCTACGACTACCATTAAAGTCACCTGAACTCATTTACCCTGCTACGTGCACTTCAGTAGCTTATGTTACCTCTACTTGCCTATTACATTGAAATAAAACACTGTAACTGCACCTCCAACCATTTCTGACCTTCATGCATTCATATTTTGAATGTTTGATAAATTGAGATTTGTGACCTTTGAACTTGACCAGGAACTGTGTTTTGAAATCTGATAATTCACAGTTACTTGCGTGGTCTTATAAACCACTTAATTAAGACCTGCTCCACTTTAACAATGTCTCTGGTGTTTTTTTTATGCATCATTATCTTTGATTTACTGTAACTATTTGGTATTCACTTGGATTGGCTTCAGGTTGTGGTGCAATTGTGAAATGTGATTATCCAAAGTTGCACCTAGGCCTATCTAAGAAACACATATTGAACTAAGTGCTGTTGGATCATTTTGTTTTAAGTTAGGGATTTTTGGAGTGTTCTCTAAATAATATTCAAACAATATTAGATAAATCTAATAGAAATGTGCTTAAACATGCAGTAAAGGAGACTATGGCAGCCCCCCTATAGTGTAATTTTTGTGCCTATAGTCTAAAACAAGCTGAGCATATAATAATGACTTCATTTAATCTTTAACCAGTATGTCTGCCTCCACTAATCCATAGGGCTAACTCCAAAATTCAATAAAATGATTCAAATAAGGATTATCTGAGTCACCATAGTCTCATATAAACCTGAGGGAAACAGAAATATGTCTGGCATGTACTGGTTGAGGCTTAAGAGCCAGACAAATGTGAACTGAAAGAAATAAAATCAGCTCTTTTTGCAGCATTTTTTCTCTTTTTTTTCTCTCTATAAAAATACATTTTATATACTCAATATTAACTCAGTATTTTCTCAAACAACATTGACTGATTTCACCTATTTTTTCACCTTTGCTCACCTATTTTGAATCTACTGACTGTCCTAAAGCACATCTGAGTTGGAGCCAAGCCTGACTTTATAGATTGATGTCCGGTGAACTTGGCGCAGGTTGTCTTTGTGAAAGATCAGAGTTCAGGGGCAGTGGTGGCACTTTCTCTTGCAGCACTGAAAGGAAATATTGATTTTGTGAAGGAGACTTGAGCCTGGAGGATAGGTGCCAACATAAAGCCGGAGTGGAGGTCATCCTGTTGCAAGGCAATTGATCTCCTCCAAAGCTCTGAGCCAAACAGCTGCTCTAGACAAGAATTTAAAGACGATTTCAGCTGACAGAGACGTTTCAGAGACAATTTTGGTGCTTAAAATAAGGTGCACAGACCCCAACTGGCCTAAATATGAAGAGTTTATGCAAGGTCAAGGGAGAGAGTTGTTAAAACACTCTCATTCTTGGAAAGCACAACCAGCAACCTGACCAAAACGGAATACTTTCCACATGTAGTTGCATTCAGAAATTTGTACAATTCATTTTATCACAACTCCAAATAAGGTGGAAATGTTAGTTAGTGAAGATTATTCAATACTGTTCAATGTCCTATATTACGCAAAATTAACTTGTGATCTTTAAGCCATGTTATAATGTTGTTACCTCCTCAAACATACCTGGAGTTGTGTTTTCATTCACACGTTTGAGTAACCCTTTATTATTAGTCTGTCTACATCTCCAAAGCCCAAAGTGATTTCTGTTTGTGAGTGAGTAAATATGCAGGGTTTATGTGAATGAAACAAAACACTACTCAAAACACTACAACAAATCAGAAAATAATGTAATATGGGCCCTTTAATGTCACAGTTTACTTAATTAGAAAATCACTACAAATAACGATAGAGTAGCTCATATAGTTAGTTACATATTGAATAATAGTCCTATGTGATTTTGAATTTAAGCAGATAGTATCACGCCACAGTGGCCATATAGGCTACATACATTTCTTTCATCCAACTTTTCAATTTACAAAGGAAATTCCATAATATTTTTAATGAATATAAATTTAAATACAGCTATTTCTATAGATAATTTACTAAAACAATTTACTAAAATAAGCAAGATGCTATGGCCACGTTAGTTTTGAAAATTAAATATTACACTATTCCATATTTTGGATTCTGTAGGGTAGCATTGTTTACACAGAATGGTCATTTTGGCCAACCCAATCTGCCTAAGTAATTTTCCAATAGAAATGCGTATTTATTGCTGTGTTAGACTTAGACAGTAGCTCACACATCACAATATAATATAATAACAAAGAGCAAAAATAGGCCTATAAATGGTAAGAATAAATTCTAAATGAGTAGCAAAAAGGATAGCAAGAGACAGGTGTGAAATGAGACATAATTATATAAATGTGTATGTACAATTCAAAATAAAATAGAAAGGTAAATAATAAAATCACAGCTTTATACAAGAGGTCATAGGAAGACAGTGCAACGATGATGGTGATTGACAGGACATAGGGTTATCTGTTACATAAAGGTGAGTTATTGTACAATTATATGGCGTATGTTAAGAATGTAGTCCTGTATCTCTCACTGTTGGAAGCGTGATGCCTTTTTACTGTTGTAGCATTAGCGTAACAGCGGTAATGTCAATAAAACAATGATCTCACTACAGCGTGGTCCGCAGTTGCTGTCTATTTTTAGCCCATGTTCATCATACATAAGTTTTAGGGTCATACTGATCTGGTAAAAAGCCATGGCCCCTCCTCGCCGTCCACACTGACAGTGACAGACGACTCCAACCTCTGTGTTCATTTTGGGTCACAAAGAGACAGAGAATAATTGCAGCTTAATCAATGTCCTGGACTCATACAAGACTATACAATGTACTTCCTGCTGCTTTGCTATTAAGCTAAAAGTCCACAATATGGTGCAGAATTGGTGCCTAATACTAGATTTACCAAAATTATCTGTGTTAAAATTTGACCAATTAAAATGTGGATTAATAGGTTAAGGCACAAGAATAACCTGTATAATTACTAATGATAATTCAGCAGACACTTTTATCCAGCTTTGCCCACATGCTTATCATTCAAATGCCACGATCAAAATTTCTGAAGCAAATCACAAGATTAGGCCTATGTAATATTGTTATAAAGAATGAATGCTTTACTTTGAGGGGTTTCGCAGAACAGTATAGTTTTTGTATGTGCATAAAAATCACAAAATTTGAAATTGAATCTTGACCAAAACTTGTGATTTGTGTCCAAGATATTTGTTAAAAAGACACATTTGAGATATATGATGCTTCCAGACCTGCACTTCAACTTCAAAAAAGGGGCAACTGTTTCGCAGTTAGTGATAAACACTTCATACACTTGCACAAGGCATAAGAATAAAAATGACATGGTGAAAAAGATGATTTAGGAAAGTTAAAGGTTAAATAAGAGTGATGGGACAACACAAAGGCATTCCCTACTGTACACATAGACTCACTGGATTGACACTGATCCTAACCTTTTCCATTGTCACTACTTGCCTAACTTTCAGCCTATTTAACCCAAAGCTTTCAAATCGTATTATTGATTTAATAATAAATAATTTATGACATGGGAACCTGATTTTCATCCTCACAGTGTAATAAATAACCGCCCACACACCACATTAAACTTGGTAATAAAATCAAACCTAAACTTGGACTAAAGCAGGACTAGAACAGGACCAAAGCAAGTCTACATCAGGACTAATTTGGGCTCAAACCAGAACCAAACCAACCAAGTGTGAATGCACCAGATAAATTTGAATCTTAACTTGTACTTTTTCTTGTTTTATCCAGGACGCTATGATATTAGCATAATGTCTGCTGAGGTTGCCATGCAGAAGTTCTCGTTCCCCTTCTCCTGCGGTGGTCCAGTTCTGTCCCAGTGCAGTGAGACCACCCCAAACAGCTGCATCCAGGTCAAACCTCTGGAGCTCCATAATCTCCCGGAAAACCTCAATGAACCAGCGGTTGTTAAAGTACTGGGGGTGTGTAATGAGGTCCAAGGGGGTCCCAAACCAGAAGACCCTCAATGTACAGTAATGTCCCGGAAGAGTGTGTTTGAAAAGCTGAAGGTAGAGACAGAAGACCAGCGCCCTGTTGCTAAGAGACAGCTGTCCTCAGAGAGTGCAGCAAGGACTATAACTGTGGTGAAGAAGAGCGCAGTAAGAAAGGATGGGGAGGACAATACCAACAATACCAAAGCGGGCAAACCCAAAACTGTCCTGGGAGTGAAGCTGGGCCTGACCCCAGCTGGGACGGGGAGGAGGAGGCGCCGAAAGGACCTCTTTAGCAGCTCTGAGGTTTTCCAGAGGGTGGACGATCATGTCATCCGGGTGGGAGCTGAGGTGAGCCCACTTAGGAGCACTATTTATAGCGTTAGTAGATTACATGGGCAGCAACCAGTGCCAAAAGGACAGTGACATATGGGGGATTTAGCTGTAATCCTTTTCCAATTAAATTATTTTTCAGTTTTAAATGTTGGACCTTGCAAGATGCCATATTTGAGAAGAAATATGAGAAGGTTTGCAATATTACATAATGGTGAAGAGAGGGTTTTAGTCCCTCTTTGGTTAATTTCCTTGTCATGTGGGACTTTAATTGTACTATTACATTACATGGGGAAACTAGTATCAGTTTAGAAATGGATTTAGAAAGCATACTTCTTTACTTCTCAATGTGAGTGGGATTGACTCTCCACAGACCTGACTTGTCACATGACCTGGTGGTGGTACAAATGCCAAATTTGCCAAACATTTCAGTCAAGCAATAACATGGAAACAAGCAAGTGGTGGAAATACATTGCACCACTTATTTAAAGAATTCTTTACATTTGGTCAAATGATATGGCAGGGACTAGACTATGGAAAGAAGAGATGAGGTTCTGAGGTTGTCTGTCTCACTGTAGCAGAGGACAATTGACTTGAAACAGGCTATTTTTACTTTTTTGATTTGAGTTTTTCAGGTCAAAAACCCCCTCCTCCTTTCTTCAACCTAAAACCTAAAAATCCAAATTACTTTTTAAATTTTGGATTGGAAGGATCTTGAAGTCGCAATGTAATATTTAAACAAAAATAATGAAGAATTAATTACAACAACTGAAGGTTAGTTCCAAAATGTGATTTGTCTAAGAGCGTTTGTGCAAATAAATGTGTCAAATTCTATGTCTACAGCCAAACAAACCTTTGCGCTCTGATGGGAAAATTGACAATTTTTTGTAGTTACAAAATGGAGGTCATTACAGATTTCAAAATGTTCAAAAATACTTTTACTGTATATCAGAAACAAACAGAGAAGAGGCTGAGAGCTTTTGTGGCACATGGCTGATCCGGAGCTAGGTCATGGTGATCCTGAAGTGAGCAGAAAAAAACTACTCAATGAACCGCTCACTTACAAAAATAGCAGCTTTCATTCAGGGCTCACAACCTTGGGGCTTATGGGTAATGCGGTCCTTTCAATTAAACCGCAACTAGCAAAAAGGAATAGAAGTGCTGTGAGAGGCTGGGAATAGGTGGTGAAATAGCTGCTTTTCACTTTAAAAGGCACACTATGTAATTTTTCTGGTTCAGAGTACACCATCAGCTAGTCTCCATGGAGATGTTATTGTTTTGCCTGTAAATGTTCCACAGTATGGTATTATCTTCACTGAGATAAGTAGGTACCGCCAAAAGGACAAGTTACAAGTCAGATCTATGGAGAGGTGACCGCTGCTCCCAGTAGAATGTATTTTTTCAAGGTATTTGTACATAACAAAACATGGAAACAAGCAGGTAGCGGACACCCTCATAAAAAGTTACATAGTGTACGTAATAGTTGTAAGTAATGTACACCTCAGAGAGATACTGAAGGATAAAATAATGAGGTAAGTAAGGGTTAAACAAAAATAGTTCACTTTTAAGTCTGACATCCTTTTGGCTATCTGTGAATGTTCAATGCATTAGTTATTTCTGTTTTAGTTGAAGCTAGTCCTTTCTAATAGTTAATTTGTTTACATGTTGTTATGTTGACGCTCACATTGTAGTGATAAAGAACAGTGATTAACTGAACTACCTGTGCAGTAATACAAAAATAATGTATGGAAGTTAGCATACAATTCTCACTAACCATGGTATAATAAATTGATAGATGAAAACAGATTACAGTTACTAATGGATTTGTAAACATGTTTATTTACACCGCAGTGGTAGATTAGGCTAACCCATAATTCACTTTGTTACTGTGAAACAAGCACCACAACAAGACTAGCCCTTTTAATTAATTAAAAGCAGATTTATAAAGCAGATATTCAATTCTACTCAAATATAAATGCACAAGTGCCAAATGTTCTTTAAAAATCACCCAAAACCAACTTGTGTCCTATGTCTTTTAAATGTTATGTAATGTGACTTGCAGCTGAAGGAGAAGTGTGTGTACGATGTGAAGACCATAGCCCTCACGATCACACAGGGAGCCAGGACAGAGCTGGAGAGACTCAGAGCCATCTGGGTTTGGCTCTGTCGCAACATTGGTGAGTGACTAAACTAAATGTCCCAAACGCCTTTTAAAATACTTATATGACTGTCCCTGGAGTATTGGTTGCTTTGGTGGTGGTGGTTGCACATAATCTTTTGCCATCTTGTATTAATACTTTGCTGTGACGTCACGCTGGGGGTGTTCTGCATGCATCTCTATTGGCGGAATGTTCAGCAGTTACCTTGGCGACACAATGCACACATTTATCAAACATAGACAAAAAAGTTGTAAGACAGTCTGAACAATACAAAATTGATTTAAACGGCACAATGCATAATGTTAGTTAGCTTGTGACTGTGACTTCATGTGTAAGAGACTTATTTAAGAGTAGCTCAGATCACCTGTTGTAGTTTAACCATGTCAGCTCCTTCTGGACAGATTATGGTAAAATAAAGATCAGATTAAGTCTAATTTGAGTAACAGAGCTTCTAACAGAGCAGTGCTTTCAGTTAGCTTTACACTCCCAGGGTTATGTTGATGACGTCAGCTGCAAAGTATCAATGGACTTTTATATATCTATTATCTAGTTTAATTAAATTCATATTTCTATACTAGTGGAGGGTTTGTCGCCTTAATTTCTACATGAAGATGGTTTTGATTTCCCTAAATTGTTCCACAGTATGGCATTATTTGTATCCAAGAAGACTAGCAGGTGGCACTACCTGCAAGGTGCATGTCAGATGTGAGTTTATGAAGGCAGTTTTGACCCCAAAAAAATCACTTTTAACTGAATAAATGCAAGATCCAGACCTTCACCAGAAAAGTTACAGACTGCACCTTTAACTGAAGACATCAACAAAGCAGCAGTAAATTTTAGGTAGATACAGGTCTGGTTTAAGATCTATTCCATTTTGTTATCACATTCCTCTGTCCTATTGTCCTTATTTGGTCCTAAATGTAAATACTGGAACAATTTTAGTTTTATACAGAATAAAGTTCACTTCTGAGTGGGCAACAGGTGCATAGAAGAACAGAAAGTAGCAAAGAAAAAATGAAACTCCCACACACTGGTTTACTCTTTGTTTACTTTAACTTCAAAGTGTTTAAAATATATATTTTTTTTTAATGTAAATGTTATCTTCATAATTTTAAATGTCTGTAAATAGCAGGTCTAGATGGGCCATATTCCTATTCCTATATTTCCTCATCAAAAACATACCTTAAGTTGTGTTTTGTTTTATTCACACATGTTTAACACACAAACCCTGCATATTTAAACTCCCTATGTCTTCACTAGAATCATTTGGATGATTTCTGCCCTGGAATTGCATTTTCAGCTTATGAGATGTAAACAGACAGAATGTTGTTAACTCATCAAAAACATACTAACATGACTTAAAGCTTTCAAGAAACAATTCTGTGTAACATAGGACTTTCAAGTATGTTTTTACTTGTGTTTTTCCTGACCTCAGAGTACGACATCAGTGGGTTTCTGGGTCGCTCTGAGAAGTTGAGTTCTCCTGAAGAGGTGATCGCTGCCGGACGAGGGGTCTGCTGTGGATACTCCAATCTGTGCTCCGAGATGTGCAGGTACAAAAATACAAGCCAAAAAGATGATAAGAAGTACTGACACTTTGCAGTAACATCACGGTGGGGGTGTTCTACATGTATCTCTAATGGTGCAATGTTTACACAGCAAAAAACAAAATCTAGTCAAGTTAAGATGACTTGAATTAAGAAAGTTTTACCATGATTTGAGTAAATTTGATTTGACAAGTAAAATGATCTGCAAGTGGAACAAGACTTTTTGTACTTAAAATATGAAAACACATCTTGCTACACTTAAAATAAGAAAAACAACGTTTTGCACTTAAAATAAGAAACTAAATCGAATGTTTTTTGTATTAAGGAAAAAACACTTTTTCCACTGGCAGATAATTTTACTTGTCAAGTTGAATCTGCTCAAATAAAGTAAAATGTTCGTAATTTAACTAATTTTAACTTACCTAGATATTGTTTTTTCTAGTGTAGGAGTTACCATGGTGACACAATGCACACATTACCACACACTGTAAAAAAAAGTTTTAAGATAGTCTGAAAACAACATGGATTTAAACACGTATTCAGGAGCCTCTGATTAATACGAGCGTTCATGGTCACGTTTGGGAGTTTGATTTTCAAAGAAAGTTGAGAGTGATTAATGTGTAATTTTATGTGTGAGAGACTCGTGTAACAGTAAAAATAAGCTCACCTGCTGTAGTTCCAGCCAAGTCAACTCCTTATGGTCACATTGTCCTCAAATATCACAGATTAGAGTCTAATAAAGCCTCAGACAGAGCAGTGCCTACAGTTATCATCACATCCCCAGGGAAAGCTGCAGCTGCAAAGTATCAATACATTTAAGTACCAAGAAGTGCTACCAGTCGATCTTTTAAGCTAAAATAATAATTATATATTTAAAAGGAAGAGGTGCACCATGTAATTTTTCTGGAGATTGGTTTCCCACCTGCTTGTCTCCATGGAGATGTTATTGTTTTGCCTGGAATGTTCCACAGTATTGTTTATTATTGTTTTTTTCCATGGTATTTTTAAGTAACAATACAAGTATGTGCCATGAAATAAAATGCTAGATGGACCAGTTTAATGCAATAATGTGAAACCATCCAGTCAAAACAATAGCATTTCCATAGAGACAAGAAGGTGGAGGACCTTCACCAGAAAAGTTACATAGTGCACCTTTAAGTTATTGGCCAATTAACATAAATGTACAAAGCATCAGTCTATTAAATATTATTAAAAAATGTCTGCTTTGAATACAAATTATGCCAGTCGAAAATGGAAACGCAAACTCAGCTTGCAAAGAGCCTCCATGTAGTTTTTAGGTATATTTTTTTCTTTATATTATTTTTCTGCTTATAAAATATGAAAAGACATACTTAAATAGTTCCAGTACATCATGTTGAAGTGCCTACTCAAAAACAATATATTTGCCATTCATTATCAAAAATGTATTCTTCAACAAGGATATTTTAATGTAAGCCATTTATAGATTTTTCTACATTACTTTAAATGTGAGGTTTGAAGTGGCTAAATGGACTCAGAAACATAAGGTATTGGTTGTAATTGTTGTGTGGGTTATGTTTACTTCAGACAGAGAAAGGTAAATTTAAATCTGAAAACTAGTATTTCCAAATACTGATATAAGATTTTCACCACTTAAATTTTTATTTTTGGAACTACCACATGTATAGTAAGGATGAAAAATACATTCAATTAAAATAAAGTATTGTTATTATTGCTGTAGTTATTCTATGTTCTATGTTAGAACTGGATTAGTTCATTCTGACTTTGTTTTAGTTGGAAAATGGTCTGTTTAGTATCAGAGATGTGTATTACTTAGTTACATTTGCATGTGTACATTTACTTTTGATAACCTTTAATGTTATATTTCTCTCTGTAATTTTTGAGTAAAAGCTTGTTGTAAAGGTTTTGTTACCCTTTCCACTGTAAGAAAAGCTTTATGTTGACAATATTAAATGAGTTGTTCTTGCATTGCTCGTTCAGATGTTGCATTTCTTAAAGTTTTTTTTTCCAATTACATTAACTGAAATTTATAAATCAGATGTTATGTCCACACTGTTAATATTGTAATTTTGACTAAGATGAATAGTCATTTTCACAAATTCTACTACCACCACTACTTTATACTCGAGTAATATTAGTCTCTACCCATCTCTGTTCAGTCCTGTAAATTCACTCCAAAACTGTCCATATTTTGCAGGGAGGTGGGTATCGAGTGCCAGGAGGTCCCGGGGCACAGTAAGGGCGTGGGCTACAGACAGGGCCAGAGCCTGAGGGGCGTGAAATCGGACCACGTGTGGAACGCCGTACTGCTGTCGGGACAGTGGTTTCTGCTGGATGCCTGCTGGGGGGCTGGACGGGTCGATATGGAAAACGAGAGCTTCGTCAAAAGGTTTGAGAAAGGAAGGCAAATATACATTCTAAAGTTCTTTCATTGTGCACTTTTCTTGTTTGTTATGTAAAGGTCCTATTACACAAAAAGACTCTTGTGAGCTTGTTAAAATGTTACCTGTTTAAATGGAAAAATAAGAATTGAGTAAATTAAAATGTTCATAATAATTCTGTTCAATACACTGTGAATTTAATACGATTTAAATAAAATGAATAACCCTTTTCAGTTCACATTTGAAAGCTCTGAATTATTTTCCAGTTCAGTTTTATTGCTATTTTGATTCAGTTTTATGTTATACTTTTTGTTGTTTGTAGATTTGATGACTTCTACTTCCTGACGGACCCAGAGGAGTTCATTCACTCACATTTTCCAGATGAGGAGAGGTGGCAGCTCCTGGACTGTCCCATCTCCATCGAGGAGTTTGAGAGAAAAGTTTTCAAGACCTCGTCCTTCTTTACTCTGGGACTGAGACTCATACAGCCTCACCAATGCCACATACTCACAGGTGTGTATGGGTTTGTCATGTACTCTGTGAATCACATTTACAGAAGCCAATTTTCTCCCACAGTTTAGGGGGAAAAAATCCTTACTATTATACAAGCGGAACAACAATAAATTGCTATCAAGGGTCGATATTATGCTATTTCTGATTCAATTCAATTCAATTTATTTTTGTAGCACCCAAAATCACAACAACAGTTGCCTCTAAGGGCGTTCCAAGATTTTGATGTGTAAAACATACACACAGACATATCAAAACAGGAATAAACAACATTCATGTAAAGCAGCAAATGAAACATCGTCCAGTCATCCCCTGTCCTTAGACCCTCCTTCTCAGCAAGGAAAAACTCCAAAAAACCCAGGGTCCTGGGAAAAAGAAGAAACCTCGGGGAGAACTACAGTGAAGGAGAGATCCACTCCCATGGACGGACAGGCTATAGATGTTCAGGCCCATGGGCCAGTTTGGTATGGCCACGTCTACCCAGGTGGGGAAGGAGCCGGGGAGGAGCCAGGCGAGGAGGAGGAGGCCGGGCGAGAAGGAGGAAGCCGGGCGAGGAGTAGGAGGAGCCGGGCGAGGAGGAGGAGAGCCAGGCGAGGAGGAGGAGGCCGGGCGAGGAGGAGAGCCAAGCAGAGGGTGGAGGAGGGCCAGGCGAGGAGGAGGAGAGTCAGGCGAGGAAGAGGAGAGGGGTCCAGCTGTCATCAGGAGTCTGAAAGAGTTACACTCCACAGGGGGAGTGGGACAGGGGACAACATGTGAATAGCAATGAACGAGCTACAGATGAGAACATAGTAAGTGATGCTGATGAGAAAATAGGAGGAAACAGAGGACAGTGCTCAGGTTGCCACATTTCCCCCAGCTTGTTATCTCCTGCGGCATCTTATCTTAGTGACATCAAACTAAGTAACCTGGTC
Source organism: Odontamblyopus rebecca (assembly GCA_030686955.1). NCBI lineage: Eukaryota > Metazoa > Chordata > Actinopteri > Gobiiformes > Gobiidae > Odontamblyopus > Odontamblyopus rebecca. The sequence continues at coordinate 15,333,625 of CM060670.1, read as the reverse complement.
ATAAACTATTCCGAAGAGGAAGGTTTTAAGCCTGGTCTTAAATAAAGAGACTGTGGGTGCCTGTTTAACATCAACAGGGAGGTGATTCCATAACACAAGAGCTTGGTAACTGAAGGCTCTCCCCCCCCACTGTAATTTTAGACACTCTAGGAACCACTAATAATCCTGCATTCTGAGAGCGAAGTGCTCTATTTGGCTGATAGGGGACAATGGCATCCTGAAGATATGATGGGGCCATATTGTTTAAGGCTTTGTATGTCAGGAGGAGAACTTTGAATTTAATTCTAAACTCGACAGGAAGCCAGTGAAGTGATTTTAACACAGGACTGATGTGATAACTTCTTTTAGTTCCTGTTAGGATTCTGGCCGCTGCATTTTGGACCAACTGGAAGCTTCTTAAAGTACCTTTAGCGCAGGCGGCGAGCAGAGAATTACAGTAATCTAGTCTGGATGTAACAAATGCATGGATAAGTTTTTCAGCATCATTTTTAGGCAAAATATTTCTGATTTTAGTTATGTTTCGCAGGTGAAAATATGCAGTTGTACAAGCTTGGTTTATATGAGCTGTGAATGAGAGATTTTGGTCAAATACGACTCCAAGATTTTTTACAGTAGAGCTAGAGGCTATACTCACATTGTCAAGTGAGATTATCTGGTCGGACAGAGAATCTCTCTGACCTTTAGGACCGACAACAATGACCTGTTTTTTCAGGGTTTAAGAGCAGGTAATTCAGGGTCATCCAGGTTTTGATGTCCTTCACACAGGCACTGAGCTTATCGATTTGATCAGTCTGATGTGGTTTCATTGGTTAAGTACAGCTGAGTGTCAGCATAGCAGTGGAAATTAATGCCATGTTTTTTGATAATGTTACCTAATGGCAACATATACAGAGTAAACAGGATTGGACCAAGCACAGATCCTTGTGGAACACCGCAAGCTACTTTAGAGCAGGGAGAGGTGCACTGGTTTACACTAACAAACTGGTACCTATCTGATAGATAGGATTTAAACCATTTGAGGGCAGTCCCTCTGACACCTATGTCACATTCTAACCTCTGCAGTAGAATGTTGTGATCAATGGTGTCAAACGCTGCACTGAGGTCCAGTAGGACCAGGACTGAAGCCAGCCGGTTATCAGCAGCTAGTAGCAAATCATTTGTCACTTTAAGCAGAGCAGTTTCTGTGCTGTGGTGAGCTCTGAAACCAGACTGAAATTTTTCAAATAAATTATTGTCCTGCAGATGGTGACAAAGCTGTTTCACCACAACTCGTTCCAGAATCTTTGAGACTAATGGAAGATTCAAGATAGGTCTGTAGTTGGCTAGTTCATCAGGATTTAAGATAGTTTTGTTCAAAAGCTTTTTAATTACAGCATATTTAAAGGACTGAGGAACATGGCCATTTTCTAATGACATATTTATTATGTTATGGATGAATCTATTATTAGGTGGAGAGCTTCTTTGAGGAGTTTGACTGGAATAGGGTCGAGCAAACAAGTTGATGGTTTGGACGACATGATGACTGAGGTAATCTCCACCTCATCGACAGGAGTAAATTTGTCTAATGCCGTTAGAGGATTCATGTGGGATATTGGTGTTACAGACTGGATTTGCTAGATTTGCTTGGTGCTGATTTTTGGAGTAGCTTCGTTGATCTTGTCTCTAATGGTTGTAATTTTGTAATTGAAGAATTCAAGAAAGTCATCACAACTGAACTTCGAAGGGAGAAGAGACTCAGGGGCAGTGTGCGAGTTTGTCAGCCTGGCTACAGTGCTGAACAGAAATCTGGGGTTGCTTTTGTTTACTTCTATTAGGTTTGAATTGAGTATCTGGTTTGCGCTTTTCGCAGAGCGGCCTTGTAAGAGAGCAGGCAGAGCTTCCATGCCTTCAGAGACTGTTCGGAGTGCGAGCGGCGCCAGAGCTTCTCTGTGCGTCTTACGTGTTGTTTGAGTAATCGCAGTTCTGGAGTATACCATGGAGCCGGAGGTCTTGTTTTAATGCTTTTCTGTTTTAGCGGAGCTGAAACATCGAGAGCAGATTTTAAGGTGAGCATTGTCCTATCAACAAACTGATCCATGATAATTGGATTAAAGTTGTTCTCATTGTCACATGGCATATCATTTAATACTGGCTCAATTATTTCTTGGAACTCGGCTACCGATTTTTCTGATATCGGAGTCGGGTTGTTTGGGAATGCAGCCCAAAGCGGGTGGTAAACTCCATCTAAGGCTAAATACCGGCACGAGACCGATAGTCGACAAGTACCATAAGGGAAAGTTGAAAAGAACTTTGATCTATGTTATAATGTTGTTTCCCCGACAACACACACATTTAACACACAAATCCTCCATATTTAAACCGAGTTCTTCTCTCAAACAGAAAACACTGCACCTTATCATGTCATGTGGTGATACAGGAAGTGCTCCATACACCTTCACTAGAATAATTTGGATGAAATCAGCTCTGAAATTGCCTTTCTGTACCGTTTCTTGTACTAAGACAGTACAACAAACTGAGTATTATGTTAAAATTAAAGCAGTAATATTATACTTAAGTGTCTATTAACAGTGGTATAATAATATTTACATAATAATATTCACATGCCTGGGGTTGGCTCAGGGAAGGGCTTCTTTGTTAAATCCAAATACTGGATTTGTTTTTATTATCGTATTTGTTGTCATGTTGGTTGTTCGCTTGCAGTGATACATTGTTATTGCGTGATTCGGGGAGAGCAAAGGCAAAATGCAAAAACTATTGGAACGTTTGCTTGAGAATAAAGTCAGGCAATATTAAGTCATAATTTGTGCAAACTTGGTGATAGCTTAACTGTGCATTATGTAACTTTGTGGACAGCTTGTTTGGAGATGGTATTGTTTTGCCTGAAATGTTCCACAATATGGCATTAACTAATGTATCCCAATAGAGACAAATCTGTGAAGAAGCCCCCTGCTTACAGTAATATGCGTGTTTTTCAAGGTCTTTAAAACACTTGTCACTGAAGAAATGCCAGAAATTAAAGATTTATTGTCACACTGTGGAACATGCAATACAATCACATCTGAATGAAGACAAGCAGGTTACTAAGTGCGCCTTTAATCACAAAATATCTGTTGCTGTGATGATGAAAAATGAATACTTTGCTGCTAATGTCACGCTTGTGTTGATCACAGATCCTGAAAATGTGATATTTAAATCAATTTTGTATGAGTTTTCTGACTTAGATCGCAAAACTTTTTCATTTACTTGAAACTGTGCTAATGTGTGCGCTATGTCACCATGGTAACTGCTGAACATTCTGCCAATAGAGCTACATGTAGATCACTCCCAGCATGATGTCACTTAAAAGTATCAATAGAAGAAACCTTGCAAGCCCATTGGGAATTAGGCATTCAGTTACTATATATAAGAGTAACAGTAATCACCTTCTCTAATATCTATATTTTTTTTTCAGATGATGGTGAAGCAAACATCTCCCTCGGCTTCTCTCGTCCCACCACATTCACTTTTGAGACCACCTCTCACCAGGACCGACTCCACTCAGGGTCCTCTGAGCAGCGCGACTCCCCGAAATCCTCATTCGGACTTTTAACCGTGTCCCATCGCACCATGAAACTCCAACTAATACCCCCCGCCACAGGAACCTACGACGTCAAAATCTTCGCCCGTCCCGAAACTGCTACTACAAATTTGAAGTGGGTTTGCTCTTTTACTGTGGAGTGTCCCGTGCCCAGAGCCATGGAGGAGATCCCAGAAAACCCCTTCTTAGCTTGGGGTCTTCAGCCAAACGCGCAAACACAAGGGGTCTCTGGAAGCAACTTGGGTAGTGAGGTATACCCGGTAGAACAAGGATCATGCGAAGTTGTACTAAAAACATCACGTCCACTGATGTTAGTGTGTGAACTTGTGCATCCTGAAGTAGACCCAGCTGTTGCCAAGCGTTGCCTGGCTACGCAAATTCAATCAGATGTCCTAACTTGCTATGTTTTATGCCCACAGCGAGGATTTTACCGCTTATCAATATTCGTTCGGGACTATGAGAAAACAGATGTTAAATTTCACAACGTTGCTAACTTCCTGCTCCATTGCAAAGGGAAGGTGACAAGTCCAGAAGACCTGTTCCCATCGAATTTGGGCTCAGCTTGTGGTCCCGGGTCACGCACTTCCGAATTTGGGTTTTCAAAGTTCAGCCACACGACGGGGGTAGTGAGCACACAGCAAGGCAAATGCAACATTACTTTTCACAATCAGCAGGACCTAGAACTTCATACTGTTTTAAGTCGGGAAAAAATCACAAATCAGGGCGGCCTACCTCTTTCCCGGTATCTGTTCTGCACATACACAGACAGCAAGGTGACTGTGAGCGTGTCCTTGCCTGAAAAAGGGGTATACCGACTGGGACTGTACGCAAGGACCACCCCGGGAGACAACTTCAACCCAATGTGCGACTTCGTTTTGAGGAACACCGGCGATCAACAGGGGGCGCCGTTCCCATGCGTGTACTCAGCCTGGAGGAAAGGTTGCGTCCTCTTCGAGCCGAGAATGGGCCTTTTGGAGCCTGAATCTTGGGTGCGGTTTAGGGTGAGGGTCCCGGGGGCGCAGAGGGTCTGTGTAGTGGGGGAGGAAAGGACTGATCTGAAGCTGAACAAAAGCAGAGTTTGGGAGGGAGATGTTTTCACCGGGGGAGGGGTCCCACAGCTCAAAATGGCCGCCGCGTCGGGGGAGAGCGAAGACATGGCGGTGATGATGACCTTCGACGTCAGACTGACAGAGAAGGAAGAGTGAAGGAGAAATGGTAACTTTTATTAACAGGGCCAGTAAGGATGCACCAATGCATTAATGGTAAATCTGACTGAATTATAATTATGTATTGGCAAATCAATTATAACAAGAGTCAGTATTGATCAATAATTGAGATATTCTGACACATTAAAGGGCCCATATTACACTTTTTTCTGATCTTATAATGCTGTTTCCTCATCAAAAACATACCCGGGATTGTATTTTGTTTCATTCACACATGTTTAACACACAAATCCTGCTTATTTAGGCTGAGTTCTTCTCTCTTCTCTTCTTGTGCTGTCACGTGGTGATACAGGAAGTGCTCCACTGTGTTTTTAAACTCCATACACCTTCACTCGAATCATTTGGATCATTTAAACCCTGGAATTGCCCATCTCTACTAAACAAAAGGTAAAATGTAGCTGTTAACTTGAAAACTATTGCTTCATGACATCACAAGGTGGAACAGAGCATTTTGAGCTTTGGAAGAACTGTAAACGAATAAAGGATTAATCAAGCATGTGTGAATGAAACAAAACACGATTCTAGGTATGTTTTTGATGAAGTAACAACATTCTAACATGGCTTAAAGCTCACAAATCAATTTTGTGTAATAGTATCTTTAAAGGCCCCATTGTATACTCTTATATTTTGTGATTTCAATATCAGGATTTTTTTCATCTTAGTTGCTTGTCATTTGGTTCTTTTTCTTTCAGTTACGTTTTTCTTATGTGTGAATGAATATATATATATATATATGATTTGATATCAACGGCCAGTGGCATGTTGTTTTTGAGATTTCTTATGTGATTTTATGCAGCTGAAGCTAAAATGAGGTACTAAACTGTAGACATATTGAACCACATTCTTTTCTTCTTAGTTTTAGTTGAAAGTGCTAAACCATAATTTAAACTGATTCATTTTTAAAGTACCATCCAAACACATTGATGCATCCTTACTAGAGTAACAGGAAGGCATAATTAACAAATAATTCATACTGTGATTACTTCAGGTTTACGTACACAACACCACACACCTTCAGCAACTGTGTGACCACTGATATTTATAAAAATGAACTTAACTGTACTTTTATTGTTATTTCTTAGAGTTATATGTTGCTTTTATCAGTAGAAAGTTAATTAGTTCTTACTCGATGAAAGATGATTTGAAAGCTACTCGCTAATCCTGACAGAGCTTAGGGCTGGTTGTCTCTGGTGCTCAGCTGTGGTGCTAAACAGTGATACTGTGTTATGTAATTCTGTCTGTATTATGACATGATGCTTCTGCAAAGTTATGTAAATAAAATCACTGACATTTGACGTGCACCTGCTTCTAAATGTGAAATGTAATAAACTTGATATAAGACCATTTAAATGCTCACTGTGTTAATGCAAATGGACACACAAAGAACATACAAAACCCATTTTTTATTTTCATGATTATTTACTTTGTAGATTCTCATTTAATGCATCAAAACTAAGAGTGGACACATATGGAATATGAACAAAAAATAAAAACAAAAACAAGCTGAAGATAACTCAAAACTTCAAAAAAATTTTGTATATAAATAGCCATTCTTTGCTTTGAATCCTGGTTTACATTTTGGCATTTCTTAACCCTGACAAGACAAACCTGCAAACCATTTCAGGAGCTCATCGAGAGAGAGCCAAGTTTGCTGTGCTATTGACAGCAAAGGGTGGCTACTTTGAGGATATTGATATTAAATATTGTAAAAATGTGTTATTTAACTTTTTTCCATTTTTTTAAATCTAACTTCATATATTTGATGTCTTCTGCATGCATATAGAGTACAATGTAGAAAGCAGTAAACATAAAGAAAAAAAATCAATGAATGAGAGGGTCTGTCCAACCCGTGTTTATTTAAGCTCTTGCAGCCAACATGTCAGTGACTATGCGCAGTAAAAATGCACTTCTCTTATTATTTTTGGATCTTTGGAGCTATGCCTGAACCATGCTTAACTATTTGTTCATTCAGAATTAAGTCTTTCTTCATGCTTTATTAAGGCTAATTAAGTTCTGGTTATTATGAAAGGCTACTTAATTTCTCAGATATAATTTTTAGAGATAAATATAACAAAACTGTTTATTTAGAAACAACATAATATAACAGCTTGAACATAAATTTACAGCCACAAGCACCCTTTTAGCAGTGTAATTTTTCCAACCACATCTAATTCTGTTGCTGCTTCTATTTGCACTTTTGCTCATTTGGTAATGGAAAATTCAGTGCTAACACATAGACGTTTGCAATTTTCATATAACAATAACTCCAAAAATGACTGAGCATATTTTTGCAGAGTAACAAGGTCATCTTAAGCTTTGATGTGAGCTAATTTCACTCAAAACACCCCTTTTGTCTCTTAGCATCACTCATCACTATGGCCCCCCTAGTAACAGATGTAGACAGTGGCTTAAAAGGTTAAGTAAGGTCATTATCATTTACTGCCCCTTGAGTTTTTGAGGCCATATAAATGACTAAATATGGAAAAGCAAGCCTTCATTACCTGAATACCAAGCATAGTTAGCTTGGTTGTAGAGACTTAAAATATATATCGTAATCCATACAGTAAACACTGCGATGGTCATGACCTTAGCTGCAGCAGAAAGTATTCAAATTCAGATTTCTACATGGGACATTGCAGTGCTGTAACTGTATGTATTCAGTCCTTTCTGTGGCAGTAGTTGACCCAGTATTGACTAAAGGTCTAGTTGGGTCACTATCTCCACAGGGTTAGAGCAGAATGTAAGAATTTCTGCGCCCTCCTTGCCTCTGTGAGATATTATTTCTTTGTACTGATGGTTTTACACTGTGACTTTAAACATCATTAATTTGCAGCTGTTTTTATTGCTTAAAAATAAGAAAAACTTACTGGTCAGATCTTACCTGTAAAATTACCTGGTTGTCTTAATGGAGATATATAAGTCTAATCCCTTACTGCATAAAATTTCAGGCAAAGCAGAAACATATCCATGGATACAAACCGAAATAGTGCAAATAGCGCACCATTAGCAGTATATTTAAAATCATCAGCCGTCATTCTTTTCCCTTTATAAAACAAAAGTGCACTCATATCTTTCCTCCCATTTCTCCATTAAAAGAACTCTTAACTCCTCCTATAAGACTTATAGGAGGAGGAAGAAACCTAAATAAAATATTAGCTAAAAACTATTTATTTTTGCACCTCCTTCACAATAAACTTTGCAAAATAAATTCCCCGGCTAATCTAAACATAATGTAGACTGTAAATGACAATCAGTAGCTCATGTTTGTAGTATTAAATTGTCATGCACTGAGTTGAAAGTACAAATCCCTTATTCTGTACCGAGCTCTATTAATGCAGTGACCCAGCTTTGGCTTTCTGAGTGATGACTGTTTACATGGGGCTGTCATAATACCCCTCAAATAGCCCTGGCTGGTGCCTAAAGTTAAAACACTGCATCAAAACAAGGGGGGTACAAATGTGTAGCTAAACAGACTTGGTGCCAATGCGTTTCACCATGGGGAGGGGGTCCTGCTTGCTTGAGTCGCTGGGTAGAGATTGTATTGATGTCAGAGGTTAGTCATGCGGGCTGCTAGATCTGCCTGGCAACAATACAAGGACGAGGGCTCCTTATGTGACCATGCTGAAATAAAGTGTGCCACAGTGGGACAGTGTCAAGTGGGATTCCTCTTGGAAGTAAAGTCCAGCTGTCTGTTAAACTTGGACAAACTGAAAATATCTAAAGACCGAAAGATGATCATAAAAGGATCTGTTGTAAGGGCTGTGGTTGCAAGGAGAGGAGAATAGATGTTTAGATCCAGTTGGTTCACTTCCCATTTGACCACATGTGTCTTGGTTACACAACTCCGTAGGAATATTTAGGTCAATAGTAGGTCCTCTTCTGCACAAGTGATTCATAATTCAAAACTAAATTATATCTTTTTGAAAAGGCACAATTCATCAAAATGAATAAATCTTCTTGAATTTCATATGGAATTTCTGATTTATGTTAAAAAACAAACATTTTGTTGCTCTCTGACTAGTTTTGACAGATGACAAATGTTAATAAATGGGTAAATATATTCAACACAATATACTAGAATGTAAAAAAGATAACCTGATGACTCTGCATATCTTCAAAGTTAAAGTTATTATATAAAATTGACTCTTGTGAGCGTTAAGCCATGTTATATAATTGTTACCTCATCAAAAACATACCTGGAGTTGTGTTTTGCTTCATTCACACATGTTTGTCTCTTTATTATTAGTCATCTCCAAAGGTCAAAATGCTCTGTTGATGCACCTTGTGATGTCATGAAGTGTTATTTTGATGTTAACAGCTACTTTTTACCTTTAGTTCAGTTTAGATGGGCAATTCCAGTGCTGAAATTATCCAAATGATTCTAGTGAGTTTAAAAACAGTGTATTACCACGTGAGATCACAAGAACAGAGTGTTTTGTGTTTGAGAGAAGAACTAAACTAAACTAAACTTGCAGGATTTCTGTTAAACATGTGTGAATGAAACAACTCCAGGTGTGTTTTTAATGAGCAAACAAAATTATAACATAGATGAAACAATAGTGTAATATGGGCGCTTTAAATAAAGAGACAAAAAACAATAATTTATAAATATTTAATGGATTACTGTGAGTCAATAAATAGGACAGATTATAAAAGCCTCAGTCACAGGAAAAACACAAGTTACAGTAGTTTTTGTGCAAAAGCATTCGAGTCGGTTCAACCCCTCTGAACATGTGAAGGTCAAATTGGCACATTTTCATCACAATAGAGACCATTAAAGTTATAGTTGTCCTCCTGGTACTTTAAACAGCCTCGAGTTAAATAGAGGAGAAGACATGAGCCCTTTGATTTTGTCCCAAATCTAATCCTGCAATCAATCATTTTAACAGCAAATAAATATGTAACTGTATAGAATCTAAGTCAGGGGTGTCAAATTCATTTTGGTCCGGGGGCCGTATACAACCTACTTTGATCCCAAAAGGGCCGGATCAGAAAACTCAGTTCTCTCTTCAAGTTATTGTATTTTTCTCCGTGTCTCGTAGTGGTGTTTAAGATTATATTCCTTGAGCAATGCCACTTGTTCCAAACACACTGAGCACAGATTTCCCATTCACCTCTGTCAACAAATAAGAATTAGACTATTTTTCTTGGGAAATCCTGAACTCAGCATCTGCTTTTCTCATTTTTTGACATTTTGCTGATGAGGGTCACGGTCGACAGTCAAAACGATCGTCCTTTTGGAAAGAGGAAAGTCTTCATTTGTGCTGCTCTGGTGGGAGTTGCAACGTACAGAAACGCCGGAGACGCTGCTATGCTAAACGGTGCAGAAAATTAACAGAAAAATCAGAAAATTTTAAGTATTTTAATAGAAAAATCAGCCAAGGGCCAGATTAAAGGTCTTGGAGGGCCGGATCTGGCCCCGGGCCGCATGTTTGACACATGTGATCTAAATTATATCAGGTGTAAGATATTTGTACATTACTTTTTTGTTCCCTTTGCACTTCAGTGGGACGGAGCAGCCATTTACAATCATTAGTCCCCTGAGGTTTTAGAGATATTTGGTCTCTTTTTCAATAAACAATTTCTTCAAAAAGTACCTTAAAGGAAATGTATTAATAAAACTCCAAATAGTTTCAACACAAAAAAGAAACAACCACTGCTGTTCCCTCTATGCAGTACACCATGTTCATTTATAAATATATTTTCACCAAACTTGTTTTAGTCCCATAACATCAGCTACAAAAGTCTGTCCACACCATAGACTGTATAAAGAAGTGGAGAGAGTCTGACGTCACCCACAGCGTTTAGAGTTTTATTTAAGGACAAAATAGCAAAATAAAAACAACAGGATCACGTAGAGTGGGTTAATACGAACATTTTAAGACCAAAATGAGGCTCACTGCAGCTGTTACGGAGAGCGGGGTGGCCATTTTTCAGTATTTTTTATTGTAAATTCTTGTAAAATTGTAACGTCAATTGTAAAGCCAGAATTGGTGGAGCTGGAAATGCCCCCATGCTCACTTTCTGTTCAGAGCGTGGCAGCTAGTGGGTTAGTCCATTTATATGTACAGTCTATGGTGCACACACAGGTAAGCACAGGTGAAGTTAGACAGAGTGTGGTGCAGAGCCGTGTAAAGAGGCTGTGGAGGGCTCAAAGGGACCCTAATGTGAAATAAATGGGTCAAAAGTTTGATTCGTTCAATCACATATTAGCTGGTTTTGAATCTCTCCAGACTGGATATCAAAAGTACCTGTGCAAATCTATGCAAATCCTGTTATTGGTTGTAAAATGATTATTATTGATGAGTTAAATCTGAAACTTGTGCACAAAATAACGTTGCATATTTTTGTTCTCCTGTTATCCCGCCCGTATTTGGTCCGTTTTTACCTGAATAGTCTTGAGCCCTCCAGAGGCCTGTGAGTTTACTGCGCTACTTGACCATCTGTCAGAATAAAAACACGATTTCCTTTCACCAACACTTTTCGTTTGGATCCTTCAGTCCGATGCGGAGGCACTGCTGGATCAGAGAAACCCGATAGGAGCCCAATCAGATCCTCTTATTGATTTAAAAATTGCATCTTCGTCTTTGTTTTTGTGTAACTTGTGCGAATTCAGTTTTATAAAAATACTCTGCTTTGAGGTAATTTAAAATAGACGTGTTTACTCTATGTTGGTGAAAGGCAAAGGTAGAATATATACAAAGAAGTGTATTTGTTATTCTATTTTAACATGCAAAATAGCCTATAGATAAGATATAACATTTAACCACCTTTTTATGGGAGAGTTTTGTAGATAAAATGGTTGCTTACTGCCTAGTCTTCCTTTTTACCTTTAACAGGTACCGTAAAAATCCTGTTTTATTACATCTCCAGTGGTCATAATGTTATACCTGATCTGTGTACATGTAGTAGAAGCCTTACATTGAATAGCACAGAGTGAATATTACATGTTAGTGGCACCTTAAACAATCCCGGGGTCTTTAAGGACTTGTATTTTGGTCCACTAAGCTGTTAGTTAAGACACCCCCATCTCGTTTTGCTTCGATCTTAAAATATCTGCTTAATATTGTCGTGTCCCGCTTTAGTTGTGTTTAATACGTGTGTTGTGTTAGTGTATGTAAACCAAATCACTGCTTGTTTTAAAATGGCTTCAATATTTTTAGGCCTTGTGAGTAAAGCCATACCCCAAGCTGTGAAAGACTGAGAATCTAGCAGCTCATTTGTCTCTTTGTCCTTAAAGATCTATTTGAGGGTAAAGTTGACAGAGAGTACCTGAAAACATAAAAACAAGGTGGAATTGCACGTCTTAAAAAACATTTAGATAAAAAAGGTGAAAATGGAGTTTGAAGTCAGTCTGCTTGTGGACTCCTATTTAGACGGTAAAAAACACATTTTATACCAGTGGTGTTGTTATTTTGCTGAGAGACAGTGGGACATGTGACTATGGCTTAATTTGAGATGTCCATTGACAGAAATAGTCTGTCAGTGGAAATATCCTATTCATTAAAACATCTTTATGAGCTGTTGAAAGATACTGATACTTAAACACAGCACCCGAACAATTATATTGTAATATATACTTTCATTCTTGAAAGACTTGACATTTACTTATCATTGTCAAAATTAATTTTAACTGTTACGTGCCACGTGCATTACAAACATCTGAAATTTCTTTTAAATATCTTTTATATATTATATTTCTATTTTCACTTCAAAAAGACAATGCATAGTCAACGATCTGTGTGCACTATGGAAAAATGCCTAATAATCTATCTAGCTAACACATTTATTTAGCCTTTTTATTCAAAGAAAATGTCTAATGTTGGATGACTGATGAATCCGTAAAGATCAAAGTAATTATGAACCACTTTTAAAATATCAAATACATGTAAAACTGCAGCAAATCCTTCAAACTGTTGCGTTTTAACCTCGTCTGAAGTGAAAAGGAAGACAAACTCAGAACTCCAGCTCCTTCACTCCACAGCACTCCACACATCTGGATTTATGCAACATTGCACCAGTTGCCACACTGCAATCCAAAGTTGCACACGCTCCAAAATCCAAATAAACTCAAATTCATCCACACTTAATTCAGCCCAGGTCCAAACTACAACAACAAACATAAACATATGAACTGAACTTGGTGAATAATAACTTGAGCGTCTTCTTATGAACAGATAACTAGGAAAATAACTGGAACAATCAGATAACTCAGTAATTAGATTTGATTTTTGTGTTTAAATGCACAAAAGAAATCTGATCATCGAAAAACTTGGTGGCATGTGTCAGTTAATCAATAAATTTTTAGAGCAAATTTGGAAAGAATACAAAAAGACAAAAGAAAAAAAAGGATTTCATTTTTGTCTTTTTCATATTATGCTCTCAAAACCAGCACAGAACAATCAGATTACTCACATCAGATGTAACTGAAATCAGATATCAGATAATGATCAGATATTGGTGTGCATGTACACATAGCTGTTGGCAAATTAACTGAAACTAAATGCAACAAATCTAAATAGTGATTTAAATGTCTTGTTAAATTAATTTCTTTATGGACTACTAAATACTCTGGCCCTTGCTCACATCTCAGTGATGTAACTTATAGCTGTGCGGACGCAGCTGCTGTGACACTTGGCTTGGGGGAGTCGCGTCTGCTTTATTGCACTTCCATTAGATTCACTTTAGGAGCCTTAAAATAAAGAGCGCAATGTGATTAATGTTAGCGTCCGTCAGTTGTCATCCTAGAGCAGTAGTCTGTGCAGTGTTTATCGCGCTCCCAGGCCCACTGCTGCCTTCGCCATGGCACGCAGACAAGCTAACAGGTGGGGCCCGGATTGGGTGACAACAAGAGGAGGAGGAGGTGAAGGAGGAGGAGGAGAGGGCTTCTTGAGAAAAACCAAGAGGGAGTCCACCAAATATCACACGGCCATCCAAGCCAAGCCTAAAATAGAGGGCTTAATTTGCCAACTGCGATAAACAAAAAGCTGCAAGGAAATTCCTCCCAATTGCGCAAGATTCACGATTCACCCTATTAAGCTATAGTTTAAGTATTACTGTAAATTTCAGTCAATTCTACTTTTAAAGGAGCACTGTGTCACTTTTTTGATAGAGGGTCAGCAACCTTCTTGTCTACATGTTAGCCATCTCTGTAGAGACAAGGCAAAGCTACAAGGCCAATTTACAGGTCAGATCTGTGGAAAACCTACTTCACTCACAGTGACAATTCATGCTTTACAAGATATTTTTGAGCAAAATAGATGTTTATTTCAATATGGCTGAACATTCAGGGCAAAGCGATTGCATCTCTATTGAACAAAGGCAGTTACGGACCCTTATACTAGAAAAATGCCATAGTGCACCTTTAAGAGGAAGAGTAGAGAGTATTATCATTTTTAATGCTGCTACTTAACTATTCTACCCACCTCTCCTTGTGACTTACAGCCTGGTGTCATGGTTCAACAATATTACATTTGTCTCCACTTGTAATAAGTCATAACTTGTCTGTACCTACAAGAACTACATCGATTTCCCTCTTCAAGTCGACAAATGCAATCTCAGCGTGTCAGCTGCCTCTTGAAGGGTGATGAAATTGAAACTAAGCAGCGTTTAACTTTTCCGTGGCTCAGAAGGGAAACACAAAGTGACGTAGCTGATAATAATGGATCAATCCCTGCAGCTGCCAGTGCGCTTGGACATTTAGGAGGAATGTAGTGTGTACGGTGCGAGCCCTGTGCCCTACCCCACCCTGGCCCGTCCCAGTGTTTCTGGTGTAGAGATGGTCAACATACAGACAGTTCATTCATGGGTCAAACAAGTCAGGCTGAGGGTGTAACTCCAGCTCTTTGTTGAAATGCTCGATTTCTTTGTTGGCTTCAGCGATGTACTCGTCAATGAACTGGTCCATGCCTGAGGAAGCACTGATGTAAGGGAAACAATACATGTAAACAAAAGAACAAAGAGCTTTACTTGTGGAATTCTGCATTGTTCTGTATTCAAAGTTTGAGTGGTCGGAAATTTTTGTTTTCACCTTCATACATACAAAGATGTAAAATGTCATGCAGCCGTTTTAAATGAATAAAGCTTTAGGTTTACAATACCAAATATCTGAAAGAGCATCGTATGTCTAATATTTTATGTAAATTAACTGTACATCAAGCAAAGGATACTGGGATGTAGGTTTCTTTTCTCCCCAAAGAAGTTCACAAACTGGAAACCATTGTAGAAGTAGCCTGCTGGTAATGGATCCAGATGCCTGGCTGCCTGCTCAGATACACATTAATTCACATCACGTTTATCTCTGAGTCATATTAAAATGTGAATACGCACATGTATTTTGTTGATTTCATCTGAAGTGAGGTTAGCTTTGGTCTTCTTGGTCTTCATTACGGGTTTCTATAAAATAATGCATTTCAGTTTATGTCATGCTAGCAGCAGTCAAAACATTTTGAATTAAACTTGGATTTA
Organism: Odontamblyopus rebecca; assembly: GCA_030686955.1. Classification (NCBI taxonomy): domain Eukaryota; kingdom Metazoa; phylum Chordata; class Actinopteri; order Gobiiformes; family Gobiidae; genus Odontamblyopus; species Odontamblyopus rebecca. The sequence continues at coordinate 15,318,355 of CM060670.1, read as the reverse complement.
TAACTAGTACCTGCTTGATAAAGTTAATCCTCTGTACAGTGATATAATAATGTTGTTGCAAAGGCTAATCTCAAAAAATGTTAAAGGGGCACTACAAAACATTCTTGGTGCAAGTCCTGTTACCTGCTTGTCTCCATGGAGATATTATTGCTTTGCCTAGATTGTTTCACAGTATGGCATTTAACTTATCAAGTGACGCCACCAGACCAAGTTACAGATCAAATCTGTGGGGAGGCGACTCCACTCACAGTATGAATGCATGTTTCTCAAGGTTATAAAAACGCTGTAAATGAATAAATGTGTGACAGATTAATGCTATACTGTGGAGCACCCCAGGCAAAGCAATACCATCTCCATGGACACAAGCTTATTTCATAGAGCACTTTAACATGTTCTAATTTATCTTCTGTTGTTACTGTCCTTCACAGAGTTATAACTCTGCAGCTACAAAGGCTAATCTCAATAAATGTTTGTTTAAACAGATTTACTTTAACAGTCATCGTGTTTTTGTTCCACCTTAATGTTAATGTGTTTTCTGTGTTTATGAACTTATAACATTACAAACCATTCAAGCTCTGTATACTCGTTTACCTGCTTGGTGCACAGACGGAGCCAGTCCTTCAGTCCATCTTCAGTCAGACCCACACCATCAAAGACCAGGAAACAGGAAGCGGTCTCAGGGCCGCTGGCTGGGACAACACTGAGAGTCCCACTCACTGTGTTGTAAGTCACCTCCACAGTTTGGTTGGAGTCTGAAGGCCCAAAGAAGAAAGCCTGGTTCACACCTCATAAGACACCTGCCACAGAGGCTCTACATGCTGCCAGCAGGCTGTGTGAGCGCTGTTTACGCCTTTACATACATATGACCTTTGAGTGACCCCAATGGTTCCCAGTAATCACACGTGTTTAATGGAAAATGTCTATCAGCAAAAACATTAACACGGCTCTAACAGGCAAAGGGGGGTCTGAATACAAGGACATAACAATTTCACTTAGACATTTCTAAATCTAAATACTAATTATCTAAATATATTCACAAGTTCTATAGTTTCTAGGAATAACGCTAATCACTAACAACCCATAGAGAATCTGCCTACCTGCAAGTCTTCAAGGCAGGGCGAATTTTTTTAAACGATGAAAAGCAAAATAAAATAAATTCTGTTTAGTTTTCTAGTCACATTTAATTAAAAATAGTTCCTTACCAGAAAAACACACTCTGCCTGAAATATTGTAGACATTTCCAAGGAAGGGGTTGGGTTTCAAAGATGATTTTAATGCTGCAAGGAAATCAAATGAAAAGATATTTATATACAGATTTAATAAAGCAATACCAATTGATTACAGTATTTTATTATATTTAGCAATCTCATTAATTTCTGCAAGTTATTTCAGTCATATGGCGCAGTTCTAAGGCTCAGAGACAATTACTGTGTGAACTTGTCTCCATATTTGGTGGTATAGAGCTTATATAACCGTGGTCAAACTCTGCCCACTTGTATCTAAGGCTTGTGTCACGTGTAAAAGTCAAAGAGGGCCAGGCATTTTGTTCCATCTCACCTTTGCAGCGGGCGACAAATAAAGGCTTCTCTAGGGGCCGAGAGAATGCCAAGCGCTGCTGTGAGAGGACCACAGACCCAGCACCAGTGAAAAACCGCCCTTTGCACCTAAACCACAACAAAGTCACAAAGTTAGGTCTAAAACAACTCAAAGACTGTTTGAGGATAAATGAGGAGCTTTTACTTTAGAGGTTTATTTCTATATACACATATACAAAAAAAATAAAAGTAATTGTTTGCTTCCTGTGACTGGTATGTGTGGCCTCATTTTACAATGGTTCAAAATACTTTCAAACATGGAGTCAAATGGTTTTCATTGTTCTAATCAAAATCTAACCACGGCAAATGTCTTAAATTACCTGCAAATGTAATCAAAATCTGGCATCAAGCTTTTTAATTACAGTGCTACAATACAATAAACCCTTGTTAGCACAAAAGTAGCTTTTCAATATCGAAGTTTTCCTTTTTACTCGAGACGCATTTACCTCAATTAAAGCTCACAGGTCAGTAAAGGTAGTGTCACATGTGTGAATAGTGTATATAGGATTTACTGAGGTTCACATTAGGCTGAGCACTGAGGCATAGCCCTGCTCCAGAGGAGGCAGACCCCCTGTGTGTACACGGCCGTAGCTTGTTACTGTGCTTCCAGGAGGCAGCTGGTGAGAGAACACAAGCCGTCCTGAGGGGCTTTACAGCAATCAGCCCCCGATACCCCCAGCATGCACGCCGCCAGGCAATTAAGCCACAGGGAGGAATCCAGGCTGCAGCGAGAGGATCCAACTCTGCACCAGGAATCAGGACCAATCTGCTGCTTGAAGGTTGAGTGGACAGCATACAGGGGTCACACTGAGGAGCCTTACCAGCCGGGATAGAGGACGTAACGTGCTCTTAGCATCTGCGTTTCATTAAAACTACTGTCTGACAATATCACATTCACATCTTCAGTCCTACAGAAGAGAAGAGGAAATATATTATTGTAATTATGGCAGTTAAATACATTTTACAAATGAATGGGACAATCCTGGCAGATCTTTGTTAATCTTTTAGTTCAAGGACAAGCTCATGTTTCCAATAAGACAGGCAAACCATTACATTTTGTGTGTATTAAATTGTCATTCATTAATTTGTTGAACTCTGTGTTGGCATTCAGATACATTTTTTCCTTGTAATTGAATGTACATAGACTGTAACTGGACGGTAACGATTAAATTATACAACTATAATGAATACAAATCTGACCATTCTTTTTTGAGTAACCCTGTTATTCTATGGAATAATTAACAGTCTGTAGTAAACTTTAACCTTACAAGCAGAAGAGGAACACAAAAGATCCATTTACAAAGTCCTGTAAGGAGTTTACTCAGAGATGATTTCACCAAGATTTGACTGGACAGATTTAGACACTCACCAATGTAAAAAAAAAAAAGAAGTTGTACCCTGTAGTGAATACATTGTGAAATGATAAGGGCGGTAAAGTGACTTTGTGGCATTGATCATAATTCAGTGGGCGCGTACCTGGTGACAGCTCCTTTCTCAGCCAGGATGAAGGCGGTGGTGGGGTTGGCAGAGCGTACCAGCTGCTGTACATGCTGCAGGAGGGGGTGCTTCTGCTCCGCTGTCAGACCGGTGAACACCACTGTACTCACAATACCTGACACACAGCAAAGAGCAGCAAAAGGGAGAAAAAAATCACACACATTTCCTATTTTATGTATATAGTCATGGCAGGAATAGCACTCCACTGAGGTTCATTTTGATTTCAGATTGGTGTGTCTCGTTGGCTTACCTTGGCTACATTGCTCCAACAGTTTGGGAAAGGCAAATCTGAAAACAAAAGACACCATGTTTATTACAAAATTCATACTAAAACTCCCCTGTAAAGTGAACTATTACGTATGTTACACCACTATGTTGGCCACTGTACTTAGACAAGGTTTCTGTACACAGCACATATAACATCAAGGCTCTCAAATATTGTTCAGTTTTGTTTTACGAGAAGCTCTTGCCATCCTTATAGATTAAGGGGTCTGATTTAATTTAAAAATGCTTGTAGTAAATTGTGTGTGTGTAAATTAAGAGCTATAAGAGTATAAACATACCAGTCTTAGAAAAAATGTAATTCTTCTGGTAGTTGGTAAAAAATCTGAGCAATCTGAAAAAATGTCACTATAGAAAAGAAAGACAAAATGGCTATTCTTATATGATAGTTAAGTCATGTTAAATTTGACAAGAGATCTTTCTCAAATGACATCATTACTACTGGCCAATGAAAAGGGTTTTTGTAATTAAATTTCATGTGGATTAGAGAAAGCACTATTTATCCTGAGATATTTTTAAATCGATCAGTGGTTGGCCACTGAACAGCCATTCTGAGAGGGGCTTCATATTATCAAAGCCGCAGCAGCACAGTGCAGCTTTTAGGAAGCCTGCATGCAGAGGCTCTTTGAAAGGCATTTATCTTTCTGTCCTGATGTAATGAACTGTCCACATCCATCACAAAGAATGGATCATGACTGACTGATGAGCTTCAATGAGGAGCGAGAGTGGGCCGCTCATGTGGATCAGGGAGATTAGCGGGCTATGCTGTGGGGGTGACAAGCGGGTCAGGCCTAAGCTGGGCTAACCACACCCAATTAGTGCTACACCGGGGTCCAGGGACGTCCAAGCTGCAGCCCCTAGCAACAGCAAGTGGCGGGGGCCTGCTGAAGATGTCTCAAATGAAAAAGTCAATACTAACTGCATAGCTGACTAAACCTCTTATTACACATTTTTCCACTGTAGAGTTGAGCGGAACTGTCACTCTAAAGGATCATCGCAACAGGTCCATACCCAGACTCAAAATGTCCGACACTAGATAAGATCTTCATATATTACATAAATACGTTATTGAAGTAAAAATGAACTCTAAATGTAAACTAAACTACAAAATGTGTTCATCTAACTTAAAAAATCGATTACTTTTCAGCTAATGTCAGCAACATTTCCAGGGGTTGCAAAGGTAGCTGAAAGAGCTTGTTACTGAAGTTAGACTACAGAATACTGAGCTTTATTTTAACACAATCTGACCAGAAAGAGCTGACTTGGTTGGAACTACAAAAGGTGAAATGATCTGTGCGATTCACAAGTCTCTCAGGCATAAAATTACAGTCACAGGCTAGAGGTCCATGAACACCTACAGGTTCCTGAAAATTTGTTGTTTAAATCCATATTGCATTTTTTCTTAAGTTTTCACATTTAAAATCTTAAAACTTTTTTGTCAGTGTTTGCTAATGTGTGCATTATGTCACCATGGTAACTGCATCAACTGCAACATTCCACCATACATGTAGAACACCCCCAGTGTGAAGTCAATAGTGCAACAGTAATGAGAAAACATAGCTACATATTGTTCTTCTGGGGACCAAATTGTGTTTTGTAACTACCGGTATTTCACACTTTGCAGCCTGTATTTTTTTTAATCTTAAGTACTTTGAGCTCGTATCGTTTAATTGTGATTTTCCAGAGTTGGAATATTCTCTTTGGGAATAACATAACCCGATATCTTCAAATGTTTCACCCAAACACTTTTCTGGAAATGTCTCTTGGTGGAACTTTCAGTAAAATAATTGCTGGCCTTGCTTCTCACAGGGCAGCTGGAAAGACTATTAAACAGAGTGGTATGTCGTATTGTGTGGAGCAAAAGAGTCAATCTGTGACAGTGAGAAGCTCGGTAAGCTATGACCAAAGCCTGTGACAAAAGCACAGTCAGATTAAATGTGGGTCTGATCCTCTCTCTGAAAAGCAGCAGGCCTTGAGTTTTAATAACCAAAAGTGTCACGTAACCTCCTGGAAACATTGAGTGCTTTTGCAATTTATCAACATCCTCTCCTGTCTGTCATACCAGTGTTCGCTTGGGTCACTGCAAGATACAGAAATTCAAATTGAGCCTTTTTTTGGTTATTTCTCTTTATTTTGACTTGTCTGAAGTTAAAGTTTCATTTTCAAGTTCAGCGCAAAAATTAAAGATGCACTGCCTAACTTAAAGATGCACTGCCTAACTTTTATTTTCTGGTCCATTATCTGCTTGTCTTTATGGATATGTTAAAGCCTTACCTGGATGTTTTTAAAGCTCAAACATACTCGTGTTAATACTGTGAGTGGGGTTGCCTCTCCACAGGTCTGACCTATAACTTGGCCTGTTTTTTTTTGATACATTTATTGCCATACTCCTGTCAAAGCAATAACATTTCAACAGGGACAAGCAGGTGACGGACCCTCCATTAGAAAAGTTTGTTGGAAAAGTCTGTCATGTGATAGGTCATCAAAATGTTCAAATTACAGTGAACAGGAGCACAGCTTCTATATTATAACTGCTATAGATATATATAGTCTTGTGCAGTAGTGAAATTAAAATGCCTTCTTCAGCTCGGATAACGAGTGGCCAGTGTTAATCCAGGTGTGAACTCTCTCGGTCCTGAAATCCATTACTTACGGCACAATGGGAAGCTGGGGCTGCTGTGAGTGGGTCTTTGTGCTGTGTGAATGGGAAGAACCAAAGCAGATCTTCATTATGTTACCTGTGCTCCATGCAGGAGGCTAGGGGGTCAATGCAGGCAGTGACTGTGCCTATGGTGAAACGTGCCTGGGCGGCCGGATCAGGGTGGAACAGAATGGCCTGGACCACATCCAAAACATCTGTGTATCTGTGGAAAACACATTCACTTCTTATTAATAACTCTCCAGTAAGTCTTGGAAACAACCCAGCTAGTGAGAATTATTACACTATCAGGTCTTGGGTCAGAATTTAGAGATAAATAGACAAATATTGTGAGAAAACATAGATATGAAAGATATTGTAGATTTATCATTGCCATACACAAATCTATGTTCTTTCTTTGGCAGATATGCTCATGTAAAAACTATAGTATAGCAGAAACATCATCGGTTCTTACTGGTTGTACTACTAACACACTGCAATCAAAGGAAGCTTAAACACATTTTTTAACCATATAGAAATGAAAAAGTATAAATGTTTTTTTTTTTATACAATAGGTATTCCTATTTACAATATCCAGTATGCTTCCTAATGAAATGCCAAAACTATTTAGTGAGACAATGCTGGCAGTTCCTCTATTGAAGCCCGTGTTTTGTTTGTTGCTAAAGTGGTATAATGCGGTGTCTTTGTTTGTGCTCAGTGTGAGGCGGGTCCCGTGGCGTCCCTACCCAGGTGAGAGCAGCAGCAGACGGGCTTTGCCTCTCAGGCCTGGGTGGCTCTCCAGGAAACCAGACAAGAACTGCTGGAGGTGAGAGGCTGAGAAACGGTCGCAGCTGTCAGAACCAGCCTCATATACCACCCACCTAAAGGGGCATCACAGAGAGCGGAAGATTTCAGCTGTCAGTATTAATAAGTTAAGAGTGATTCAACAATATTTAAAACACATGTTTTCAAGTGAATTCAAGCTTGTCACTGAGTAAAAAAAAAGTAAAACAAGTTAAAAAAAAATTCCAACACAAGAACACATTACTACATTAAAATTTAAATACATATGGGGAATTAGAAATTCTTCTCGTCATAATTATGATTTTGAATAAGTTATTTCACTGTTTATTAACAGTACCAAGAAGACAATGGATACAGAGCATCTCTTGAATCTATCTGACTATTTATAACAATATTGACTTTGCTTGTTCCTATAAAATGAAACACTGCCAATGGCTTAAAGGTCTTGATTTTGACAAGTTCAAACTGAATTTCTTAAAACTGTTCAGTAATATATTGCAAACCTTCCACGTTCTTGGCTGAAGTTCACCAGAAATTGACCAAGTCTAGGTTTATGGCTTCCAGGCAGCCCAGTGATGATGGTAATGACAACCTTTAATACATGAAAAAGCCTGGGTCAGATAAGCACACCTTTACAGTCACTGGGTGTAGGATAATAAAAAGGAAAGGCCGTCCTCTACCTTGTCTCCTTGGCTCTTGACTGGTTTCCTCAGCTCAGTGGAGGGGAAGAGTGCCCCCAGGTGATCATTCAAAATGGGCTCATGACTAATGCTACTTAAGGCAAAGTGCTGCAGAAACCTGGGGAGAGCAGGATATGGGAATTAGAACAGAGAAAAGAAATGTTTTTCTACTCGAGACTATTTGGCATGGCTATATATTAAGTGCATTAAATTATAAGAACCGATGATGATATAGCATCGATTAAAACTATGGAAGAACTAAAAGATTCTGGATTTGTTAGAACTTGAACAACAGAAGTCAAAACAAGTCATCCCTACATCATAAATAAAAAATACCCTCTTAAATTATTTTGGAAAGATATAAATACAGTTTATTATGAATGGGACTTAGCATCATGTTTTATTGGGGGTCTAGTGGAGCTCTAAAGCCCTGCACCGAGACTGGAAGCTGTACTGACATGTCCAGCTCTGGCAGCTGAGAGCAGGAGGTCTTCATGTTTCCTCTGCGTTTGGCCACTGGGGGCTCCTGACTCTCATGCAGCTTCTGGAGTCTGTGGTGCCTGGAATAAAGACATTTACATTACTTTATTTACAAACTCAGGATACAAACAGTTAAATTAGACACAGGTATAAATTTACTGTGAATAAATGGGTTTAATGCAAATATAGTCCCTACATGTTTGTGTGGTTCCAGCCCAATTGTTCTTGGTCCACAAGCTGTAGAGTCAGTCCAAAGTCCGAGCTTTGCCAAACAGGCAAAACCTACAGCAATAAGAAAAATATGATAAAATCCTAAAAAAAAATACATGTTTTGTGCAATTAAACACTGTATATGTATAATCAATCAGCAATAGACTTGTGTAATCATTGTGCATAGAGACAATAATAAATAAATAAAGGAATACATCCTATTCTATATCTGATATCAGAGGAGGATTAAACAGAGGTCAGAGTCTGCTGTCCACAGATGTCTCAGTGATCCAAAGGGAAAGGGACCCTCTTGTAAAGTTTTTATCCTGTGCTGACACCCAGTATGTCCTACCTTGGAATAAAAGGCTCTGTGGCTCTTGGACCGAGGCTGTAGAGCAAACACCAGACACTGGTCTGCACTGTGCAGAGGAAAGGGCAGGTGTGGAAGCAGTGTTTTCTCATACTCCACAAACAGAGAGGCTAAAGAGCTGGAGTCCTATGAAAGTACAAAAAGAAAATGTGTAATTAAGTGAGTAGATGTTAACAAACAAATACAATCACTTACTGAGTCATATAGCTTGATGGAGCTTATGTGATCTCTTGAGATAGTGATACTTCCATATTGAGAGTGGATAAACAAGAGCCCCTCAGAGAAGAAAACAATCTTCCCTAAAAATACAAGCAAACATTCACAGAGTGAAATGCCACAAATACACAGGACTGCAGATGGAAAAAAAACCTGTAGCTAAATCTAGCACAGAGCCTCTTTTCTTTGAGATGATTTTTTTCTATGCACTGTCCTTCTTTTAAATAAATAAATAAATGCATCACATTATAGATAAAAACTTGACAATAAAGATTTCATCATTACCTTCTTCAGGAGTGGAGAGATTACTGCTGGAGTGCACATAGGCAGCATCTGCAGCAGTCAGAGCAGTCCCCAAACAGCCGCCTTCTTTCTATTCAGAATTCACAGAAATCTCTTCATCAACTGATTTCATTTACATACATCTACACTGTAATGCTCCAGTTTTCATTGCACCTTAGGATTTACCTTTGTGAGATTTTGTGCTTCTTCAGATTGTTTGACATCAGCTTCCAACTACATTTTAAATAAGAAATAAAGGGTAAATATTAAAAAAACATATGCCACAGGCCGATCGTAGTATTTAAAGGTTTATTTTCTGCTGCACACAAACCTGCCAGCAGGCGTAGCAAGGCACAGAAGTTGTGAGGACAGTGTAGCAGCTATCTGAGGACACAGTGCCATCTGGAGGAGACAAAAAACGGACATAGAGAACTAACCGAAACCCCATCAGCTAGATAATGTGAGGATGATAAATGACAAATGTTGCCTCAGAAACATACAATGAAATATTTTTAGCATCTGCTTCTTCAGAATTACTAATGATGTCATGACTGACTTTAAATACATGAGTAAATTAGATCAGGTCACAGAATCTATCAATCATTGTCTAATTGGACATGATCAAATCAGGGCTCGACCTTTTTGCTGAATGTTGATGCTGGACTCCAGGAAGGACTCGGAGAAGATGATAGAGCCCATATCGCCCCTGTCCCACTGCAGATCTGGGATGTTGTGCACTGTCATAGAGGCCTTTGAGCACACAGGGACAGACAGAATCAGACTAAACTCTTAATGTGGTTAGTGTATAGAAGTAAAACGTAGTAGAAATACTAGTGAATGCCAAGTGAATGCTGATCACAAATTTTTTTCACATAAATTTCTAGTCTTGAACTGCTTTAGTATTAAATAGGACATGATTATGATTATATAGTGAGTGACCATACAATTATAATCACATCATAATACATCTCCTGAACTCAGTGTTGAGTGAAAATAAAAAGGTATGGACTGGCAAAAGTAAATGTTTTACTAAAGCCTGGGAGTTATATATTTTAAAATACCGTTTTCACTAAGTAACTACTGCCCTCATCGTCCAGTGGTATTACTCTGAAACAGAAAAATAATTACTGTGACAAATCTCTTTTTATTTTTTGTCGTGCAAAAGCCGTAAGTCATATTATTTTGACAGTACCTTCCTTCGTTATCAACTGCCTGAATATTGAATTCACATTTAGACCTTTAAGAAGAAAAATGGAGTTAAACATTTTTCACACACTGACATCTATTAATAACATGCTATCTGTTTTTACCTCAGAGCACTGCGGTATTGACATAAACTCATGGAGTCTAAAGCCAACAAAAAGGTGTTTTCTGCCACATCTTTAGCCTGGAATAAAATGACAAATCTGTGATTTCACAAGCAGAAAACAACTCATGATGTTGTGTTAAGAGACTTACTTTAATCAGACTAGAGGTGGATGAGTAACACTTGATTCCTGATAGAACGGCCTGAACAACTGCTGCATAAATTTGTGACAAAACTCTGTAAAAATAAAATAAGAAAAAAGGAGATTGTACTCCCCAGGTCAGGAAAATTGGATTCACATGAAAAAAGGAAATCTAAGAAAAGCAACTTACAAAACTTCAGAGTTCTTCTGTTGTGTGTTCTCATATGCTATAGGTACAACAACCAAAACAATACATTTTTTAGATTCCAACAAGCCTCTAACCTTCTGCACTTGTGATATGTCAATAAAAAAATAAAACTACACCTAGCACCAGAGACCCACCACCCCAGGATACAGAGGGGCTGTGCTGGCTTACACAATGAACAAACACCTACCAAGGAACGGGCTGTGTGTGGTCCCAAAGAAATAGGTCCTTGAGCAGGAGAGAGGTCCTTTAGGTGCTACACACTGCAAAACCTAGAGTAATGACTTTGTTAGGGCACATTTAACTTAATATCACAGGCACTTACAAACTCTCTACTATATTCTGGCTTGTTAATAATAAAACTGTATTAGTTAAAACTTATTATTTTATACTATTCTTGCTTGTAGTGACCAGTAATGTGGGCTTTAAGAATGTTGCAACTTAAGATTCTGAATGAATGGTTGTTATAAGAATAAATACTGAGACTATTTCTGTTATTTAAGTTTTTTCATCTCTTTGCTTACCATGTGCCTGGCAGTGGAGCCCTGGGGCCCAGTGTTGCGGACCTGGTGACTCTCTGAGGGAAAGTTGAATGAGTAGTTTTCAAAATCCTCAGATGAACTGTGTCTTCCAAATAGCACAAAGGGTTGCTGATTTTTACTGGAATAAAAGAAAATAATAAAAGCATTATAAGAATGACCAGTTCTTTAATATGTATACATAACAAATTTTTAATCACCTTTTATCAGTAATATTGCTTGAGATAAGTCCATGGGAATAGTATGTTCGAAACGACTGTGGGAAAAAATTAAACAGATCTTTTTATCTGGGGTAGCTAGAAGATTTCAATATTTTAGACAATTGTGATGAAATGATAAGAAGCACATGCAAGCAAGCAGCAAAATGCAATAAATGAGCTTTGTTTTTTGAGAATATTATTATTGTAATTATTATCATATGGCTGTGCTCACACACGTGGCAAGCCTGTTGTCTGTTTCTGTGTTACTGATCTAATTATGTCTAAACTGACCTCTCCCGCCTGAGCTTCAGACAACTCAAGGATGGACAAATGGCTCTCCAGGTCCATGCTGGAGAAGAAACTACTCCACTGCTTCTCAAATGTGACCAGGTCCTACAAAAAGAACATCACTTACAATAGATGTTGTTGTATACAGCTGTGATGACAACAATAGATATACAGATGTGTTACCTCTGAAAGAAAATGCTCAAGAGACACTGGGTCCAGTTTGTTATACACCTCCCACAATTTCTCACTCATGTCGATGAGCTTAAAATAATAAACAGCATCAGATGTTACAGCAGCTGTCAACAATATGTGAAGATGTAACTAGTGTTAAAATGTACCTTGAATTTTAAGGTAAAGAAGCTCCCTCCACCAATGCCTTCCAGAGCAAATGCTTGAATTAAAGGCCATTTTTCAACCATGAACATATCAAACTTTTGAACATGTCCTGAAACAAAGATATGCAAAACAGGGTACATATATATATTATTAATTATTAAAATATGGATGGCAAGATTGTGTAATTATTAAGTATTTACCTCTTGAGCTGTAGGGTACTCCAATATTGTAACAGTCCCGCACCATAGTAACGAAACTGGATATTTTAAATTCCTCTGCAGCTTCCTCGTCTTCATACTGAAAACAGGAATTAAATGTTTAGAAATGGGAAGAAATATTAGCTACAGTGTTACACCACAATATAAGCATTACAAACCTCTGCTTCTGTCATGCAGTAGAGATGCAGGTTCCTCCAGTGAGAGATATAGGGCAAAAGGTAGCTATAATTCAGAGGGTTGCAATAAAGGTGAACACACTCTGACTTAATCAACAGGATGACATCTGAGAAAAAAGCATAAGAAATTAATACGCAGTCAGGAATTACACAGTTTGAGAGAGAACAACATACCATCAAGAATCTCCTCAGAAAAATCCATACTACTATTATCAAGATTAGGTTGTTTTCTCCCATATAGTCTGTAAAACAGGTATTTGGCAAGCTCTGTGCATCCTTCATTATATCTGCTATCAATTCCTGCAAAAAACAAGAAACAGTTAACATAATATAGCAAAAAATACTGGAACCAGTTGTATTAACACAATGACAAAAACATACCAAGAGAGCACAGTATGCCGTCTGGAGCTGCAGTGCCACTACAGAGCAAAGACTGGACCTGGCGTAGTCGACAGCAGCTTAAAGAAAGAAAAAATACATCTATAAACATGGGTCAAACTTGATTTTGTGAATTTTGTACAACAGGTGAAAAGTGAAAGGTTTCAGATTTCAGGTTTTCATTTATTTTGTTTCCTCATGGCAAAATTTGGCTCAGACCAGGAGTCAGTAGCATTAACATAACATACAGACATGACATTATTATTATTAAAATAGCGTAAGCATATTATTAAATAAGTTTACCTCACTATTGTTTGAAAAATATGTGTGCATGTAAAAGACCTTTTTGTATGCCATAGGAACTAACTAATAGCCCTTTTATTTACTTTTATGAAGGCTTAGTAGCACCAAGATTCTGCATGGTGTAAATCAAAAGTAAAAATACACTAAAATGTTAGACATGATTCATGTAGGGTGATCAGATGTCCCTATTTACCTGGGAAAGTCCCAGTTTTAAGCCCTGTGTCCCCTGTCCCAGCAGATTTATCCAAAACCAGTGATTTGTCCCAGTTTTATACAAGAAATGTCCCTGGTGTCCCTATTTTTGACCAATCTGATCCCTGCCAACAGTAAAGACAGGCATACATTGTCACTTGTTCAGGTAAAATACAGAAAAGCTGCTTAAAAAATATTTAAAACACAAAGAAAATGCGACTATACTGACTCACATTAATGCCAAGTACACGTACTTGTTTCACAATTGTATGGTTAACCAACCCAAACCGGGGCTGTCCCAGTTTTTTTTATTTCGAAAATATCTTACACTACACATATTACACTAGTATGGTTTAGTTAAGTCAAAAAAATATGTTTCTTGTGTTGCTTTTATTTTCTCACAAACAGGACAACTACATTGCCACTTAAATCTTTGCATTAGTTTGCAGTTAGTGCTTATAACTGCTCATAACTGCCCATAACTGCCAAAGGAATGTCGATACAGCTGTTCGGCTAACGCTAGCGCCAGACTAGCTTTATTGCTTGATTACAGTTAATATCGCTATTACCTTACAGCTGGATTGACACCAGAATACTTCCCATTCACCCTCCTTATAGCGGCCATGATGATATACCACCGATATAACCTGTAGGAGTGGAAATGCCGCAAGAATACAAACGTTAAATATTTCCAGGCCCGATCACTGGTTACATCTTCTCCATCACCCTGGAGAATGTCTACAAATAACGTAGCAACGGAGCAGACCAACGCAAATGTAGGGGTGTGAAAATAAATATTTACTGGAATTATAAAGACAGCACAACCTTAGTAGATCCACAAAAACCACGAAACAACTATTGAAAATACTGCACATAAATATACACTCAACAATTATGTATAAAGGAATTTGAGCGTTTTGTGAATAGGTATGCAAAACGAAAACCCGCTTTTTGTGCTTTAGTGCAGTCTTGTTTTGGGCCTATGACAGCCGTAAGGAGCAAAGGCGATGGTGCAATCCCCCAGCAATGAGTCACGTTGCTCTGCTTGTTTCTTACTTTTTTGTAGATGCAAGACTTAAATGAACAAACCTAAAGAGTACATTCAAAGAAGCATGTTCGGGTGGTAATAATATATGTGTAAAAGTTCAACTACACATCTGTTATGTCAACCAGAAATGATTAAAAGTGCTTTTCCAAAACATTTTAATACGTATTAAAGAAAAAAAGGGAAAAAACAACAAGTAAAGCAAGTAAAACTGGCATCAGGAAAAATGAAAGCGCAGCCGAAACGCCCACCTCGTGCCAAGGTTTGACCAATCAGATGAGCCGGAACAGCTGATCTGTCACATGACCGCAGCTAACACGCAGTTAGCTGCTTAGCATAACACCTGAGCGACCGAGGCACAGGAGTGTTACGGAGTGAGTCCCACATATGGGGAATACCATTCAAGACAATATGTGAGTAACTTGGATGTATATTTAGACATCGTTAATGCTTTGCTGTAGCGTTAGCGTTAGCGTTAAAATTATTGTGGGCAAGCAAAAGTGAAGTAGTTTGCTCTCAGCTTCAGAAAGTCAGCAAATTTGAAGCTAATGCTAACAAATTCAACTGATCCAGAACCAGAGATCCAAAGAAAATGTTAATTACATTTTCACAAACAATGGCACTGCACTATCTTGTATTTGAACTTGATGCATTAAAATAGCTACTTTCACAGAATGAAATACTCAGATTGTACTTGGAACATTTTGTTCAACTTTAAGTTTTAATAGTGGTTATGGTTGTTCTTACAATCTCATGCGATGATTAATAAAACACATACTCTTTGTTATCGCAGTTTGTCTGATTAGCACAATGTATCCTTTATTTTACCATAAAAAATGAATAAGTTACATTTTAAGTAATGTCAAGACCTTTGTTATGCCATTAGTGAAATGTGTCAGTAAAGTTTACAATCTCAACATAGATGATTTGATTATTTAGATATGTATTTATTTATTAAATAGACTCACTTTGCTTATATACCTGAATCCCATTTTTGATTAACAATACATTTTCTATTAAAGGTGAAGAATGCTCTGCAGTGCTTTGAGGGCTATTTTGTGTGAAGGCACTTGTGTGAAGGCACTTGTGTGACTGCTGCTGAGCTGAGCACCAGTGAACAGAGGCCATGCATCCCTTTGGCCGTGAAGCAGAGACCTCAGTGGAGGACCTATTTGTTTACTTTAAGAAGTGTCTGCAGTATGGAGAGTGGGCCCTAGCCAGTGCCTGTGTACCTCAGCTGGTGAACTCTACTGGGGGACACTCAGAAAACCTTTGGGACATAGTCAAGTCTATAGTCTGCCATTCATATGATTTAAAGTGAGTGTTGTTAATCTATGTAACTTTATAAGACTGAGAAAAGTGGAGTTAGAATAGCTTGAATGCATGTTGTTGTGTTTAGATGGCAGTCCTTGGGCAGTCCACACAAACTGGCTTGGTACTGGCTTCAAGTTTTGGAGAAATGGTCAGAAGAACAGGTAGGAATAACATTATTTTACTTTCAACCAGTCATGTGAATCTACTACATGTACTACATGTAATGTTTGTGTTATCCTTGTACAAACACAGCACTTGAATTATTTTACCTTGTGAAATTACTTCAAATCACACCACAGACTATTACTAATAATCCCTTTGATCCATCTTTTTCCACAGGTTTCTGCTACTGTCAAAAGAGAGCTGGAGTTTTTGCTTCTTTTGGAAGAGTTAGGGTCAGAGGGCATAGCAACAGCTCAAATCAAGGTAATCTTTGTTTGATAAGAAAATGCAGAGTCGTCTTTGTCAGCTAAATATCAATATTTGTTTTTTCCAGGAATTACACCAAATTTTTACAACCAGTTACACAGACAAAACGACCCCAGATGTTCTGAGAAAAACAAATGCTGTGATTGAGTCTTGTCTTCATACATTATTGGACAAAAAGAGGCCAAGACTTGCACAATCTTTAGTGTGCTTCTTACAGGTATAAATTGTTCTTCACTATTGTGTATTCAATGAATATATTATTAACTGCATCATTACAACAACTAATATAACTATTTTGCTAGTCATGCTCAGAAGAATCTACCCTTCAGCAACCATTCATCCAGCACCTCATAAAGAAATTGGAGGTGCCTGAGATGAGTCCAGAGAAGGAGGAGGAGTGGGTAAAGAACATCTATGCTGTTCTGTCAGTAATGCCGTGGAGCTCCAGTACAAACAATGGACAGTTTGAAGTCTTGTGTGAGGCGTTGTGGGCTGCCAAAGAGGGTCCGCTCAAAGAAGAGAGGGTTCTGAGCACTCTGCTGAGGCCACGATGTGATACACTGGTCTCTGTGTACTGCTCTACTGCTGTGAGGCTTCAAAGAGACCATCTTCTCAGGACTGGACCCAATACACTAAGTATGGTTTGTTTTAACACTTAACATCACTGTTATGACTAGAATGATTTGCACATTGTTTTTGGTAAAATATTTCTTATAGTTCACACACATACAGTCCTGTCAGATTATGCCCATGTGTTGGTTTTGTTGTAGATCCATACATTCTAAACACAGTTAAATCAAGTTCACAACTTCCATGAGTATTTGTTTACTGAATATATTTATTATTGAATAACATTGTGCATTGTGGGTCAGTACTCTGTTTAGCTGAACTGAATGTTACTTCTATCTTTTCTTTTGCCAGCTGAAAGTGGTCAGATTCAAGTAGTGGCTGCTTGAGTATCAAATAAGTTGGCAATTCACACTTCCTCTTTTGAGCTAAATTTGTGGACATTTTGATATGAGCACTTCTACAACATGCTATATTTACTAGAGGACGAATATGCTTTTTGAATCTTACATGATTTTCACATTTATTAATGTGATTAATTACAAACAAATGGTTTGACTGGCATTTTATCAACCAATTACAGCGAAGTCTGCTGCATTAATAAGAAAAACCTAATTTTCATTTTAAACATCTTATGAATATAATGTTCTAATACTAATACAAGCATTCTGATTTTCTTGTTAGTTGACCTCCCTGAAGCCCAGAAGCTCACACTCAGCTTATGTAGCCATAAGGACCGTCCCTCAATTTGGAAAACCATCTATTTTGAGTGCCTTAGTAGTGGAAAACATTTCCTTGAACAAGTATTGGTATGCAACCTCTTTTCCTGTTTGCATTTTGGAGTTGATCATTGTAATTACTTGTGATACAATGAAATAATGATTGTAACTGCTATAGGTTACTGCCCTTGACCTGATTAAACATGAGGAGTTTTCTCAGCTCAAAGATTTGCTTCACTTGGAGTTTGGGCCTTTGTCTCGCCTCATTTTGCTGTTGGGATGGCCTCAATGCCGCAGCCTAAACTCTGGTCAAACACTGCTCAGTATCCTCCACAATGAGCAGGTTGGATCAGATACCACACTCTATGCATTGTGTTTTTTTTTTATTAAGCATGATGTTGTTCTGTAGTGTTTTCTTACCTGTGTCTGGTCCCAATCCTTTTAGGTGGCTGCTAATGATACAGTTCTACAAGAGTTTGCCAATATTTTATCATCTCAGCTGGGGATACTTGAATGGTGTAAAAACAACAACCCGTAAGTATTTTAACTTACTTATTTTAACTTACTATTTATTTTATGGTTAAATGCTTGTTTTCATTGTTGCCACTATTTTGGCAGAAAAAAAATCACTGTTCAGTGCATTTTCTCCCATGTTACATGTTTGCAGGGAAATTTCAACAGATGCATTATTGGCACAACTTCACAGCCTGGACAATCACTCAGCTCTTTATATTTTATATTCCTTAACTTCACTGGCTCAGTTTGAAGAGCACAAAATACTAGATCTGCTAAAACAACTGCCAAAACACCAGCAAGCAACAGGTTAGTTTCTTTGTCCCTCCATAAAAAGGTATTGATTATATTGACTTGCTATAGATAGTGTTTAATGTATACTTATTTTGCTTTTCCAGATGATACTGAGGCCATTCACAGCTTTAAGATCTCTGGTGCCCATAGGAACATTGTTTTGTTCCAGGGTTTCTGTGCCATGAAGTATGCTGTGTATGCCTTGTGTATAAATGCCCATAAATACACCAGCTGCTCTGAGTGTGGGTCCAAGCAGCAGGATGAAGCATCTCAAGCAGAAAACCACCAAACCCCAACTTCCTCTGAAGGTTTGCAAAATAGCCTTTATCCTCCTTGCAATCTTAATATGACCATGAAACACATGATAAAAGCTCATTTGTAGTACTGAGTACTGTTAGATATAGTTGATGATACAGCATATTACTGGAGAGGCACAAGACACATTCAGTTTTATATTTACTCTTGATAAAATGTGAGAAATACTTTTAGGAAGGAAGGAAACTGTATCAAGGGTCAGAATAAAAAAAAAGTAAAAAGTATTAATGTACACAGAAACTTGTGGCATGATTTTATAGTGTTAATGTATTCATTTATGTTAAAGCAATTGGTCAATGAGAGGATTATAATACCTACACAAAGCCATTGAGTTGTTTTTTGATTATAGAAAGCAATGTTGCCAGATGGGCTGCTAGAGACAGATTAATAACATTGTACTTTGACATGAAATATCCAAAAGGTAAATTCACAAATGTTGAACCTGATCATTTCTATTATTCACTAGACCCAGAAATTCATTGTATTACCATAAAAATCTGCATTTTAACAACATAAATTTTAGTTTATCTATATTAAATATTAGACTATAGAATGTTGTGATGTTATTTGAAATCCAGCAACACAACAGCAGCCAGCCAAGTATGTCACTCTTCCATAGCATTTCATTTATTGGCTTGTGTAATGACAAATGTCCACTATAATCTCTCAGGTTAAGTAGCTGTACTATTTTTGTTTTTCTCCATTAGGATGCCAAGTGGTTTTCCAGCATTACCTGTCCGAATGCCAGCGGTATCTAGTGGCTGTTCCTGCTGTGTTTCGCCTGGAGCTCATGGAAAACATCTTTTCACTACTTTTCTTATCCAGCACTGACTTTGCCCTGCCAGTTATCAAAGACGCAACAACATCATCACAGGATTCAAATGCACAAACTCTGAATTCAACTAAAGAGAGGACAGAGAAGGTTGAAGAAAGCTACAGAAAAAGTGAAAGCATGCCACCATCTTGTTCAACACCGAGGCATCATTTGGACTTGGCACATTTTGTCCAGGGCTGTAGAGGTTTTTTGGTGGATGCCAGTGCCATGGATGGACTTCTGAAGCTGTTGAAGGAGTTGCTGGATGCCCTGAGTGCCTTGGTGCAGCAGGATGCCCTCCTTGTTGATGCAGAGTTGGCAGAGGGCATCGGCTGTTCTGTCACCCCAGACTCCTTCACGGTCCGGCTACAGAGGCTAACCAAACGCACTGCAGAAGCTCAGTGGAGACTTCAGATCATCTCTAGTAATCACAGTTCAGATGGTGAGACACATTAGACTTAGACTTACTTTATTGATCCACAAGGGAAATTATGTGGACACAGTAGCTCACACATCACAATATATTATAATGACAAAGAACAAAAAAATATATAAATAGTAATAATATATAAAGGGTAATAATAATAATTATAATAGTAGTATTGCGTTAAATGTATTACAATTGATCACACATATAGGTCCACAGAATTTGAGCTGACTTTGATTGAATCTTAAATTATTATAGACAAGTTAACATGAAAATAATATAGAATATAAGGTTTTGTAACTTTCCAAGACTAATGGAAATTGATTATAATAGGTTTTATAGGTATTTGTTTTGTAATTTAAAAAGTGAGATACATTGCATGCATATAAAAGCAATATAAAACCCACTGATATACAAATGTCCAAATATATTATGTTCTAGGTACGGACAGCCCACTTCAAACCTCAGTATTTAGTTTTCCTACATCGTCTCTGGGTCGTAGTAAAAATTCAAGTCTGAGGAGGAGGAGGCGACATGGAAGACACTCGGTAGAAAGAGAGAACTCAGTGGAGAAACACAATGGAGAAGTGAGCACCAGTGCCTCAGGTGAGACTCATTTAAACCAGGAATAACTGACCTGCTCAGAACATAAGGGGGCTGTCAAGCATCACCAAATACACTCATACATACTCAAATACATGCACTTATTGATATTGTAATATTTTATAACTCTTTCCTAGATATCCAAATTACATTATATTCATGAAATCAGTGGTATATTTTGCTATGAGCCATCATTTCACCAAACCAAAGTTTTTCTGAATTGAAAGAATGAATTGGTATGTACAAACTGTACCCTCAATTTAAAAGTGCACCATGTAACTTTTCTGGTGGTGGGTGTGCCATCTGCTTATCTCCATGATGTTATTGCTTTCCCTGGGATGTTCCACAGTGTGGTATTTGAATAAATCTTGTATATGTTCAATTACAGGTGTTTTTAATTCTTATAACTACCTCAAAGACATATGGGTCTTTTTCACCGGCACTGTTTAGCACGGCACAGCATGACACGCTTTGTTTGCTTTTCGACTGGGGATTGGGGCAAGGAGCCGTTACTATTTTCCGAGCCGATACGACAACGTGACGTGGACAGATTGTTGTCCACTGATTGGTCAGAGCAAATGTTGTCATGTGCGCGACGAAGCTCGAGGATATTTAAATAATCACCCGCCATGTGTAAAAAACACAGAGACAACAGAGGATAAACAATGGAGCAGATCGCCTCTATTGTTGTGTTTACTGTACTGACTGCAGTGTGACACTAATAATGTTGCCTAAAAATGTCGACCCCACTACTCCACCCACTTCCAGGTGGTAACAACTACATGGAAAAGCTTCACTGTGTAGTGGCGTGTTGTGCTGTATCATGCCGGTAGTGTAGTCAAAAAGCCCTAATACATTCGTACTGTGAGCGGGGCCATTTCTCCACAGATCTGATCGGAGAAAATAAAAAAAATAAATACTGTGGAACATTTCAGGAAAAAAGTATAACATCTACATGGAGTCAAGCAGGTGGTGAACCCATACCAGAAAAGTTACACAGTGCAGCTTTAAATGAAGTTCAGTAATAAGACACTTCATATACAGTACCTCCATACATTGTTATCAAATTTACATTGTTGTTTTACTTTCTACTGATATATATTAATAGATAAATGTACATTTTCTAGATGGCAATGGGGGGTCTGCATCTACCCCAGACCTAGAGGTTTGTCCCTGTGGAGGACCTCACAGTTGGCTGGTCCCTGCCATGTTGTCCTCCCCAGAGTCTCTGCTCATATCCTGCATCCGGAGAGGGAACTACATGGAGGCACATCATGTAAGAGAAACACTGTTAGTTTATTATTGTTAGCTCAACTGTTTGTTCAAGCATCTGTGTAAGCTAAAAAATCACATTGAAATCACAAATGCTCTCTAAATCATGCCATATTTTTATGCTAAAAGAAAACCCTGTAAAATGTGAACATTAAAAAAAAAAATACAAAAGGACAAATATCATAATGTATGCAGATCAATATAAAACTAAGACAGAAAACTCTTTCAGAAAACTGTAATTATTAACAGTCATCTGTAATATCTGTAGTTTTATAGTACCTCATTGGTGCGGTTCTCTCTCTAGGTGTCTCAGATGTTTAACCTGGAGGCATCTGCGTGCTATGGAGAGCTGTTGTTTATGGAGCACTATAAGAAGGTGCTGGTGGAGCTGGGGCAGGTGGAACAGAAGATGGAGAGTCAGTCCATGTCTTCGTCCTCGTCCTCAGAGGGACTGGGGTCTGTGGTCCCGGCTGGAGCAGGGAGGACCAGACTGGGCAGCAGCGGTAGGACTACACTGCAGGCCATTGGAAGTGCTGCTGCTGCTGGTAATGGGAACTTTATCTGTCTTATTTCTTCTTTTATTATTACGTTTATATATTCGTTGTTTTTGTTTTTGTTTTGTTTTTTTCATTCTTATATTGTATTTCTGTTTGCATTTTTATTTTCCTTTCTGGTCTGAAATATTACTTAGTTTGTTTTGAAGTGTATAACTGAATTATCTTTTTAAAATATCTTCCAAACATAATTTAATAATTAATAATAATAACCTTTATTTGTATAGAACATTTGTAACCAAAAGTTACAAACTGATTCACAGTGCAACAAAAATACAGACCCCATAATAAAACAATGAAGAAAACAGCAACAACAAATTACATTTAAATATTACCAAAATGCTACAAAATAATACATAGTACATGTGCCACCCAAAACATTGTTGCCATTTGAATTGATAATATTTATTTTTCATTTGATTGTCACAGACAATTAACACAGTAAATCACTTATTTGTCATCCCTGGTTTCCACTTACATTGATACCCATAATTACCCTAATCCTCTCCATATTTCTCTTTTTCTAGGTGTTGCTTTCTACTCTATCTCTGACATAGCAGACCGGCTCTTGAGCACAGCGGCCCACCCTTTGCCCTGTTTAGAGGAGGATTACTGGATCCGTCAGTGCCCTTCTGATAACTATGGGCTTCTGTACACTCTGCTGGAAGAGCTGAGCCCGGGCGCCATGGCAGCGTTTGACCTGGCCTGCTGCCACTGCCAGCTCTGGAGGACATCCAGACAGCTTCTGGACACAGCCGAGAGGAGGCTCAGCACCAGTCATGAGGACAGAGGTATGAGAGTGGTAATTGTAAGTGATCCATCCATCCATCCATCATCTCCCGCTTAATCTAGCTGGGTCGCGGGGACAGCTTGCTGCCCAATACTCATAGCACCTGACCCTCCCTATGAACCCCTCTGCAGGTGGTGAGCCCACAGGAGGGTGGACAACATGGTCCTTGATGTTAGTTCATAGGGGTGCCTAATTGTAAGTGATAAGATCCTCTAATGTTCTCCAACAGGGGTCTCCAACCTTTTTTCCCCCCAGTGAGCTACTCCTTTAGAGGTTACACAAAATTGAGCCAGTTATAAAGGTAACAACTATAGCTATAGATTTGGTGTATTTAGATGCCTATAAACATTACAATACATTATATTATAGTGATGAATCAAATTAGAATTATTCAACTCCTAAATCCTTTTGGGAGTTATCTCCCTCCATATGTGTATTGGTGAGAGTCTTTATTCTGTACATTACATTCTGTACATTACATTCTGTATGTTAGGTAATAATTCAGATTCTAATTTTTGCTACATCAACTCTACCTATCCTTATTCTACTACTACATTGTCCTGAATCTTAAACAATTTTTGTAATATAATGACTTAAAGTTATTCCATCAAGGAATTTATATTTTTGTAGTATCCTAACATTAATTTTGTTTCTCCAGGTTTAACAGTGGACCCCAAACTACCCCATTCAGAAGGCATCTGTGGATTTCCGATGGTTTTACAACAAATAAACAAAATCTTGAATCATTCTTCATCTAATAAAAGCTCCACCAAAACAGGTAGAATATGATGATACAGTGATTGATAAACTAACATATGTCACTTTACTTCTGCATTTAATTGTACTTTTATTCCCCTGTTCAGACTCTCCATTTGATGAGGTGTTTTCGAGTCCGTTCGGTTGCTGTGTGCAGGAGGTGCTGCTGTGTTGTTACCCGACGCTTAGTGAAGAATTGATCTCATCTCGCCTCACTTTGGCTCAGAGGCTGGAGTCCACTCTGCAAATACTTAGCGCAGCCACTAAGAATGCAGGTCAGACTGAGGCCAGTATTTATTTTTTATTTTAATTTAATTCAGGTTTATATTGGATATTTATTTATTTATTTATTTTTATTTACTTACTTTTTTTCTTTAGTATCAAATTTTTTTCCCCCTGAAATATTATTGTATTATTTTGTGTATTGTGTTCACTTTGACTCCAAATATGTTTAAAGTGCCACGACATGCCTTTACTAGTAACTTATGCTTTTTTTTTGTAAGCAAGTTTCACTTAACATCATCTTATACAGCAATGGTCCATTGTACATTTCCTGATTTTGCTGAGTACATACAAAGGTGACCTGTCTAATACTGGGATTCAATGTGCATGTGAACTAAAACATGTCTTCTCTCTCTATTAACTCTCAGATGTACTTCTCTAGAAATGAAGTTGCCAATGTTGCCTCTGAATTAATTTTTTTGCATCTTTCCAATTGCATTAAACCTTTTTAGGTCCATGCTGTTTTATTCCCCTTGGCGATTCCCCTTGATCTGAAAAGTACTACTACTACTGCTTGTGATATTAGTACTGATACTACTAACCACCACACCTCTCCTTCTCCGTCAGAGGGCACAGTGGGCAGCCCTCTCCTGGACCTCCTGGTGGAGCAGTCCCGTCTGAAGCAGGCCGAGCTGGATTCTCACCCAGTGCGCTCCAACATGAAGCAGCTGCTCCGCTCTCTGGACCAGCTCTGCCCCTTTGAGCCCGACGGTGCTCTCTCCAGACCCGACTATGTCCGCAGCTTCCTTGACTATGTCAACATCCTGGCCTCTGTTCTAGTGCGCAGCCTTGGGACAGATGGTAGGTGTTCTGGTCACTTTAATAATAATCATCATTATTATATAGCTGTCCATTACACAGTTCATTGTAGAAATTAACAAAGCTAAAGATGTGAGTCCATCTAAACCATTTTGTCTTTTGTTGTAATACATATTGTATTTGATTTGTTATGTTAAGAAATATTTGAGATGTCTATTGTTCCTGCTTAGTTTTTTTTTGCATTAACAATTAATAGTGAAAAACAACTTGGAAAATAACTGAAATAACTGTATACTGCATGTTCATTACAAAAGTAACGTCTACTGGTTATATTTGTTGTTTCAGATAACAATGGAAATGTCAAACTTGGAAATCCTCTCTTGGTGCTGCTTCAAGCTCCGTCTCAACTTCTATCCCACCTGCTTTTTGAAAGACAAGTGTCCCCTGACAGGTATCCACAAAACTGTGCACCAACATTTAAAAACAGGAATATTTATGCTATTTCAAAAATACAAGTTAAATAAAAAAATTTACTTGTATTTCTTAAATAGCATAAATATTCCTTTTGGTTGAGCTGTTTAGGTAAGTGTGAATTCACATGGCATTATTAGAGAGACACAAGTGCATACATAAAAAAATGATACTGCTCTTTAAATTTAAATGTACTTTTACAATGTTTAATTTAGCACACACCGTAAAATGTTTGAAATTATATTACGTTAAAGGTACACTGTGTAACTTTTCTGATCCGCCACCTGCTTGACTACATGTAGATGTTATTGCTTTTTTTTGTAATGTTCAGGATGGCACTTCATTAACTATGTCCATGGAGACAAGCAGCCACATCACCAGGTCAAATTACAGGTCAGATCTGTAGAGAAGAGGAGGCCCTCTTCTCTACAGTAATAATACATGCTTTTGTTGTAGTTTTGAGAAGTAAAAATTCTTATAATTGAATACATGCAAGATATATTTGTTTAATGCCATTCTGTGGAACATTCCAGGCAGACGGCATGGCGGACCCAACAGAAAAATTACGCAGTATACTTTTAAAAATGCTATGCCCCCATAAAGAGTCAAAGATAATAAATCAAAGATAATTTAACCATATTATGTTTCAGGGTACTGTCTTTGCTGCAGCAGGAGCATTTGCATCTCAGCGTTCAGGAGGTGATTGTTCAGAGATGCTGTGAGACTTTGCCTGTTTGGACCTCCTCTGCAGGATCTGACTCTTATCTAATTGAAGACCTCAACAGAAACAGTATTTTTGGAGTGGCCACTTTATCACTTCTGCTCCAAGAACACATGCAGGAACATATGTCTACTCTGGGAATAACGAGGGACACTCAATCTGAAGTCGGCTCTGAATCAGAAAACTCGGTGGAAGATCAGTCAACCTCTCAAAGCAGCATCTCAAACTCCACACTGTCCCTCACATCTTCACAGCCTCCTCCAACATCTTTCCTTATTACCCCATCTGCGTTAACATTTCTAAAATCACGCTCCCCTTTATTAGCTACGTTAGCATGTCTCAGTGCTAGCAAAGGAGAACCTGCCAAGACTCAAAAATCTTTCTTCTGGAGTGACCGTAAACAGGTAGTCTTAGATGGAGAACAAATCAGTAAAGAAGTTGATAGCCTTCTGAAAGAGTTTCCTTTACTGCAGTCTTATATCTATTCAATGGTGGAACCTATCTTGGACTTCCCATTAGGAGAGGGGGATGAAGTTGGCCTAGGCACTGTCCTCTGTGGGAAAGTGCTAGTTAGTTTGCTGTTTTCAGGACCACATGAAGAGGTGACACAAACTGTGGCTGCAGAGGCGTTCAAACAAGCCCTAATCTCCAAAGATCTGAAAAGAGCATTAAACCTGCTGGAGCTGTATGGACATGGCAGCAGCCAGGAGGGGGCGCTAAGAGACAGACTACTGGCCTGCGCTGCACTGGAAGGTAGGAGGGACTTTACTGTAAACTTATTTTGGAACAAGGAGTTCTAAGGGGTTTAGCTATTGCACATAGCATATTATATAATTAGGAAAGGGTTATTCTGTACATTAATAAGCACATCTCTATTATCAGTGTATGGGTATGCATATTTTTTCTTAGTACATATTTATACTTCCTCCTGTGGGCTCACCACCTGCAGAGGGGTTCATAGGGGGGGTCAGGTGCTATGAGTATTGGGCAGTAAACTGCCCCCGTGACCCAGCCGGATTAAGCGGGAGAAGATGGATGGATGGATATTTATACTTGTATAACAATTATCCCATAAACTTAACATATTTATTAGTAATTATGTATAAAAGATTAATCAAAAAATACAAATACTGTAATAATTATTGAAGCGAGTATCACATTTTAATTTAGAGCAAATCATTTTTAACTATACTTTTTGGAATTAGTCTCTACGTATGTAACATTGTATTTTTGCAGGAAAAACATGATTTGATTTTGATTTTTTTAATCAATGTTTTACAGAACTAAAACAAAACTAGACAAAAAATAAAATTAAATAAAACCCTCCCATGCCCAACCACTCTCTACACACATTTCACAAACATCATATAAGAAAAACAAAAAAAAAGGGGAAAAAAACCCCCACAAAAACATTCTAACTTGGCCGAGTATAACTAAGTTATTTCAAATTAAATTGTGATTAAATACCACTATAGAATAACTATTCATGTAAACATGTACTTTTCTTGCTTGGAATTCTCACATTAAGATCCATGCTATTATGTAATTTTTTGTTCATTCTTCAGATGGGGACAGTGGTATCGGTCACCTCCTCCGTGTTCAGGACCCTCACCTTCGAGCCTGTGTGACCCTAAAGTCCCTGGAGCGATGGCCTCTGACCTCCTGCCTGGAGCTGCTGGAGTTCTGCCTCAACGATGCCCTCACAGACCAACCCCTGAGAGCCCACCTAGAGCTCAAGAAGAAGGAGCTGGATATCTATCACTGGGTAATTCTGTGATCGTCTAACAAATAGCAATTCAGGTTAACTTTTTCTTGGGTACATACTAGTATATAGGAATAGGTTAGTACAAGGTGCATTGTGTGACTTTTTTGGTGCAGGGTCCATCAAATGCTTTTCTCCATAGTGATGTTATTGCTTTGTCTGGAATGTTTCACAGTGTGGTATTAAACCTTTCACTCATCACGGAGACTAAATTAGACCCTGCTCACAATCAGAATGCCCATTTTTCTATGTATTTTTGAGTGATAAAATCACTTGCAATTAAATAAATGTAAGGTATACTGTGGAACATTCTAGTCAGAACAATGACATATCCATAGAAACAAGTAGGTGACGAACCCCCAACCAAAAAGTCACACAGTGCAAGTTTAATGTTCGAACTATATACAACACCTGAGTTGCGAAATCTAAATTTAAAGTTATTTATTTAAGTTGTCAGCTTCACTTTATTTTGCATATATTTCAAAATTAGAGATATCAAGAATATTCAGTGAAATGATAATCATGATTATACTGTTCTCAATGTATCATGAGGAGTAAAACTTATAATTATGAGGACATTTTTGAAGTAAAAAAGTATCTTCAAGTTATTCTTCCAAAAAAAAATAAAATATACTGTGCTTTATTTGTCTTATTTCACATTAACATTTTACTTAATCATTCATATGGTTTACTATCATCTTAGAGTAGGTTTTAGAAGTCACCGTTAAAGCATTTGAGAAATTTTAGACAATACCGTAATTAACAAAATCTGACCATTAGCTTGAGCCAATCTTTGTGTAATCTATGATTACGACACATGGAAGAACAGTTATGAAATGGTGGAAATTGTGATTTCTGTCTTCTGCGTTTTAAATATTACACATTCATAGCAGGTAATGTCAGTTTGGATTAGTTTCCCATTTGTTATTCATTGCCTTTGAAACCTAATTATATAACTAACTGAATAACTTTTTTTTTTGCCAGATGTTGAATTTACAGCCACCTCTGCCCTGGGTGACATGGCAAAAGCTACGTGTCGAATCAAAAACAAACTCTGAGCTATTAATGTCTACCATGCTGGAGGCGAAGGTAATGTGCATCTAAAACTTAAAATACTGTGTAGTGTGTGTCATAAAATTATACTGTTATTATTATTTATTTATATTTTTTTGCAGGAGTTTGCCCTTTGTGAACAGTGGGTGGAGCTGTATTCTGTGTCTGACCAGCTGAAGCTAAAACTCACCACTGAACATTTACTGCATCTGTTGGAAAAGGGACAGACTGACGAAGCTTTTCAGGTCTTTATTACAGAAAAATATATACAGATTCTTGCATTTTAGAATATAAAATGATGACATGGGATATTTTTATCATTTTTGAAAAAACACTGAATAACTTTCTGGATATCCCCAAACATTACGATTGGCCTTTTGGTGTTTATTCATAACTATTCATTAATCTTTTGCTTCTTTGAACCTTTTTACAATTTAAAAATTAGCTAGAAATGTTGCATAACTTTGGCTTAAAAACTGAGTGGCTCATTGGTAACAACCTGAAGGTCAAAAGAGAGAGGTGCTATTTAAATCCAAAGCATTACTATTAATAATCTTTATTTAGCTTTCATTCAATAATAATAATAATAATACATTTTATTTTTTAGTGCCTTTGCAACACTCAAGGTCACCTTGTCGTAAAATCAGGGAACAAAACAGAAAAACGGGGTACAAAAATTAAAATGAGAATTAAAATGAAATGCTTTGAAAAGGTGTTTTTTTTAATGGGACGTACAACCTATAGACAAGACATTTCATACTTTGTACAGTAAAACAGACCATACAAGAATATGTTATCTGTCTATTACATCTGTATATTTGTAATCTCCATTATTATGTAGTACAAGGATTTAATTTTCTTTTGTTTCTCTTTCTGGTAGCTGCTAGAGGGCCTCTCAGACTACTCAGTGGGGCTGGAAGTGTGTGAACAGGCCCTGGATAAACGGCCCGGTTTGTCGGCCTGTCACTTTTTGGCCGATTACCTCATGCTGCATTTTGAGAGACAGGTGTCACCTGCCCGAAGACGGCACATACACGCCCTTCACCTGGGGTCAAAGGTGTGTTCACTGTCAGCATGCATGCATACGTTTCAATACTGTCACTGCTTTTCAGGTTACTGAGCTTGATGTACTATTGTTTCCAGGAATATCTATTTTCAGAACGGGGTTAAGAAGGATAGATAGGCCTTTATTATGGCCATGGGGTAATTATCTGCTCTTCTGCTCCTGACATGTTATCCTAAAGACACTAAAGGATGAGTCAAATACAGAGCTCAAATTCCCTACTGGGTCAATAAAGTGTAACTTAACATTGCATCATGCAAATACACTATGATTTTTGGGCCATTTTTAGTATTTCTGGCCTCTTATTCTGAATGTATGTATTTTTCACAATTGCAAAATTATGAAGACTACATTTTAGATTAGTGGGAAAGATTACATCTGTGATCCAGTACAGTCTTTTATTTTCTGTCCACGCAAACCTTTATACTGAATGCTGTCATATTTTCCGTATTGCCATTCCACTAGATACCCTTGACAGCAAAGACATGTCAAATCTTGTATACATTCACCTCTTAATTCTGAGTAAGGTTTAGCCCCCTATTATGCAAGAAAGAAGTCTCTCATCATTGTCTGCGAAACAAATGGCTGTGGTTGCTCAATAACTTTTCATTGTGTGATTCATTGACTTTTTTCCAAGAACCATTGAAAAAATTCTTAGTCTTTTAAATAGTCTTTCATGCAAGGCTATTGGTTAAGTGTGCGTTTTATTTAATTTTATTTAATAGATTGTTATATTCTGAAGTCCAAAAAAATTGAATGAAAACACCAAAATTCAATATTTCCATCTTATTCTGTCCACAGTAATGTAGTAATTGTAAAGTTTGGACCTTATGTTGGTTTGGCAAGATATCATCGAAAGTCACATAACTATTATTCTAATGTTAAAGGTCCTATGTTACACAAATTTGACTTGAAATTTGATTGTGGGAAACATACCTGGAGTTGTGTTTTGTTTAATTCGCACTTGTTTGATTAATCCTTTATTATTAGTCTGTCTACTTCTCTAAAACTCAAAATGCTTTGTTCCACCTTGTGATGTCATGAAGCGGGAGTTTTCAAGTTAACAGCTCCTTTTACCTATA
This sequence comes from Odontamblyopus rebecca, assembly GCA_030686955.1. Taxonomy (NCBI): domain Eukaryota; kingdom Metazoa; phylum Chordata; class Actinopteri; order Gobiiformes; family Gobiidae; genus Odontamblyopus; species Odontamblyopus rebecca. The sequence goes on along the minus strand of CM060670.1, from coordinate 15,287,413 downwards.
ATTCAGTTGAGAGTGGCAATTCCAGGGCTGAAATCATCCAAATGATTCTAGTGAAGGTGTATGAAGTTTAAAAACAATGTGGAGCACTTCATGCATCACCACATGACGTCACAATGTGAGTGTTTTCAGTTTGAGATAAGAACTCGGCCTAAATATGCTGAGGAAACAACATTATCACATAGATCAGAAAATAGCCTAATATGGGTCCTTTTAAATTATTTATCAATGTAGATTGTCTGCCTGCTGCTTAAATCAAAGTCTCAGCTAATTGAACTTCCAATTACCACAGAAAACTGGCTATATCTCTTAGGTGTAGGTCAGTGTGTGTATATGCAGTGTTTCTGGTAAATAAACAAATAAACCAAACTATAATGTATATTTTGTGTATTTTACTGCTTTGCTTTAGGTGTTACTGACCCTGCCCCCCGCTGCAAGACAGGACTACTTCCCTCTTCTTTCTGAGCCTCTGTTGATGCTGGAGCAGCTGCTGATGAACCTGAAAGTGGACTGGGCGAGGCTGGCTGTGGCTACGCTCAGGAGTTTTCTGGTGGGACAGGAGGCGGGATTCAGCATGGAACACATAGATGCGATTTTAGAAGAATACGCCTCCAAAGCTCTGGACTTCTCCTGTGCACCCAGCCAGAGATCACGGTCTGGTATGTGACAAAGCTAACACATTTAAACGTGTATAGTACTTTGTTATTGTGATTGTTTTGAAATGAATGATAGAGCTTGTTGCAAAATAAAAAGTTTTAGCACTGGTTGTGATGAGGTAAAATAATTATACAGTAGTAGAATGTGTATTATGGCATGATATTGTTCCAGTAAATGAAGACAGTGGTTTAAAGGGCCCATATTATGCACTTTTCTGGTCAATATGTTGTTTCTTCATCAAAACATGGACTTGTATTTTGTTTCATTCATACTGTACATACATACATACATTTAACACACAAATCCTGCATATTTAGGCTGAGTTCTTCTCTAAAACAGAAAACACTATGTTCCACCTTCTGTTGTCATGTGGTAATGCAGGAAGCACTCCACTGGGTTTTTAAACTCCACACCATTTTAGTAGAATAACTTGGATAATTTCAGTTCTGTAATTTACAATCTTTACTGAACAAAAGGTAAAAGGTAGCTGTTAACCTGAAAATTACTAATGACTAATAATAAAAGGTTAATCAAATATATGTGAATGAAATGAAACACAGCTCCGGGTATGTTTTTGTGGAGGTAACAACATTCTAACATGGCTTAAAGCTCACAAGAATTCATTCTATGTACCGGTTATATAGGATCTTTAAATTTATTACACTTTCTGTCATAAGGCTATTCAACTATAAAATGATTGTGGATGATACTGTGTTGTACAATCACACCAAAGTCTTAATGCCTCTAATGTGACACCATTAAGATAATACTAATGAACACTGCGTGGAACATTTCTTCCAACTTTTTTTTGTATGCTGTTCTTACTGCTAAATTTACAATATCTCGTGTGAGGTCAGATATTAAACAACATCATAATGACCGTGTGTGTATTTTCTTATAGACTCTGTGATAAGCCTCCAGGAAGGTCTGCTGCAGTGTCCAACTCAAGACACCAGCTCCTCCTCATCCAGCCGAATTGAATCCCCAACTGGTTCCACAAGTAAGAACATTTCCACATGTTTATGTAGACAAGACAAAACTATTAGCAGTGTTTCCCATTAATAGAGGAGACTACAATGGTCCCACAATAGTCTAATCTCCCCCCATAGTCTAAAAACTATCTGAGCAAAAAATGTGTAAAAAAAAAAGCTTGTATTGTTATCATAAACATATAGAAGTAACCGTTTCTAATCAGTGTTTTTTTTGTTCAGTAGAGGCAATAAGTGACAGTTATACACCAAAATCTAAAATGATTAAAATATGAATCTCTTGTGCCATTGTAGCCTTAGTGTAAACCTGTGGGAAACACTGTATTAGTATAATCTGTATTTTTTGATTAAATGCTAAAATATTAACTTGTGTACATAGACAGCACGCCAACTCACACACCCTACTCGAACAGCACAGAGAAGGACAGAGACAGGGCTTCAGTGGGTAAAAAGCGGCGCTTGTCGGTGAAGTTTCAGCCTCCGGAACAGCCTCCAGCTCAGAAAGACTGGGTCCCAGACACTCAGCACAGTGTCTGTATGGTCTGTCAGAGAGAGAGGTTTACTATGGTGAGTCCCAAATATATTTTACTCAAGTTACTCCAACCCTGATTTAGATTTATAGGGCCCTTATTACACTATTTTCTGATCCATGTTATAATGTTGTGTTCTCATCAAAAACATATCTGGAGATGAGTTTTGTTTCATTCACATATGTTAAACGCTCAAATCCTGCATATTTAGAGCCAACTTCTTCTCTCAAATGGAAAACACTTTGTTCCACCTTGTGACATCATGTGGTTTTTAAACTTCATTCGCCTCCACTGGAATTTCAGCCCTGGAATTACCAATCTCTACTGAACTAAAGGTAAAAGGCACCTGTTAACTTACAGCACTACAACTACATGACATCACAAGGTGGAACGGAGCATTTTGAGCTTTGACAGGATTATTCAAATGTGTGAACAAAACGAAACACAACTACAGGTAAGTTTTTGATGTGTTTATAACATGGCTTAAACCTCCCAAATATGTTTAATGCTTTTGGTATGTGCCCATAATATCATTAAAAATATTTATTTCTGCTCATCTTTAGTTCAACCGGAGGCATCACTGTCGGCGATGTGGGCGTTTGGTTTGTCAGGCCTGTTCTGAGAAGAAGATGAGCGTGGAAGGATGTCCCGGAGAGGAAGTCCGAGTCTGTGATCAGTGTTATGCCTTCTTTCACCCAGAGTAAGACACTACACCCTAGACTTATTGCATTGTATTCTAGTATTTTTAGACATTTATTAGGATAAATGTATATATTAGGATTATTTTAGATTACTTTGTGTTTGTCAATTGACCTACTTTTTGGGATACATAATTGTGTTTTTGTTTGCAGATCTGACGATGAGGAAGAACCAGATGAAGGTAAGTGTCTATGGCCATATAAAGCTCTATACATATATTTGATTCTTGCACACCCAGTCACACCTATTCCCAGTATATAACTGATCTATATGTAAATATGGCCACCTAAATGGTCACATGGTCATTTTATACACAATAATTAAGGTCTGGAATTGGGCCTGGGTAGTAAAATTTATTTTTGTGAGCTTAAGGAGACTTATTGTCAGTAATTCCATTAATGAGGCAACAATATTGTAACCATATTTTGTTGTTCATTTATGTTTTTTGTAGACCCCACCAGTCCCAGAGCCCCAGAGGAAGCTGTGGAAGGGACACTGCACCTTCCTGAAGTCACCCATCGACAAATCCAGCTGTGCACAAACCCTACAGAAAACCAACTGCTTAGAAGTGAATTTTACTTTGAACAGGTCTGCTGTAAAGTTAAACTCAAGATCTTATAAATCTGTAAATACTCTTAGGCTCACAGTATCAACCACACATTAACACAGTGTTCTTGCCAACTTTTTATTTTGCTGAAAAGTTCCAATTAATCATGTTATAGTACTTGTTCTGTCATCACAAATTTTGACTAATATTTGCATAAACTATAAAAATGTATAATAATCTTCTGTTGATCCCTGGACCTAGACTCTGGAACAAACTGCCCCCCGATATGCATGCCATCACAGACTTGTGTTTAAATCCAGACTCAAAATGTATATTCAGACTGGCTTTTAACACTCAGTAATGCAGTGACACTTTGCACAATTCATTATAAAACAAACAATGAAATAAATTGTTTTATTATTTTATTTCATTATTTCATTGTTTAATATTGTGTTGCACTTTGGTCACCTTGAGTGTTGTAAAGGACTCTAGAAAAAAAATTTGATTGAATGATTGATTATTGACTTCCTAGATTGAAAATGACATAAAAACATAGACCCTTTACCCAGTATATACTAAATCAAAATAAAACTAATGTACCTTCTATTCCTCCCCCTAGGCCCCATGTGCACCCCTCTGCGTGGCCATTTTGTCTCTACACAATGACCAAAAGTCCTGTGGTCACCAGCTCATCGCCCACTGCCGCTCCCTGTCCCGTAAACTGACCAACCCAGAGGTGGATGCGTGTCTCCTCACTGACATCATGAAGCAGCTCCTGTTCAGCGCAAAACTCATGTTCGTCAAGGTTGGACGGAGCCAGGACCTTGTCCTGTGTGACAGGTCCGTACTACAGACTTCTTGTTTATGGGTGCCATTTTGAGTACTTTTCACCATTCAAAAGATGGATTGCTTTGTTTTGAAGCAGTATATGGAATGGCAGCAAAAGTACTATTTTTTCACCCAAATATGACCCTGTGATAAATAAAGTGTGAGGCAATACCGGTACAAACAAAAAATGGTTTTGAAAACTGGCACCAAAAATATGTATAACTTTTAAAATAAGTAATTTTTTTAAAGTAATTTATTTATTTAGTAATAATTTGATACCTGGCTCGTGGTTTCCAACACAGATCTAAATAAAAGTTAGGTAGTCTCAGATAAACAAATGATAAACATGTTTGGCTTAACAAGATGGATTTTATGAGTGTCATTTAAAAAAAAAAAATGCTCTTGAACCAGGTATTTTTTAAGTACTAATTCCAAACTAATTGAGAGGTATTTTTGTTTTGCCTTTGAGGCAAACACTAAACCCGCCTTTTCCTCTGTGTGCATTTTCAATTGTTATTTGTTATGTGTTATGTTTTATTTTCTCATGCTAGGGCTGTAATTCAAAATGAACTGTAATAACCTTAACATGTGTTTATTCACAGCTACAACCTTTGCTAGATAAGGATCTGCTCTGTGCTGGTTAATGACATCCTATACTGTTTCTATTCTTTTCTGTGTCCAGTTACATAAGCAAGGTCGACGTACTGAAGATTCTGGTGATGGCCAATTATAAATATATTCCTTCATTGGACGACATTTTGGAGACTTCAGCAGTCACACGACTTCGTAACCAGCTGTTAGAGGCTGAGTACTACCAACTTGCAGTAGAGGTATGGCATTCAATGTCAGTGCATAGAGTTACCTTGCATTTTCTTGTTTTAAAATGGTCTGACCTGGATTAGCGTCTGTTTAGGTTATTACACAACCTTACTTCAAACTGACACCGGTCGGCCACCTAAAACAGGACTGAATGTTAACTTTGCTGGACCCCTGCCACATTGTTACTGTTTTGGAATCAACACGTTCTTGTTCTCAGGTTGTGTCTCCCCTGAAGCTTTCAGGTTATTTAAGGACTGAGTTTGTGTGTGTGTGGGTGTATACGTGTGCGTGCACCAGCCAGTTTGAAAAGGAATGCGGATGCTAATTAAATGTAAAACAATAAATTTTATTTTGTTATTGAATTTGAGAGGTTGCCAGACCTCACCACCATAAAGTAGGTCAAAATGTTTGTGTATTGCAGTACTTTTCTACCTCAATTTAACAATAAAGCCTCATTACTCATCATTTTCAAGTTGCCTTTTATATTGGATTGTACTTAAAATAAAGATGCATCCTTTAACTTTTGTGGTGAAAAGTCTGTCACCTCCTTGTCTCCATGGAGATGTTCTTGGTTTGCCTTAAATGTTCCACAGTATGGCTTTACACTTGTCTATGTCCATGGAGACAAACATGTGATCTGGCAAAGTTACAAAATCTGTGGAGAGGCACCCCAGCTCATGTTCCTTTGGGTATTTTTTTAGCTTTAACACCTCTAATTGAATAAATGCAAGATGGATACGTTTAATGGGATACTGTGGAACTTCCATCCCAAGCAATAGCATTGGACCCCACAGACCTGAAAAGTTATAATATAATATCAAAGTTTGTATCAGGCTTGACATTTGATTAGGAACAGCAATTAGTTTTGAATTGGAGTTTTGAGTGAATCAAGAATCAATAATAATTAAATAAAAATCATAAAATTGCAATATTCGTTTTCTATTTGTCTGTCAGGTTTCAACCAAGAGTGGGCTAGACCCCAGTGGAGTGTGGCAGGCCTGGGGCATGGCCTGTTTGAAGGCGGGAAACCTCTCTGGAGCCAGGGAGAAGTTCACCCGCTGCCTGAAGCCCCCCGTGGATCGAAACCAGCTCAACCAGGGCCCACTTCTGCTACAGGAGATCATACAGCATCTAGAGACCAGTGTTCGGCCTGCTACAACTACTGTAAGACCACCAGAACAAGCTATTTAACATAAAGGCTGGAAAATAAGCACTACCTGTACCTTTCCTTGTATTTATTTCAATACAGATGTTGTTATTTCCCCAAAATTCCTTGAAAAACATGCATTCTTACTGTGAGCCCTCCACCTGTAACTTTGCACACTGTTGCATCACCCCCTTGCCATGCTGTGGAACATTTTAGTGATGGCATTAACATCTCCACCAGAAAAATGATATTACGATCCTTTAAAGCCAGTCTATTTATTATAAAAACTGTATATCTAGGTACAGAACTGATCTATAAACTATCTCAGATAAGGTTGTTAATGTTAGTGTGCATCCAAAATTACCAGACAAATTTAAAAGCACAATACTTCTGTAAAATGCTTTCAAAAGTGTATTACAAGGTCGACTGCAGTCTAGATTGTGTTATATAATAAAGCAGCTGTAGTGTGCCACCCAGGCCTCAGTCAGAATGAGCTGGGTGTTTCTCACAGTCACATGACACCATCTATAAATCACCCCTGTGTCTGTGCTGTGAAACTGAAGGTGCCTTTGTCTAATGCTCTGAAGGAAATGGCGCTAAAGCCCATAAAATGTGAAGAATTTTTTAAGTTTTGAGTTGATGCCTATCTGGTGGGTTCCAGCACAGATCGAAATAACAGTTAGGTAGTCTGAAACAAAGGATAAACAACTGGTTTGGCTTAAAAATGGGGTTTATGAATGTCATCTTAAAAAAAAAAAAAAAAAATGCTACGTATATTGATTAACAGAGGCAAAGCTGAAGTGAAATGGAAGCGAAAATGGCTTTGTCTAACACCCTGAATCTGTCTGGGGACTGCAGGTGAAAAATAGCCTTTGGGCTAACCCTGGCATATTTACAGAAATGTTTATTAATATGCGCTGTCCCTGAAATAAATAAATAAATAAATAAATGAAGGACATAGTGATAAAGCCTTATGCAGGTGCACTGTGTAATCTTTCTGGTAGAGTGTTTGCCATCTGCTTGTCTCCATGCAGATGTTGTTCCTTTGTTTGGACTGAGTATTTATTTTGGATAGCCTCTTGAGATGCATTATCTCTTTTTCAAGGGAGTCAAGAATGTTTCACAGTATGCCTTAAACCTTACGTATCAGGCATTTATTCAGTTACAGGTGTTTGAGTTCTTATTGTTAGCAAGCTTGCCTTTCCACAGATCTATCCTGTAGCCTGGTGGCATAATCTTGTCTCGAGTTACATAATGCAGAGATTATAAGACATTAATATCTGAACTACTGAACTAATTGTGCATGCATCTAGGGTGTAGATATTAAATAGGACCTTTCCCCAAATGCCTCTGCTCAAGTGGCGTGTAATCGAACACTAAAGAATTACGTAACAGAAAACGGTGGGATACATTCAAATTTAGCTTATGTAACATGCAAGATTTAGGACCAGTAATTTGTCAGTGTGATTTGTAATGAAACCGGAGCTGTGGTAATGTTAGCACTGTCACCTAGCAACAAGAATGTGGCAGACCTTTCTATGTGGCCGTTTGCCCATTTACCCTGTGTCTGTGTGGGTTGGGCTGGAGTAGAGCCTCCAGACACAACACTGCTATTTCAAGTTGCATTGTGCCATGTATGGTGAGAACAAAATGCCCCTCTGGTAAAATAAAGCCTTACTTTTCTTTTTTCCCCATTATTATTATTATTTTATCAATCCTCTCTCAGTGGATTCACTTGTTTTGGGAGATGAGTTCAATGTGCATGCAAAATTGTGATTAATAAAGATGAAATTTTTAGGAATAATTATATCTAAAATAAATAAAATACAAACTTTGCGAGTAACAGTAGAAGTATATTCTGGGCCATATCAGAAATGAGTCTAAAGTGGGGCTAAACTTGGTTTAAACATGCACTAGAACAGGACCAAACCAGAACTTGAACAGGATCAAACCAGAGCTACCTCAGGCCAAATGTGATTTCAAACCAGGAGCATTCCAGGAAAAGACCTGTAAAGCTTATGCATTCAAGTTTATTACAAGCTATTACTATTTATTACAACCTTAAGGCTCTGCAATATCCTACTTTTAAAGGTGCACTATGTAACTTTTTGAATAGGGGTTTGTCACCTGCTTGTTTCTATGGATATGTCATTGCTCTGCCTGGAACGTATGACATAAAACACCTCTATCTTACATTTATTAAACTACAGGTGGTTTTATAGCTCACAAAATACAGAGAAAAAACAGACATTCTGACTATGAGCAGGGTTGCCTCTCCACAGATCTGACCTGTAGCTTGATCTGGTTTGGTGTCCATGAAGGTAGAAGGGTTCATTACCACACTGTGAAACATTTCCACTGAGAAAAGCTTCTGACGGACCCTATACCAGAAAAGCTGCACAATGCACCTTTAAATAACCAGTTATCTTATTCTGACATAATGTATTTTCTTGTTCTTCAGTCTTTTGTTGAGGATATTTTGACGTCTTTGTATGAGCTGGAGGAGGCCCTGAGTGAGAGTGGTCCCATTGAGCGATCAGATGGACAGAAGCGAAGCAGTTCATTTCACCAGGAGAGTCTGTTTTACCTGAACACGTATGGTACCCACCTCGCTCTCATCAGCTTCTACATGCGCCACGACTGCCTGCTGGAGGCGCTCAAATACCTGCTCAACAAGGTCAGGATCTGCATGTACATTCAATCATGTCAGTATAGGATATACATGTTTAAAAGGAATTACCAGTACATTAATTTATGTAGCTGTAGAAATTGAGTTAAAGGAGATCTCCGGCACATTTGAAGCTAAAGTTGCTAGAAAGTTGCTAGAGGTGGTCGAATACTGTCAGCAGCCAAAAACGGCACAGATCAGTGTTGCCTCGGTGGAGATTTCGCTGTGGCAATGAGTCTGTCAAGGCACCAAACTAGCGTAGTGATGGGGGCAAGTTCTTAACTTTCACGTACAATTTTGCCAATTTGCTTCACACTGAAGAAGCATAACACCACTTTCTAACCCAGTTTATGACATAGCCACGAGTCTAACAAACAAAACGCTATGCCTGGTGTTCACTCATTAGTGGTTTGGAAACGTTATGAAACTGGCGGGTATTAGCCACTTGCCGCTGCTGGAGTATCTCTTCCTGCAACAACGAACTCGTACGTGATTTCAGAGCGAGAGTTCAGCTTGGGATCAGAACAGAAGGATAGACTGCAAAAGCTAGAAAGCACTACTTAATGCCTATCCATGTTGTTACATGCTCTGCCATATGGTGGTGATGATTTAAATACTTCACTCGTAAATGGGAATCAAAACGACATCGGCGATAGAGTCTTTTGGGCTTGTGCATGCGCAGTGGGAAATCAACAAAGGTAAGGCTAAGGCTGCTTATAAAGTTGTTCTATAACATTTCCAGACCACTAATGAGTGAGTAAGCTTGGCAGAGCGTTTTGTTTGTCAGACTCGTGGCTATGTCGTAAACTGGGTTAGAAAGGGGTCTTGCGCTTCTTCAGTGTGAAGCAAATTGGCGCAATTAAATGTTATTATTATTTACATATCTTTCAAATTGTCTGTGGTTAAGAGCGATTTTATGCCACACCCGTTTTCACTCTAAGAATTCTTTTATTGCCATTCTTTGCATTGCATTGTAGAAGAGTGCATGTAAGGGTTTGTGAGTGTCCAAAAAGGTGATTTAAAGGTGTGCTATGTAACATTACTGGTATTTACTGCTATTGCAGTGGATGTTCCAAAATATGGCAGTAAACTTGATAAAATAATGTTCTTGCATTGCTGTTACTAAAAAGAAATACACTTGTCTTCATTGAGATAGATATGTTTAATGCCATAGTGTGTGGAACTTTACAGAATGGAGCCTCAAGTATGTTTTATCCTCAAAAACACACTATCTAATTCAATAATTCTGGGTTTCTGTATTTGTTAACTTGCTCAGGAATGCCCAGATGAGGTGTTTCTGGAGGGAGTTCTACAGCCCAGTTTGGAGCAGGGGCGACTTGGATCTCTGGAGGAAGTTTTGGAAAAGCTGGACCCAGGTTTAGAAACATGCAGCCGGTACCTTATCGCCTCTTGTCAACTCATGCAACGCAGAGGACACTTTCACACTCTGTACCGACTACAGCAGTTTATGATGGTGACAATATTTTGCTCTTATGACACTGGAAATCTTGGCAATGCATTTTAAGCCTTATGTAACCAAGGAGGTAACATTTGGTCATTTATTTGTTCAGGATCACGTGCGAGCTGCCATGACTTGCATTCATTTCTTCACACATGGAGCCAGTTCATACCATCAGCTCGGAGAACAACAGGTGCATCATCTGCTAAGTATTACAATACAGGGAGACAACTGCTAGGTTAAAATATATTGTGGTAGGTTTGATAAGCCAAGGACAGGAAAACATATTACTTATAGATGTAGCTTTTCCCTACTCTTCAAAGCATCTATTCTACAAGCAGTATTTGGTGTTTGGTGGCCGCGCATTTGAAAGCAACTGTAATGGGAAAAATAGAGCGGTTAAAGATTAAATATGGGCAATAAGCAATATTTATGCTCACATTATAAGAGAATAAATGATTAAAATGAAAATTATGAGTGCCACCAATAGACCCCCTGGCAAATAAGTAAAAACTGTAATGAAGTAAAGTAAATGATCATCTCTCAATTATCTCTATGTAAATTATTGCAAGTCTCTGTCCTTTGGTGTTAGAAATGATGATTGAGGAACACAAAGCTTATTACTTGTTTACTTATAGCTTCTGTTGGCATTTATTTTTACAGGTATCTTTTAAATTGCATTCAAAATAATAGTGTCTATGAGTCTATGGTGGCAGATTTTTTTTGTGTTAATCTTCTCATGCAATTTGTAGAGGATAAATGCCACTTCCTCCTCACTTCACTGCCTATATTTAATATTTTTTGACCAGTGTAGTCAATTGTATATGTTTATGATTATAGAATAAGCAACCAAGTCTAATTTGTTATGTCAATATGTAGTTATATTTAGACTATGGGAGAGAATTGTAGAATTAGTTCTTTGTAATTTTTTTATTTATGAGAAATACTGACTCATTTCTTTATTATTTCTATTCTCAGAGCTGGTTGGTTAAAGCCAAAGATCATCTAAAGACATATCTCCAGGAGCAGCAGGGCAGAGGAGTGGGCCGGAGAAGATCTCAAGTCAATTCCTTCAGAAAAACTATGTCCGCTAGTGACGTTTCAAGGTTAGAAATGATCCTCACTAAATTCAAAACTATGAAATCTAAAAACAATAGAAGTCAAAGTTTTTTTTTGTTTTTTTTTAGGCATATGAATACAATTGAGCTCCAGTTGGAGGTGACCCGGTTTCTTCATCGCTGTGAGACAAAAACACAACAAACCAGCACGTTATCAGCTAAATCTGGATCATACTCTCTCCCTACACTTTTCGGAGGAAGTGCAATGAAGATCGATGTTGCATGCAAGGTTTGATGGTTTCTAATAATACAGATTAATGTGCAGTACTTGGTTTATTATGTCTAAAGTTATATTATTGTCTGTTTTTTTGTTTTGTTTTTTTTGTCAATATTTTTATGTGTTTAAATACGATGTTTCTATATTTACAGGTGATGCTTGGTGGAAAAAATATAGAAGAGGGTTTTGGCATTGCATACAGAGTTATACAGGTAGGCAGCTATAACTAAACACTATTAACACATTTTTAAATCTGTATCTAAACTAACCATAAGGTGTGAACAAGCCAGCAAACAAAAGACATACAGTAGCAAGGTGGAATAGAATGTTTTCAGTCTGAGAGAAGAACTCACCCTTCATATGCAGGGTTTGTGTATTAAACATGTGTGAATGAAATAAGACACAGCTCTAAATGTTATGACAGAGATCAGAAAACAGTGTGGTGTGGGCCCTTTAAGCTTACTAAATGCAGATAAATCATTGCACTATTTTTTTCTGTTACCTGACCGAATTTTCTATTGTATCCCTACATTATTACACAAATTTAATTTCACTAGCAAGGACCACGGCAACAGCACACGGAGAGAGTTTATTATAGGGAGACGAGGTGGGTCGGCTGGGTTGAGACTCTAGGGTGGGCGTTTGGTCTCAATCTTCACATGGCCCAACACGGGACCCCCCTCATAGGCGTCTTATGTGTGGAAGACAAACAGATATGGGTTGGGAGGGTGTGGTCGAGTTATTTGGGACAAACTGGGTTTCCAGGTTAGGCTGCTACAAAAAGACTTCTGGGAAATTGAGGTGTGGTAGAAGTGAGCTGTGATTCGCCGGAGAGGAGGAGAGGGCGGTTGATACGTGGTCCTGCTCCTGAACCTAAGTCAATCATATTAACTACATATTTTATACTGAATAGTATTTTATTCTACATACACATTATTATTACTTTTTTTTTTCATCTGATCTCATAAAAGTAAGTTAAATTAAAAACTTGGCTTGCATTATAATGAAGTGAAAAGCTATCAATAAATCAAAACTGGTCCCATAACAATTACACAGTTTTACCATTAAATTGAAAATGCTAATACTTGCGTAATTCTATTTAATATAATTAGTTGCTTTTTCCTTCCACATACTGGTAATTAACAATTTCTCATGTCACTTTTTTCTTATGTAATTTTCAGGATTTCCAGTTGGAGGCCCAGTCTGTCTACACGCGGGCTGGTCAGCTGCTCATTCGACAAAGGAAATACTCTGCAGTGAAGCAACTCCTGAAGTGTGTTGGAGAATCAGGAACGGCCACAAAAAGCGACTGTGACTCCCTCCTCCTCAGCTGTGTGTCCAGCGCTGACAAAGCCCCGGGCGATGTGAGGAAAATTACATAATAAATAATATATATAATATTATATATATAAATTATATATATATATATATATATATATATATATATATATATATATATATATATATATATATTTATATATATATATATATATATATATATATATATATTTATATATATATATATATATATATATAATTTATATATATATATAATTTATATATAATTTATATATATGACATATTCCAGTGTGTGTGATTCTGTGATTTTTATGAATTTTATCAACACCAGGCAAAAGAGCTGGAAAGTCTCATACTGGAGATCAAGAGCACAGAAAACAAGGTATGTTTGTGTGGGTACTATACAGTACAGATTTTACATATATGTACATATGTTCAAATATATTTATTTTTTATTTCATTTGACTGAAAATTGTAACAAAGCCCTCTGTCCTCTGTTGGAAGAGGCCAAGGCAATGCTTTCCGAGAATATTTAAAATTATGTATGTAATTTTACACCTTGCTGTTAAATCCACATTGTAAAAATACTTAATTGAGTTGACTATAGTTTGCTATATCGCTTTTTGGTGTTTTATTACTAGTTGCCACAGAGGGGCAGCAATAACTGTAGTAGTAGTAGTAGTAGTAGTAGTAGTAGTAGTCGTAGTCGTAGTCGTAGTCGTAGTCAATTCCTTCACATGTACAAGACATACAAAGCAATCGAAATTGGACCTGTCACCCCGTCCGTACATTATAACATACAAAAAACAATATTACATGGGGAAGACAATACGGACCGGACAGGAAGACGGGTAGCAGACAGAAATAACCCCCCAAAAAAACAGCATCACATGAGGACAGTGGGAGAAGAAAAAAAAAAGAGAACCGCCCCCAGACCATGCTCCTTACGGGCCATCGTATGGAATGAGTACACAAAATAAAATAAAAAACACTTCCGAGCATCAGCAACATAGTCAAAACACAGTACAAACATTCCACAGGACCAGCAACAGGGTAGGGGAGGGTGTGGAGGAAGTCCAACGTCGGCAAGCAGCCATCCGGATCCTGCAGCCCTGACGGTGCTGGATGCAACAGACCCTCCCACCCGGTTGGGGGTACGAAGCTGCGAGGGGTTGGGGAGGGGCCAGGCTCCCTCCGCTGTATTCTCAGGGCGATTTGGCCAAAACATAAGATTGGGTTGTTTTGGTTTTAGAGTGAGCAGCTGCATCCAATTTCCACAACACTGCTCTTCCATTGTCCACTGTCCATTGGTCTTCAAGGTCATTTCAATACAGAATTCCAAGTTTCCTCCAGATTTTATCCAAAAATTGCGATTTAGAGCTGCCATGTCCAAACATGCCCATCAGTGGTCAGTGACCGTGACCCCAGCCTATAGTCACAAAGTTTGAGTACTCTGCCCCTCACTCCAATTTCTGGGCAGGCAAGTGGGGCTTTGAAAAGCTGCCTCAGTATTTGGATTTTCGGAAAATCAGGTCCAAGCGTAAATTCCAGTGTGCAAAGTCCTGTAATCCTGGTTCCGAATAGATAGATCCTCTGTGTCCAAAGAACATGCATGTTCGCCTGACCCTGCTTGTCTTGTTAAAGTGTCAATTTTGTTAAAAGACCAATTTATCAAATCTATAGTTAATTTAGTTTTGGAGAGTAAAGCGGAGAGAGTCGAGGAATAAGACACATTAGACAAGATGAGACATAGAAACAAAGCAGGAAAGATAAGGGGCAGGAGAGGAGAGAAAGAGCGTCCACCCTCTCCAAGACCCAGAAAAAGAACTGTAGTAGTACAAGTTGTCATTGTGGCCATAGGTGAGAACTTCACCCACCTTGTTTAGCAATAAGCAATTAATTCATTAAAGTTATTTTTTCTTTTTTCTTGTGTTCAGATCAGAGCGTACCTGTCGTGCAGTAAGTTGCGGCCAGCGTATCTTTTGGCGGTGAAGCTCGACTCGAGCCGTGCGGGGAACCTGGTGCAGGACGTCCTCCAGGCGGCAGAGGAGGCCAAGGACTCTGTGATGATAAACATTTGTCAACAGTGGCTTTCAGAGCACCTCAAGACTCCCACACAACAACGTCAAGGACGAACCAACGCCAGGTGAAAGGAACAGACCAGACGGTGAACCAGATGTGAATGATTAAACTGGATAGAAGTCATAACAAGCCCAGAAATGCTAACGTTGCCATTTTTTTCTAATGCTTAAATATGGCTGGATTGGAATAGGATTACAAATATTTTTAGCTCTCTTTGACAGTCAAGGATCTGTTGAGACCTCTACACATTTGACGTGAAAACCATGCAAAAAGAATACTACATACATTGTTTGGCTTTATCTTACCTGCCCATTACAGCAAATAACTATTCTCCTTGTCTTCAGTTACTTACATTTCTTCGTTGTTTTTATGTCAGATGCCCTTTCTGCTGCAACCCTCTGTTTATCGGGGCTTAAGTAATTTGAGTTCCCCTCTGTGTTAGACCTTTACTTCACATGAGGATTTAAAATGTATAATATCACCAAACTGTTATAATTAACATTGTTTTATTTAACTTTGTTGTTCCTTAATAATGAATACACAAATACACTTAATTAGGTGCTAATTGGCAAGCATGGGGTGCTCAAGAAAATTTTATATTTGTAACCAACTATTAGAATTGGTTACTCTAAAACTATGTAAAAAAAAAAAAAAAAAAAAAATCACCACAGTGCTTTACACAAAGTTAAAAGAAAGAAAATGTTACAAAAAACAGAACTGAGTTTATTGTACAAATTTGTGCTACCTCAGTCAAAAGGGAAAAGCAGAAATGTAACAAAAGTTCATGTCTTTTATGTCTTTGTCTCTTTATCCGTAGCTGTTTTTTATAAATTGTATGAAGTTGTGAACATGTCCTGATCCAGACCTCAACCTAAACTTAACTTTTGCCTTGTGTCTCTGGTTTCTGAGGTTGTTTACCATTTTAGCTTTTCACATTTTATCACACATTGTTATCAGTATTTTTCCTCTTTGCCAACCTCACTGTAAAAAATATTTAAGGGCATTTTCTTTTTTCACATGCTATGGTGAGATACTAAAGGGATGTCACACAATTCAACTAGTGTTTTTAGGTTATTTTTAATGTTTTCTTTGGGAAAACTGAAATCATTTTGAGTGGTAACCCTAAATGTCATGTTATGTGTAATTATATTAAGAAAAGGGAAAATGTGCCCAATGTTTCTTGTTCAAATGTATTGTCTAATACCTGAAGTTAAGTAAGTTACCTTTTAAAAATCTTGTGTAGCATTTAGATTAATTATTATATTATTTACATTTAAAATGGTGGTTCACAATTGGTGGGTCTTATCCTGAAGTAACACCATAGAGAATTTAACTTTTTCAGCATATTTGAAGTTTAAATATTGTTTTAATGATTCTCACTTGGTGAACCTGTTTTTAAAATAAGTGTGCCAAAAATGTACAAAAGGAATAATAGTTCTGTGATATGTGGTTTATATTAAAAATAAATGTATAGCAATTTTTAATAATTAGGGATGCACTGATCTAGCTTTTTCTGTTTCGATATTGATGTCGATACTTTGCTGATACTTTGACTTTAAGTATGTACCAATATCAACCCATACCAGTGCAGAGACTGAAAACATTATTTCCTTTACAGAGAAATGGCGTATGGCAAAAATGATCCAAGTGCAACTACAGAACAGCTTTGTAAAATATTAAAAGGTGTTTTGAGCCAACATTGTCCAGTAAATCATCTTACTACATCAGTTTATAGACCGTAATGGGATCATCTGAACCGATATCTGATCCATCAAAAAAAGAAACCCACCACTTGTTAACCACTATTTAAAATTACTCACCGGTTTATCCATATTCTGTTTAAAACTATTTTGAAATCCTAAATCAGAAGACATCATGAGACTGAAAAGCTAGTCTGAGACGCACCCTGACATGTTTGCACTCTGATCTTTGTGACTGTTGTCTCATCACTGCCGCACTTTATACTTTATTAAATTACTGGACAAATGGGCAGAGAATAATGCTTTTCAATTGGAATTAATCTTTTCCTGTGTAAATTAAAATGTAATTAAATAATAGATATCAAATGTCTTTTTTTCCAATTTGCCTTGACATCAAGTGTGATTTATTTGACAAAGTTCTTAAAAGTTTAAATGTTAATTCTTCTTAATTATCAGTGGTAAGGTTGAAGTAATAGTTATAGTAAGTACTTTCTAAATAAGTAACAAATGCATTTTCTAAAAGATAAGAAAAATTGGAACTTTGTGTTTTCTTCCGCTAAGACACGTTGTAATGTGTGAGGCAAGGAAAATGCCCCCTCATCTCTGTTAATGGTCCATGTTCCCTGCTTCCTGATTTTAATAGCCTCTCGTATCCAAGAACACAAAGTCCCTAAATAAAAAGAAGACAAAATTAATTTTATAAATACTGAGAAACAATTTCAAATACCTCAGCTGGTCTTATGATCCTTTGGTTAAAACAATACCATCTAAAAAAACAACAACTTAGTAGTAATAGTCCATTTTATTTACATCAATGTAAACATTCAACTCTGAATATGAATGGAAATGTAGTAAAGGCATGAGATTTTGTATAAAACACTGAATAGAAACTTGGCAACTTTTGTACTGAATGTGTGAGCGCGAAAACCATGAGAACAGTGCTCCTGCTTTGGGGATGTGTTAATTTTGGCAACGGGAATAATATATAGCAATGGCACAATCTTATTATTCTAGGTAACTTATTTTAAATACAAACTCTATGTGAGGAATAGCTTAATGTTATGGTGCTATAGTCTAACTTAACAAAGAGCAGTTGCAACATTCTTGATTTGGAGAAGCAAACACACTGAAGATGTTCAACAGAGCCCTATATTTTTAATCTTTGATCCAACATGTCTGTATGTGTGTAAGTGGTACATTATTTAGGTTTCCATTTGATGCAGTCTGCTTCTCCAAATCATAAGCAACCTCACTTTACATACAACTTATGTGTAACAACAGAAGTGTCCAGACCTTTGTCGTTTAAGACCACAAAATGAGAATTACGGCAACAATTTGATTTCACCTCAGATCGTTTACACATATCTCTACAGTGGCACATACTCCTCCAAAGTGCAGGGAATATGACAGTATTAATTGTCACATTGAAATAAAATTGAGTCTTTATTTCAGGGGTGGCACCAGACATTTTTGGTTGGGGAGCTATGGGGGTGCACACTTAACATATAAATATAGGGCCCCCTAACTCTGCCATATTTGCTTTCCTGTTTTGAACAACTTTAAATGTAGCCCTCCAGTAGCCCCTGTAGTGACTTATAAACCTAATATGTAATTACATTTTATTATAGTCTCATTTTGAACTCTGTGATTACCATTTGAGCATTTTTAGTTGAGAATGAAGGTCCTATGAAAATGGGGCAAAAAAAATGGGGCAAAAATCTTTGATGGACTTATGGGGGGCAGTCTAGACACATTGTTCTACATACTGCACCATCTAATCTCTAAAGAAATTATATGAATTGATTGGAATTTCAAACCATTTCAAACTCATGTCTATCCTTCAAATGAGGACCATCTTGACAAAATGTTACGGGATTTATACAGTTACTGAGACTATAGAGCAGACATGTCCAAACTATGGCTCGGGGGCCAAATGTGGCCCTCAGGCTTCCAGGTGAATTGACCCATACTACCCCAAGTAGTACTTTTTACTGCATGTTTTTGAAATCTACCTTGATCAAGCAAATGTAATGTGTCCTTTTGAGGGCCTGAGCATAAACAAAGGTCCAGTGGATCATTCAGACCCGTTATAAATGCACATATTTGTATTATTTACTGTTTTCACCACCAGTCTATGACCCTCGATCGGCCCTCACGCCGCTCTGTGTTTTAATATGTGGCCCTCGATGAAAAATGTTTGGACACCCCTGCTATAGAGCCCCAGGACCTAAAGGTGACTTAAGAGTAAGAGTTAAGAGCACATCTGTAAATCATCACTGCTTCTAGAAATAGTATTGATACTTTGCAGTGAATCATGCTGTAGGGGGTGTTCTACATATATCTCTACTGGCTGAATGTTCGGCATTTACCATGGTGACATAATGCACACATTAGCAAACACAGACAAAAAAAAAGTTTTAAGATCTCAAGGAAAATTCAAGAAAATAAACATATCTTCAGAAGCCTGTGATCAATACGAGAGTTCATGGTCCTGTTTAGGAGCTTGAGTTTCAACCAAAAGGGCAGAGTGATTAACTGTAAAAACTGTGGGTTATGCTTGTGACTGTAATTTTATGTGTGAGAGACTTGTTTAGCAGCACAAATCATCTGACTTGGTGCAGTTCCAACAAAGAGCAGTGCTTTCATTTAGCTTCACACCCCCAAGAAACAATGAAATTATCTGCAAAGTATCAATATCAAAGACTCAGCGAAAGTAATAAACACGAAGAATTAAGATTTCACAATGCTCCTAAATTTAGCTTTCAACATGTGGAAACCATAAACAAAAAGGTCTGAACACTCCTTAGCTTTGACAATACTTAAGCAGTTATTACTGAAGCTAATATAGTCATTTCTTATTTCTACAATATGGCATCTTTGAGTGTCTTTATCTTAGTAAAATGCTAGCAGGTAATTTAGCTCAAGCTTATAATGCGCGAGGAAAGGACTGAATCAAAATACAGTATGCTGGTTGTTTACCCTGGTTTAACCCTTCACAGTATCCTACAGCAGTACACGAGAAGTTGCTTTTTGCCTACATTGTATTCACATTTTTCACAAAAATATATAGTTATAAAGTTGTTTGTTACAGAATAATACTGTCAAGTGAGGTTGGCTTTTTGCCTGTTGTTGTGCAAGACACCCCCAAGTATTACTACAGTACTGTGCAAAAGTCTTAAAAAGCAAAATGTTTAGTAATGTACAATACATGAAACACAAAAATAAAATGGATTGAACAGTGCCCAGACATGGTCTCCAACTCAAAGATTTTCCATTAAATCTTCCAGTAAATGCTTTTTAAATGACACAAAAAACCCTAAAGTCTTGATAATGATAATCAATATAAACAAATGATAAGTTCTTTAAACAAGTGAGTTTGGTGTACAGGTCCATATCTCAAAATATGATATAAGAATCCCTTAAAACATAATTTTAATCAATACCAACATTAATCATTTTCCCTATGGCACACACTGTCTATGTCCATAAAGAAAAGCAGGTCACCAGACCAAATTACAGGTCAGATCTTTGGAAAGGCGAGCCCACTCACCTTAGGAATGCATGTTATTTCATTGTGTTTCTTTTAATAATACTTATAAAAATACTTGCAATTGAAATAATGCAAGAGAGATAAGTTTTATACTATACTGTGGAACACTCCAGGCAAAGCACAAACATCTCCATGGAGACAAGAAAATGTCAGACCCCCTGACTAGAAAAGTTACATAGTGTATCTTTAAACTTTTGCACAGTGCTGTATATCTAAGTACTTACAGCAATATCACACAAAATAAGCAAATTCACATTATCGTACAGCTTGTAACCTGGATATAAAGATTGTATTCAAAGTCTGATGAGGACAAATCAGATAAAACAATTGAGATAGATCATAGTTTGAAGGTTAAGCCCTCCTTTTGGATCTAAGATAGGTATACAGTATATTTATTATAAAAATCAGTCCCATTCGATGCCAAGGAGCTCACAGCTGGCCTCCCAGAGTCTGCGGGCCGTCTCTTCACTTCTACCCTGGGGAGCGACGAAGGCAGGGGCGCAGTCACTGGAACAGAACAAAATCAGATTAAAAAGTAATGATGCGGTTGGACTTACAACACTGGAAAGTACGACATGCGTAGAAGTGCATTTTTAGTGAATTACAAAGAACAGTGAGTTTTTGAGTTATAAAAATGAACAAATATTTAAGATTTTATTAATGTGTTTCAGCTTCAAGTTTTAAGCAACATTTTGAGGACTTTTCCATATTAAAAGATACAATATTTTGTTTTATATTGCATTGTCTGCCATGGCAACTGTCCACATTTTCTTCATTCTGAAACCCAGGGATAAGTGGTTTACATATTCTGGAAATATAAAATAAATACATAATGTAAAACTGTTGAATTGTCACGTTTTAAACTACTGACATGATCCATAACTCAGACATACATACAACAGACAATGTGTAGACAAGAAAGCAATGCCACCAGACCAAGTTATTGGTCAGATCTGTGGAGAGGTGACCCTGCTCACAGTAAAAATGCATGTTTTTCAATGTAAATTACTACAGTGAAACATCTGTAAATGATAAATAAAGGAAGCATAAGTTTGACGCAAAGTAGGCAAAGCAATGACATCTCCATGGAGACGGGCTATTGGAAGTTTTACACCTTCACCTTTAATCTTCAGCATTAAGAAATGACAAAACCTGACATAACTTTATATTTATACAACTTGCAAGGAACTTTTATTTTTTTAATTTTATTCTGATTTGACCGTACTCGTCATCCATCATGAAGCAAACTTGTACATTTAAAGGTGCATTCTGTGACTTTTCTGGTGGAGAGTCTGTCTAATGCTTTTCTCTATAGATATGTTATTGCTTTGTCTGAAATGTTTCACAGGATGGCATTAAAACTTCTATCATCATGGAGACCAAACCAGGCTGAGTTTCGTGTCCGATCTCTGCAGAGGCAATCCCTCTCATAGTCACAGTTTTTTTCTAGGTATTTTTGAGCAATAAAACCACCTGTAATTGAATACATGTAAGGGAAATCTGCTTAATGTCATATTGTGGAACATTCCAGGCAGAGCAATGATATATAGATATATATCCATAGAAACAAGTAAATGATGGGCCCCCAACCAAAAAGTTACACAGTGCACTATTAAGTTCTCAGTTTTATCACCATAAGGCAAGGCAAGTTTATTTGTATAGCACAATTCGTACACAAAGTAATTCAAAGTGCTTCACAGAATAAGAAATACATTAAAATCAGGGAGACTGTTCCAGGTTTTAGCTGCATGAGTCTGAAATGCTGACTCCCCGAGTTTAGTCCTGACTCTGGGCACCAGCAGGAAGCTGGTCCCTGAGGTCCTCAGAGTGCAGATGGTTCATACGGCACTAACATGTAGGGCTGAAACCATTCATGGAGTTAATCAATTAGAAAAATGCATCGATTATTTTTTTTTGCCTCGATGCTTCGTTTTATTTTCATACGCTCGGTGATGGCCGGAACCTCTTGTGGTAGAGGTAAAGTTTCCGCACGACCACTGCACTTCACTGTACACAAAACATCGCGGCGCCCATGTATAATGTATATGTATAATGTATAATGATGTATAATAAGAGCTCCGGTACGCACGCTCCTCATCTCCCGTACGCCGCGCGCTCCTCATCTCCCGTACGCCGCGCACTCTGCGCGTGGATTGTGTCTTGTCGCGTACACTCCGTGGACCGCGCTGTGCGCCTCTAAACCAGAACTCACACCAGGTATAAATCAGGTCTAAACCAGGTCTAAAGCAGGTCTAAAACCGGGACTAATCCAGGTCTAAAACCAAACAAGAATTTGCAGGAGTTGGTTGCTACATCTATGTAGTTTTAAAAATCATGACAATATCAAGTAATCCAAAGTATTCAGATTATGTTACTCTAAGTAATTTAATTGATTATGTCACAAACTACATTTTGGGGAATGTAATCTGTAATCTGTAGGGGATTACATTTTAAAAGTCACCTTCTCAACACTGATGCTACAACATCTAAAGAGAAAGCACCCGTACATTACATCAAGTGGAAAAGAAACCACGAGGTAAGTCAACCTTAGCCTAGTGATAATTACGTTTTTCATGTCCAAAACACGTGTATCTGTCAATGCACGTGGTGTGTACTTAACATGTGCAAAGTAGACACAACAATAACAAACGATTACTCGATTATTCGAACAAAATAATCGACAGAATAATCGATTACTGTAATAATCGATAGCTGCAGCCCTACTAACATGTCACAGATGGACTTTGGAGCTAGGCCATGAAGAGACTTGTGCACAAGCAGAGCTGCTTTAAAGTCTATTCTCTAAACCACAGGGGGCAGTGCAGAGACCTGAGCACAAGATTTATGTGCTCGTACTTCCTGGTTTGTCAGGACCCGAGCTGCAGCGTTCTGGATGTACTTTAGCTATTTTACAGCTTGTTTGGAGAGGCCAGTGAGAGGCCGTTACAGTATCTCTTTGTAAATTTTGTACATATACTTATTCACTTTATATTATTATTTTTTATTATTATTTCTATTTTTATTATTGTTTATCTTGATTGCATCACACTTTTCCCCCCTTTTTTGCACTAAACTGTCCTGGAGCTACTGTGACTGTTGAATTTCTCCACTGTGAGATCAATAAAGTCCTATCTTATCTTATCTCTTATCTAACCTACTGGAGACAAACGCATGGATAAGTCTCTCCAAGTCTGCTTTAGACAGTAGACCTTTGATTTTTGCTATGTTTTTTTAGATGGTAAAAGGCTGCAGATGTTATTGATTTGATGTGGCTGTTAAAGTTCAAGTCTGAGTCCATTATTACCCCTAGATTTCTAGCCTGATTTGAAGGTTTTAGAGAGAGAGACTGGAGGTAACTGCTGACACTGTCTCTTTGTTTCTGTGGGCCAAAGACTATGACCTCTGTCTTGTCTGAGTTTAGCTGGAGAAAGTTGTTTTGCATCCACACACTGATCTGTTGGATGCAGTGGCAGAGTGAGTCCACTGGTCCATAGTCCCCTGCTGCATTGAGACATAGATCTGAGTATCATCTGTGTAGTTGTGGTATGACACATTATTGCTGCGTATTAACTGGCCTAAAGGCAGCATGTAGAGATTGAACAAAAGGGGGCCCAGAATCGGCCCCTGGGGCACCCCACAGGTCAGGGCCATGTGATCTGAGACACAGTTTCCAATTTCAACAAAATACTTTCTGTCTTCTAGATAGGACTTGAACCAGTTTAGTACAGTACCAGAGATGCCCACCCAGTCCTCTAGTCTCTGTAAGAGGATCCCATGATCAACAGTGTCAAAAGCAGCACTCAGATCTAACAGGATCAGCACTGAGACTTTTCCTGCATCAGTGTTCAGGCGGATGTCGTTTGTCACCTTGATCAGAGCCGTCTCAGTGCTGTGGTGGGCTCTAAAACCTGACTGGAAAACATCAAAGTAGTTGTTCATTTGGAGAAAGTTAGTAAGCTGTTGGTAAACAGCTTTTTCAAGGACCTTGCCAAAAAACGGCAGATTTGAGATGGGTCGGAAGTTGTTCAGTACTGTGGCATCAAGACTGCTCTTCTTTAGGAGAGGCTTAATGACCGCAGTTTTCAAAGGTCTTGGGAATGTTCCAGATTGAAGTGACATGTTAACTATGTGAGCGAGAGGAGAAAGTAAACTGTGGAGGACAGACTTTAGAAATCTAGTGGGTAACACATCGAGGCAGCATGTGGATGAACTCAGACTGGAGACGATCTCTAAGACAGTTTTGTCAGTTACAGGTGCCAAGTGACTCAGCTCTAAGTGTCTCTGTGGCTGCGTGATTGTTATTTGCGTTGTGAAATTGATGCATTTTTGATGCCCTGAACCTTGTCATTAAAGAATACTGCAAACTCATTGCACTTAGATGTGGAAATCAGTTCTAACGGCAGTGGAGCTGGAGGGTTTGTTAATCTGTTCACTGTTGCAAACAGGACACGAGAGCTTTCCAATAATGTCTGAAAAGTACCTCTCTCTTGTTCGAGCCAAACTGTGGCTGTACATGTGCACCATTTCTCTGTAAATCTCGTAATGAACCTGGAGGTTTGACTTTCGCCATTTCCGCTCGGCTCTTCTGCACTCCCTTTTTTGTGTCCTAACAGAGTCATTGTTTCTCCATGGTGCTTTTTGCCTATTTTTAATAATTTTAGCCTTCATCGGGGCAGTAGTGTCCAGAACATTCAAGACACTCGAAGCCACAGAGTTCAACATATCATCAACATTAGAACATGAGACAATTTCAAAGTGCATCATTTCCATGAAGAGTGCACTTGTGTCACTTATGTGTCTCATTCGAACAACTGTAGGAGGAGCCGGTGGTTTGTTACATAAAGATATGACATTGAGCACAGCATGTTTCAGATTAGTTTCAGTAGGACTGGATGTTATCTTCTTACAGGGAATGTGAACTAAATTTCTCTGATTAGACAGTCTAACTGTCCTTCTGTTAATCCGTCTATGTGGTGTAACTGGAGATATAGCTCAATCGCAGGGCCCCGCCTGATATTACCTTTATCATGACTGTATCTCCTGGGACAGCAGAGGCCCTGTGCATCCTAGCATAATATAAAACAATTCCCACTTGCATTTTGTCCCACTAAAATGTCTAATCACTAAAACTTCCTTTTTACACAATCCTTAAGGTTAATATTTTGAGTGTGAAAGGAAATTAGCTCACAGCAGATCACATCTGAATCCTCAGTGTTTTCATTTCCTTTGACGGCCGCAGTGTTATTTGTCAGATCAGATGGAGGAAGCTAAACTGCACCAGGAGCATTAATTATGAATCATGTCACACTGCTCTGGGTCAGACAATGTAAAAACACTTCACAAAACACAAGAAATCAACATGTTACATAAGAGCCAGTCCACTATTCACTCTTAATGATTTAGAGAAACAATTTGGTCAACACAGCTTAGGAGTCACAGTCAATTAGTGGTACAATGAATGAATCCATACTATATCAAAACACAGTTAACAAATTTGATCCAATTGTGTTATGTAACTTATTTTTCCTGCAAGTAACTACAGAGCAGCTTTGTATAAATTAAAGTTCAAACATGGAGTAGCATCAGCTCTACCCCGTGTTCCTGACCCTATCTTGGGTATCTGACAAGCACTGCTGCTGTTTTCTTCATTTCAGACAACTGAGCAGTGAAGACGGTTTACACAAGGAGAATGAGTTTTGTTGGGAGCACAGAGTGACCAGGGTGAAAATGGCATCCAACCCGAGAGGCGGTATATTATTACTGACTTAATTAGATCTGTATCAGTCACGTAACTTTACACAGATAGTTCTCTGTCATCTGAGCAGCTACATCAAATAACCATGTTTATCAGTGAAACTCTGAGCTGTCAAATCTCTTTATGTGAAATGTCTCCATCTGAAAGTTTAATAATCTGTCTATTTGGTTTAAATAAGCATTTTTAAGATAGCCCAGGCATACAGTGTCTCTGCATTATAAAGATTCCTCAAATGTTGTAATAAAATATGATTAATTAAATATAAAATAATACAATTAATATTATTTTTTTCTTCCTTCCATCCTCCGATGTTCCTTCACCAATAGTGAAATGGTAGGTCACTGTGTGTAGATGGTACCTGAAGTGTTTCCCAGAGATGGCGTGGAGCTCTTCGGCCACAGCACAGTAGATACTGGTCTGAGCTCCTTCTCGAGGCGTTTTCAGAAACATGGAAAACACCGTGAACAGGATCATCATCACAGTTGAGTGCCGCGTCAGGTCAGAGTTCACCGTCCCGGGGTGCACTGAATTCACTGTCACATTAGAGCCTAGAGGGACAACAAACAGGGGAGATGGTTAAAGAATGGATTAACACTACGGTAAATCACTGGAGTCTAGATATTAAGTCATGTTTTAAGTTTAAAGGTGCAATGTGTAACTTTTTTGGTGGAGGGTCTGCCATCTCCTTGTCTCCATGGAAATGTTGTTGTCTGGAAAGTCCCGCTTTAGTGTATCCATCTTACATTTACTCAATGACAAGGGTCTTACTGTGAGTAGGAGAACAGTTGATTGTCCTATGGCATCAACTACTGTCTCCATAGCGATAAATAAGTTTAATGCTGTAACATCCCAGGCATCATCTCCATGGAGAGAAGCTGGGGTCGAATCCTCCACCAAAAAAGTTACACCTTTAAGTTTTGAATCTATTAAAGGACTTGCACTGTATCTTGTCATACTGTGGAACACTCCAGGCAAAGCACAGACACATCCATGGAAACTAGCAGCACCCCCAACACACCTGAAAAGTTACATAATGCACCTTTAACTGATGCATTAGTAAATCCAGTTGTTGGTAATATTGTGCACCATTAAATTTTTACACAGTGCTGCACAGTACTTCCAGCAAAATCACAAATATTTTTAACAATTTAGCTCAATTTAAAAATAACAGATTTGAGCACCTGAGTGAGTTATCCTAAAAAAAAAAGTTTTTTCAAATTTGGACTGAAGACACACTTAATTTCTATTTTTAGCCAATTTTCTGTAAACAAGTGTCTGTATGTAGGACATTGAGGACATTTGTAGTTAATTTCCCTCTCTAATCTTCAACCTCCTACTACTCTGTTTATCCAGACGCAGTCATCTGCTCAGTCTCCCATGATGAGTACGCTAGATTATAAACTGTTTGTGTACCTTGCAGTCTACGCGCCAACTCCCTGGTAAAAAGGACATTTGCCAGTTTGCTTTGGCAGTAAGCTAATCCGCTGTTGTAGCTGCCCTGGCTGTGGAGGTCATGAAAGCGAATCCAGCCAAAGTTGTGGGCCAGTGATGAAACCACCACGATCCGAGAGGGAGCACTGCGCTTCAGGAGACCAATCAGCAAGTACGTCAATAGGAAGTGACCTGGAGCGAGGAAGAGGGATAGGGGCTTTTCAGATCAAACATAATGTCATACTCCCAGATGAGAGCCATTTTGACCTATTACTACCAATTTATTGTGCCATGAACTATCCAAAAGGTAACATCACAAATACTGAATATATATTAGTGACTAAATACAGTGGGGCAAAAAAGTATTTAGTCAGCCACCAATTGTGCAACTTAAAAAGATGAGAGAGGACTGTAATTTTTCATCATAGGTACATTTCAACTATGAGAGACAGAATGGGGGGAAAGAATCCAGGAAATCACATTGTGGGATTTTTTAACAAATTAATTAGTAAATTCCTCAGTAAAATAAGTATTTGGTCACTGATAAACAAGCAGCATTTATGGCTCTTACAGACCTGGAACTGGCCTCTTTGCTACTATATTTTTACTGTTTTCTAATAAATGTGTGTCTGACAACTTGCAACTTTCATATCTAGATTATATTTACATTTCAGTCTATTCTTACCTAAGTGATTTACTCCAATGTGCATCTCAAAGCCATCCACAGTTTTGGTGTAGGGACACATCATCACTCCTGCATTGTTTATGAGAATGTGAAGTTGGTTGACCTCTGCAAAACACAAAATTGCAAATAAGTCTCTGCTTCATTGTCACATAGGCTATAATTTCCCCCTCACTATAGTTCATACCTCTGAGAAATTTCTGTGCAAATGCTCGTATTGAACAGGTATCGGCCAAATCCAGCTCTCGGACCTCCACATCTGCTTTGGAGTAGGACATGCGTATGCTAGCAGCAGCCTCTTCTCCTTTCTCTACGTCTCTGCAGGCAATGATCACCCGGGCTCCTGCAAAAAATACATACCAGTACATTAATTAAAAGTTAGTCCACTCCAGTCGTGCCAGTAGTTATGATATAATGGAGTACTACAAAATCAACCAGAATCACAATTTGACTGGATGCAATTAGCAAACCACTTCACAGCTTTAATTAGACAAACGATATTGATCCACAGGAGAAGCTATTTGGACACAGTAGCTCATACTTTACACTAAGATAACAAAAGGTAAAAAAAAATAAATTAAATTCATATTTCTAAATAATCAAAGTACAAAGTCAGCAAAATCACAGTTATTTCGGTAATACACAGTAACAGTATATGTCTTCATGAAGTCTTATAATACAATATAATCATATATACACCTCTACAGACATATTCTCAAATGCATGTGATTCTTGTATTCAGCAATTTGAACGTGTTTAAAATCAGCAAATTAAACTAAACCATAATCGCAATATGTATCATCAAAATGCAAGAAGATCAGATTTTTTTCATAAACCATTCCACCTTTGTTATGTCTAGATAATAACTCTGTGGCAATAAACAGTTTGCTCCTGTATTTTCAGTCAACACACGCTAACACTGGGCCTAGAGTACATGAAAGTGTTAGAAGTCTCACCTCTTGTTGCCAGATCGAGAGCTGTTTCCTTCCCGATCCCTGTGTTGGCTCCTGTGATGAGGACCGTCTTTCCATCGAGTTGGGTTTGTGATGTGCACTCTCCTCCTGCTGCATATTTTCTGTTCAAAATAAATAACAGAAATAGGAAAGGTGCATTCACATACTATACTACAATTAGACTATTACCCACTTCCAGTCAGTGTAAAGTTAGAATACTCTGAAGACGACCAAGACATTGTCAAAACGTGTATGTTCTTTTTGTATTCAGTGTAAAGTTAATTACTGATGAAATATGTCACTAAAAATCTGTATATTTTAAGAGCTTAAAGGTCCCATATTACACTATTTTCTGATCTGTTATAATGCTATTTCCTTATCAAATACACACCCAGAATATTTTTCTTTTTCATAAATGTTTAACACAAACCCTGCACATTTGGGAAACTCTTTGTTCCACCTTGTGATGTCATGTGGTAATACAGGAAGTTCTCCACTGTTTTAAACTCCATACACCTTCACTAGATTTATTTGGATAATCTCAGCCCTGTTAACTTCCTAAACTACTGCTTCATAAGGTCACAAGGTGGAACAGAGGATTTTGGAGATGTAGATGCATTATAATAAAGGATTACTCAAATTGTGGCCATACCGGCTTGTCAAAGCCTGATCTCGTCAGGTCTCAGAAGCTAAACAAGGCCGGGCCTGGTTAGTACTTGGATGGGAGACCACTGGTAAAATCAGGTGCCACAATGGGGCGCCAGTGGCAAAAACCTGTCGTTGTGTCCTTAGGCAAGACACTTCACCCAAATTGCCTAGTATGGAAGTGGTGTGTGCGTGAGTGATGATGGTGGTCGGAGGGACCGATGGCGTTGATTGGATTGGCAGCCGTGCTTACGTCAGTCAGTCAGTACAATAGTAGCTCACCACCACCGGGTATGGAGTGAATGAATAATTCTCTGTAAATAATGCTCTGTAAAGCATCTTTGTGACATATGTCTGTGAAAAGCGCTATATAAATAATATAACACTTACTTCACTTCACTGATATTTTCTATTAGTGACAGTGAAGAGTTCAATAATAAATTCAATAACAATAGCCTAAACACTTAGTATAGGGTGACCAGACGCCTCTATTCACCTAGTACAGTCCCAGTTTTGAACCCTGTGTCCCCTGTTCGGGCAGACTTATCCAAAATCATTTACTTTTCCCAGTTTTATAGAAGAAATGGTCACAGATGTCCCTATTTTTGCAACGAAATGCACTGACAGAAGTCCCTCAGATTATGACTGACACAAGTGAGTTGACAATGGACAATGTTGCATGCTCTTTTCACAATTTTATTTCACAACCATCCCAAACCGGCATGTTCCAGTTTAGAAATTTAAAAATGTGGTCACCCTTTATTATTGACAGTGAAGACTTCAACTATAGGCTGCCACTATATACAAATACTCCATAACCCTAGTAAACTTAGAAACCTTTATTTATCCACAAGGGAAATTATTTGAACACTGTAGCTCACACATTACAGTAATTAGTTACAGTTACTAGTTACATTATTCTGGCCTGTCTCATTGTCCTCATTATATAGGCTTGGACATATGGATAGCCTGGTTTAATTATTCACATAGGTTATATCTGACTTGGATAATGAACCTTTTGCTGTGAGTAAATCGTACGAGACACACGCGTGAGCAGAGTTTTTCTTTGCCCAATGACTTTGCTGGAATAATGCATGTAAATATAGCTCCGCCTACGCGCTCTGACCTGATTGGTGCGAGCAGGTTAGACGGAAGAAACCTGGCCGCCTCATCTCATCTTTGCAAAAATCCCTCCTTTCTCCATCACTCTTCTATTTCATTGATCTTCTATGGGCCATGCGTTCACCCTCGCGTTGAACAATGAAATGTAACAAGAAACATCCAGATCTACCCAAACTGTGCGCAGTAGCAAACCAGCGCCTCTGTAATCCTTAAAATAATGGTATAATCTTTGCACTATGATGCCCTGGCAGTAGACAAGCCATCCATGACGTGCTTGGACATTGCATTTCCCAGTAAATATCCAAAATAGCGAGTGGCACTCACCTGATTTGCGCTGAAAATGTGATGGCTAAAAACACGCACACGACGATGCTCGCTAAAATACATAAAAGCAACATAATGGAAAGGATAATTATGGAGCTCTCCGTCTCTACTGCCTCAGTTCTTCTCTGGAGGCAGAACAGCTGATGTCAAAGCATAAAGCGGTGTGTGAAAGATACTCCGCGCTGCATCATGGGATTGTAGTCTTTTTTTCCCTTTTATCTCGGTTATGATTAGATTATTAACTATCCATAAACGATTCACGATCCATAGTATAGTTTAAAAAGCTGTATGTTACCTTATTAATTAGCTCTTTGTAAGAATTTAAAGCCTTTAAGCAATTATAATAATACTTACAATTTATACAGTTAATTTAGTCGCGTTTATAATGTCAAAATAGTATTTAATGGCTTGTAACGGGAGTATAAAGCCATAAACATGAGGTATATATGCAATAAAAGTGACAGTATTTAAAGTGCGAATGTTATAAAAACTACATTTACAGAAAACCTTAGGAAGCCCAGTTAGTGCCAACACAGAAAATCAACAAAAATCTGGCCTAGGCTTTAAAATACAGTGACAAAATTAAACAACATGATATATTCGTTCGTTTTTATGAATTTCAAATACACAAAACTTTCGTATGGATACAATTATTGTCAATAAATGTGCAAAATGTATTTTTATTCAGGCATTATGAGGACAGCTCATCACGAGGTCCATCATGAGGAAGTCCCGGGGATCTGATTAAAATCCAAGCAAAACTACATGATCGGCAGTTTTAATCGATTTTACTAGTTTATTCTGTTGTAAATATAATAGCTTTGGATACAAATTATTACAAAATGTCGTCTGAAGAGTTTGAGAAGCTACACGAGATGTACAGATCTTTGTACGATGAGTTAAAGCTGCTGCCAGAGAGAGCTCTCAAATGCCAAGGAGGTAAACAGTCCCATTATTGTGGTATTGTAATATCATTATAACATTATGAACTAGATAACCTAATATTCTTATTTGCTAACATCGTCCTTTTACCTTTGAAATGTTTTATAGAGGAGAGGAAGAGGCTGGTCAGAGTCTTTGATGAGAGGCAAGGGGAGGCTGAGGAAGTGGTGAGAATTTTTGCATTTAACCTCTTGTTTGTTCTTTAACTATAATCACTGCTCTGTAAAAGGTGTATTTGGTTTTAATGTAGGGTATTTTCTATGTATATATATTAATTTCCTTTTTATAATCTTCCTTATACAAAACACTCACCAACAATTTACTTTGGGGGCTCAGTGGTGGAGCCTTTGTCATTATCCCACTTTACTTCTGAAACCTTAATATTATATAAGAAAGTGATTACAAAGTTTAAACTACCTCATAGACCAATTGCATTTATAAACTGACTCCTTTGTGACCTGTGTACATGAATTATTAAGTTTTTCTTCTGTCATAGTTACAAGGCATGGAGGACGAGCTGCGTGGGGCCCCTTCAACGTTTCGAAATGCCATGAACACAAAGGTCCGTATTTATCGGCGAGATCTGGCCAAACTACAGCGAGAGATGAAGAACAACTCATCCCACCTGACATCAGAAGGAAGCAACTACGGCATCTACTCCTCACAAAACCAGCAAAGTGTAAGTGTTACCAATACAATGTAGGGCTAGAAATGAGTACATGAAAGAAACAGATCATACAAAGTTGTTTTAAGTTAAAGAATCCAAGAAACAACAAACTGAGATGTGGAAATGTAATGAAGCGATAGTAGCATAGTAGTAAATATATGATTTTGAGGATACTGATGTTAGACCTGTCTGGCAGATGTTAAATGTCTGTATGACAATGCACATTAATAAACATTTGTGCTAGTATTAGATATACTGCTAATTTCTGATCTTTGGATGTAGTTAAACAGGACATGGAGTTATTTGTTGTCACTTTGTAAGTTGGCAGTGAATATAGTTGCAACACTGGCTGTTCATTTACAGAAACATAAACATGTTTAGCCAAAAACAAAAGGGCCTTTTTGTCTGATGAACAACCAAATTCTAATGAATCAGTGTAATGAAGAAGTGCCTTCCTTCATTATGAAACAGTTTGTGACTGTGACCAATATTTTATCATTTTATTCCTGTTTTGTTTACTTTCTTCTCTGTGATTGTTGTTTTGGAAATTTTACTCTTGGCTGCATCATTTTTCTCATTGTATTTACCTCACTCTATTCCCATATTCTCTTTCTGAACAGACACACTTACAGTCCCAGAGAGCATTGCTCCTTCAGGGAACTGAGTCTCTGAATAATGCCACTCAAAGCATCGAACGCAGCCAACGCATCGCAGTGGAAACAGAGCAGATTGGCACCGACATCATTGAGGAGCTGGGGGAGCAGAGGGAACAGCTGGACCGAACAAGGGACAGAGTAAGTGAATCCAGTTGATCAGTCAATTAATAAATCAAACTTATTTTTCCCAGAGGGGTAATATAACCACTCTGAACAGTTAGAATTACCGGTACATAAAAGAAAATATTAACATTTAAAATTAACGTTAAGATTGCAAACTTCATGTTAGAAGGAAAGTTAAAAGTAAATGTTTACTTCAATGCAGCATCTCTTTATCATAACCATAATCTTCAACTTAAATTTTACAATATATGTTTCATGATGGCTTTTTGAAGTCTTTATTTAAACACCTTATCTGTTTTGTAGCTTGTAAATACGGGAGAAAACCTTACTCGAAGTAGAAAAATTCTGCGTAACATGGCACGACGGTAAGATATCTCATGTTTTATCCATAATGTTCAAGTAAACCAGCTCAAAATGTGTTTTCTTCTTTTTTTATTGCAGGCTTGTGACAAACAAGTTGCTGTTGGGCATTATTATTCTGATGGAACTGGCAATTTTGGGTGGTGTTGTATACCTCAAGTTTTTCAAAAAATAAGACTTTCTTGGTGGTAAAGATGGACCTTGAGTCTTTCCTGACTCTGAAGTAGCAATAATACTGTTTTATTTCCTACATGAGGACACTGAAATGATTTTGGATGGTTGGATTAACATCCAGGCAAAAGAACAGACTGGTGAAGCATGAAGCTATCCAAAATGTGAATGTTAAATGCACATGATGATAATGAAAACCTTTGGATGAATTTTTGGGACATTTTTAGTCTTCAAGAGACTGATTTTATTCTTACTTCTCCATGGTGAAGGATGCTGCAATGTTGGTGTCAAATATGTTTCCTTTTTTATTACCCTATTATACTGTGGTATTATGAGTGAATGATGATGTAATGCAACAAACACTGGGTGTAGTTTTGAAGCGTACGTTAAGATGAATGTTTCAATCAATGTCAGAAATATGACGGTGAATAACCAATGGAAACTAATAATGGAAACTAATAATACAAACTGCATTGTTTTTCTATGTAACATTATGACCAGGCAACAGTTCGTGTGTGGCAATAACTATTGGGAGAAGATAAAGCTGGACTCCACAGTTTTTCATTTTCAAAACATTTAAACATGACATTTTGTTGCAATAAATTCAAGTTCAAGATGCCATCTGCTTGAGTCCATGGAGATGCTTTCAGTGTTTCCCGCAGCACTATAGTTAGAGCGGCCGCCTTGACAATGTCCCTCCGAACCACGTGAATCCTCGCAAGCCCCCTCTCCCTCGTCCTCACTTTCGTCTTTCACTGGCACGGTATTTCCTCCCCCGGTCACCACCTTGACTAACCAATTTTCTGCAGGAAACACACGCTTTGCTTGGAATATTCCACAGTATAGCATTACACTTGCATTCATTCAACTGCAGGTGCTTTATTACTTGTCTGTAAAAATGCCTTACAAAACATTATTATATGTTAGTGGGAGTGGGCGCATCTCTCTACAGATCTGACCTGTAACT
Source organism: Odontamblyopus rebecca (assembly GCA_030686955.1). Classification (NCBI taxonomy): domain Eukaryota; kingdom Metazoa; phylum Chordata; class Actinopteri; order Gobiiformes; family Gobiidae; genus Odontamblyopus; species Odontamblyopus rebecca. Next base: position 15,252,309 of record CM060670.1, on the reverse strand, counting down.
GTAGAACATTTCTGGCAAAGCAATAACATCTCCATGGAGACCAGCACGTGGCAGATCATCCAGAAAAGTTACATAATGCACCTTTTAATATGAATCCTGATTATTGTATATGGGGCTGTATTTTGCACAACTGGTCATAATGTTTTATCTGATCTGTTTATTTATCTACTGTTCAATCCATAAACCATTGTTACAGACTATTTTGCCTTTGTGCAATGATTAAATCTTAATTATATAACTACAATGTTCTTGGTGTCTATATATAATAAGAAAGAGGCCGCAAAAGCCAAACAGACCAAAGTTGACAAAAACATCCTGAGTGGAGCTGATGTCACGGCAGTAGTAAAGTCCAGGTTAGTGCTGAGCAAACAACATCTGTCACTATGGCGATAATTCTCAAATAAAAGGTGATAAATTTGTTTTCAGTGCAGTGATCTTGAAGTGCCACATCTGCCACTGTGTTTTCATGCTACAGATAAAACAAACTTTCTTGGCCTGATGTTGGATGTCAATGATGGAAGACACCAGTGATCAGATACCACGTAATTACTTGGCAAATACCACGATATCTATCAATACTCCACAATGGACTGTTGTTGTAGGCTAAATAATATATACTGAATTTAATCATTTAATCATAGCTGGAGTGAGCCTTATTAGGAAAATTTGGCTTAAGGCTAGGATTAATTTGTGATTTTACTGCATTATTACATCCCTCTTTTTACACATGGTAGTGGTTTCACAACTTATTTGAGAAGTCTTTTCACATGTTTTAAATAGTACAACCCAGCAAAGAGAAAAGTACATATTTAGTTTAGTTCAGTCTATACAGTCTGGTTGTGGGGTGCTCAGGGACCTGAGAGTGCTCAGGGACCTGAGACCTGTGTTTGGATGAATGTTGGATGTTAATGATGGAAGACACCAGTGATCAGATACCACGTAATTACATGGCAAATACCATGATATCTATCAACACTGCACTGAAATACACCTCCTACATGAAAAATCTTGACATTTTTCTCCATATGTTCACTGTTTTTGTTTCCTGTATTTATTTATTGTTCTTCTGTTTTAAAATTCTTCTGTAAAGCGTGACCTGAAAGGTGCTATAGAATTTATTCATTATTGTTATTAATATATCAATGGGTTTCATATTATAATGCTTTGAAATCCCTCTACTATGAAGAATTCCACCTTGACATTATCTTTCTCCACTCCTGCTTGAATTGATTTAAAGATTAAAAAAATGTGCAGATAAACTAAATCATTAACAATGTATTTTCAAATCGGAGTTTTTCACAGCAATGTTTAGAAAAGAAATAAGTATCAGTGTTTTTGTCTGAGAATTTAATCTTTTCCATACATTCAGTCTTGATAGATTTAGTATCAATCCGTCCATCACTAAAGGATACAAAAACAAAGCAGAGTCACCTGATACTGTTTCAGGTGTGGTCTTAGAATGGCATGAAATTAAGTTTGTTACTGAAATGAAGACAAATAATCTCAGACACTCATAAGATATTACATAACATTTATGGAAGACCAAAATAGAAACAGTAACCACAAGAGGTATCAATGTAGTGGCTATATTAGTTTGGGAACATTAAATTAGCAAAAATAAAGCACAACAGTTCAGTTAAAACTAGGCATCAATTAATACTGATCATCATCGTTTTCCTATACGTTATTGATAAAATACAAAAGTAAAGAAATGCCACATCTGGTCCAAAAGTGCAACACATTTCAATATCCTTATTTCTAACTGGCACCACCACAAAGTAGCCCATCTAAGAACCTCTGACGCAGGCTCTTTCTGTTAAAATGAACACACAATAAATATGTGGTAGCTCTGAGATCTAGTACAGTACATTATACAGCAAAATAAGTTAGTGTTGAAGAAATAGTAACAGCAATGTAACAATGCACATGGAGCCACTTAAATATACAGTGAAAAGTTACAGAATGCACTTTTAGTACTAATGCTGGTGGTTGCATTAAGGGACCCATTTTGTACAGGGGGCCATTATTATATCTACTTTGCTTTTGTCCAATGATTAAATCTTAATTATGTAACTCCAGTGTTCTTGGTGTCTGTATACAAAAATCAGGGTAAATATACAGTGAAAATATATAATTCTAACAGCATAAAAACATGGTGCAGTGTTACAATCAGTAGATCACTTGTTTTTGTTGTTGTTTTGCACACTTTTACGTTTTTTTTTTTTTTTAATCCACAATGGACTGTTGTTGTAGGCGAAATAATATATACTGAATTTAATTCCGGTCAGACTCACGATTACCCCAAAAGCTGTTTAAACATAGCTGAAGTGAGCCTTATTAGGAAAATTTAGGTATGGCTTAAGGCTAGGATTGACTTTATTGCGTTGTTACATCCCTCTTGTTACACATGGTAATGGTTCACAACATATTTGAGAAGTCCTTTCACACGTTTTAAATGGTACAATGCAGCAAAGAGAAAAGTACATATTTAGTTTCATTCAGTCTATGCAGTCTCTGGTTGTGGAATGCTCAGGGACATTGCAGTTTGTTCATCTCCTAAAGTCTGAGCTGTTCTGTGTCCTCTGCATTCACAGTGGGGTTCTCGTGGAGGGAAGCATGAGCGCCCTCTCTCGTCTGCCCCAGGGATGACGCGATAACATCCACGGCTAAAGATGCAGTGGCCTCGATGGCTTCAGGGGTTGAGCCCAGAATAGGGTTCACCTCCACAAGGTCCATGGCAGACAGCAGGCCTAGTTAGCAAAAAGAAAAGATTAGACATCCACACATTAGGATAATGCTCATGGAATACTTGCTATAATTAATAGTGTTGGGATGAAACTAAACGTCCACACAAGGAGACTGGGTCCACAAGATTCAGTTAAAAAAGTTTCAGTCAAAATCACAACATATATTCTTGTTAATGCTGTTACAATACTTACATTTCAAACTAGGAACACATTATTTTATCACTCCTCTTCCTTTTTGATTTTGGTTTAATAAAGGCAATGTCTTTGTGATGAAACCTTTTTCTTAAACAAATTGCACTGCAGTGTGTCTAGTCCACGTAACATCTACTATGGAATATTCATAATAGTCAATTATTTATTTGTCACACAACCAGATTAGTCAGAGCAGCTATCATTTCACACTTTGCATTGAGTGTGTAGCATTGGTTTGAAAGACTGCCTCAGGGGAACTGTGGCTTAATATGTACTCCAATACTATGGAGGGAAATGATAATGGTCGTGTTTTAAGCAAGTCTCTTTTTTGCAGACACATTTTTAATACAGAAGTGTTGTTCATAGGCTAGCCTTTACCTGTGTTGTGTATTTCCTCTGTGATGTAGATGCCCTCTCTGTAGGTCAGCCCCCCGTTCACTGGAGTCCCGGTGGCAGGAGCGAGGGAGGGATCAAAAGCATCAATGTCAAAGCTCAGGTGAATGGGACGCTGTTGTCTGTTAAAATGGACAAAACTCAGGTAAGACCAAGATAGCGGCATCTAACTCTTTGAAAAATGAGCTAAATCCAAGCCTATTTTGAAATCTCTGAACACTGAAATACCTTCCCAGAAGATTGTCAAGAGTGACCTCCATGACTCTTTGGATGCCGAGTCTGTCAATGTCTCTCATGGAAAAGTACTGAATACCAAGGTTTTTCAGTATGTGACTGTAATACAATATTATGTTTAGTCAAATTAGTCTAAAATGTCAAACTAATTTAATAAATATGACACAAGTCTGTACTTACTGCTCCCCAGGGTCAACGTCTCTCAATCCAATGTACACGATGTCTCTTGAGGTAAGGAAGGGTTTCATCCACCCAAATCCAGGCAGATCTGGGACCTTTGGGAAAGCAATAGAAGACAGTTTTAAAATTAGACTTCAAATCTAACTTTGCTATTTAACTATAAACCATTACAATAACAATCGCAATGTCATGACGAAACTTAAGTCATAATCAGGTTATGTAGAGAAATCTGGTATTTTTGGGCCCTATTGGATTTGAAAGCTGCCCATGTTAAATGCATGTTGTCATAATACTCAACACTTTCTTAGGTATTATGATGTGGTCTTATACTAGTTTTGATACAGATCTAGATCAATACATTAAAAAAATATTGATATGTATTAGCATGAGTATCAGTCAACACTAGTTTAAGTATTCATTAATATTAGCTAATTTGACAGCCATGCAATTGAGTGTTCTTTTTAACTGATGAATGAGCCTGTGCATAGTCTAAACAATAATGACACTCAAGTCATTTCCCGCTGTTGTCTCACCTTGTTTTGCAGCTCTTTCAGCATGAAGGCCACTGGCTGTCCATGCAGGTTCCCAGAAGGAGAGGTCATGGGAGTGTTGATGTCTGCATGAGCGTCCACCCAAATCAGGCACAGGTCGGGGCACTGCTGGGCGTGTCCTTCCACCGTGCCCATGGCAAGACTGTGGAGGAACAAATGGAAGTATAAACATAAAAATATCAGGTGTTTGTATATATAGGCCTGTCTTTTTGGGAGTCGTGACACTGAGAAGGTGTTTTATTACGTGTAGAGGTTACATAACTACAGGGCGGATACACTGAGCACATTCTGTTACCTGGTGTATGTATTGTAAAGATTATCATTCATATCAATATGCACATTTTCAGTTAGACTTTAAATGCAGGTCTAACTACTTCTAAAAATAAAATACTGACTTATTTGTCCAGCTAAATGTTGTATGTTAAATGAGAGTAGATCAACTCCAATATTTATTTTGGGAGCAGACAAATGGAATAAGCAAACATAATACATTTATTTATATATAGGCCGATTAATATATTTTTACTGTATAAAAGGAAAAACTAAACCAAAACAAATGAACCTGATACACCAAACTAAATTAAGTCAATTTATAAGACACCAGAATAATAAAATAAACAAAAAAAGGTAATTTTTGAACCATAATAGATAATATACTCTTGTGTAAATGTTTTTTTTTTTAATGTGTTTTGTGTGAGAAGGTGAAAAGAACAGTGAGAAACAATGTACATTATCACAGAGTACATCTCTTGCTTACCTGTGATCCCCTCCGAGCATAACCAGGGTGTGTCCAGCTCCTATGGCTCTGCTCACTGCTCCAGACAGTTTCTTAGTGGCTGCTCCCACAGTGCGCGGGGCCCTCACTTCCATGCAGGGTTCGTCATTCTCAATTTTGGGAAACGTCAGGTCCCCAAAGTCATGGACAGAGTAGTCTAAAAACACACACACACGCAAAAACATGTAAAATAACTGTATAAGCAAAATAAGCTGATTACTCTAAAATTATTATTACATGTTTTATTTCTTTGTACGGCAAAGTGGACAAATTGTGCCCTACAACTACATTTGCCTTGCCCTACTACTCCCAAAACATAAAATGAAAGACTATCCCCCTTGAATATATATATATATATATATATATATATATATATATATATATATATATATATATATATATATATATATATATATATATATATATATATATATATATATATATATAAAACATTACATTACATTAAAAATAATGATAAATTGGTGATATTTTTGGAACCCTCATCTGAAGCATTTGGCTGAGTCACTGTTTAGTGTCATTTACAGTTACTATGCTAGTCAAGGTCATAGAGATTTATTTATGGACACATGGCAAACTCTCCTTGTCTGTTGGTGTCTCTGGAGTCTTCAAGCATGACACAAAGTATTATGGACCTTAGTCATTCAACGTCAGGGTAACATTCGTGACGAGGCATTTTCCAGATCTCACCTTTCTCACTTGGGTCCAATTACACTCAAAGGACTTCAGAGTTCATGCTAACTGGCTAACATAGGTATAAAATAAATGCAAGAGAAAGTTCCGTTTTATCAGACAGATTGGGGTAAACAAGTTATTCGAGGAGCCATACTGAGGACTCATCTTGGCAATGTGAGCCCTGATGTCCGTGTAAAGTTACTCTGCTGATCTGGAAAAACCAATGGTCTACTTTCAGTTCCATACCATTTGTAGACTGGACAGGAATAGCCCTTGTCTTAGTTACAATTTGATATAGGTCATACCATTTTGATCCAGAAGACAGATAGTAGCTAACTATTTTGCAGAAATATTGTCCAGTGCAAACATGATGCAGTTTAAGTGGCTGAGTGGACGTGGCTTGGGAATTTAGTCCATTCGTGTTTGGTTTCATGCACTGGCCATGCTTAGCTTGTAGCCTGCTAGTCACAGTATATCTTCATCAGTGTGGTCAAATACTCGAAAGTCTCAGAGCATGAGGTGGAATGATGGGCACAGCTCACAGGTTTTATTCAGCTCCTGATTATTTATCTTGTGAAATGTTTTTCTGTGTTTACATTTGGCTTGCTGGTCAAATAAAATAAAAATGGTGAGGCCATAATGTATCATAAACTGTGTCAAAATCTTGTCTTATTGTCACATTGCATTTACTTTATATGTATGTAGTTGTAAGCCACTAAATGGGCTCTAGTTGAGGTAGGTGCCATAGCCTTTGAACCTGTAACAGCATATAAAGAGGGGTGTTCCTTCTGTCTGCCATACTTGCTCAATAAACGGAGACGGCCTTCCTGTCCACCAACAATTGTATTGCTTCCTCACATCATTCACCTCAAGCCATGACATTTTTGGATTATATAAATGAAGTATTACATGAGCTGAAACTTGTCATGGCTTGATTTGCCCCTGAGGAAGTTCCTTGTTGCTTACATAACACAAATGTTTACATGCATGAGCCCTACAGACCCACATGCTGGAAATACCTGCCAAATAAATCCTCCTCCTCTATTACCTGTGACTAATAACTCATACAATACTGATGAGGTGGCAAGACTCTTACTTTGCTGATCCATACATTCTTACATATAGAGGCCACAAGGTCTCATTGACACTAAAATAAACCTACACTTAAAATAAACTTGCACTTGTTAATTGTAGTTTTATAGGATACAACACCAACCTATAATATAACTTTAATAAGGATTTAGTTTTTTTGTCTTTTTTTTCCGTATAATTTGGTGTGATAATCTAACCTAAACAGTCTTGTAACAATGGTATGAGCAGGTCAAGGCTTTTTCAACTGATTACAGCCTTTTCCGCACAGATTGTCGTAGCTGTCCTGCCACTGGTCAGACGAATCAAACTCTTTTGTCATGTACAGTGTCGGAGTGGCGCGCGGAATTTCACTAACAATGCAAACCCTGCGGGCTATTACGCATCAGAGGACGCCTTTTTCCGGCTGTGGCGTCACCTTTCGCATTCACGGCGGGCATTTCCACAGTGACCAAATTATAGACCACATTAAGAGTCAGTGCGCATGTGAAGACAATGCAACTTCACTTCCGAGCATGTGCGCTTGGTACAATGGAAAAGAAAACTACAGCGGAACCATGTGGCTCCAACGAGACAAAATTAACTCACAGCAAAGGACACGACAGAAGCAATGATCTGTCCCAGTTGCATCACTTCTTTTCAACATGTGTACTGTACAGTACTATACGTTGCATCACATTAAAACTACCTGAGCACCCACCATCACTGGGTCACGTCTAACACATCGGAAGAGGTATGACGCTGGAAAATTCCAGGGTCATAGTGTGCGTAAAGAAACATGTATGTTTTACACACTTCCACGCCTTGGGTAAACAAAGTGAAATTCTAGCATATTAAAGGCTATTTCTTAATTTAAAGTAAGTACAAGAACGCGGTAGCGATAGCTTGGATCTGTGATATAAAAAAGGTCTGCAGTGATTACACGGTGACGTTTGTAAGCCTATTAAAATTTTGGTACATCCCACTCAGGCCATTGAGTTCAGGACCCGCCATATTCCTGTAATGTCTCTGTAATCACAGCGATCACGACATGAAACGTGTTGAGTTGAGATAAAAGTACTACATAGATGCTTTGTTGTACAAACCATCTTCTTTAGAAAAAGAGAACAGATAATATTGGGGCACATGTCTTCAATTTCTCTCAGCTTTGCTCTCCTCTTATAGGATGTATAGGCTTATAATGTTTCCCATCGCAGTGCCCAGGTGATGTAACTGGGTGCCTAATTTTACACCGGAACTTACAGGTTAAATCTGCGCTAAACACTGCAGACTGCACCCATGGCTCGTTACATAACTAGGCGACAGAACTCTTTCTTTTATCCTGACTCTGCTCACTCACCTAACGCCGACAGCCTCTCAATGAGCCCGGCATCTCGTATCACTTTAGGTCCATGCTCTACACCTCTTCTTTTCTGCAACACAAAAACACATTTAGCTGAAGGTAGGTAAAAAAATCACGCATAAAAATAAATCATGTCTAAATTCAGCAATGTTACCTGTCCTCTTGAGAAAGGAGCGCCAAGAACAGCCACAGATTGCGCTCTGCTTTGATGACAAGTGTGTTTTAGTTGAATTTTGAGAAGTCTGAATAACGATCCTCTCAGTGCCATCTTTCCCTCTTAGAAATGGAGGACCTAAACTGGAGTACCAAAGAGCTGCGCGCCGTGTAAAAGTCTGACGAAAACGCAGTGAGATGTTGGGTGGATGGATGCTGAATGTGGACGCGCTGCTGCAAGGGGCATGTCTTATGGCGGCAGGAGCTACTTAATTATTCATGAGTTGTTCAATGGGAAGCGCAGGGTCAATGGAGACGGCCAGGACTATCATGATACAAACAAACCAAGCACAATGAAATCACATTACGTTGATTTAGATGTAATAAACCGCGAATATAAAGTATGTTTTAAACAGTTTCTAGGAATAGTACAAGAAGTTCTATATTAGGACTATTACGTCAAGCTTAATGACACACCTTCAGACTAACCAATCAGGAGTGCGTAAAAGCGTGGGTTCGTGCGAAGGGAGTGGTCTGGGCAGTGATGTGGGGCAAGGACCTCGTTTTAAATGTTTGTTATGGATCGCCAACTATATTCTGCTGTCGGTGCAAGATGGAATTTTCCACAGCTGTGCAGAAGACGCAGCCAAGCGGCATAGATAGGAGTGTTTACATTTTACCGTCCGGCCTGGATGTTTGCGTCCAACACGTGCCCATGAAGCGAGCCCCCTTTCAACACACATCAGCTTTCAGGTCAATTTGAAAACAAACAGCGACATGGACCTCACCAGGCTGCTGCAGACCACACATCTGCGCAATGTGAAGTGTCAAGGCAGTTGATTTTGCGTTACAGTTTGTACCTACTTCATCCAGTGATGTGAATTAGGTTTTGAATTGACCTGTAGTGTCATATGCCATTAAATGTGGCCTACTATGAAGTACAGAATGTTTACGTCTTTAAAAATAGCTTTGGTCTATTGTGAAATATATGTAACATGAGCATATGTGCTCTGGTTGGTTTACAACACTGATATACATAACATTATTTGAGGTCATCCATCAGTTTATACACTGTAAACAACTCTGGCACAGGAATAATATATGTTTAGAGACATATTTAATATAATGAAAAAAACTGTTTATTGAACCATCAAGTCATTTTTATTGAAAAAAATTAAGTGCACTACAAATACTGAGGATTCTTCTGACACACCAACAGCCATCAGACAAGATGGCACAGAACATGACCACATTATTTTGCTCACAGCTTTCTGTCAAAAACATTTCATATGATAGTAATTGGCACCTAAACTAAGAAACAAGAAGCCATGACTTGAAGATATTTGAAAGAGGAAGGGTAAAAATAAACGATTTATGTTTTGCAAATTTCAACCAAAAAATATTTCTCATAAAACCTTTTTCTGATTACGTTCATGTTGAACACAAGATTTACATGATGGATATAAAGGTACAAAATTTAGGCCTAAAAAGCCTATTAAAAGTAAACAAACATTGATGCTTTGTGGAATGCCCCAACTCTCTGAAAATAATCAAATTATAAAAAAACAACATATGAAAAAGGGGGGTTAGTAATAAAATCCACCTCCACCTCTTCCACCTCCATATCCCCCTCCTCGTCCTCTCCAGCCACCACGCCCCCCAGGACCACCTCCACGGCCACCCCAACCTCCTCCTCCTCTGCCTCCTCTGCCTCCCCAACCACCACCACCACCATATCCTCCACCATAACCTCCTCCATAGCCTCCTCTGCCCCATCCACCTCCACCACCCCGTCCTCCAAAGCCTCCATACCCCCCTCTTCCCCCACCAGGACCCCCACGGGGCTTGTTGAATTTGGGCTTAGCGAAGTCTAGAGCCACTGTGTTACCATCAATCTCTGCACCCTCCATAGACTCTTTAGCTGCATTACAAGCTTCCTCAGTTTCAAATTCCACAAAGCCATAGCCCTTGGAAACACCAGTGTCCCGGTCTGATACAATCCTGGCTGAGACGGAGCCTTTAAATGCTTCTTTGAGAGTCTCATCGGTTGTGTCTTCAGAAAGACCTCTGACAAATAAGGTTTTGAATTGTCCCCCGAATCTGCCCCCCTCCCCTCTCCTGTTCTTGCTCTTCTCCCCGACATAGTCCAGTCTGACGGTTCTTCCCAGGATTTCAGTCCCATTCAGCTCCTCCATCGCTTTCTCTGCCACAGCTTCAGACTCAAACACTAGGTATGCAATTCCCTTGTTCCTGTCTCCTGGTGGTAACCTCAGATCCACTGCATCTTTGAAGGCATCCTTCAGCTCCTCAGGTGTAGCAGAGAAGGGCAGGTTTTTAGCAAACAGTGTGCGTGCATTTCTCTCCTTCTTGTCCTCCAGTGTGCAGTCTTTACTAGAGGCTTTGTCTAGCTTCAGCTCCTGATCCAACAGCATCTGACCATTGAGCTCTAGTGCCTTCTCCAGATCCTCCTCTGACGCAAAGTCCACGTAACCGCACTTTTTGGAGTCCCTTAATCGGACATCAACAACCTCAAGGTTGTTTTCGCCAAAGAACTGCTTTAGAGATTCTTTTATTTCATCTGCTTCTTTACTTGTGTTCAAGTTTCCCACAAAGAGGCAGCGCTCTGGCGCCACAGCCTTCGCTTTCTTAGCATCTGGGGACTCATCGTCGGACTCAGCCTTCCTCTTGGCGGAGTGGTTGTTGTCTTCTCCATCCTCATCGTCGTCTTTAGGAGAGCCCTCTTCTTCAGCGGCCTCTTCTAGAGATGGATCCTCTGGGTCCAGATCATCTGCCGCCTCTTCGTTTACCTCCTCCTCCTCCTCTTCCTCCTCCTCATTGTTCTCGTCTTCTCTCGATTCATCCTCCAGTTCTTCGGCTGGAGGGTTAGCCTTCTGTGCCTGCTTATTAGCTCCTTTAGCTAGCCTCACCATGATGCCGCAGTGTGCTACAAAGAAACACGCGTTACTGCACGAATATGGACGAATAAAGTAGGCACAGAATCACGTACGTGGCCGAGCCTGCTCTACAAAGATAATGGACAGAAAAAATAGATTTACGAATACGGGCCGCAGCTTCTCTGCTAAATTTTGCTACCTTTGCGCGTACTCGTCGTCTAAATTTTCTTCCGGTGTCATGAAACGTGATAGCGAAAGGAAAATTCGTGTGTTGATATCTGGCGCACTCTGGTGTTGAAAAACAGACAAGCAACTAGTAATATTTGTTATTCCCAGAGTACATTTCTTAAGGCACTTTTCCATAGCCAAATAGTTACCCAATTCATTTTAAATGGGACAGGCAAACATGTTTTTTTATATATATATTTTATTATTATTATTATTTTTTTTTAAACATCTAAACCCAAAAGGTTAGTAGATTTTAACATGGAAGTTCATCTAACCACTTCTGATTCTAAAAAGGCTATTTGTGATGAATTATGATGAAAACGTATAAATAGTATTGGTATTTCAAGTCTGCAGTAAAATCGAAATAAGCACATTTTATTTCACATTAAACAGTAGAGATTCATTTTACAAGGCCAATGCAAAATTAAGTGCACACATTAGTTTAAATAATTGCTTTGATAACTTATTTTACCATTACAGTGGTATTTGGTACTCACGCAACTAAAGGAAAAAAGTCGGTGTTAAACGACGCCACAGCAGACCGTGACATGTTTTTCTTACCAAAAATCCTACAGTACTTCTTAATTACGCAATTCTTTTGCCTGAAAGACTAAACTGTGGGCGCAAGCCGCGTGTAAACACAGTGTCATTTCCCACAATCCATTTCGAAGCTAATGGCACCTTTGTGGAGAAGTTTAATGTTTTAACAATGGTTTTAAAGTGTCTTTAATTAACAAGTATCGATCAAAGCTACATTATAATACTCTCTTGGATTCAGTCTAAAAAGCAAGTGAGTAAAAGAAACATTGTGACCGCGCTAACAAAGCCGGATAGCATGCTAACGTGAGCTAATTTATTTAGCCACTTAATGCTAACACGGGAGACTCCTGTGGAAATGAAAATGCCGTTATCATTAACTAAGATAAGACCAATATATCTGATCTAAATAGCCTTTATATTTCAGGATGTCGTTCCCGCCTCAGCAGATAAGCATCCAGCCCTTACCACCGGGGGTCCCTCCTACCCAGTTTGGGGCATATGCTCCTCCAATCCCTCCAGGTAACTACGTGCACTTCTAATAGTTCAGTCCAGGATAAATCAAAGCCTTTGTAATGTGTAGATAAGTTAAATGTAAGTTATTGTTTTTTTTCTGTCAATGTTCAAACGCACATTACTAATTTCCATATTTAAGTTTTAATCCACCGTTCAAAATAGTATTGCCTTTATACTACTATGATGCGTTGTGGCCAGGAAATAAATTGTGTCAGTCACTCATTAACACATATTTGCTGGTTAAATTGCCTTTTTTTATCACTGAAATCATCACACTTCCTTGCATGTTTCCTTATATGTTTTTTATGTGGTGTTTTTTCCAGGTACTCCTATGATCCCCGTTCATATGGGCGTAGTGGCGTCTGCACCACCAGTGAGTTAAAAAGTTACTGAGTGTCATACCCATGCATGATATTGTGGTAATATCTGTGGAAGTTCTTAGTTATAGAAATATACTTATGATTTTAGGATTGTTGCTATGTACTTATTTTGAGTATATTTAAAAGTGAATTCCATAATATTAGATTGTTATAATGATTATTTTAATATAACCTTTAATTTATTTTTGGTTTATGGGATCTGTAATATTGTCATTCTCAAATCATGTATTAAACCATTATAATTTTTTATATATGTGATTGGCAGTTCTGAGTTGTTTTTATTTGTTGCAGGTTTTGATTACGACTCCAGTTACTATTGTCCAGAAGCCAGTTCTAACAAAGACTGGCTCTGATGCGGCCAAGTCCAATGATGCTGACGATGCTCCTACCACCACTGTCTTTGTGGGGAACATCTCAGACAAAGTTTCAGACCTCTTGGTTAGACAGCTGCTAGCAGTGAGTATATTTTATCAGTAATTCATAGGTTATTGCTTTGTTCACACCAATATGTGCCCTCTGCATGTTAGCGGAGAATATAACTTCCCAGGGGTGAAGATAAGCAATTATCAATTAATTATATTCTTCATTCATTCTTCTTATTCATCTTGACCTGAGCACGTGAGAGAGTGTCACCAGGTCACAGTAGCTCCTGGAAATTTTGACACCGTCTCTTGCTATTTTTGCTCTTTGTTATGTAATGTATGAGCTACCGTGTCCAAATATTTTCCCTTGTGAATCAATAACGTTTAATGTCTAAGTATATTGTAGCCTTATGTCTAATGGGCATTTGTTGAGGGTGTGTCTTGCCTGAAGTTAATAGTAGCTTTGAGCTGTTAATAGTTTTAATCGTTTAGGTTGCCTGTAACATGTTGAGATAACTGTCAAATATCTTGATCTATTAATGCAGAAATGTGGCGTTGTTTTAAACTGGAAACGTGTGCAAGGAGCTTCTGGGAAGCTACAAGGTAAGTTTTAATTTTCTTTAAAAGTTTAGTTTATTGCTTGGACATTTGTTCAGCCATATGTGATTTATACTGAAACCAACTGTGTGTTATGCCACAGGTTTTGGGTTCTGTGAGTACAAAGAACCAGAATCTACCCTCCGTGCGCTTAGACTTCTGCATGAGTTACTTCTTGGAGACAAAAAGCTTTTGGTGAAAGTGGATGCCAAGACAAAGGCCCAGCTGGATGAGTGGAAAGCCAAGAAGAAGGGTGTCAATGGGGTATGTATACAAGTTGAAAAGTAATACAAAACTTACTATAGAACAGGCATAACATTAGAGAAGTTGGTGTGATTAGAACAAAAGCCAGCCGTGTTGACCCTATTCTGCCTCAAACACCTTTGTCTCTAAATACTAAATTTCATTCCATTCATTTCAATGGAAATTTTGAGAAAAGTTTTTCCATCTAAATCTGACATTAAGTAGGTCCTTTTGTGTAAAATGTTCAGTGTTCACTGCTCTGGGGGGCCTGAAAAGAACTTAGTTTGTATTAAACTCATTTGAGCGTCAAGAGCGGCAGCTCCTTCCAAAATAATACAAATGATGATGGTGCGTATGGTAGCTTATGGGCTAAATTGAATATTGTATTGTCTAAAATGTCCTTTAAACTTGCAGGAGGCAGCTGGTGAATCCAAAGATGCGGAAGAAGAGGTTTTGGATGAGGACACGTTGCGCCGTGATCAGGAAGTGAAAGTGGCAATTAGTGCTTTGCTACGAGAATATGCAACTGACCACAGTGCCACTTCACAGGACGATGACAGTCAATCTCGCATCAAGAAACTGAGAGAGAAGAAAGATGAGGTAATGTTTCAGTCACATTTGGATAAAGAAAAGTAAATGTTTGTGAAAAAGTGATGCTAAAATGACTGTGTACTGAATGCGATTGGCTTCTGTTGCTGACACAGGTGGATATCAGTGGCATTGAGATAGAAGATGACAAAAGAGACTTGATTTCACGAGAGATCAGTAAATTCAGAGATACACACAAGGTATGTCACATTTATACATTTTATTACAGTTTTTCCTTAAGCCAGCGGACTCCAGTCCTAACTGCAAATAAATGGTGAAGGGTTGTTTGTTGCAATGCAGAAACAAAGTTTAGATGTAATTCCTATTCCTAAGTCAATGCCGCATAGGCAAAACAGTCATTTATTTAACAAAGTATATATCTTATGACATGTCTGTAAACAGTAGAATTTGGGGTCCAGCAAAATCAAGTAGGTTTATTGATACATCATAGAAAGTTGTACGTAAAATTGTAACATACAACAGAGATTAATGTGTGTTTAAGGAAATATACTATTTTTGAAGTCTCATTGTTTGACATAGTACTGTTTTCTGGCACATAACAGTCACAAACTTGGGAATATATTACATACAGTAAATCACTTAGTTTGGCCACTGACCACATCAAATCTAGACTTGTTTTAATCTATTTGGCTGACAGCACTGATGCCGCTACATGAGTCCATTTCATTTAAACTTTTTCCAAAATAAACCAAGAATTTCAAATACACGTTTTTCTGTATGCTGATAATAAAACCAAGTAGTTAAAATAATTGTGTTTTAGACAAAAAATACACAATGCGTCTACTTTATAGGTTATAGTTATGTTATATAGTTATAGTTATGTTTGCTGTTATTTTAGTATTATACATTTGCTAGAACTCACATTGATTCAAAAATGAGAACAGAACAATGTGACCGATGTATTTGCCTGGAGCCTGACTTTTATTGGAACAGCTCTTTGTTACATCAGGGCCATAATCTGTGATCAGTGCAGAGTGCAAAGGACAGGTTGACCTGTTACATACATGAACAACATTAATTCGATATATGTGCATGTTAGAAGCTTGAAGCACTCAATAGAGTAGAGTGGAAAAAGGAAATGGACAAGCCACTGACAATTTGATGGGTCAATACCTTTTATAATACAGCAATATTCAAATTATTTTTATTATATTAGATTTTTTTCCTTTTCTTGTAGTTTTTCAATAAGTTTAATTCTGTACAATTATTTAATGCTTACTTGTTTATGTCTATAATCAGCATAGACTGTATAAAGAAGTGGATGTGACCCATAAACACTATTTGTGATGGCTCCAGTCAAATGACATTCATGATGCCTTCAGTTATAGGGGTGAATTTGGAGTAAAATTCCATATTGGGAATTTATTTACAGACAAAATGGGCATTTTAAGGCATTTACAGAAAGGAATGACAATTTAGAAGACTAAACTTCAAACAGTCTTGTTCACTGATGAGTGCCATGCAGCCCTGTATGGTTCAGATGGATGGAGTGGTGGATGGTTGGTGGACGGCCACTATGTCCCTACAAGGATGCGACGTCAGCAAGGAGGTGGCGGAGTCATGTTTTGGGCCGGAATCATGGGGAGAGAGTTGGTTGGCCCCTTTAGGGTCCCTGAAGGTGTGAAAATGACCTCTATTATGTGGAACTGTCCTTTCCGTAGCAAAATCATCATCATGTTTGACAAGGCACCATCTCATGCTGCAAAGAATACCTCTGCATCATTGGCTGCTATGGGCATGAAAGAAGAGAAACTCATTGTGTGGCCCCATCCTCCCCTGATCTCAAACTTACTGAGAACCTTTGGAGCCTCCTCAAGCAAAGATCTATGAGAGCGAGCAAACAGCAGCTCTGGGAGGCTATTCTGACATCCTGCAAAGAAATTCAAGAAACTCTTCACCAACTCATAAGTTCAGTGAATGCAAGAATTGTGAAGCTCCTATCAAATAAGGGGTCCTAAGTTAAAATGAAGCTTGACGTGTTAAGATTGAAATAGCTTTTGATTTCCGTAATATGCTCATGCTTCTAACTGAAAAAGAAACAAATGACCATTTTCAGTTTTTTATAACAGTAGTATGGTTTAAAAAATATAATTTGCATAATAATTTTGAACACAGTTTATATATAGTCTATGATTCTCCATGAAACTCAAAAAAGAATTTCAAATATTCCTTTTTTACATGTATTTTACATGTATTAATGTAGTCTGCATGACAATTATCACTTAATTTTTAACTTTTTCCTGCAGAAACTGGAGGAGGAGAAAGGAAAAAGAGAAAAAGAACGACAGGATCTCGAAAAAGAAAGAAAAGAGAGAGACAAGAAGCGTGAACACGAAGGCGAGCGGCGTGACCGAGATCGAGAGAGAGAGCGAGATCGTGACCGAGACCGGGAGAGAGACCGGGACCGGGACCGGGACCGGGATCGGGAGAGAGACAGGGAGAGAGACAGGGAGAGAGACAGAGAGAGAGACAGAGAGAGGGAGCGTGAACGAGAGACCAGAGAACGAGACCGCACCAGAGAGAGGACGAGAGAGAGGGAGCGAGAGAAGGACAGAGACAGGAGTCGAGAAGTCAGCGAAGACCGCAAGTCCAGGTCAGTCAAGTTTTGTCGGTGTAGTATTTTATCATTTAGGTGCCATATAAGTGCACTGTGTAACTTGTCTGGTGGAGCGTGCATCACCTGCTTGCCTCCATGGAGATGTGTCTAAATGTTCCACAGTATAGGCATAACTTAAGAATCTCTATGGAGACTTGCAACCCAAATTACAGGTTAGATTTGTGAAGGGATGATTCCACTCACATTAAGAATGAATGTTTTAATTCATGTTTTAAGTTTTAAGTTTTGAGCAATAAAAAACACCTGTAGTTGAATAAATGCAAGATAGATTATTTTACTGTGATACTGTGGACAATTTAAACCAGAGCATTAACATCTCCATGGAGACAGACAGGTTTTAGACCCTCTCCAGGAAAGTTACACAGTGCACCTTTAAGCGTTACTACACTCGACTGCATCAAAAACTCAATATTTTGCCTGTACTCATCTCAGTTAAACAGTACAAACATATTTTAATGGTATATTATGAAACTTTCTAATACTTGAGCATGTGTATGTTAAGTGAGTTTTGTTTATTAAAGTTATTAAAGAGAATTGCCGATAAATACATTCTTTACAAAGACAATAGCTGGAATACTTGCAGCAACGGCACCCAACCATTTACCCAACATTCATTAATTTAGACATTTAGGATGAACCTTTTTAATGTTTTTAAATGTAAAAAAATATATATTTTTCACTATTTAGGGAAAGAACAAGAAAAGATGAAAAAATAGACCCTAATGAGGATATTGAAGATGTCTATGAAAGAAGAAGACTTGAGCGGCGACTTCGAGACAAGGAGGCTGCCTACCAGGAGGTGTGTAGATATTTTTGTGTCTTTTAGTGTTCAGAAAATAAGAGGAAGACGAGAAGATTGACACAACAATGAAGTACAATAAGGAAAAGAAAGAAATATAATTCATTCAATTGCTTTGTTAATTTTATTTTTCTGCATTTCATAGCGTCTTAAAAACTGGGAAATTCGCGAGAAAAAGAAAGAACGAGATTATGAAAAAGAAATGGAGCGTGAGAAGGAGAGACGCCGTGAAAGGGTAAAGATTAAATCTTTAAATTTGAAGATTAACACATTGTATTCAAATCAACTACTACAGCTTCATTATTATACAGTCCCTGACAAAAGTCTTGTCGCTTATCCATTTTGTAGAAACAAAAGCTTATAACCTGACTTTAAATTAATCGATTGGTTGTAGAAATGTCTCATATGAAAGCTAAAACCCTCCCAAATTATGTTCAATATACTAAAATAAATTTGCTTCACTGAAGAAAGATCATTTAATGAACACAGAAAGGTCAGATTTTGCCAAGACAAAAGTCTTGTCGCCTACAGAAAATTGAACAAATAATTCACTTCAAATACAAAAATATGTTGCATAACGTCAGTGAATTAAGTAGTGGTGCTGTGAGATCCATATTTAATATCTTGTATGACTTCCATGAGCTTGAAGGACTGCATCCATGCGGTTTGACAATGATTCATACAGTTTGTTGAAGTCATTAGGAATAGCAAAGAAAGCAGTCTTACATGCCTCCCAGAGTTCATCAAGATTCTTTGGTTTTGCCTTCCATGCTTCCTCTTTTATTCTACCCCAGACATGCTCAGTGATGTTCATGTCTGGTGACTGGGCTGGCCAGTCCTGGAGCACCTTGATCTTCTTCGCCTTGAGGAACTTTGATGTAGAGATAGAAGTATGCGATGGAGCACCATCCTGCTGCAAAATTTGACCCCTTTTATGGTTGGGAATGTAAGAGGTGCTAACACTTCTTGATATTTTAGGCTATTGATATTGCCTTCCACCCTGCAAATGTCTCGCACACCCCCATACTGGATGTAACCCCAGACCATGATTTTTCCGCCACCAAACTTAACTGTTTTCTGGGTGAATCTTGGATCCATGTGGGCTCCAGTAGGTCTCCTGCAATATTTGTGGCGGCTGTGATGTAATTCAACCGAGGATTCATCTGAGAAATCCACCTTCTGCCACTTTTCTAGTGTCCATCCTTTTAGCAGGCTGTGGGCCTTGACAAATGCCACACGGTTTTTTAATTGCCTTTTGTTTAGTGCTGGTTTCTGTGCACTGATTCGACCATGGAGGCCATTTCGAGACAGAATTCTACAAAATGATCTGGTTGACACAGGGACTTGAGGTGACCAGGCCTGGTGGAGCTCTGCTGCAGTGGAAAAGGGGCCTTGGATTTTCAAATCAACAAACGGTACTCCCGAGCAGTTGTCTTGCAGGGTCTGCTGGACCTGGGCTTGTCAAAAACATCTCCAGTCTTTTCAGCTCATTTTCTTATTCTTTGTACTTGACGCTGAGACACATTGAAGGTGTCAGCCACCTCAGCAATGGATCTGGTCTTCAGCCTCTTGATAATTAACGCTTTGGTCTCAGGGTGGATCTTAGGCATGTTGTCAGAGGTCAAGTTGCAGTTGATGTGAAGGTCTGGTGTGCTGGGGTTCTTTTTATACACACCTACTAATTGATTGATCAGTAACTGATCACAGGTGAGGCTGTAATCTAGGATTGGGTGCATCATATGGCAAGGCGACAAGACTTTTGTCTTGCCAAAATCTGACCTTTCTGTGTTCATTAAATGATCAATCTTTCTTCAGTGAAGCAAATTTATTTTAGTATATTGAGCATAATTTGGGAGGGTTTTAGCTTTCATATGAGACATTTCTAAAACCAATCGATTAATTTAAAGTCAGGTTATAAGATTTTGTTTCTACAAAATGGATAAGCGACAAGACTTTTGTCAGGGACTGTAGATCTTAACAACATACTTTAATATTTTCAGGTGAAGGAGGCAAAGAGACTAAAAGAATTCCTAGAAGATTACGAGGACGGCAGAGACGACCCAAAGTACTTCAGGTGGATATTTTCACTTCTTCAAACTTCTGAAGACATCATATTTCCTGTATTTTAAACATCTTGTTTGTTGTTTTTCCATCCAGGGGCAGCGCTCTCCAGAAGAGACTTCGAGACCGAGAGAAGGAGGTAGAGATGGACGAGCGAGACCGAAAGAAAGAGAAGGAAGAGATGGAGGAGATCAGACAGAGGCTTTTGGCTGAAGGACACCCAGACCCTGAGGCAGAACTGAGGAGGGTAAGTCCCAGATGCATCTACTGATCTTAAATGGTTTTAGATTTTTTAATGTTATTTTAGATGTGTTTTTTGTACATAAATTATGTCCTGTATGTTTTGCTGAAATACAGTATGTTACCCTTAAATATTTTGAATTTATTGTATGATTGAAACATTTTGAATATGATATCTTATCATGGATAAGTAGCTTTTTTCTGCACAATTTGGTATAATGGCAATTATCATAATTTTACAAAATGTACCACGAATAATAGTACAATACTATTTTTATTGCAATGGTCCCACTGCTGCTACTACTATTTACTACAACTTACTGCTTACTACTACTTACTACTACCACTAAAATTACTACTACTTACTACTGTTACTACTACTACTACTACAATTACTACTACTACTTACTTCTACTACTACTACTACTACTACTACTACTACAACTTACTGCTTACTGCTCCTACTACTACTTATTGCTACTACTATTACTACTCCTACTTGCTACTTACTACCACTACTTCTTACTACTACTACTATTACTACTACAAATTACTGCTTACTACTTTAATTTAACTGGAATTATCTGTGTAACTGGCAAATTGCTAACTAACTTTACATGTGATTGTTTAGATTGAGGAAGAACAATACAAACAGTCCCCGCTAAAACTCGACTCTGAGGAAAAGCCGCACAAAGAGAAGAAAAAGAAGAAATCGTCTAAACACTCTCCAGAACCATCGTCACGGAAACACAAGGACCAATCAGAAAAGGAGAAGGAGGTGGACAAACCGCCGGATCACAATCACAACAAAGAGGACCCTCAGGAGACCAAACCCAAACCACTGTTACGCCCCATCACCATCGCTCCCTCTGTGTCTTCTCCCGATGCCACGCCAAACTCCACCGGAAACGAGTCCCCGGTCGGCATCATTATTCCCGGGGAGAAGATGGGTGAGCTCCAGCCTCTCGATGAAAACAGACCCAAGATTGGACTGAGCCTGAAACTGGGTAAGAATTTATAACCTACTCAATCACTTAAAGGTGCACTATGTAACTTTTGTGCTTGTGTACTTGGAGATGTTATTGATACTTTGCAGTGACGCTGAGGCTGCTCTACATATATCTCTTTTCATGGAATGTTCAACAATCACTGTGGTGACACAATGTACACATTAGTAAACACTGCCAAAATTTTTTTATGATCTGAAGTCTGAAAATGAAAGAAAAAAACATGCAAAATGGATTTAAACTACATTTTCAGGAGCTTGTGAACAATATGAGCGTTAACGGTCCTATTTAGGTGTTTCATTTTCAACAAAAAAGGTGAAAGTGAGTTAATGCCACCTGGCTATGTATTCGTGGTGGTGGTGTTACAAAAAAAGTTACATGCATCTTTAAGTTCAATAGTCTAGAGTTAAGTTTGATTTCCAGTTACTACTGTGTAAGGTCACTGAATAGGAGAAGTTTGGCTAAATGTTTGATGGCTATACATAATTCTGTTAATGATGTTATAGCTTTTCCTGATTCTGAATGCCATGGGTAGCTCTCCCTCCCTTACAGCATCATATATTCAGGCTTACACTTGGCACAAAGAAACTAATGGCTTATGATCTTTTGTTGAATTTGTTCATCAAGCAAAAAACAAAAAATAATAAAAATCCCTTTCCATCTTAGGTGCTACAAACAGTCCTAGTCAGCTGACAGGAAAGCGCAAAAAGCTTGAAGCTGTTGATAGTGTTTTTAATAAATTTGACGATGAGGAAATGGAGGAGCAGCCGCGCAAAAGAAAATTGGTTCCCCTCGACTACGAAGAGGACAACAACAAGCGTCCAGACGGGGCAGAAAACTCTGCCTCCAAAAGTAGCATCAACACAGAAGAGAAGCGCAAACACATAGTAAAACTTATCGAGAAGATTCCTACGGGGAGAGCTGAGCTGTTCTCCTACTCGCTGGACTGGACCATGGTGGACTCGGTAATAACATTTTTGTTTACATTTTAAATTTAAAAGATTTTCTGTTTCCTTTTTTTTTGTTCACGAATTTGTCTTCTGTTTTTTAGACGTTAATGGATCGCTGTATACGACCGTGGATTAGCAAGAAAATTGCTGAATACATAGGAGAAGAGGAACCCACCCTTGTTGAGTTTCTCTGTTCAAAAGTAAGATCAAATAAGTTTTTAATTTAAAAGTGAATTAATTGAAAATGTAACTTAAATGATTGTTTTTTTCTGTTTAGCTAAAGGCACACAGCTCTGCAGAGAGTATTCTTGAAGATGTGGCTACGGTAAGTAGTATCAGGCAATACTTCAAACGAACTTCTTTTTAGAGCTAAACAGTTAATCAAATTTTAATGAAGATTTAAATTCAGACATGTCTGATGGTCAGTCATCAGCTTGGGGCCACAGCCAATCCTCAATAAAAGCATGTGGGAGCATAGTTCAATCTTAGGAATATGTTTTTTTTTTTAATATAATGAATCTTTTTTGCCTTTTAACCAGCTCTACTTCTGGGATCTACAATAAACTGGACATTTTCTGTATTTAGACATGGTTATTTTGTTCTACATGGATCTTACTCATTTGTCCTGTTACGTCAGTCAAGGCTACTCTTACTCTAGAGTTGCAACCACTTAACGTAAATATGAATAAATGTAGTTACCATATTTGCTTCCCTCTTTGCAGGTTCTTGATGAAGAAGCTGAGGTGTTCATCATAAAAATGTGGAGGCTGTTAATTTATGAAACTGAGGCGAAGAAGATTGGACTGGCAAAATAACTACTACACTCAGCACTCATTGTTTTATTTTATTTTAATCTTTCTTTCTGCAATGTCCTGATTCAACATTCAGCTCACACTTCTGTGGACCTGCTGCAATTTGTTTAGTAGAGAGAGAGACTGAACCAAACATTTGCACAACAGCATGACAAATACTTATATTTTTCATGTTGGGAATGGCGTTGAGTTGGACATATTCTGCCTGTATTTACTAATGTCATTGTGAGGCCCTGCTTCAATGTGACAAATAAAAATGATTCTTTTTACAAATGTTATGTGTGTCAAACAGCGAATGACTGAATAGTTGAAATAAAAAATAATTTGGATTTTTATTCAGTGTACTTGTACCACTTAAATTCGTTGGAAGCTATTTTTGATCAGGTATATGTAATTGTCATTTATTACAAAGAGAAATAAAGTCAGTTGTACAGTTATGAGTTGTCTTGTAAGCACCTTTTCATCATAAAATGATTTGACACAGATTTGGTCCATTTTAAATTTAGATTTTTTTCTTATTTTTTTTTTAATTGATTTTACTTTGTTGAGAAATTGATTTAAAATATGTTAACACTACATATTTTTGCGAAACGTTCCTGCGTGTGTCTCAGATACGTGGCAGGTTGAGCGAACACGTGACCCGGAAGCATTTTGCTGCTAATCAAACAGGCTGGTTTTCAGCTAACTCGGTTTAGCTGCAAAACAGCTCTTGGAGTTTCTCCAGTTTTGACAGCTTTCTTAGACTAATATTGTGAACTAATCGTACTTTCTAAGAGGATGATAACACGACATTTTTCTAATTGGTAATTGTGAGTTGACCAATTTAGCAAGCCTGGGTAGCTTAGCTTGAACACCGAGCTCAGCGTTGGTGATGCTAACGTGGATGTGATCAAATTTAACTTAAAATAGACCTAAATTTAGTTCGCATATCTTATTAGCGCTTATTTTATCCACGGGATGGTTTTTAATTCGTCGTGATCCGCGTCTGTGCTCTGTTAGATAGAGCTTATTTTGGATGTTTTGGTTAGCTCGTGTTTTCAGCAGCTAATCAGTAGAAAGAGAAGAGATGGACGACTTCAGCTCGATCAGCCTGCTGTCCCTGGCGATGTTGGTGGGATGTTATGTAGCAGGGACGATACCTTTAGCTGTCAACTTTTCAGAGGTGAGTATCTTTTCATTTTGTATAGAGAAATAAAGGATATGTAGCTTTTACTGTACTGTTGTCACTAACACAATGCAACTCGCAATCTGGAATTAATTATGACTCTATTCATTCTCTACATTCATAAAATGTTGTATATTTGCATATTTGCAAACATTTATTATGTTGTTATTCATACCATATCATGTGTAGTTGTATCCAGTTTAAATACTTAACCAGCATAATCAGTTAATAACACGTCACTTTTATTTTTTTAGGAGAAACTCAAGCTTGTCACAGTGCTGGGAGCTGGGCTGCTGTGTGGGACTGCATTGGCTGTTATTATTCCTGAAGGGGTCCATGCACTTTATGAAGAAATACTTGAAGGTAGTATATTTAGTATATATTTAATTTGTATACCTTATTTGGCACTTACATTTGGGACCATCTGCCTCATGGTTTATATAGTGAATTAATAAACTATGTGTATAATTAAACAACTGAGGCAGATACAACTTGTGTTCAGACTTGCATGACTTGCGTCAGTTGGACCCTTATTGACAAAGAACAAAGTTTCTCAGGCACTACTATACAAATATATGTACGCAACACTAGTGCAAATAGATACACTACAATTGTATCATTATTTCTAAGTTTCTGTCTTCTTTACACACACAGGGCACCACAGTCATGCTCAGCCCGGGGTGGTGGAGGTCTCGGAAGCGAAGGCAGAGGCAGCAGAGGCACTTGTGGCCGGTGGGACACACGAGCACAGCCATGAACAGCTCCACGCCTGCATCGGCGTCTCCCTGGTCCTCGGCTTTGTCTTTATGCTGCTTGTCGACCAAATTGGCAGCTCACACATGCACAGCCCTGACGGTAAGTGTTAAGGGAATTGGTATGCTTTTACTTTTGCAAAGACAGTGTACAATGTTATATTGTCCAAAAAAGCAAAGATGCCTATTGCAAAATATTGTGACTTCCACTTGTAGCCCCAGGGCAGGTTGATGTTTCAATGTAGAAAACTGACTCTAAATGTAGATGGATAAGTCATACATTTGACTTACATATTTCATTTTTAATCAGTACAAGATATATTTACATCCTTCGATCGGACACTATGAAAACTATTCAAAAACCCCATCCTCTTCTCCGGCATACACTTACGTTCATTACAAACATTTTAAGCAGGCAGTCAAGGAAGCGGCAATAGTTGGAAGCTTGTGCTCATTTAGTGTTCATTTTTATGACATTTTTTCAGATCCAGAGTCTGGGAGAGCTGCTTCCTCCAAAATTACCACAACACTGGGACTTGTGGTTCATGCTGCAGGTAGGTTTAAAATATGTGCAAATAATAAATTAATGCTGCCTTTGCTTTTACATCACTAATTTTAATATTCTTTCATTTTACAGCTGATGGAGTAGCTTTGGGAGCCGCAGCCTCCACTTCTCAAACCAGTGTTCAGCTCATTGTATTTGTAGCAATCATGCTTCATAAGGTAATAGGCTAATTAATCTCATCTAACGATATTGAAAATTATAGGTTTAAACAACTGTTGTCTTTCTTAGGCTCCAGCAGCATTTGGCCTTGTGTCATTTCTGATGCATGCAGGTCTTGAGAGAAATCGCATTCGCAAACATCTCCTGGTTTTTGCATTGGCTGCTCCTGTACTCGCCATGCTCACCTTTGTTGGCCTCAGCCAGGTAACTGGCCCAAATCACGCAAAATATCCATCTTCTTCTGCTTCATCCGGCTGGGTCGTGGGGGCAACAGTTCGCCACCCAGTCCTCTGTGCATCCGACCCCTATAAACCCCTCTGCGGGTGGTGAGCCCACAGAAGGATGGACCCACACATTGGCCTTTTTGGGCTGTGCCTGGTAGGGCACCGGGCGACATCACGGCCCTTGATGTCAGTTCATAGGGGTGGTAGCATGTTTTGGGTTGATGGGGGGGGAAACTGGAGTGCCTGGAGGAAACTCATCCAAACATGGGGAGAACCTGCAAATTCCACACAGAAAGGCCTGGGTTGAACTTTATATATATATATAAAATAAAATTCTTTTGTTAATGATTAAAAATGGCTGTAGGAAAGAGTTGGCAAATGAAGCCTTATGGCGAATGTAGCCTTAGTCATGGCATTGAGTTACTCGATCAACTTTCACAGTAATGGGGAGGGAAAATAATACAACAATTATTTGACATTGTAATTATTATATTGGTGACATTCACTCACCAGTCTACTGTATAGGCCACTCCCAAGCCAAATTAGATCTGGACTGGTAATATTTTGAAATTATAGAAATTATTGAAATAATTTTAGATTGCAATGGAAGAACACATAAGCTGTAATTGGAGAAGGACATATTATAATAATAATCTTGTTTCTCATCTTACAGAGCAGCAAAGAAGCCCTATCAGATGTGAACGCCACTGGAGTTGCCATGTTGTTTTCCGCAGGCACGTTCCTGTATGTAGCTACGGTCCATGTCCTGCCGGAGGTGGGAGGTGGGGGACATTCCCACTCCCCAAATGGACCCAACGGGGGCAAAGGACTGAGCAAAGTGGAGGTGGGAGCGCTGGTTCTGGGATGCCTCATTCCTCTGGTGCTGTCAGTTGGCCATCATCACTAAGGAACTATTTATAGACCAAAAGATGGAACAAGGAAAACAGACCTATCAATCTTGCCAATCAACTTTACTGGATGGACCTGTGGAACTACAGTTAATGAGTCTTGGAAACTTAAACTTTGTTGCTGTGACAATAAGGACAGTGATGTTCTTACTGCTGATAAAGATTACAGTGTGCAAAGTATTTTAACAAGTGAAAACTGGACTCTTTTTTTTTTTGAGCTAGATTTAGGTTCATGGATCGTGTCTTGATGGTTTTTTGTCCAATGTCAAAAAACATCCTTGATTTGAATACAGCTAGATTTTACTAGACTCTCAATGTATGTTTATGAACCTGTAACAATATTGAAGTGCCATATTAGCTGCTTACGATGTTGAAACAAAATTAGACCAAGTAGACCTTATAAAAGCTAGAAAATTGCTACTCTCTCCAGTGGATTACCACATACAGCTATTGAAGAATGCTTTTTGCTACAGATATTTCTGAAAAGATGACAGTTTCACCAGCTTCACGTTTTGAGATTTAATTTTGGTGATGGGTTCTTTGCTTCGTAAGATACAAACATACAATACTAAATGTACAGAAATTGATTGTATAGAAATGGAGGGATATTGAGTGAATGAATAACTTGCCTTATACAGGGGCATTACCTCCCCATAGGGACCAGTGGCTCAGGAGAACTGTATTATAAGTCTAAAGGTGTAATTCTCAATCAAACCTGAGCAATAATGGGGAAATTGCGGATTTGTTATTGTGGTTGGTTGACATATCAGGATCTTAAGACCCTTGAACGCAACTCTAGTCATGAACAATGGATAAACTACTTAACGTTTTATCAGGATACATGGATATTGTTGATGTTTCTCTTATATATTGGGTATGTAAATCTTTGTCTATACTGTACAGAAAACCTTTCTTCCAAAATGAACCGATGTGAGATGGACTGCTTACTCACTTTTTTATTTTAGCTTTTTTTTTTTTTTTTTACACAAACATGGGACAATATGGATTGTTTTTTGCCCACAGTAAATGTTATAAGTGATTATTTTATGTGTACATTAGAGCTACATCTCTTACTATTCACTGCAAGAAATACCAACATTTTTAGACTGACCGCTTGATGTCTGAAAAAAGCAAGGGTTAAAGGGATTTCAATGACAGCCACATTGTGTACTACTACTATAATCATTAATTAAACTTAGACAAACTACTAATCATCCATCCATCCATCCATCCATCATCTCCCGCTTAATCCAGCTGGGTCGCGGGGGCATCTTGCTGCCCAATACTCAGCACCTGACCCCCCCTATGAACCCCTCTGCAGGTGGTGAGCCCACAGGAGGGTGGACAACATGGTCCTTGATGTTAGTTCATAGGGGTGAACTAAACTACTTATTAATTTAATATTTTTTTGCACACAGAGAAATGATAAAATATAACTGAATTATAGCAAAAGAAAAATGCTATTCTTAGTGACGACTCATTTCTTTCTTTTGCTATGGATCCTACCTGGACAACTGAGGAAAGATATCTTTTTGGATTATAATTTTTTCTACACAGTCTTAGAATTTTGTTTTGACCTTGTTCGTACTGGGATTTGATTAAGTGCCAAACCAGCTATCACAAAATAATTTCAAATAGGAAAGAAGAAAAGGTAGTTTTAGTTGAAATTTGAATTTGTCTTTTAGTATTTTAGCACACACTGGGGCTGACACTTATTAAAAGCGGGTCACATGTCTGTCGTATGCAGTTTATTTATTGTCATTCCTAAAAACATCTGCCTTATTTTCACACTTGATTGTTAATATGACTGGTAAAGCATTGTGTTTTATGACTAAATTAAACATTTTCTAACTGGTGCAACAAGGTCTAATGTAATGGTTCAGTTCAACATATTTGGCTAATGATAATCTTGGCTAATTTGTAATGATTGCATAACAACATGTTTTGCGTAATGAGCTTCTCCCTTAGGGCTTCAATAGTGAGCACGTGTGTGACCTTCAATTAGTTTACAGAGTAGTCTGGTTTTATTATATGTTTACAATATGCAAACTTAATTCATGTATAATCCATTTATAGCATGTTAGAACATATATTTTCCAATTTTATTTTTGACAATTAGTAAAGGTGCAATGTGCAGCTTTTCTGGTGGAGGGTCTGCTATCTACTTGTTTCCTTAGAGATGTTATTGCTTTGCCTGGAATGTTCCATGATAGGACAGTAAACATTTCCATCTGGCATTTATTCATTACAGGTGTTTTTATTGGTCAAAAATACAATAATTCCTTCTGTGAATAGGGGCGACTCTCCACAGATCTGAACTGTAATGTAGTGTAGTGTTGTAACCTATTTTTCTCCCTTGTGATAGATACTGTAGGTTTAATTTATACTGTGGAACATTCTAGACAAAGCAATAACATTTCCATGGAGACAAGCATGTGGCAGACCATCCACTAGGAATGTTACACAGTGCACCTTTAAATAACTACTTTTTATTACTATATGGACATGCCAGCTATCTGAAAGTGGTCATTCACTTTTGCCCGAACTGTAACCCGTCAACTATTACGCAACTATAGTGTTCATTGACAGTGTTATACATATAGTTATAATGAACTGCAGGTCAACTCTTCCCTTGAGCTAAATGAGTTGACCTAAAACATCAAATTCTATAGTAACTTTGTGTAAACCAACTATGTTTACACCGAAAATCTGATTATTATTTGATTTCTGGAGTTGAAATGTGCAAACAGCATCTGATTCACCCTGCAAGTTATATTAACATGGAAAATACAACAAAAAGGCAAACTAACATAGCAAAGACAGATTCCAGACAAACTGTCAAATATAGAAAGCATTATTTTCAAAATAAATGTACTTTAACCTCCAAATCCCACTGTTATTCTAAAAATCCACCAGTGCAATGTGGGGCTTGGATTAGATTTCCGTTGTACACTGCCTGATGATTACTCCACATGATCTGATTTGCTGTTCTTCCCATGTTAGAACATTATTACTTTATCAACACACCTTGAGTTGTGTTTCATTTCGTTCACATATGTTTGATTAACCCTTTATTATTAGTCTGTCTATATCTCCAAAGCTCAAAATTCTCTTTTACATCTTGTGATGTCACAAGGCGGTAGTTTTCAAGTTAAAACAGCTACCTTTTACCTTTTGTTCAGTAGAGATGTGTATTTCCAGGATTGCAGGATTAATGTGTTAAATGTGTGTGAATGAAACAAAGCACAACTCCAGGTGTGTTTTTGATGAGGAAACATTATAACATAGATCAGGGCCCTTTAAACTATTATGACCCCAAAAACTGCTGTTTGTTTTTCTCTCATCTGAATTTGCCCTCCTGCCTAATGCCTCACACTGTACTGTAGATAGTTTTGTATACATGTAGTCATCCATCATCTCTTTTGGCAGGAAGTTACTGTCTGCTGCTTAACTCTTATGCAGAGGCTGAGCTGTCCGTGTCTCTATAATCCCTCTCCCATTTACTCCGACACATGTCCTGTCAATTAATCTGATACCCTCCTTCTTCATCCCTGCTTTGCTCTTGATGCCGCCTGGACACAAATGCAGATGTTTTCTTTAATTCTCCATGACAACTACCTGCCAAATGTCCCACTGTAATCTCAACAAAGGCTTTTTCCTGGCTCTGTATTATTGACGCTGCTAAATCTCCCTCTCTGGTCCCTCCCCCTTGGTTTCCTCTCTGTACTTATAGTGTTTTGCTGTGTCCAGTGCACTGCCAGCTATTGACCACTACTTATTTCCACTGCACTTACCTACTGGGAAGCATCAATTTAGTGCATATGTGTGTGCCACTGCCATCGGGTGTTATTGGGCTAATTGTTATTGATTAATTCTTTGTTTTTTTCTATTGATTTTCAACATCTCTTCACGGGACAGGGGAGAGATATCCGGATAGCTGGATCATGTTCTCCTCTTCATCCAGAAACTCCCTACTCTTGACGTGGTCATCCATGGAGCAGTCGGACTCGGAGGCGTTGGATATCAGCACCAAAGTGCAGATTCATGGCGTTCTGTGGAAGAGACCGTTTGGGCGCCCGTCTGCAAAGTGGTCCCGCAGGTCAGGAGAGATGGGACGGGAGGTTTTAAATATTTTGGCAAGTAGTTATCACAGATGGGTAGAGTAGAGGAGCTAAAAATGTGTACTTCAAGTAAGAGTTGCGTATTGTTACTTCAAAATAATATTACTCATTTAGAAATACAAAGTAGTGGTGCAAGAAATTATTTAAGCAAGAGTATAAGAGTGTCTCAAAGAAAACATCTGATTTGTGGTCTATCATTTGAAAACACTAGAAAAGTTAGAAAAACGTATTCATATCTGAAAGAAATCAACAAAAAGCTTTTGTAGCTTGCAGACTTGTCAGTTTAAACAGAAACTCTATTGGGCATTACGCACAGTGTAGTTTTTGATTTTTTTTAGTTTGTATGTTAGTTAAAGGTCCTATATTGTGGACAGTTTACTCTTGTGAGCTTTAAACTATGTTATAATGTTGTTGCCTCCTAAAAAACATTCATTCACATGTTTGAGTAATCCTTTCTTATTATTCTGTTCCACCTTGTGAAGTCATGAAGCAGCTGTTTAAGTTAACATCCACCTTTTACCTTTAGTTCTAGTGGAGATGTATGGGGAAGTGCACAGGGGAGCACTTCCTGTATCACCACATGACATCACAAGGTGGAACGGAGTGTTTTCCGTTTGAGAGAAGAATTCAGCCAAATTATGCAGTGTTTGTATGTTAAACATGTGTGAATGAAACAAAACACAACTCAATGTATGTTTGTGAGAGGAAACAACATTATAACATTATAAAAAGTGTAATATAGACCATTTGTTAATGTGAACATTTATTATTTCTATAATAATAAAAAAGCACTCATTCCTAAAGCTTTATTTTACTATTAACTGTCATTTCATATACCAGATACAACTATATATTGCTTAACATTGGTAACACACCTTGTAATACAGATTAACATTGTCTCCTGGTTCAGATTCTTCATCATCAAAGACAGTTTTCTGCTTTATTACGCTGAAAACGAGAAGAGGAACTTTGAAACTAACAGGAGCCTCAACATCCATCCAAAGGTTTGTGAATATTTTTAAATTTTTAACTTTAAGTGTAAGAAATACTTTTTAACTTGAAGTGTAAGAAATATGTTAATAAAGCAATGTCATTTGTTTTAGGGAGTGATTCCTTTGGGTGGATGTGTGGTGTCGGCCAGTGAGACCATGGGGATGCCGTTTGCCATTGAAATCCACCTGGAAGACTTCTGTGTAAGAAAACAAACACATAAAAATAAATAATAATGACAAATGCACCTTAAAAATTCAATACCTGGAAATTGCAAAGTAAAAAATGGCATGTATGAAGGTGAGAACACATATTACATATAAAGCATTTAAATAGTTGTTTTGGAAATATTCTAAATTACAATGTCAAGTATTTTGTTTTTAATAAGAAAAAGACATATAAAGACTAAAATAGTGTGTAATCTTTCAAACAAGGGCAATATGTTTGTGGTGTCTGGTTAACCACTATAATTTGTCTTATACTTGAAGCTTTTTTATATGTACTGCAAAAAACAAACAGCATGTATTTACCAGTAATTAATCAACGTAATCTAAAACAATCAATACAATTCTGTCCACATTTCCAACCCTTCTGATATTTATAAGTCATGAACTTGAACTTGTATTTATCCTCATTGTCATCATAGTAGGTGTATGTATGTGACACATTTAGTTACTGGACAAAAGTGGGTCTTCAAACTGGAGTAGGTCCCTGGTGAGGTTCAGTGTCTGCCCATTCATCCTGATGGGGCCTCCCTGGGGCATCAGACAGGGGCAGTACCACAGACAGGGACACCCATGTGAGGCGTTTATGGAGCATCTGTAAAATGGCATTTCTGGAGCATGAGATTATCAGATAGACTCACCCAGACATTTGAATCACTGTAGACTAGGACTTGAATTGAAGATCGTTTTATTTCTATTTCTGTTTTATTTTTTCCAGGGCACTATTGTTCTGGCAGCTGAATCTGAAATGGAACAGGTTCAATGGATGGAAATGCTACAGGACTCTGGAAAAGTGTGAGCAAAAACAATACATATTATTAAAAAAAATACCTGAAATCTATCTATACTTCATACTGAGAGAAATAAATAATAAATAATAATGAATAATTACTTTTTGTTATTTCTGTCATTTATTTAAAGCCAGAGTATGTAACTTTTAGCTAAATATACCTTAAATGATCCTAATTTTAGGCGAATGTTCAGAAGTAGGTTTTAACTTTGTATTTCCATGGAATCATACAGGTGATGAGCCACCACCTGAAAGTTCCATACTGTGCCTTTAATTGTGATTTGAGTTGTCTCTGTAAGTGAAAGATAAATAATAAGAAAATAGCCAATGCATTCATTCTGTAGTTGTCAAATACATTGTTTTTACTACTCATTTGCAGCCTGTTTATAGGCCTGTATCAGCTACATAACACATGATCAGAGTAGTATATTTAAGATTGAATAAATGAAAAGAAGTGCATCCATGATAATAACTGTATGGTGTGTAAAATAATTCAAAATGTCTGGGTAGCACTGTGGCTTTGTTCACATGCACACCAAAATCTGATTATTAATGGATTTCTGGACCTTTAGGATTATTTAAATTGCATGCAAACCACTAAACCTGTTGTGAGTAATATGGGGAACCAAGATCAGAAAGAAACCAGATTATGTCATTTTAATTGACTTACAACTCAAAAAAATAGGTTGATAATTCAATTTTGAGTGTGCATGTAACTGCAGCCAGTGTATTTTACTGACCTCCAGGACGTGGAAGAACGCTCAGCTCGGAGAGGCCATGATCGAGAGTCTGGAGGCTCAGGGACTGCAGCTCGCCAAAGAGAAGCAAGAATATCTAGGTACATTAGTTACATTATCTATACATCATAATACTTTATATGTACTTCTGTGTTATCTTTAAAGGGCTTCTATTGCACTATTTTTGATCTATGTTATAATGTTGTTTCCACATCAAATACATACCTGGTATGTAATACACAAACCCTCCATATTTAGAGTTCTTCTGTCAATAGAAAACACGGGGATCCACTTTGTGATGTCATGTGGCAATACTGGAAGTGCTCCACTGTGTTTTTAAACTCCAGACACCTTCCCTAAAATCATTTGAATGATTTCAGCCCCAGAATTGCCAATCTCCAGTGAATTAAAGGTAAAAGCTGTTGAAATCTAATGCTTTATGGCATCCCGAGGTGGAACAGAGCATTTGGAAATGTAAACAGGCTAATAAACCAGGATCACTCAAGCATAAAACATAAATAAAACACATAAAACACAAGTCCAGTAAGTAACAACTTTGTAACATGGCTTAAAACTCACAAGAGTGAATTCTGTGCATGTATAGGTCCTTTAATAGCATTTGCTTAGAACAGTAAAATTTTTTTCGATAGATAAACTCATGGAGGAGACAGAGGAGCTGAGCCACCAGAGAGCACAAAGAGAGGTTAGAGTGTAGACTTTGATTTGTGTGAAAAAGTCTATAAAGTTACATAAAGGATTTTTGCATTGTGTTTGGCAGGAACTGGAGCGTCTGAACCAGATTTTAGAGGAGGAGAAGCGGAAATACGAGGAGGTTGTGATGGAGCTGAGGGCAGAACAAGAACAAATTAAACAGTAATGTATTTTTATAAATTATTTAGTCATACATTTATGCCTCACTTAATGGGTTCACACAGTTAATTTACCTTTACTAGAATCATTTGGATATTTTCAGCCCTGAAACTGCCAATCTCTACAGAACAAAAGTAAAAATGAGCTATTACTTTGAAGACTACCACTTCATGACATCACAAGGTGGGAAAGAGCAGTTTGAGCTTTGAAGATGTAGTCAAATAATGGATAAACATTTCTGAGGAGGTAACAACATTATAACATGACTTGAAGCTCATAAGAGTCAATTTTGCATAATATAGGACCAAAAATGGTGGCCCAGTTAAAGACGAATTTGTTCAAATCAAGATAACTGTGTTCATCATTTCTGTAAAAATATTCAGAAGTTACCAAAGGGTATTCTGATGATGGCTTACCTTGAGTTAAGTTAGTTTGGTTAAATGGCCATACAAACAAGCTGTGATGATAATGGAGTTTAGAAGTGAGTGATGTCTGTGTCTCATAATACATAAACATAATACACATTTACTGCACATGTCCATTACAGAGACCTGGACGGAACGTCCCAGTCTTTAAAGGGAGTGGACAGAGAGAAAGAGGAGCTGAGCAGCCTCACGATCATGTTACAGAAATCTATAGAGGTATGAATGCTCCTTCATATCAGCCATTTTATTTTAGATGAGCTACTTCTCCTTGTATGATAATGCATTTTTATGCACAGTGAAGCTGCAGATTAGCGATAGTGGCTCTATTTCCTGTGGACTTTATCTCTAATCATTTATGCTTTTAAAAATCGTGTATCTGAAGTATTGTGCCACATTTCACAAATAATAATAACAACACAGTTTTGACTTGGATCTTTTGAACGCTTAAGAGTCTCAAATTACTCATTTTACTGTAGACAGGAAACAGGAGACGCAATTGCGCTCACAACTTTATATCCTGTGGTCCAGACATCTCCCGCAGGAGTCTTTGTGATCGGAGATTTTTAGTCTCATAAGTTTCTCCTCATGTCTCTGGTGTGCGCATTTTGTCGCACGTTTAAAAATCGCTTAAGACTGAAAAATCCTGTAGTGTGTAGAGGCCTTAAGCAGTTTACAACACTATGCTACAATACAATTCAGGGTTGCCCTTTTCACAGAAACAATTATTGTATTTTGAGCAATAGAAACATCTGTAAGGAATAAATACTAGATGTATATGTTTAATGTCATACCATGGAACATTCCAGAGAAAGCAATAACATCTCCATGTAGACAAGTAAGTAGTGGACTCTCCATCAGAAAAGTTGGGCAGTGTATGGAAAGAGTAGACTTTATTCTTAGTAATGTGGGGTGCAGAACAGAGAGCATCTGTATCACTCAGAGAATATTTTAACTAATGGTTTTTTAATGATTTTTTGTGTAATTGAGTGGAACAATACTTACAGTCCCAAATAAAATAGTGAATTACAGCACAACTTGAATTTGTTTACATTTTGTTCACAGGAGCTTTCAAGAGAGAAACAGCGCACACTGGAGCTTCTTGGAGTGAAAGAGCATCAGGACAATGACCAGGAAAACACAGAGGATCATGAGGAATTAAATCTAGAAGATGGTGAAAAAGAGGGGGACACAGCTCTGCTCCAAGACCTCAAACACATCGAGGACCAAATGAAAGTGTTGCTCAAAGAGAAAGACCAGGCTGAACAAAAGTAAGAACTGTCTGACTAATATTTTGTCATAGGTTTGTAAGTGTAATTTCTTTGCTGGCATAAAACTACATGAAAACATCCAGTAATTGCAAAAGCAAGATGAATTTACATTTGTACTTAGACAAACTTTATTGATCCACAAGAGAAATGATTTGAACACAGTAGCTCACAGATCACTATAAATATACTACAAAGAGCAAAAATAGTAATAATGGTGGTCCTAGGTTATATACTGCACTTTTGTATGAACCAAATATGTTTTAGGAACAGTATTTCTTTAGTGACCTCTACTTTTGCAAGGTTAATATGACATACATCTATTACAATCATCAAAACAGGGAATATGTTGAGTATATTGCATAAACAAGTTTCCTTCCACAACACAAGCAACAAAATTGTAATGTGGTCACGAAAAAGTTGTTAAAAGATACCAAAAAAATACTCTTGCCGATATATTGATACAGCAGCCTATGATAACTATACTGTATCACCAAAATTAGTATCACAATATATTGATATTTCCTTATTTTTGCACACCCCTACTTATAGAGTAAATTTATGCACTGTAATGCCATGTAATGTGCTTTGAAAGGTACAACATGATTTACAACTTGACAATGGCTAAGAATACTAAAATGGAATTAAAACTGGTTGTCAAAATTTGGTCAGTAGCTCAAAACATACTCTCTACTAAAATACTCTCCATAAATTGCATTCTACATTTTAAAAGAAATTTCATTCAATAACAATCTGCTAACATTAGTCCAAAGTATCCAAAAGCTTCATGCTGTGAGGTCTGGCGAGGTCTTTGCTAATGGTACAAGAGCAGAGGCCTGAGTGGAAAAGTGTATTGATCCATAAACAAGTGGTGCATTGACGGGCGGCTCCAGACTGGGATTTTACAGCACTACATATTGACTCTGAAGCACTAATGTCCAAACTAGACACGCCATGGATTATAACAAACAAACTTGGTTTTGCATCATGTAATGAACCATATATCTATTATAATTTACTGCTCTAACTTAAATAGCCCAGTAAAAAGTATGTACACATATTATAAAAGGCCCCATTAAGTTATAAGGTTAATTATACCATTGTCGCAAATTTTCTTTCATATTTCATGATAAACTATTTTCGTCCACAGCGCCCTGCCCTGTTATCTAACTGTCTGTTTATTCATCCATCCATATTTTCCAGACTCCAGGAGAATGAGCAGAAGTCTGTGGTGCTGCAGCAGGAGAGGGAGTTTTATTCGTCTCAGGCTCAGACTCTGCAGCAGTCTCTGTCTCAGCTCACAGTGGACAAACAGCAGACCGAGGCCGAGCTCAAGGTCAACCATTATTCTATTATTATTATTATTACTGCTTTTATTACCTGTTATGCCCTATTATTACTGTATTCATGTAGTTTAATTTAAGTGTTGGCAAAATGTTCATATTTAAACACATATTATTTGTTTTACCATGACCAAAAAGAGCAGTGATTAAAATCCAACCAATGTAACTTTTTAGCCAAAAAATATACATAAATAAAAACATTTCTTTCTTTTTTTGTCATTTCATAAGATTACTCTGACCAGGGTTGCACCTTGACAAACCTGACTCTTAGTTGGCCTGGAGGAGGGTCTCCACCTGCATTTGTTCCTTTGACTGTAATTTATGGAATAAAACTTCAATCTCCATTGTGAATGTTCCGAAGTATGGTTTTAACTTTCTATTTCCTTGGAAACACGCCGGTGACGTGTCATATCCAGAAAGTCACACGGTGTTGCTTTAATTCAGTGTGAATACAATTTTTGTTCTAATAATTCAGTTTAAATCTGCCCAGATCTTCATGTAAATCACATTATGGAAACTTCCTGTTCTTTATCAGTATCTTTGCATCAAATTACCTTTATAACATTGAGTCCTGTTTCTATTTACTTATTTCGAAATGTTTCCACTTGCACAAAACCCTCTCCTTAATGTCTCTGACAGCTGTTTAAAAAGTTACCATCTTTTGTCATGGTTTAATATAATACGTAATAATCTATAATAAAAGTAATATCTATATTACTACATACATTTCAAAATTAAATATTGTAGAAAGATAAAATAGTATTTTGTTCACACAAGAAGGAGACATACAAAAACAGTTATACAGTAGAGAATGAATGAAGGAGAAGCGTTTTTTAAATGATAGTTTTTAACAGACAGAGAACAGACTCATTTTAAGTGTTGTGTTTTCAGGCTGAGATTGAGTCGAGAGTGGAGCTGGAGCGGAGGTTGAAGTCTGCAGAAGAGGCGCTGGAGAATCTGGAGCAGGGACTCAACAGTTTGGACCGAAGCAAAGAGAAAGACGAGAAGATGAAGGGAGACGTCACACAGCTCAGGCGTGAGTTTGACCTAAGACTGTGTTTACATGTACACCAAAACCTGATTATTATCTGATTTCTGGAGTTAACACGGATACAAAGTTACACAAATACAAGTTACTCTTAAATTCATTACTGAACAGACACATGGGTCACAGGTGCTTTCGAATATCATATTTCTGTTATGCACACACAACAAAAATCGATCCAATTATTCTATGAATCTGACTTTTACTGACCATGTAAATGCACCCACTGATATAACATTACAGGGATTTGTGTAATACTGGAATTATGTCACTATATTTAGAAGCATTAGAAGCAAGATTAACATTATTGTACTGAATTTATGCACTTATCCAAGAAGGAAGTGCTCATTCTGAAGTACATAAGGTTATAGTCCAGTCTTTAAAGACTCCGCCCCCTACTGGACAAAATATGTATTACTTTTCATGCAACGCAATGAACGAATGAAGAAAAAAACATTTGAAGGTTTGAGAATTTCCAAAGACAAGATTCAGTAAACTAAAATCCAAGTCAATCTTTACACATAATGTAAGATACGTGTACTCTTTTTAGAGAACACAACCTTCAAATTTATTTTCAGGTTTTAAGTATTACTTTCCTTGTAGTACAATTTTGTATTTATGAATGTGCTTTTTTTCTTTTCAAAATAATTATTCTAAAATACTGGACCAGCCCTGAGTGAATGT
This sequence comes from Odontamblyopus rebecca, assembly GCA_030686955.1. NCBI lineage: Eukaryota > Metazoa > Chordata > Actinopteri > Gobiiformes > Gobiidae > Odontamblyopus > Odontamblyopus rebecca. Next base: position 15,212,841 of record CM060670.1, on the reverse strand, counting down.
AAACATGTACAGACTGTGTACAACCATGGCCATGTGTAATAAATGCATGTTGTTGCAGAGTTTTTCGAGGAGTGCATTTGTGCTGCAGAGATCGAGGCGAAGCTCCCATCGATCATGAAGAATGCCGTGTATCTCCACAAAGCAGCGGCCAGGAGGATAAAGAGCTGCAGAATCCAGAGGAGTGCCTCCAAACGACACTGGTGTAAGTCTGTCTTCTTCACATACATCGAATAGATTTGTGTCAAGAAAATACAAACAAGTACTAAACAACTGTACTCTAGAGGTTCACTCTGTTTATTACTACTCTGCTGTAATTTTTTGCCCAGGAGTGGTCCATGGTATAAAAGTTTTCAGAGGTAGCCATCTAAACCATGTTTTTCAAATGCAGACATTTCTTCTGCCATCAGCAAGTTATTTTTAGTCTGCGTTTATTAAAACAGCAGAAATAGTTAATTTTCAATTTGCATGTGTTACTACTACTCAAAATCTAATGTTGGCATGCAAAATATTATTTTGTTTAACCACTGAAGGAGTTGAGTTGGCACAGAATCACTGATTGGTGGTTTGATCCCTGCTCTGTCCAGTGCATACTATTATTGTGTATTTGGGCAAGACATGTCACTCACCATGAAGTATGAATGTGGTTTGTGAATAAACAGTTTGTAGTAATTGAAGGGACCACAGCTGTGACTACAGTAGTGCAACAGAGAACCAATCATTCCCCAGTAAGCTCAGTACATGAGTAATGCTTTGCTATTATTATTCAAGTCTTTAAAACATAGATTGTCAACACATTTTCATAGTTAAGAGTATTAATTGTGTTTTGTTATATCTGAACCTGTTTGTACGAGCCTTTCAGTGAGCATCCAGACTAGACACACACTTTACTTGTGGTGTGGTAAGGTTGCTTGCATAAACTGACTTCTCCTTCCTCTTCTTTTTTCTTCTCGTTGTCCAGTGAAACACTCCAGGTCTTTTGCAGTGGCCAGTGAAGACGCTGGTGAGCTGGAGGAGCTGAAGGCCACGGCTCGAAGACTCACCTCAGACAGTAGCTTCAGAGAAAGTGTTTATAAAATCATCTCCCGAAAAGATGCCACCAACGGGACGAATGTGTAACAAAGGTCGGCGGCTTCACTAACATGTAATGGGCCTGAGACGGCACTGAAGGTGTTAGTAATTCATATTATTTTGAAAGCACATAAAAAAATTGATTCTGTATTAAGTAGTTAAGGAAAAAAGCAATAGATGTGTTCAGATGGAGATTCTTTAAACAGATTCTCTCCAAATCCTTGCAATTTCAATAAGCCCAATATAAGCCCTAATTTATTCACATCTAACAACTTTTAATGATATTTTGCCTTTTAATTCTGCAAATTTTCTAATAGAGGCTTCACCATCTGCTTGTTGTCATGGAGATGCAAACAATAACACCTTCATGGAAACAATGCAAATGACTGAACTCCTATTCAAAAAGTGACACAGTGTCCCTTTAAGTTGCATTTATAGACACTTTTCCAGTCTTTTACTGGACCAGAGAGGGAAGGGATGAAAATGTAGACTTGAGAGGGACAAAAACTATATATACCAGGAATTAACATAAAAAGTTCTAATGTAAAATATCTATATTATTACTTGTAAATAGCAGGCACCACTCAGTGAAAGGTTATCTTGAAAAATGATTTTATTTTTCTGGTTTTGATTGTAAGCACACATTGTTTTGTACAGGTTTTGTTCACAGTTTTCATGTTCATTTTAAAAACAGACAGAAGTTTATTTGGCAGCCTACGTCAGATCAGACTGAATTGTACAATCCAATATCCTTTGTCTCTGTGGGGAATAAAAACACTGGCGTTGGTTACAGCACTAAATAAACAATAATAAGTTTTCATTAAAGTTGCACTGTGTAACTTTTCCGGTGGAGGGTTTGACACCTGCTTTTGTCCATGAAGATGTTTCTGCTTTACCTGGTATGTTCCACAGTATAGCATTAAACATATCTAAGTAATGCCATCAAGCCAAATTACAGGTCAGATCTATGGAGATTTGACCTCGCTTAGAGTAAGATTGCAGGTTAAAGTTAAAGCAGTAAAACCTGTAATTGTAAAGACAGATACTTTTAATGTCATACTGTGGAATTTTCAAGGTGAAGCAATATCATCAGAAGCAGGTGGCGGAAAAGTTGCAGAGTGCACCTTTAATTTACATTCCAATCGTTGACAAATACATGAAACAGATAGCACTGCATTATTTCTGGAGTTTCAAAGACAAGCAGAAAACTGTAAATCTGGTTTGTAACAGAGGGATAATGAAATAATAAACTTTATCAACACTAACCTAAATGTGTCTCTCTCATGACACCACTTATGTATTTCTAAAAACAAGCATTTGGTACATCTCATAGCCATGTACAAATTATACAATGACACCAAAATGATAATAGGGGGAAAATGTAACAAAGAGCCAATAATGCAATGAAAAACATGCCTTAATACTCCTAAAGCTGTTTTTGAACCATTTTACATCCAGGTAGAAGGCTTATGATTCACTTCAGGGTAACACAAAATCAGATGTTGTTTTTAGCAGCACAAAAATGGCACTAAAATCATTTTCAGATAGGAGATATGTGTGTAGGTTCATTTGGGACGAGTTCACTTCGGTGTTGCTTTGCTGTCACTGAAGGGACTTGGTTTGATGGTTGATGACCACCTGGACCTGCAATAAAATACAAGAAATAATTAATCACCGAAATGTGTAATGTGCAATACAAATGCCTCTCAAATTATATTTTTATAGGAATTATATAAGGGAAGAACCACCTGGGGTTACTGACAACAAAATAGTTTAACACGGCATAGATTATAATACAACACCAATAAATATAAACGTAAAGATGCTCTAGGCAACTTTTCTGGTGTAGGGTTTGCCACCTGCTTATCTCCATGGAGATGCTTTTGCATTACCTGGAACAGCCCAAGTATAACATTTAAGTTCTTGCTCTTATTCAAGATGTTTTCATTCTTCAACCAGAAAAGTTATGTAGAGCATCTTTAAGTTGTAATGTATTTGAAATGGGGCTGTGAAGAAAATACTGAACCATTCCTGAATTCCAAAATAAGATCAATGTAATTCATGGTTGACTGGCATGGCATTTGCATTATTGATGTGTAGTTTGTTTAATAAAATCTTTGGAAGGAAGGAAATCTAACTTAAATGTTTAAATATAATATAATATAATGTGTAAATATAATGTCCATAGAAGCAGCACTGCCTGACTATATCCAGTACTATATCCAGTAACAATAGGCTGAGTAGTAACAGCTCAGTCTGACTGTGATGTTTTAGATCCCTGATGCATCATGAGTCTCATCTGTGGATAATCTGTGCATCATCAGTCAGAGGTCTGAGCCTGTCTGTTCACATGAGGCATTGCTCTGCTCTGTCCAGTCTGGCTTTGGTTTTAGGCTTTTTATTCAGAAAAAACAGAGAGAACAAACATCACCAAAGCACTAAATCATACCGCTCTAAATCTCCAAATCACCGCCTTCTCCCAGGATTAAATTTGGTCTGGCACCAGAATGATAGAGATTAAAGATAATTTTTTCAGTTCAATTCATGGAACAAAATGAAACTTTGTCTTCTGCATGTTATCTATCAAGAGCAGTAAGTGACTCTAATGCCCAGAACCCATTTCAAGATCTTGAGATAAATGTTTAGAGTTTGGAGGACAAATGTATTGCATATTTTAAGTTGCCAGGATGCTAAGTAAGGTCCCACACAGACCTAACCATGGCAGAGATGGTGGGCTAACACATAATGACTATACAAACATATACTATGGTGCTGTTTTAGGGCTACAGCTATGCAATATTTACAACATTCATATCCTCATTTTTTTCTCAACCATGTGACTCACCACCCACTGCTTTATCCCTTAATCACTATGGCAACAGCAGCCTCAGCGGGCACAAGCCGCTACGCACATCTCTTTTTTTTCAATCTGACAGTGCAGGATTAATGCAGAGGGAGCACAGGGCTTCATGTTATCTGTGCATGAGGATGCGTTTTAGTCATTCTGCAAAGTCACACAAGGGTGCAGATGTGTAAAGACAGGCTTCAGCAGTGCAAACTAAAAAATAAAAATGACTAAAGGTGTATTGTGTAACTTTTCTGCTGTAGAGTCCATCAAATGCTTTTTTCCATAGACACTGCTTTATCTGGAATGTTTCACAGTGTGGTATTAAATTTAAAACTAGTCTGGAGAGTAAACCAGACCAAGTTACAGGTCAGATCTGTGGAGAGGAGGAAAATCCCGCACACAGTCAGAATGTCAAAGTCTAGGTATTTTTGAGCAATAAAATAAATGTACAGTAAGACAGAGTTGTTTAATGTCTGTGACTGTGGAACATTCCAGGCAGAGCAATGACATCACCATAAATAAGCAGGTGATGGACCCTCCACCAGAAATGTTACACAACGCACCTTTGAGATTATAAGTAGTCCTACAGGGTTGTACAAACTACCACAAACACAAATAGCGGACATAAATTAAATATATTATCAGCTTGCATTTAAGTGTTTTAAATCGCTAAATTTCAGATGTTAATTCATTTGAAGGTGTTACTTTTCTGGTGGGAGTCCAGCCACCTGCTTTCCTCCAAGGAGATTCTGTTTCTTTTTTTCACACATTATGGCATTGCACTTATCTTGCATTTATACACAAACGCCTTATTGCTTTTAAAAACGTGCATTCTTATTGTGAGCAGTATGACCTGCATATCCTAGCCTCTGTTTGTCTCCATGGAGATAAATAAGTTTAAAGCCATACTGTGAAACACTGAAGGCAAAGCAATGACATGCCCATAGGAACATGCAGGCTCCATCGCTGAAGTGCAATTTTAAATGTATGTTTTCAAATGTCAGATGCTCTTCTTTTGCCTCAGTTTGTTCTGAATGTAAATAATAAATGTGTTCTGCCATTTCAGTTGCAGAAACGAACCGCCATATCTGAGCTGTACTTTAAGTCATACCTGTTTTTGACCTTGACAGATTTCCAGGTATATCAGATGTGAGCAGTTCTGGGCCTTTCTTTGCTGCAGTGAGTCTGTGGAGGGAGGCAGAGGGAGTCCTTACTGTGTTAAATGGTGTTGGTGTTTTGCACAACGTGAAATCCCATGTTGATTGGTCAGCAGCACGAGGCTCTTTGCATCGTCAGCTTTAGGTACAACATGTGACTGTTCCAAGCCTATTTCTCTGCAGAGGCTGCCCACTGCATCACGTCATTAACAAGCTTTGCTCAAGGGCACAATGTCAAACCATTTGCTTTTTTAGTTTATTCATGCCCCGCAGAAGGACTCTTAAAAGCTTTGTATTTTGGACTTGTGCTTCCTGGTTAACAATAAGTCTTTTCAACAGTGCATTTTCCAGTCCAGTAGTCGCGGCAGTGGAGAGGGCAGAGTGAAATTGTGTTTTATCGGGCAGTCCCTAGTATGCACTCATCCATAATGAAGTACTATATATCCCGGATTGGCTTTATACAGCTGACGTCTGCTTTACATCCATGTTATAATGTAAAAAAATAAGAAAATTAAGGGATAAGATATGAAAAACACTGAATTTGGAAAATGGGGTAAAGCTGTTTGACAGTGAAGGCAGGTGTCTTATAGTTTGTATTTTATTTCTCATCCAGACTCGCTTTGAGCTGTGCCTCTAAAGCCATTTTGTCAAACGTACGCATGTTGGTCTCCTCTCTCACTTTGTCCCTCACATGAAAAGATGCTCGTGCTACAGACCGGGCGCTCTCCAAAACCGCCTTCTTCTCCTTGAAAATCTGCTCACTTTTCTCCAGTTTTCTCTCAATGGACTGCATGAGCTCCAGCCTTCTCTGCTTCTCCTCCTCCTCCACTCTTTGCCTGTTAAGTTTCTGTAATCTCTCCTTTTCCTGTCTACTCTGAACTGCCTTTTGTGCCTTCTCCTTTGCTCTCTCCTCCACCACTAATGCTGCATGTTGGGCCCTCTTTTCTGCTTCTTTAACCTTAGCTACAAACTGCTGCTGTTGAATTTTCTCACGCCTCTCTGCAGCTTTACGTGCTTTCTGTATCTGCTTCTCTTCCCGCTTGGCTTTCTCCTTCAGCTCCTGCCCCCTACGTTCCACAATCTGTTCATATTTTTCCAGCGATCGGTTGAGCTTCTCCTCGGCTTGCCTCCTGGCCTCCTCCCTCTCCTCCTCCTCTCTACGTGCGATCTCTTGGATGATAGCTGCGTGTCTTCTCCTCTCCGCCTTGTTCAAACCTCGTCTCTCTTCTTGGGCTTGGTGTTCCTTCTCTTGCCTTTTTAGCTCTGCCATAGTTAGCTTCTCTTTCAACAGTAGCCTCTCCTGTTCCAACATGGCAGCCCGCTCCTCCTCTATTGCCTTTAAATTCTGCTCCTGTAATACTTTCTTATGCTTTTCCTCTCTGGCCGCTTGCTGCAACTTCAACAACCGATTTTTCTCTTGTTGCTCGGCTAACTCCTTCCACTTCTCCTCATTTTCCTCGACCTGTTTTAGCTTGGCCTCCGCAGCCTCGCGTTCTTGCTGGCTAAGTCGTTGTTGCCGTATAGATATTTGATTGTGCCAAACTCGCTGACACTGTTGCACCGCTTTTTGCTTCTCCCTTTCCTCCTGCTCTCGACGAAACTCCTCCATCCTCTTTTCACTGTCCCACTGAAGATGCGCCACGAATCTAGTTTGACTCATAATATCTTCTTCTTGATATCGAGCGAGCATCAACGCCGCTATCTTCCTGTCCCGCTCTGAAACCGCTTTGAGTCCTCTTCTTTTCACCTCCTTTACAATTCGCTCTACCTTTTGAGTTGTCTGGGGAGAGTGGCTCAGATCTCCCAAACTTAAACTTCGTCCCATTAGCGAATTGAATGTTGCTAAGGTACGTGCTCTAGGACTAGAAGCCTTGATCAATGCCCAATGATCTCTAGTGCCGTCCCAACTATAGGAAGAAGAAGCCCCAGATTCTGAAGAGGTGCATGTATTTGTAGTGTTAGTAGATGCCGATGAGTAAATTGGATCTATTTTCCTTTGTAACGACTCCAGCGAATGGCTTTTACCTTTCACTTTAAAATGTCCATTATGCTGCCCAAAGTGTCCTCCTATTACCCCATTAACTTGAGTGGTCGCTGGTTTAGACACAGACGATGCTAGCGTAGTGTTAGCTCTAGGAAACGCAGGCGGCTTGGGGGTTGATCGAGGAAAAGTACTTGGAGGTTTGCCCCCGGAGGACTTCCTTGAAACAGGAGGAGGGCCCGAAGATCCTTGCCGAGTCAGTCTGACTTGCTCTGTAGATTTGGTCCTAGATCCTTGAAAACCGCCCTTTGAAGATGCCAGGGAGCTTGTAGATCCAATTTTGGTAGAACCATTTTGGGTCAGTTTTGGGGAAGTGCTAAGATTGTTGACGGAAGGTTTGGACAAAAGAGTGGATTTCGGAGCCTGAGTTGTTGCTTTTGAGGTTGGTCCACCGTCCGAAGGTGCGATAACTGAAACTGTTTTTGGAGGTGACGCTTTGTGCTCCAGTGAAGGTGAAACGCTACTATTAACCGCTGCTTGTAAAATCCTGCGCTTCTCCTCTCTCACTATCCTCTCTCTCTCCTCTCTGCACTGCCTCAGCTTGCCATGCCGGTCTCGTTCATAGACCTCAAACAATCCTGTGGCAACCCGCATGGACCTCCCAGGAGCTTCTCTGGCAAAATCGGACAAAGGGCGCGGCAACAGCTCCACCGGCTTCACTCCACATCTCGCACATGCTTCCAGAGACCGTGGACTGGTCAAAACATATCGGCTCCCCTCCGCAGCTGGCGAGTCGAAATTGTACAGATCCAGGTGCAGTTTGGGTCCTAAATCCTGCTCAGTCTGGGGTGGGGGTTGCGGCGAAGGGACAATTTGAGGCGAAGGGGTTTCCGGGATGGATATAGTGTGGCAGGGGCTCGGTTCAGCGCTCCCAGTGGGTGGAGTTTGGAAGCAGGCGTCACCATCCTCCTCAGTGGTCGCATCACCATCGTCAGTGTTTTGGTCGGCGACTCGGGGGTCCTCAGCTGCCACGCTCGGGCTCTTGCACTTGGTCTGCTCTTCTGCCTCCGAAGGGTCCACCATGACTGACTGCAGGGGGGGAGGAGTGTCGTTGGAGACACATGGAAGAGAAAAGAGAAAAAACAATTAGGATTACAAATTTCAAACCTGATACTATAAGAGCCAAAAAGATTATTGGTAAAAATGTGTATTGCTAAAAAACTTTGTCTGTAATTCAAAATATACACTTCTCCAATAGGCAAGCTAACTAACTAATTACTTTTAAACCATCCATCCATCTTCTCCCGCTTAATCCAGCTGGATCGCGGGGGCAGTTTGCTGCCCAATCCTCATAGCACCTGACCCCCCCTATGAACCCCTCTGAGGGTGGTGAGCCCACAGTAAACCAGTCATTTTACTAATTTTAAGCCATTAGTAAAATTAAAATCATAACATAAAAGATGGAGAGTACCAAGGTTTAATAAAGTATACATTCTATTTCTCATACAGGAACTATATTTAACTACAAATGTTTTCTTTCTCATCAAGATAAATCATTTCCAAATAAAAGCACTATGCATGATCAATATTCAACTCTGAACCATAAAATGATTCACAATGAAACACTATTACAATCCTACACTGTACAACATGAAATTAATTCTCATGTTGTTGTTGTTTCCAGGCCTCCAAAATGTATTTGGTGGGGTACTTTTTAAGCGGTTCCCCCTCACGTCTATTCTTGTACGTCCAGTCTATGGGGGATGGTCCTAACATAAGTTCATGCATGCAGAAAACATAGATTCATGCACTCCAGATGAGACATATCTGGCCTCTAGGGAAGTGACATAACGCACGGCAACACCACTGTCCTTTTATAGAGACGCTATTTTTGGCGAAGTTACTGGGCTGAGACGATTTGATTACTCGTAGACGTATTTTCTCACTCTATATCCCTCAATCAACCTACAAACGCATCCGGAACATATCCAGGACAGTAATTAGCCTGTATTGGTGAGAAGAAGGCGCGGTGGGGGTCTTCTTACTGATATATAGTCAGTCATCAATAACACTAGGCTGTGACTTTTCAATAACATAGGAGCATTGGTGAATAAAAACAAAACAAAACAAAGCCTACGTGTCATTATTTTTTACTACAAATAGTATCAATAGTCCCGGTGGATATTTGCTGCGTAAAATCTGCATCTTGGCTAATTTTCTACACTAGCACAGTATATGTAGGCTGATATACTCTAGATGCACGAACCTGCCACTGTGTACTTGCGCCTCGATGGTGCAGCGGCTGGTGCTTTGTTCGCCTGTTCTCCGTGCGTGCTCCTTATTTCCCGCATAATAAAAACACAAGGCGGAAAGGCAGAGGCCGCGGCGCCGCTATGGGAGCATCAAATCCCGTACAGCATCGCGACAGACGGTGCGCTTCACAGCTCTTCAATCAACACAGCGGCGAAACGAAGCGAGGTGAAAGCTTATACGCCCCTTTAAATGCTCTTTACACGTAACGTAAGATCTATTTGTGTTGATATATCGAGGTTAAAAGCAGGTTGTGATGAGGTGTGGTGGCAGAACGCGCGCAGTAAACATCCGCGGTCCACACCTGCTCAGCCTCAGCATCCCTCTTCCAGCCTCCGTAGCTCCGCCCCCTTCTGGCAAAGATGCTGAGAATGTCCCCTGCCCATGTGTAAGACACTGCATAACATATAGTGCCTTTGGTCTGCACGAGCAATTAAGCGCGCCTGTCCACTCACTGCACGCGCAACGAACACGAGGCTAATTGGTTTAATGGTATCTGCCCCAGAGCAAAAACACTAATAGTCCACTTTTCTACATTGACACAAGATTTAGTGACCTCTAGCTTCTTTTCCTCACCCAAATTGGAGAGTAAAAGAAAAAAAGAAGAAGAAATTAAAAGAAGAAATTAAAAAAATTAAAGAAATCCTGTTTATAGTACATCTACACTGTTAAATTAAATTATTCACTATAAAGTTGGATCTTGATTTATTTATTTATCTTTTTGCGTCTTTTGGCCACTACGCGGCGCTGCTTTCCTTTGTTAAGAAGCAAAGATGGTTACAGTCTCTGCGCTCACCTCACTTGACACGACCAGATGATGACTGCAGTGCCACTTTTCATTGGTGGGTTCATAGAGCAGATATAATTCTAGATTTAAAGCCTAAAATGTGGCAAGACAAAAAGCGTTTCAAAGGCAGTAAATTGTTGTTTATCTTGTTTTCTCCCAAAACTTCTCTAAAACCGCGCATTTAACAGCACACTCAATAATAGTTTGGACACATGATGTAGTAAAAGTGTAATAAAACCTCACAGAAAAATGTTGGATGGCATTGCAATCTCAGATACTGCCGCTAGATGGTACTACAGTGTGCAGTATAGTGTTAAAAGAAAGCAGGTTGTGTCTTCCTGGCACCTGTGTCTAGACTGCATGCCTACATTTTGAAGTGAGAAAAAGGAAAACATAGGCATCTTCATTCTCTTGATTTTACCATTTTTTGCACATAAGAAACAATTTATTCTAATAGACTATACCCTATTGGTAAGTAAGTGTATATTATGGCTTCACTTTCTGTTTTTTCATACATATTTTTGCAATGTTTCGTCCAAATATTTTTATTAAAGGGCCCATTTTACATATCTGATCTATGTTCTAACATAGCTTAAAGCTCACAAGAATCTATTTATGTAATATAGGACCTTTAATGGGCTAATATAAGATATTTAAATTGATGGATAAGGATGTACACATTTGTTCATAATCTCTCTCTTTTTGTGCTTATTTTACATACTCCACACCAAACCCATGTCTCCGGTCTGTGGTGGGTAAGGGGGAATTCATGCAGAAAACCCACATGACTCAAGCATTAGCCCAGTTAATCATTACTAAATAAAGTGTCACATACAAATGCAATAAGACAGACTCAGGTCCGGTTTGGTCCAGTTCCAGATCTGAACCGGGATTAGATAACTGTGTCTGAAGTGCTGTGCTGACCCACTAAACTCCTGACCCAAAGTGGAGGAGGGTGGGTGCTGTGGGGATGGTACGGGGGGCAGTGCTGGTTTAATTGGCCCCTCCCGTGAGTCGTATTAGGGGGACAGTGTGAAACCAGTGACCAGAGGAACGTGCGGGCCATGGTTTGTTAACTAGGGGCATGGGGTCTGGAGGGCGCAGACACTTTTCACTGTTATTGTTTGTGTTTATGGTCGGGCATACTCCCCTCTAAAGATGGACATGGGTTCATCGGGAGGTGAGAATATTTCTGTAATGAGGCAAACATATAAGAGTCAATTCTACTGTTTCTATAGCTTAGATTACCAATTTCAATAAAATGTATTCTCTTCCTGATTTTGCTAAGAATCTTACTTGGTTTTGATTTTGATTATAAGTTTATAATTTAAATTCTTTGTTCGAGCAATAGAATATGTAATTCCATAATTGTTACCTATGTGTAAACAAGGTTAAGGTATTTTTAGTTATCATTAAACACATCCTTCAATTTCTCCAGGGCACCCTGTCAGGAGCAGTGGGATTCACCGTCCAGCACTCAGGGCCCATCTACAAATCTTGAGCTAGATTTTGACAGACCTACTGTAGCTGGAGGATTTGACCTATTGCACATATTTTTAGGTTTATGGGAGAAACTGAAGTGTCTGGAGAAAACCCACAAGGAGAAACATGTAAACTCCTCACATAAAGGCCTGGTTCGGTCAGAATCTAACCTGCAGCTTTCTTACTGTGAGTCAAGAGTGCTACTTCAGCCACTGTTCCAAATGTCCAAAGTTTGTCTAACTTACCCAATAGTTATTATTTGTCAAATAAAAATATGCAATAACATCTTTAGTCTGTGTGGCCAAAAGAATAAATTCCTTATAGATAGATTTGCAATTTCATCCACAACTTGCCTCACATTTGGTTTCCTCTGGATGCACATTGCCCCATGTTGTATTGACAGGGATCAAATACAGGGGGAAAAAGAATATTTGAAAGGAACACTTTTGGGAGATTATCCACTGTGCACTGTGGGTCTTTTCTTTGAGGGAACCCACAGAGCCACATATTGCTCAAGATATATAGAGCAATACAAAATAATGAATATGGATGTAAAACTATTCATGCACCATCTGTAAGAATCCATCCAGGGCACAATGGTCTTCACATGAAATGGGCCAAACATAGAACAGTTCATCCATTTCATTTTGTGTTTTCAACTCAATGTAAGACCATCACACCCAGACCTGAGCGGAGTGAGTGTGAGAAAGTGCAGCCTAATGTGCCTCTGTGACGCCCTGCTGCTCCTGTGACAGGGACCTTTGGGTGCCCCCACCTCACATCTCCAGTTGAAGCTTGCCAACAGAAAGGCCACTTTTCTGGACACTTTCAACAGCTTTACCCCCTGACCCTACACCACTGCCCCCTCCATGACTGCCCTGTGCTATGGGACGTCCTGGAGCGGAGCAGACCCCTCCTCAGCACAGGGGAAAGGTCCCTGAGACAGAGCTGTTGATTCAATCGGTTGAGCGCTATGCTCAATTAGACAGCCATAAGGACCAGGCGGGTGGGGGCTGAGAAGGTGGGGGCCGAGAGGGTGGGGGCTGACAGGGTGGGGGCTGAGAGGGGGGGTGAGGAGGACAGGCGTAATTGTGTATGACAGTGTGTAAATAGAGGGTGAATGGGGCGCGCAGGTGTGTGACACCAGACCAGGCTCAATGGTCCTTTTCACACTTTCTCTGTGTGTTTGTTTGTGCTGTCACTTCAGCCTGTGCACTTGTGTTGTTCTCTGTGGAGACTTCACTCTGATCTTTACTGCCAAATGTACACTTTGTTTCAGGAGCTAGTGAAAATTGCAGCCAGTACATGTAAAATATGTGGAATTTATGAAATGAAATCCAGATGACACTTTAAAGAAGAGGGCTTTCTATGTGACCTCCAACTTTTCCATACAGCCACCAGCTTCACTCTGCGTCAGGCAGCAGCATTGGCTCAAATGAGACTAAAAATGGAAACAATATTATTTCTAAGCCTATATATGGAAGCATCCTTCTACAGCAAACTTTATATATGCTATATGTTTTGGCTTTTAGCTTGAGATTTTGTGCTATGATAAATGATTCATTATGTAGTGAATGCCAGAAACAATTAACGTCAGCTATCCTTGGACAGGTATATACCCTATGAGAGATCTCAAATAGCCTGCACTTTGACAGCTCAAACCAACCCTACATATGGTGCAACCTAAGGCAATACATACAACTGTATTTATTGCAAGTATATTTTCAATTTGATCACTATTCCTTCTCATTATTTATTGTCTATACTCAAACTGTATGTGTACAGTCCATGGGGCCTTAGAGCTGAACATCTGTGGACGCCCGCTGTGGGTGCCCCGTCTCTGGGTGGCCCTTGTCCACAGACACCTGCTAATTTAGTCTGTATGTGGCAGTGTAATCCTTTAGGGAGATGGGTCACTGCAGTAATTGGGAAGTACAGATCTATTGAGAGTGTCCATTCAATGCTTTATGTTGTGGAGGGCTTCTTTGATCCGCAGCCAAATGATGACAGGATTCAAGTGTGAACCTGTGCGTTCCCTAAACAGCCCTCAGCCCCACAGACCTGTGCTCTTTGTGAAGATGAGCGCTCAGTGGAAGCAGATAGAAACTGGACTCGTTAACATTCCTCAAGCGCCCTGTCACCTATGGACTTTTAGACCTCAGAACATCTACATATCCAGATCTCACATAGACGGGTACAGTATAACACAGTATATAATGTGTTGTGAGGTTAGACACACAATGTTCTGTTTTCTAGGCCCTCCACTAGAATTTCAGGGTGAGATTATCACATTTGGTGGGGCTCATGTGGTTCAAGGCCACATACATCAGTGCATCTGATCTATGTACATATATTTTACAAAAAAATATAAATGATGCATATGTCCAGGCAAGATGTAACATGGAGCTATTGAGAAAGGAACTATGAGGCATGTTGTTTCTTTGGTCCTCTTACCACGTTATTTTACTTGCCATCTCTTGTTGATTTCCCCGACTGTACCAAAGAATTCAGATAGTCCACTTTTCTCTTTCATGCCCCCTCGGTGTGTGAAAACCCCACTGATTCAATGCTCTGCTCACACATCATTAATACGAATCATAATTGTGGCAATTCCCGCAGCTCTATAGCTCTAATTAAGCCTTTTGAATGTGCCACTCCAAAAGGTGCTCAACTGTCTTTGCGCACTCTTTAAAAATATCCCATAAACAAAGCAGAAGGGGCGGGGGAGCGGATCGTCCCTCCACATGGTGACCACCAGGCCCTCTTCTAAAGGGGTCTGCTGACGGACACCTGCACTCCACTCTTTGGGCTCTCAGATTCTTTTCAACTGATTCTTAAGCTTCATTGTGAATGTCATGAAAAGATCAGAGGAAAACTGAAGTTATACAGTCTCATCTCTTTGAGCTATAAACACCACGGCTCATTTACGCACTTCAGTGCAGAATGTATCTATGTGACGGTAACAACCATCACCACTGACGTGGAGCTACATCTAATTAATTATATTAATAAATTATTCAGTGTTCTTTTATATACATATAAAACTAAAGTCACAGAAGATAAAGACACACATTTTACTGTTGGACTGAGGCTTTGACAGTTACGGGCAATGACAGAAGTCTCTTGGCCAGATCAAAGGTGAAATATGCCTATATAAATAATTTGGGATATTCATTGGGATTTAAGTGTTCTTTACTTATTCTGGCTTCTTATTTTTTCTTAAACACAGTTTCTTCATAAAGTTCTCTGAGCGCTTCATGATTTAAATGACAGTTCTTGACTTGAATCAATGGATCTGTTCATTATCTATATATGTTCTTTGGCAGCAGGTTAAATGTCACCAGTCCATTATAGTCCACTCTCTACTTGTGAATGCGCGTAATGGGCAAAAGAAACTCAAAAGTGACCCTTACAATTGCTCAGTCATTGTCCTGCTCCTGGTCTATAGCTGAGGTTACGCAGCTGCCTTTCCTCTCTCTCGTCCAACTGACCACAGCCGCAAACTTCATCCAACTTCATTTGGGCGTGGTTTTAAACCTGATATTTTTATTGGACCGTGCTGCACGTCCGTCAGCGCAGCTGCTCCCACCTTTGCTTTTAAATTCAGTGCGCATTGGGCACTGGACCTGTGGATGCGATGTATCGCTGACTCTCGCGCGCTCCGCGGACAACAGTCACTGAAATGGTTAGAGCCAAATTCCTCAACCCGCACGTGCCATTATGTGAATAAACCCAGAGGACACGATACTGGGTGAGACATCGCTTCTTGAGGACTGACATTTTGGAGCATTATTGGTCCCGTCTGCACGCACGGGACCTGTTGAACGTCACCAGCTCGTGCCTGCTCGTCGAGCGCCACTCCGCAGTATGTTATTGTCCACGTTGGTCCTGTTCACGTCTCACGTCCTCGCGCCTCTGCTCCTCTGTCACCTGCGCCACGCGTGCGCACAGAAACCCGGCTCAAGGGTGAGTGCCTTTATTTTACGCACGGGGCAAAGTTTTATTGAAATTTAAAGCGAATTATGAAACTGTTGCGAATATGATGCTAATATTAAACACGCCAAAGCTTCAAGGTCTATCACGACATGTTGAGATTTCAAGGCATTGTATTGGAAAATATATTATATACATATATCAATTAGGAAGTTGTAGTCGATGTTAAAACATTTCTAATTATACCCCATATTATGCTTACTTCCAACCTCTGTAATTATTTTAAATAACACAGTAATGAAGCCTACCACATAATGGAGCTTTATGTGTTTTGTTCACATAAAAAAGCCCCAGACTGTTAAATGTATCTTTGTGTTACAGTGAGCCTCTGTTTAACACGCGCTGCTACATTTCCTCTGAACTCCTTTGATTTCGCACAGTCCAGATGCAAAGTGATGTAAGTCAGACAAAGGGACTTTGTTAGTAGATAACTCATGTTCAAAAAGTCCTTCAAAAACATAGATGCCGTTTTCAGAAAGAATTGGTGATTGGTGCATTTCATTGTAACATAGAGAGTTGATATGACCATTGAGTCTGTAAATCAGTTTTGTCATCTCACTCAGTGTGGACACCAAATTCCTTTTTATTGTCAGATGCTTTGTCAGTTTGTTGTCTCTTCCTCGGCCCATTTAAGTCTCCAACTTTCCATTCACCTACGAGGGAAGAGGGTATACTCTTTTATAGGCTAGAAAACAATATTCAAGTCAGATAGATAGAATGACACAGCTCCTCTCAGTGGGGGTTATTAATGTCTAACTGACTAATGACTAATAATCTCTTAAATGGAAAAGGTGTTCAAAGTCAATCAAAAACAGTAAATAACTAGCCTAAACGTATCTGCTAAAGGCATATCATTTGCTAAAGAATCTATAATAATAATCTATTCCTCTAAATGTTTTGATCATTTGTCATGTCTGTTTTCAGACTTTTGTGCAATTCATCCCCCAAAGGCACAATGATGCATTCGATTCTTCTCCTGCACAATTTTTTGGAAATTAGTCACTGGGAAACTTAATAAGTCAAACCTGAGTCAAACCAATGCCTATAAGTTCATGTTCAGAGAATTTCATATTCACTTTGTGGTTTAGATTTTTAATGTTATATTTATTTTGTAACTTTGCCTATAAATTGTAAAATTGCAGAACAGAAAAAAGACACAAGGGATCAGTACTGGTAGATGTACAAATGGAAATTCCAACTTTCTCATTCATGCCAAACCAAATGTATAAAGTGTATTTAAACCCAATGAATATGTTTCCATGACAACAGTATCATCTTATTTCATTCATGGAAAAGCCTGTAATTTTGTGTCATGTCAAACCCCAGAATAATTAATTAAATCCATTCATTATAACTGTAATATGTGGACCAACCAGAGAGTATAAGATGATAAAAGTTTCATGGTTTTCAAATCACTGCTAATCAATACTAAAACAGGTATTGAAACTTGTTACTAATTTGAATAAGTATCGAAGCAGGAGAAAAATCACAGAAAAATCAGACCTTTCCTGAACAGTCTGAGAATGGTTTTAGAACTAGACCACATAGTAACCACATAGCAATATAAAAACTATTACGATTTTGAGGACATATGGTCCACTACCTGCCTGATTTTCTGGCTTTGCTGGAATGTTCCACTGTAAAACTTTAATCAGATCTACAGTATTTTGCTTTTCCGTTACAGGTGTTTGTATAGCTTAAACAGTTAGATAAGTTAAACAGAGCATCACAGAATGGTTGATCCAGGGTCTTGAAACATATATAATGTAATAATGTAGGTGGTGACTGTCTTTTTGTCTTCTAGAGGTACATGAAGTAAATACCAGCACTCTCCCACATCTCTGCGTAATCCTATTAGAGGAAGTTAGAGGAGCAGAATATGCAGCATTAGTGAGGACATAATATATAAGTGCATTAAACATACCTGACCAAACATTATAAAAAGGCTTTTGGAACTCTATGGGTGACCTTAGACCTTTTGAGCAGAGGTAGTGTGCAGAGATAACTATAACAAATACTACTACTACTACTACTACTGGTACTGCTACTGCTACTGCTACTACTGCTACTAATTAAAGCTACTTAAAAGGAAAATAGTCATATTATTATTCATTAAAATAGTTGAGTTGATTGATCTGAGGTGGTTCGGGCATCTGGTCCGGATGCCTCCTGGACGCCTCCCTCGGGAGGTGTTCCGGGCATGTCCCACCGGTAGGAGGCCCCGGGGAAGACCCAGGACACGCTGGAGGGACTATGTCTCTCGGCTGGCCTGGGAACGCCTCGGGGTCCGTCCGGAGGAGCTGGAGGAAGTGGCTGGGGAGAAGGAAGCTTGGGAGCCCCTGCTTAGACTGCTGCCCCGCGACCCGGCCCCGGATAAGCGGAAGAAGATGGATGGATGGATGGATGGATGGATGATTGATTTAGTGGAATTATTATTATTTTTTTCAGAAATATACTTTGATTCAGACTGATATACAACTGCACATGTTTAATGTATGTTTCCCCCTCACATTATAATCTCCCCAGGCCTTTCACATTTACCATGGTAGTCTTTTGATTTGGCCCTATGTCAGGTGCCCTTCCGCAGGTGCCCACCCTTTTACGCTCTTAGTTACTGTAATAATGGTTTTGTTTGGATGAAAATCAATTTGTAGAGCTCGGTTATAGAAAAGTGCTGTGACATGTTATGAGACAGAGTAGTTTTGCTCTGGGTTTTTGC
Source organism: Odontamblyopus rebecca (assembly GCA_030686955.1). NCBI lineage: Eukaryota > Metazoa > Chordata > Actinopteri > Gobiiformes > Gobiidae > Odontamblyopus > Odontamblyopus rebecca. The sequence goes on along the minus strand of CM060670.1, from coordinate 15,194,496 downwards.
TTGGGCTGTTGCATGATGTGAGAAGCTATTGGAAGCTAAACCAGATTTGTCAGTTAAAAGAGAGTTTTGAGACTATCCATGCGGCTGTAAAAGGATGTGGAGCAATAATCGGTCATATTTTGGCATTTCTGAAAACGAACAGTTAAGATTTACTTCTTCTGCAGCAGCTTTTTGTGAGGAAATAAATTTTGATTGACACTCTCGGCTTGTTTTGATTTAGTCCATTGTTGTCTGGCTTTTCCCCACAACACAATTGATGACAGCAATAGCAAAAACAGATATCTCCATTTAGAAATTTTTATTTTTATTTTTTTTTTAAATCTTTTTGTTACCATCTTCTACAGGTATTTTAAATGACTAGTGGATTTTGTCGAGGATGGAATAATCTTTTTATAGCAGTAAAATGGATTTGGCTTTTGGAAATTTTACTATACTAAGAATAAAACTACAAACCTCCACTGACTTTTTCAAATGACACTTATTTTTGCTAATTAACTCAAAATATTGTGTAAGTGCAGTGATATTTTGGCACTTTTAGGTTTGAGTTTGCAGTCTATTTATGTTTTAGGTGATACGTGACCCCCCCAGATTTAGTCTATTGCAGATTTGGTTTGGTCTTGTTCTAGTCCTGGTTTAGTCCTGGTCTAGTCATGGTTTAGTTACAGACTGAGGGCCAGTTTAGTCCCAAATTTGATGTGATGATTATGCAAGTATGAACGCACACTTACAGGCACATCTTAAGCACATATCTGATAATCAAGATAAGATAATGATTTTTGTAAATTTTGTCCAACCCTAAATTATTATAAAAAATTATGGAGAATCATGTTGTAATTGAGGATAAGATGTGTAAACACCAATAGCCCAGAATGGTTGTACATTTTCTTTTCTGTTATTTCAAAAATTTTCACCCATCATGCTGATTTTAAATAAGAAACACATGATATTTATGGTTTTATAGTGTGGTCAATTTTTTCCATGTATTTAAGCAAAAATTGTCTAGCCCCACTACAGATTGTTTAAGCAGCTCTTCAGGTCCAAATAAGTCAATCCCATGCTGCCTGCATCTAATTAGAAAGCATTTTATTGTCCAGTGATGAGGAAGTGCACTGTTAGCATGGTAGTTATTGTTGTCTTTACCGTTACTGCAAAACTACACTCTGGTCTCTCTTATGAACTCATTGAAGTGAATAAATGGGATAAGGCAATATCATTGGACCAAAACAAACCTGTTAAAGGTGCATCTACTTGTCTTCATGGAGATGGTATTGCTTTGCGTGAAATGTTCCATGGTGTGACTTTAAAATATCCGTACTCTCCACAGATCTGAATTATAATAGCATAGTGCTGTAACCTGCTTGTCTCCTTTGTGACAGATAGGTTTAATCTATACTGTGGAACATTCTAGATAAAGCAATAAAATGCAGACAAGCAGGTGTCAGACACCTTTAAAATGAACTAATTCTGTCTTTTCATGTTTTTAAGACAGTGAAACTTAGGTCCAGCGCCTTTAACATCAAAGCAACAGATGGTTTTAGAGAGGTCTTGTGCAACAGCCAATCAAATTTGTTCTGCTGACTCCAGATCAGTGATTTCATGCTCAATTTCAGCTCAGTCTAATCAGTGTAATTAAAGCCAGACTGTGATCCCAGTGTTCACCGATCAGTGTCACTAAACCATCTCCGGCCCTCGAGATGCTCCTGATACAACTGTCTTTTCCATTAGACAAGAACACATATGTGAGCTGGCTTTACATTCAGATTACAGACTCAGATGAAACTCACTTTTTGTCTGAAACCAAGGAATAGTGAATAATTTACTCTGCAAAAAGTTAAAGTTAAAACTACTTGAATGAAGAAAATTTGAGATTTGAGTAAATTACACGTAGAACAAGATAGGCCTTTTTGTACTTTGTACTAAAATACATATTGTTACACTAAAGATAAGAAAAACAATAACTTATAATTATAACTCTTTTAACAAGAAACAAAATCTCATGGTGTTTGAATCAAGAAAGAAAAATTCCATTGATAGATAAATTTACTTGTCAAGTCAAATCAAGTTCAGTATTCTTAATTTGAGTAATTTGAATTTACTTATTTTATATTACTGAATGAAGACACAGCATTGCTCTTTTTCTATTTAGAGCCAAAAGATGCAATCTGGCTGACATTGTTTTGGCAAATGGACAATTAATAGCTCAACTTTTTTATATTTTGTAGCTCCATTAAGCTGCATGTTTTATACTATACCAGCCAAATGAGCTTTGATTTGCTTCTTCAAAAACAACATACATTTCCCCATTGTGGGACAAAACAGGTTTAACTTATCTCATTTATCGTAAAGGGGCTGCAGTAAAACTTTAGGTTAGGTTAGGTCAGTTTATTTGCCATTTGTAGTTAAAACACATTGGAAAAACATGTGCAAAAAGCTCAAAGTGTACCAAGAGACATTAAAAACAGCTACATAAACACACAATAGACATTACAGACAACATATGACACTGTGAAATAAACAAGATACAAAGCTAAACTATTAAATTAAACCAGTCGTGGAAGGTAACAAAGTAAAAGTAGTAAAATACTGTACTTAACTGAAAAAAAAGGTATCTGTACTTTACTTAAGTAGATTTCAAAATGGATACTTTTTACCTTTACTTCACTACATTTGAGAGCAGGTATCTGTACTTTCTCCTCTACATTTTTGAGGACTGAAAAGTAAATGTATTTTTTATTATTGTGTGAATCCTGCTGAAAAGGCTGAGGGGTTTATTTTTTTTAAAACATCTGTAGTTTGAGCAAATAAAAATGTACAAACAAAAACAGCTAGGAAAAAAAAAGATTCACTTCCTTCTGCTGAACAAATCCAGCACAAATTTTTATCAAAATCACTACACTTGAAGCTTTATTACATCTCAAACTCTTTTACTTTTTACTCTTTAAGTACATTTTAAACAGGTACTTTAATACTTTTTCTTGAGTACATTTTTTCATCTGATGCTTTTACTTTTACTTGTGTATTTTTTTCTCCTGTATCTGTACTTTAACTTAAAGGTACACTATGTAACTATTTGGTTGGGGGTCTGTCACCTGCCTGTTTCCATGGATATGTCACTGTTCTGTCTGGAATGTTCCACAGTATGACATTAAACAGCTCTACCTTACATTTATTCAGTTACATGCATTCTGACTGTGAGCGGGGTCGCCTCTCCACAGATCTGACTGTAACTTTGTCCGGTTTGGTCTTAATGAAGATAGAAAGGTTTAATGCCATACTGTGAAACTTTCCAGAATTCACAGGGAAAAAAAAACATTTAACCAACGCTCCACCACAAAAGTTACACAGTGCACCTCAGCAACAAAACTGAGCACTTCTTCCACCACTGAATAAAACCCCAGACTAAGCAAAACCAAAAGAAGAAAACATTAAATTAAGTTAAATCTTGAACTGCAATAGCCCGCTGTATAATCGTATCAGTAGCAGTCCTTGCACCACAGTTTGAGACACACTGCCCCTGTGAAATCACCTCCTCTCTACCACATACTACAGTATTTAAGCCGGTCCTTTGATATGAACAAGTGTGTGGTCTGAGTCTCTGTTTCTGGTTATGCTCCAGTCTATTGTAATGTGGGACACACTTCAGAGAATCGATTGTTCCTGAACCAAGACGCAGCATTAGTGACAAGAGAGGAATGCTGTTAATCAGATTTAGGAGTGTTTCCGAAAAGGAAGTACCCCGCCACCACTTGCACTTTCATTGTGACTCCTGCACCCTGCGTCTCAGGAAGGAGAAAAAGCCAAATGTAATTAGTGAAGTCAAAAGTGACTCTTGTGAGCTTCAAGCCATGTTGGAATACACATACCTGGAGTTGTATTTTGTTTCATTCACACATTTGAGTAATCCTTAAAAATGCTCTGTTCCACCTTATGATGTCATGCAGTAGTAGTTTTCATGTTATCAGCCATCTTTTACTTCAGTAGAGATTTGTGTTTTATGTTTGAGAGAAAAGCTCAGCCGAATATGCAGGGTTTGTGTGTTAAACATGTGTGAAAGAAACAAAACAAAACTATGACGACGAAACCATATTATAACATAGATCTGAAAACAGCATAATATGGGCCCTTTATTACACAAGAAACCCACAAAATAATAATAATACATTAGGGTCTTATATAGCACTTTTTCCAAATGCTCCAAAGACGACCTCCATCACCCACACACTCCATTGGGATTAAATGTCGCAGCCTTTTTGTTACCAAATTATAGATGGTGCTTTACTACAGTAGAGTAATTGCATGCTAATTTATAGCACAGTAAGTGAAAGTGTAGCTACTTATGGTAATTACATGGAAATAGACCCATCTGTTACTCGTGTTTAGTGTTACCGCTATGCCATCCTACTATCGTGCTAGTTGTGAAAAACTTTTGATTTCCTTTGCATTTAAAGGTACACTGTATCATTTTTCTGGTGGAGGGTCTGTCACCTGCTTGTTTCTATAGAAATATCATCGCTCTGCCTTGAATGTTCCACAGACATTAAACCGCTCTACCTTACATTTATTCAACTATAGGAGGTTTTATAGCTCAAAAACCTAAGAACAGACATTATGACTAGGTGGGGTTGCACTTCCACACTTCTGATGATAGAAAGCAATACCATACTGGGAAACATTCCAGACAAAGCAATAACATCTCCATGGAGAAAAGCATTTGATGGACCCTCCACCATAAAAAGTTACACAATGCACTTTTAAGATGGAATATGCCTCATTTATATCATAACATTTAGTTATTATTATGGAGACGTACCGAGCGTCAATTGACTCGTTGCAGTTGGGTGAAAATAACATGTTGCCTCCTGGATTACAACACAACAGCTAACTCTGTCCATACCTTTATTACAGAAGGACCACCGCGGTTGTATTTTGCAGCTCTTTAAATGCATTGTTTACAGCAGATTTTAATACAGCAGGTGAAGTCAGTGCATCTTTACCATAGGCCTGTTTGCATGGACTGATCATAGTTATGTTAAAGGCCTTGGGCCCATCACCTCCCACCCTGCACCACACACACTCTACACCTCCTGTGTGAAAATTCTCCATCCATCGTTCAGGGTCTCTTTGAAAACACCAAATTACAGGCTTCTTTTTAGGACAAAACCCAATTAGACATTTTAGTGGAGAGAACGAGAGAGCACTCTGGGCTGTGTGTGTTCTGTTAGGCTGTGAAGTAATTAAAACGGTATGAGCGATGGCATCTGCTTTATAGATTTCCTGAAAACTAAATGCTAATTAGCTCTTGCTGTTAAAAGCATGTATTAACAGATTTAGAGATGACTTAGGTGTGTGGTGTTCAGTGACTTGTTGCAGCTGTGGTTTGCAGGTTGTTCTCTTTCTCACTGAGGTAATTTGGAGCTACAGTGGATAATAGAGTGGAAATGACACTCTTCATGATGCAGTGTGTTACCTAATGTATTCCAGGTGATGAACAAGTCACTGGTCACCCAACATTTGCAAAGTTGCACAAATCCCATAGACTTTGTATAGATAAATGGACATAGCTAACCCACTAGCCACCACATTTCAAATAGGAAGTGAGCATCCTGCTCCAGTTCACCTTGTAGTGAAACAACCTTGCTCCTGTCTCTGTTGCTGTCAAGCTCCTCATTTTCAATATCAATATATGAAAGATCGAAGAATATTTTTTTGGGGTCCATATTTATTGTGTACTTTTTCTTTGCACTAGTGTGAAATTTGTGGATTTGAACAATAAAAGGTTGAATTAATAACTTTTGTGATTCATTACAGATGCAAAACAAGTGTTTCTTTCTGCTTGTTTCTTCTGCTCTTTTTTATTTTAGCTTTATAATAGTTTTTGTGGTTTTAATCTCCTCTTGAGTTATTGTGTCTGTGATATCAATTAGTTACTATTTATAAATCTTCATCATTTCAAAATTTGTTATCATAACAGGCCTACTGCCCGGGGACCAAGCTCCAGATCTTGGGCTAGACTTGGTCAGGACTACCTTAGCTGGAGAATTTTACATGTATATGTTTTAGGTTGATGGATGAAACCAGACTCCACTATACACAGGAAGAACATGCAAACACCAGGTACACAGTTGCCTCTGTACTTCTCACAGCGACTAGATCAATTTAAACCCCATTGTTGAAGTAATCTGAGATATTTTACAGGTCCAAAGAAACAAACACTGGGCCATTATGTCATGTTATCTGAGCAGCCGGTCCCACCACAGCTCCTGCTCAAGTTTAAGTTCAGTTAAAGTGGTCTAATTTCAGTGGTTTGTTTATACGACTCTAGTCACTTCCAGTCTTTGTGTGTTCGCTTTTGCCAGGTCTAACTGTCCCTGCCAAACCAACCACAACTGATTACATTCAAACAAGCAAGACGGTGGAAGCCTGATAGCCGTCACGGGGTATTTTTACTGTCACTGTCCCCAGACCACAGTAAAGTGAAAGTAGCCAAAAGCATTTAATTTGATCTTAAAGTCAGAATTTTCTGGTGTCTTTAGCTGTGCAGTGGTGTGGATGTAAACCAGGTGCAGGACTCTGTTGTTCTGTTACAGTACAATGTGTGATGGTGACTGTGACGCAGCTCAGTGAGTCAGCAGCTTCAGAGAAACAGGGATTATGTGGAAAGCCAGACAAAAGTACTTCAAACTTGGTGGAGATAAACTAAATAAGCAGCAAGTATACAATGGTTTGGTAGCACTTTAGCAGTCCGGTAAGTATGGATGAGGAACAAAAGACCGTTTCAGAAAATTTAATCTTAGATCATGTTTTAAATATGCACTAACTTCTCTGGTGCAGGATCTGCCACCTGCTTTCCTGGAATACTCCACAGTGGTTTTAATCTTGCATTTCTTCAGTTACTGGTGTTTTTATTGTTCAGGAAAACCCGAGGAAAGTGCATTCATACTGTGGCTTAGTCTCTCCTCATATCTGTCCTGTAATTTGTGTCAGGTTTAATGCCATACTGTGGAACATAACAGGTGACCACCAGAAAAGGTACACAGTGCTCTTTGAAGCTGAATACCTCTCATCTAGTAGATTAAAAAAGATTAATTAAACTCCTTTTTAAAAGTAAAAATTCAGGCATATAGATTTTAAGACATTAGAATATTAAACGATTGGCATTTGTAGTGATTCTATTAGTGTAAATGTAGTTGAAGGATGCAGAGGTAACACTGTCAACATGATGGAGACAGGAATGAGACCAAAGCAGAGATTTATTGAAACAGATGTATTTATAGTGACTGTAGTTTGCTGGTTTGGGTGTAGTATTGTTGTTTCTGTGTAGACTGTGCACACCTGACAGGGTGACAGGGGCGTTGGAGGAGAGGCACTTAGCTGTTTTTCAAGAAAACTCCCGCGCACTGTCTCACTCCTGGTTTTTTCTTTTATTAATACGAAATTTCGGTCCCTCAGATCTTCCTCAGGTCGTATTGTAGTAAAATGTTTCAACTGTAGGCCTGTCACGATAATTACTATATCAACTTACCGTTCAGTATATGCACAATGCAGTGATATTTTTGAGCGTCAGTATTTATTGTGTGTACAAATTTCTTTGCACTACTGGGGAGTTCGTAGTTATTTTGTGACTATATGAAAAGATTACTAAAGTGTTTCATTTTGCTGTGTTTTTATTGCAGCTCAGTTTTTTAACAATATTGTAGATTTAGAATAGTTTTTGTGGTATAAATCTGCTCTTGGGTTATTGTGTCAGTGGCATAAATTAGTCTCAATATGATCTTTTATTGTATTTACTTCAGCAATATATCACACTTCAAAATGTGTTATTGTGACAGGCCTATCCAAAGTTTTTCGCTTATTCTAGGTTCATCCAATGACGAGTGTTGCATTTATAAATACCTGTTTGCAGTAAAGTTTTATGCTGCTTAATGGGGGGAAAATGTAGTTTTAAATATGACAAATGAAAATGAATACATGTAATTTACAGTGTGCGACATTTATCTGTGTACCATTCTTTTCAAACTGTCCTAATCTTTGCCTTATTTGAATATGTGTAAGCTGACCATTTAATACCACTTGTTTTCAAGATATGGGTCTAGTAGAGTAAACTCCAGAGGCACATGGAGACCTCAGATAAGAAACCTGCACATTTGATTCACATTTTCCACTGATTTTACAAGTCCTAAAAGTTTTATCTCAAGTATCAGTTTTGTCTTTATGGGACCTGGTTGTGTGGGTGGGATGCTCTGACTAAAGAATGATCAGGACAATGTAAGTGATTTATGATGTTATTGTGAAGGTGGACATCTCGTCCTATTTAGTGCTGTGAGTCAGGACCAAGGCAGCAGCTCTTAACAGTAATGAAGTCTGGATTAAATCAGAGGCCATTTACCGTTATTACTTAAGGGGCCCATATTACCCTATTTTCTGATCACTGCTATTATAATACTGTTTCCTCATCAAAAATATACCAGGAGTTGTGTTTTGTTTCATTCACACGTTTAACACACAAACCCTGCTTATTTAGGCTGAGCTCTTCTCTCAAATGGAAAACAATCTGTTCCACCTTGTGATGTCATGTGGTAATACAGGAAGTGCTCCACGGTGTTTTTAAACTCCACACACCTTCACAAGAATCATTTGGATCATTTCAGCCCAGGAATTGCCCATCTCTACTAAACTAAAGGTAAAAAGTAGCTGTTAACTTGAAAACTGCCTTTACATGACATCACAAGGTGGAACCGAGCATTTTGAGCTTTTGAGATGTAGACAGACTATTAATAAAGGGTTACTCAAATGTGAAAATGAAACAAAACGTAACGCTGGGTATGTTTTGATGAGGTAGCAGCATTATAACATGACTAAAAGCTCACAAGAGTCAATTTTGTGTAATATAGGACCTTTAATATATTGTAGTCACTACATAGTGCCAATTATCACTAATTTTCTCATTCTCTCATAAGCATTCAAACACAATCCTGTAGCTGTCTTGCCAACAACAACAACATCAGTGCTACATTTCCTCTTTATGCTTTAGAGCTTTATCCATTACCTCTTTTTCCATTATCTGTGTTTCTCCCAATCAGAGAAGGACTCTTATTTAACTGTTTTTGGACACCTGTGTCATAAAAACGTTGCATTCAATTTCAAAGTATTTTTCCTGTAGAGAAGTTGGACACAAATATTCCTGCCTGTTTGGGATTATGGAGTTTTGTTCACTTTGACAAAGCCAAGAGGAGGATGTGTCTTCAATGATAAACTGATGGTCTCCGTGTCTGAACTAGCTCATAAAGACTTAAAGATTTACTCCACTGCTCCGGGGAACAGAGCTTCATGAAGCCAAAACTCAAATCACATTAAACTGTCTTGTTCTAAACAGCGGGATTTCAATAGAACCACACTGTGTACTCTCCTTTTGTTTAAATAACTCTTCATGTTTTATTCAAATGGTATTGACCCAATGGAAGTATTGGCTTTTCACTGAAGGGATAGCAGCAGCTGTGTGTTCAGGGTTTGGCTGAAAATCTTTTTTGCAACTTTTAGACCTTCAGTTTTAGGACCACCCCGGTGACCTGTGCTATTCCTATTGTAGGGAAACAATAAAATAAAATAAAATAAATAAATAAAATGAACTATTTGTTACTAAAGAAAAGGCTCAATACTCAATACTGAGTTTGATGTGATAAAAAAAGACAACAGAATTAGTTTTTCATAACTGAACCTGGGTTTTCAGTGTCTTAAGATACAGATGCGTACAAGTTTTTCTCATTCTTAGTAAGGACAGACTATGCCTCATGTGGGAGCTCACTGATCATAAGATACAGAAGCTGCATTAGCACTGATTAATAATAGCTAACCAGGTCAGCAATGTAGTTTTATGACCGCAAATACCACATGGTACCACATATAATCTGCCCCTGATTACTATTACACGTAACTCAAACATGAGGTGCTTGGGACTCTTCTCAAGATTATGAGCCTGGATGTCAGGAGCAGCAGGAGGACTAAGATAATCGGACATGCTTTATTTTGATAGAAGTAACTGGAACAAACTTAGAAACTATTAGTAATGAGGAATTAAACTCGACAATAATCATCCAATCAGTTCTACAGGACTAAAAATATATAGTGTGCAAAATTGACTCTTGTAAGCTTTAAGCCATGTTAGAATGTTGTTACTTCAACAAAAAGATATATATCTGGACGGTTTGAGTACATATTTTAGTGACCCTTTATCAATAGTGTGTCTACATCTCCAAAGCTCAATATGCTCTGTTCCACCTTGTGATGTCATGTAGTAGTTTTCAAGTTAACATCTTTTACCTTTTGTTTAGCAAAGATGGGTAATTCCACGACTGAAATCATCCAAATGATTCTAGTGAAGGTGTATGGAGATTAAAAACACAGCACTTCCTGTATTACCCCAAGAACTCAGCCTAAATATGCAGGGTTTGCGTGTTAAATGAAACAAAACGCAACTCCAGGTATGTTTGTGATGAGGAAACAACATCATAACAGATCAGAAAACAGTGTGTTTTGGGTCCTTTAAACCTGATGAACTGAAAAAACTCTCTCATATTTATAATGTAATTGTCCTCTGTGCTCAACAATTATATATTGTAATTGTATTGAAATCTTTTAGGGTGTGAATGAGTCCTCACATCCATCTTCTTTTTCCACACAGACTCCTGTCCGTGTTGATAGCTTTGACAGCCGATAATTAGTCTTATATTACATCCTGTCTGCACCATTGACCTCAGCATTTACTCGCCCGTAAACTTTTTATTTCAGTCGCTACTATGATAAAACGCTTTGAGGCTGAAGTGGCTCCATATTTTCCATTTTACAAAGTGGAAGAAGCCAGAGGAACAAGCTCTACCGCTCTATTATCAGTCCCTGTTGTATTTGATGTAGTTAATTTATTTTGGACTTCATTTGTATTTGCTCAGCTCTTGGCGAGTTGATTAACATATCATGTGATAGATACAGAAATGGAGTCCAAGTCTGTCAGTACGGAAAGAGAGGTTTAAACGGTAAAATCCCAGTGAGAATGGTAAATTATTGATGTTTCTCTGACCTGCTGCTTGTTTCCATTTGAAATGATTATTCTTACAAACTCAATATAAAGCCAGAGAGAGATGCGAGCCAAAGTTTGACATAAAATAAAAGTAGTACAAACACACGGCTGCCAATGTTATATTATATTATAAAGTCTATTGCAAAAAGTCAAAACGGCATTTCTAAATATAAATACCTTTGATGCTGCTGAAAAACTGTAACAAGATACAAGTAAATAAAGGCTGACATCAAAGTTTTATTTTTGTATATTTTTATGTACTAAAGAAGACCTATTAGTTTTGTCTGCTATACAGTTATAATCTTTGACAGCCGTGGAACATTATAATCTTGACATTTTGCACTGCAATATTTATCTAAGACAACTTAATAAAAGAAATAAGTGTGCTGATTTGTGTGTTAGAAAACTGTGGTGCCCAGTGTAAGGTGATGTCGCTGTAAAAGTAATCAAAACAAAGATGGTGGCACGTTTTATGGATGCTGCAGATCACACTAACGAGCATTTTCATTTGTACAAAAACTGACTGCAAAACACTGCTAAATCCTACACAAATCACCTATTAGGATGATAAAATTGGAGAATGAAGTAAGTACAGAGCAGTGGGCGTATATTGTGATGGTGAAAATGAAAGCTGATCAGCAAAATGGTGTCGAAAGATTAAAGATTTCATGCACGAATTGCTCCAAATAAAACTTTGGCTGAGTAAGCCCATCTACTGTAACATGATTAAAAGCTCTACAAAGTTATTTTCATAATAGAGCCTCTTTGGCCGCATAGATCCCCTAGTACAGGCATGTCCAAACTATGGCCCGGGGGCCAAATGTGGCCCTAAGACCAATTGTTTTTGGCCCTCAGGCTTCCAGGTGAATTAGCCCATATTACCACAAGTAGTACTTTTTACTGCATGTTTTTGAAATCTACCTTGATCAAGCAAATGTAGTGTGTCCTTCTGAGGGTCTAAGCCTGAACAAAGGTCTGGAGGGTCATTCAAACCTGTTATAAAGGCACGGATTTGAATTACTCACTGTTTTGATCATCAGTCTATGACCCCCGATTGGCCCTCACGCTGCTCCTAGTAGCTCAGGGGTGTCTTGTAGCATACAGATTTTCATAGAAAAATACAAAATCTCTTCTGTTCTTATTTACCTTATTTTACATATTGTCTCAGTACATGATATGTTGTAGTCTATGTATAGTCCAGATAATGAAAATCAATTCCTGAATTAGCTGGCATTTATTTCCATAATCAATTAACAATCACAATGAATCAGTTGCTGTTCCCTATCTCATTACTGTTGACTCTCTTTGGTTTCCTGCCATGAGAATAAATGACAGCTGAACACAGTAGTCAAAGCAATTAACTCTGCCAAACTAATATTATCCTCATAAGATTTTTATTATTAAAATTATATGATACAAACCCAACCTCTGTTCGTCATAAATTACAGATCATTTCATTTTCCAGTGTCAACTTTTCCAGTGAAATAGTGTCAGTGACATTTCCAATATGATTTTACTGGCAGCTGTATCAGAAAGGAGGACATACATGGCGGTTTTACAAGGCTTAGCTAACTTCTCCCATGCTCTGTATACTGCCTTGTAACTAATATGTTCGGAGCACTTTAGACTTCATGATTCATTGTTTGAGAGGGACTACAGTTTTATGCAACTTTTTCATGACGTCAGTGGCTTGGCTGTCTGACCATCCACCGCTCTGATTGCTGTTGTGTCAGAGAAAAATCTGTCTCCCAGCAACTATTTTGGTGTTGTCCAAAATATATTTATAATGAAGAGCCGGTTTACACGTCATAAAGTTTTGCTCCTGACCCTGAATTATTGATACAAGTGGAGCGGATAAATAATGGAAACTTATCTCATTTGTTGCAGGCGATGTGTTTTTCCACCAAGTTTTTCTGCTTTGAACCTGTCATAATAAGAGGCTGTATATGCATGTGCACGGCTGGAACTTATTCTAACAACTGTGGACCAAAGATGGGGAAAACCCTGCAGAGATCAACATCAAATCTAAATATCAACATGATTTATTTGCAAGAAAATTGGATTATTATGTAACTTTTCTTGTGGATGTTTTGCCACCTGCTTGTCTCCATGGAAATGTTATTGCTTTGGAAAATTCCACTGCAATTAATCTATCAGGCATGTATTCAATAATAGTTGCGTTTATTGTTTGAGAATGCTTTGAAAATCATGCATTATTATTGTGAAGGGGCTTGCCTCTCCACAGATCTGCCCGTAGTTTGACGTGGCGGTGTGACTGCTTTGTCTCCATGGTGGTATATGAGTTTAATGCCATACTCTGGAACACCTTCCACCTCGAGACACACAGGTGGAAGTTACATAGTGCTCCTTTAAATACACGCATATGCACTGTGTAACTTTTCTGGTGGCGGGTCCAACAAATACTTTTCTCCATGGAGATCTTATTGCTTTGTCTGATATGTTTCACAATATTTATTAAACCATTTCTATCTTCATGGAGACCAAGCCAGACCAAGTTACAGGTCAGATCTGTGGAGAGGCGACCCTGCTGACAGTCAGACGTCTTGCTTTTCGAGGTATTTTTGAGCTATAAAACCACCTGTAACTGCATAAATGTACGGTAGAGCTGTTTAAAGTCATACTGAGGAACATTTCAGGCAGAGCAATGACATATCCATAGAAACAAGCAGGTGACGGGCCCCCAACCCAAAAGTTAATAGCTAGTGCACCTTTAATATGTAATGGACATCAATCGCAGAGAGCACAGTTGTCGTGTTTTACAAGTGTATTTCTGTAATGTAACTTTGCTCTTTAATCTTTAAGGGTTTAGATGTATTTAGGTGAGCTCTGTAGCCAAATGTTATGACTGCTGTCAGAAAAAGGCTGTAGTCCAACAACGGTGCTTAATCCAATCACAAAACACATAACCACTGAGCCAAAGTTCAATTAGAACCATGAGAATTTGACTTCAGAAAAGAGCAGTACACGCCCTCGTTACTGTGGCCTCAACAAAGAGAGACAGAGGCTGAAGAGCATCGGCCAAGAGAATCGCGCGTCCAATTTGTGTTGGTTTGGCAAAATGTGAATACAGCTTTTGTTCACAGTGAAATCCAGGAGTCAGAGAGACAAACAAGGGATACTGTTAGTCTGTGTGAGAAGACATTATGCAATTTACTTTAACAGTTTTGAATTTTATAATGCAAGCAATCAAAGTATTACTCTATCCTTGTGGTTTGTGGTTGCAGTTATTAATAGATTAAGTGATGCTACTGCAGTGGAATACACATTATAGCTGAAATTGCAGGCTTAAGAGGCGACTGGTTGAGGATGAAGACATGAAAATAGGTTGTGAGTCACACCAACAAACAGTAGTGGAAGTTACCTTTGTTCTTGTACAATTTCTACTTCGTAATTCCTCTGTATGAATAAGGAAAGTGTTTGTAATTCTGGGATATGGGCATTGAACTTTTTGAACACAATGGAAATACGTACTTCTAAAATTTTAAATCTTGTCTGCTTAACGTCTCAGCTCCTTTGATCTGTCGAATGTTTGCCCCCATTCTTCACCTTATTTCACTCATTTCACTCCTTTCACTGTGCTGTTTTGTCTAATATCTACAGGCCAAAAATAATCCTCACTACTAACGCTATTATGAGGCACGGTCTCCTGTACTGAACATTGCTTGTCTTTGCTGTATGGTTGCAGTGGCTGATCGGGGACCGGGACAGTCACTGCGGGCTGCTGTGCTCCAGGACTCAGGGCAAACCCGTGTGTGGTTCAGACGGACGAAGCTACGAGAACAGCTGTGAACTGCAGAGGGCACGCTGTAAAGACAAGACCCTCACACTGGCTCATCGAGGGAGGTGTAGAGGTAAGAGTTAAACTGACACAAGGCTAGAGCTTAGACACAACAGCACACATCAGATAAGAGTTAAATACTCTCTTTGTTGTCCAGGTAAAAACTGGGTACGAATTGATCAATCAGCTGTAGCTCCGACCACAGCTTCAGTAGTTCGAGATATTGACTATAAAGGTAAACTCACACAGCCTTATACACATCTTCATATTAAAAACAATTACAAATTCTGAGGTTATAGCATTTTTTTTTAGCATTTTGAAGGTGCACAATGTAACCTCTCTGAAGGTACACCTCTGGTTTATCTCTTTGGAAATGTCCATTGCGCCATCTGAAATGTTCCAGAGTATGGCATTAAAATATTGCTTCCATTTATTCAAATACAAGTGTTTTAATTCGACTAAAAATGACTTGGCAAACATGTATTCTTATAGTGAATGATTGGAGCCACCTCTCCATAGATCTGACTTACATTTTGGCTTTGTGGTGCCACCATACAAAACAGTGGAGCATTCAAAGCAATGGAAACATTTCCATGGAGACAACAGACTTGTGAACCCTTCATCTGAAATGTTACTTAGTGCACCTTTAAAGACACACATAATTACCAACTACCAACAGTTGAATAACATAAAAACTTACATGTACCACTTGTTGCTCCCACGCCTTTAATTATTTGTGTAAGAGGCTCAAATGTGTGTAGTCCTTATAACAGGGATTAAAAGGTCATATTATGCAAAATGGATCTTTTCTTATTCTGTCTTCAAATCAAATAATGCTGAAAATGCTCTGTTTCATCTTGTGATGTCATGAAGCTATTGTCTTCAAGTTAGGGATGGGCAATTCCAGGGCTGAAATGATCCAAATATTTCTAGTGAATGTGTATGGAGTTTAAAAACACAATGGAGCGCTTTGTGTATTACCACATGGAATCACAACGTTGTCAGTTTGAGAGAAAATGTCAGCCTAAATGTGCCGGTTGTGTGTGTTATGTGTGATTGAAACAAAACCCAACTCCAGTAATGTTTGCGATGAGTAAACATTATAACACCGATCAGAAAATAGCGTAATATGGGCCCTTTAAAGGTGGACAATGGTCAGAGTTGAAATGAATGAAAAGATGTGTTTAATTTTCCGCTCCTGTGTCTCCGTGTAAACCTAACCAGACCTGCACCAGTGACTTCCTGAGTCTGGAGATGCCAGGCGCTCAACAACACAGAGATTGATAGGTCTGGAGTCAAGGTTGAGCTTGGCATTTCCCCCTTTACCACCTCCTCTTTTTGGTGCACTGTCTATTTGGAAAACAGAAAGCCATTTTTGGATTAAGTCCTAGTTTCTCGTAAGGTAATGCGTGTTTTTATTTCATAACACTGAGCGGTTCCAGGGAACTCTGAGCCAAGCGAAGCTCATAGTTTTTGCACATTTAATGATCAAAATAAGGCATTAGTCAAATCTCTGTTTACAACTTCTGGCTTAGACTTGGCTGTGTGAATTTGATGGGATTACAAGACAAAACGCTAGCAACGAAACCACAGACAACAAAAGACACAATTGCATATGCCAGGCTTATTAATCCATAGTTAACTGAGGTCAGTACGTGTAATTTTAAGCAATAAAATGCAGGACTGAAACTAAACAATATTATATCTTAAAGGTCCTATCTATATTGTGACAAACAGACTCTTGTGTGCTTTAAACCATCTTAAAATGTTGTTACCTCCTCAAAAACCTACCAGGAGTTGTCTTTTATGTCTTTTTCACATATGTTTGAGTAAACTTTCATTATTAGTCTGTCTACATCTTTAGAAAATACTCTGTTCCACCTTGTGATGTCATGAATAGATACAGTATCTAACCTTTAAATTTGCTCAGTAGAGATGGGCAATTCCAGGTCTGAAATGATCAAAATGATTCTGTTGAAGGTGTATGGAGTTTAATAGTGTTTTCTATTAGAGAAAAGAACTCCTAAAGAAAGCCTAAAAATGCAGGGTTTGTGTGTTAAGCATGTGTGAATGTAACAAAACACAACTCCAGGTATGTTTGTGATGAGAAAACGTTATAACATAGATCAGAAAACAGCATAATATGAGCCCTTTAATAAATAATGATCATATGCAAATCATAACAATATCTTTTTGTAATATTTAAAATTGAAATAGTGGAAAGAACACTGGCACAGTCTGAAGTGTGGATGTGTGAGAGTAGGCTGTCTTTAATGGCATGAGCAGACCAGAGGCAAATTAACAGGGACAAGGTCTGAAAAACAGATTAAGATGGATTTTCTATTTTTGCAGCAACAAAAGTATCTCAGAGCTGAATATAAATAGATTTGAAATTGTGTTGACATTTCACTCAGACAGTCTGACTGGTCTCAACTGTTCCAATAATATCTATTCTGTAAAGTATCTTTGGCATGGCTGAGTGCTTTGCCAATGATAATCAGCATTTAAAAGCATTTTCATTTGTATATTTGGCTCTACGTTTTCTTTTAGGCAGTTGTAGACACATCTTAAAGGTGCATTGCGTAACTTTTCTGCTCATGTATCACCTTCTTGTTTCCATGGAGATGTTATTACTTTGGAATGTTTCCCATTATGGCATTAAATGTATCCATATACTAGTAGGCCTGCATGTATTTCCTTTTTTGTATTGCCCAGAAATCCTTTGAAAACATGGATTCTTACTGACTCCACCAATCTGATCTGTAACATTGCCTGGTGGTCCCAACTGCTTGTTTCCACAGTGATAGATTCTTTTAATCTCTTACTGTGGAACATTAAAAACTAACCAATTACATCTCCATGGAAACACAGATGGACAGATTATGGATTATTATTATTATTATTATTATTATTATTGTAAAAGTCCATTTTAACTCAATAATATATATCTTTAAACACCAAGGACCTATAGAAAAACGAGAACTAAGCCAGGTCTATAACAGGACTAGACCAGGCCTAAACCAGGGTTACACCTATAGTCTTTATCAGTATTCATGACAAAGTTGCCTGGACGGTTTACAAGAATTACTGATGAACCCTCAGTAGTGGACCTGTACCCCAGTTTGAAATCAACTGATCTTATTTATATAGTGTGCTGTTATTACCTGATTCCCGGGGAACTATGTAACTTTACCGTTCCGTCCCTGCTTGTTTCTGTGGATATTTCATTGTTCTACCTGGAATATTCCACAGTATAACATTAAACAGCTTTACCTTAAATTTATTTAATTACAGGTTTTGACTGGGGTTGCCTCTCCACAGATCTGACCTGTAACTTGGTCTGGTTTGGTCTCCGCGGAGATAGAAAGTTTTAATACCATACTGTGAAATATTATAGATGAAGCACTAACTCTACATGGAGAAAAGTATTTGATGGGCCCTCCACCAGAAAAGTTACACAATGCACCTTTAAAAAAATGTACATTTTTTAAATCACATAATGCTGCTACTCATACTGTATTCAGCTACCTTCAAGAAAGTCAATAAATATTTTTTCAATAATTATGTTTTAGTATCACAAACAACAGCAAACATCCAGCCAAAGAAATAACATATAAATGGCTTTTTAATTGCGATACTCACTTTAAAAGCTTTTGAGTGCACCTAAGTGACATATTTAAGTGAGCGAGAGGGTGTTAATGTCATTCCTTTTCCAATTTCCAGACCTGTTTCCAAGTTAGCGTGGTCTCCTGACAGCCTGTTCATCTGAAGTCTAATATAGCATGATGTATTTCACTAATACTAACACCAGTAATGACGTGAGGCGATTCATGACCTGTAATTTAGTACGCTGTTAAAATACATTTATATGCTCCACTACTGTCCCTTTGGCCTATTAGAATGGCCTATTTAGGTTTAATTATATTCTGAGGTGATTTGTCAGCTGTCATGAGTTGGACGCTGGGCCAATTTTTTCTCAGCAGCTTTTGCAACTAAACCTTAAAGCGTTGCTATAGTTTTTCCAGTCCCTATTGACTAGAAATTCCATGTTTTATCTACCTTATTCTGCTCTGGCCACATTTACTTCTGATGTTAGTTGTTTAGATGTTATTGACACAGTTAATGTACTGTATAGTATATAGATCCTACACAAAATTGACTCTTGTCAGCTTTAAGCCATGTAATTATGCAACAAATCACAACTCCGGGTATGTTTGTGATGAGGAAACAACATTATAATAACATAGATCAGAAAATATATATATATATGGGCCTTAGAGCCTCAAGCCAGTACCATCTGGAGCTGAAATGTCTTGATGCAACAGTGTCCAGATGCCCAGCATTGAAAGCCTTTTCTACATTAACCCAGTTCATCAGGAATCCCATTCATTTCAGTGGACAACTCGAAAAAAATTTGATATATATATAAATATTATATAATGTAGATTCATTTGTGCAAAACCACCAACACGTCAAAAATTCTTCCTTTCTCTCTGTGCCTTGAAAATCTGTGTATAATTTGTTCACTGTTGAGTTTGGCAGTCCTTAGCAAAGAGGCAACTTTCTGAATAAGGTTCAAAATATTTTCATTTTCAATCTATTTTATTTCTCTCTTTTATTTTTCCTAGCTCAGAATACAGCTAAAACAGCAGTCACCTCTCTAGGCTTCACAGAACTGTTCTTTTACCAGACAGTTAAAAAATCAAACAGTGAAACAGTCACTGGTCAATAACACAAGCAGATTAACTAACGGTGTAGATTTAGCACGAGGTATTAATGCAAAAACATCTAAACAATTTGATGACGTCATAGTGCAGTCTGCTCTGATCAGGTGGTATCCATTCAGAGCAGGTCTTTGGCAGGACTCGGCTCAGTGGTCCTGATGTGCTCCCTGGGGTCTCTGTGTGTTTAACTAAAGCCGCTCTGTGCAATGAAAACAGTAGTCGTTGATAGCCCCGTATTACTCAACCTTTCGTCCCCTCCACACTCTTTCATATGTACAGTGGAGATGTGTGCTTACATTATGGTGGTCAGTGTTGGCTTGACTGATGGAGCAGATTAATGAAATTAGGTTGGACACAGAAACAGGCTCCGCTGCCAAAAATAACCGTCTTTATTTTTACAGTCTCTTATAGAGGCTGACTGTGATGACATGCCTTCTGTTTGAATCCACACAAAAGGGTCGGTTAGTTATTGTAACAGACCAGTAACTTAACAGTATAAATACTGTTTTATTCCATTAGCAAAGTAAAAACAGACTGCAATCTGTGAAAAGGTGAAAGGAAAAAATCAGAGATCTAATGCTTTATTAATAAGGGTTTAAAAGGTGCACTAAATAAATATAGGCACTTCAAATACACTGGAAAAACATTGATAAATAATTGTTAATTTATTTAAGTCATAATTGGTGTTTTTACACAAATATAAGACAGTTTCAAACAACACATCATAATTCATTTGTAACTTTTTAGTTGAGGGTCTGTCATTTGCTTGTTTCTGTTTTAATTACATGTAGTTTTATAGCTCAAAATACCTAGAAAAAACATTCTGACCATAAGCAGGATCACCTCTCCACAGATCTGACCGGTAACCAAGTGTGGTGTGGTCTCCATGGAGATATAAAAGTTTAATATCATGTGAAACATTCCAAAGCAGTAACATCTCAATGGAGACAAGCATTTGATGGACCCTCCACCAGAAAAGTTACACAATGCACCTTTAAACTAATTTAAGCTGATTTTTTAGTATAAGCATAACATTTTTCTTCTTTTTATGAACATTGAGTAAATTAGACCCCAACAATGTGGGAAATGTGTTTCCAATGAACTGTAACTATCAACATAACTAACTGTAAAACAAATCATTGTAAACAGGTCTCTGTTTTTCTATTACATGAGTAACACATTATACTAATTACACTTATTCATAACTAGTAAAGCATAGTGGCTAATCCTGAACCTTTCTTGTTCATTATGAATTAAATCTTTCTTCATGCTTTATAAGGTGCATAATTTGATGATTCTCAAATTTATGAAAGTGAGGTGTGCAAAAAAAGAGATTAGCAATCTCAGTGGGACTTTCCTGGTTAAATAAAGGTTAAAAAAAAAAGAAATTTCTGAAGAAATGTTGAAAAATATGAAAAAATACAGGACGTGGAGAGTTCTAAATGTACTGATGACATTACAGGGAGAAATATGTCCAAGAGTTCAACACTATTTACATTAAGAGTCACTTTTCTGTTACGTAAACATTCTTTCAACAAAATAAAGGTGTTTTCTTGTGTTTTTAGTAATCAAATTATAATTTCTGTGTACTTTAGAGCAGTTTTGGCCCAATGTACATTATAGTTGCTAGGTTACAGTTATGAAATTCCCGAGTGTGATATTACAATTTCTAACCAGGAAGTAAAATTTTAAACCTAAAAAAAAAAAAACAGCCTAATTGAGAAAAGAAAAGTAAAATGTTTAGTAAAATCTTAAATAATGATAATAATGAATAAAAAATAATAATCTTTTAAGATTTAATAAAAAATTTAATTGAAGAAAAAATGAAATAATCTTTAATAATGATCTTAACTGTGTTATGTTGTCCAACCTGTTACAGGCACTTTAAGGCTATAAATTTTATGTTAAGTGTTACCAGAGTATTTTTTTTCCCTCTTTCTGACACATGTTTTGCTGCAGATGTGGGACAATCGAAATGCCGGTCGGAGAGGACCCAGGCTCTGGAGCAGGCTCGCAGACCACAGGAGGCCATGTTTATCCCCGAATGTAACGAAGATGGGACTTTTGCTCAGGTCCTTCATCTTAATACCCCTCCTCATTCTCAGCCCATGAGACAAAGAGCACTCTGTCCAATAGCTGTTCCCCATTAGCAGTTTTTGGCTTTGATTCCTGTGTTTTGTTGTTTTAATGCTGGCTAATATTATCTATCTGCATCTTATTTGTGCGTTTCATGTTTTATTGCTCCCAGGTCCAGTGCCATACTCTGACAGGATACTGCTGGTGTGTCACGAATGATGGGAAACCAGTGAGTGGCTCCTCAGTGCACAACAAAACGCCAGTGTGTTCAGGTAAAGTCTGGGAAATTTGGGGAAATATTTGGGAAATTCACTACAATTGAGTATATTTTGAGTTTTGCTATACATTTTATAACATCTGTCCTGCATTAGTTTTATAACAGCGTGTTCAGGTAGAAAATCTGGGAAAATATTTGGGATTTTTTTCTACATTCACCTGAATTTTTGTGATTCTGTTGCATCTGCCCCTCCAACCAACAAGATGCCAAAGTTCAAGTAGAAAATCTGGGAAAATATTTGGGAAAATATTTAGGGAGAACATTTAAGGGTGAAAATTTTGGGGAGAAATTTCTCTAAATTTACTTGAAGTTTTGGGAATATGTAGCATCCTGGATTAGTTCCATACCAACAAGATGTCAATGTGATCAGGTAGAAAATCTAAAAATAACGGAAAATATTTGGGAGAATTCACCATAGTTACCTAAATTGAGAAATGTGAATATGAAAAATATTTAGGAAATTTCTCTAGAGTTTACAAGACAGTTACAAGAAAATCTAGGAATTTGCAAAAATTATTTAAAATAATTTGGAAAAATTCACTATAGTTACCTAAATTAAGATGCCAGTGTCTTCAGGTAGAGAATCTTGGAAAATATTTGGAAAAACTTTTGGGAAAATATGTGGGAAAATTCACTAGAGCTACTGAAATTTAGAGTTTTACAAGTTTTGGTATTTTGTAGCATATGTCCTGCATTAGTTCCATAGCAACATGACATCAGTGTGCTCAGGCAGAAAATCTAAGAAATTTGGGAAAATATTTGGGAAAATTCACTATAGTTACCTAAATTTAGAGTTTTACAAGCTCTTGGGATTTTGTAGCATCTGTCCTGCATTAGGTCCATACCTCAAAATTAGGTTTAGTGCAATCAGAACAGATCTGATCCATGCCAAGCTAAAGCTACAAATGAAACAGGCTGCATTCCGATCACAGGTGCAGATTTTTAGCTGCATCTTTGAGAGGTTAGGGGTTAAGTTGGGCTAGGATAGCGCTAAATCAAGAAAAATCTCATTCTCCCTCAAGACAAGCCTATTACATGTCATAATTATTTAACAATATGCTACAAGTAAATGCAAATACACCACAAATCAAATGAGTCAAATTAGTTAACTTGGTGAGAGATATGGGTGTTGACTGGAGCTTGTGTCCGCTGATTACTACTTCAATTTAAGAGTGCATTCAAACTTATCCTTTATCCTGGTTTGTACACTTGGTTTGGTACTGTTCAAGTCCTGGTTTAGTTTTGATTTAGTCCAGATTTAGTTCCAGTTTTGCCCTAAATTTAAATCTGGTGTTTGTGTATTAAGTTTATGCATTTTATGCAACTACTGCTATGCTTTTTTTAACCAAATGAGAGTGGAAATATGGTGCTTGAAGGTTTCTAATTAGAGAATATTTACAAATAAATTGAATCAGACCTTTTAGATTTTGATTTGTGAATAATGTTGCTGTCTTTGTAATAAAAGGTCTTGGTATTTGTCCAGATAACATTTAGCAAAATATGATCATGATTATTTTAATAGTAAACAATGATTAATAATTGTGGCATATACATTTTAACATTAACCTAAATGTGATTAGAAAACATAAATTCCTTATTTTGAATGTGTTCAGTGAAAGCGTGAGAAGTCTGCAGTGTGAGTGGGGTCGCTGAGATACAATTAAAGGAGTGTGTGTGTGTAAAGGCAAAGCTGGGGCACATGTGTACTTCATGTGCCTACAGCAGGTGCTTGGGGTCAGACAGAAGGCTAATACCCCCCTGTCCCCTCCTGCCCCAAACCCATACTCCCTGTCTGCCTGTCCGGGATGGGAACACTTTATGATAATCACAGTCATTTTCCTGTGAAGATAATACTGGGGCGTTTGGCCAGAGTTGGATTGCAGCATCACTGGAGCTACATATGGAGCACATTTGGAGCAGAGTGGTGAAAGTGGTCGCATGCCCTCCTTTGCTCCTCAACAGATGTACAAGTCTTCATTCACCGCATAGCTGCGCATAGTTTCGATTCACTTCATCCTTTTCCAGCGCAGTATTTCACTCCATGCATATTCTTGGTCTAACAGAAAATTTGAACACACTTTTCAGTTTAGACATTTTCAATTTCAGCCCTCTAAAAAGTATTTCGGCAACTAAGCCTTCGTCAGGCAAAAATCTTGTTTTTTCTCGCCATTTATTTTATGTTGATCCAAAGTAAAATAATTGCACAGGTTTTATTTTATTTCAAATATTAACATTAATATTTAGACAAAAAAGGTAACATAATATATTCATTTAGGATCAGTATTTCATTTTTTGTATGGTTTGCATTATTGATCCATTATTGAGCAATTTTGGCTTTTTGCAGTTACAGAAAAAAATATAATATAGTAAAAAAAATTAATATTAGTAGCAATGAAACATCCCTCTATCTGTTTCCTATCTCTCCTACATAAGACCTTGTATGTTTCTTGCAAAGGTATGTGTGTCACTTTTTTATCATGAAAATAAAACCAAATGGGACCGGTTTGTGGTAATGACTTCTCTCACCTTCAATTAACTAAGATTCAAATCAATCCTGTCACATAAATTTGCTGCAAACTACTGTGAACTTATGGGTGGATTGTCAGGAAGTGCCTTACTTTTAGTTCATTGAAAATATCGCCATCTCTTTAAAGGTGCATTGTGTAACTTTAGAGGGTCTGTCAAATACTTGTGTCCATGGAGATGTTATTGCTTTGTTTGTATGGTATTAAACCTTTCTATCTTTATGGAGACTAAGCCAGACCAAGTTACAGGTCAGATGCTCTGCTCACAGTCAGAATGATGTTTTTTTTCTGGGTATTTTTGTGCTATAAAACTATTTGTAACTGAATACATGTAGGTGGAGCTGTGACACACCCGTAGAAACAAGCAGGTGACAGACCCCCAATGAAAAAGTAACACTGTGCACCTTTAAATAAAAAATAAAATAAAAAAAAACTTAAACATTTTTTCTCACTTCCTGTGTGCATCCCTGCTGCCTGCATGTACCAGTGGACAGAGAACAGTTTCGCTCACACATGGGTCACATTAGGCGGGTTTGTCAGTGTTGGGATAATGTGTTTTGGTATGTGTCCACCTTAAGTACTAACAGAATGTGCTCATCGAACTCTAATAAACCAGAGAAATCACCCTTACACTTGACGTCAATGGGGTCCACTGCAGCAACTGCGTTTCATTATAACGGATCAATTTTTAAAGAGGACGCCGCATAAAATCTAGATTAAATAATTCTATTAAAGGGGCAATTTTATGATATTTTCTGATCTATGTTCTAATGTTGTTTCCTCATCAAAAACATACCTGGAGTTGTGTTTTGTATTATTCACACATGTTTAACACACAAACCCTATTTAGGTGTTAGTTCTTCTCTCACACACTGTTCCACATTGTCATACAGGAAGTGCTCCACTGTGTTTTTAGACACCACACACCTTCACTAAAATCATTTGGATACTTTCAGCTCTAGAATTGCCTATCTCTACTGAACAAAAAGTAAAAAGTGTCTGTTAACTTCAAATCTTCTGCTTTGTGACATTACAAGGTGGAACAGATCATTTTGAGCTTTTGGAGATTTAGAGAGTAATAATAAAAGATGACGCAAACATGTGTGAATGAAACACAGCATGTTTTGATCAACAACATTATAACATGACTTAAAGCTCACAAGGGTAAAGTTCATGTAATATAGGACCTTAAAAATCAAACAGACAAAAATCTACTTGAGTGTTGATTTGAGTTTTGACTAAAATGTATTTATTTAATGGGTCAAGATCATAACTTATTTCTCTGTTGTTTTAATTAGGTTCTGTTTATCATTTCGATTTAATCAAGGCCAGATATATATTTTTTGGATTATAAAGCATCCATTGTTTTTAATGACATTTTTCATTTCTTTTATGACATTATTGTGTGTTTTGTCCAGGATCAGTGACAGACAGGCCCCCCGGTCCAGTCAACTCAGGCAGAAAAGGTGAGCTGAGATCTGCTGCAGGATTTGTGCATGACTTCTTGTGTTTGAGTCTGTAACAAATGTGTATCATATGTACTGGTTTCAGCCTGTTATATTTAACATGTGTTTTTCCACAAGATTAGATAATGTTTTAGTATAGAACCCCTTATAACCCATGTTTTTCACATTAATCCTTGACAAACTCAGTCAGTTAAAATATAATATAAATTATATAAATAAAATATGCAACATGTAGATGACCTTGCTGTTTGTCTATGTTGTTTGTGGCTTGCATGTGATTTGACTGTTTTCTTAAGGGAAGTTGGAGATGCTTCAAAACTCCACTTTGGTGAGTATGTTATACAGGGACTGTGCCTTCACTTTGTACACCAACCAGATTTAGAGCAAATAAAGTATAACAAGATTTAGAGCAACTCAAGTATGAACAAGTGGTATAAATACAGTACTTCATGTTGGTCTAATAATTACTTTTTAGCAGTCAATATATTTATCCAATCTATACAATTAAATCAAACTTTATTTGCAAAGTGGTTTTCAATCAAAAATATAACCCAAAAAGCTTAAACACATAGTAAACAGTTTATATATCTGGGGTTCACAGTGATGACTTGGCATAGCAGTTAAGGTATACTTTATTAATGCCACTTCATTCTCTGCATTTGACCCATCCTTGTTAGGACCCATCTCCAGATCTTAAGCTAAGCTTAATGAGCACCACCTTTAACAATTAAAAATATTTCAGCTATTGAATAGTAAGTACCCAAAATGGCATACTTAACAGTAAAAAGTCATAAGAAAGAAAAAAAGAGCGTCAAGGTTTTCCCTAAATTCAGTCTTGGCACATAACAGTTTGCATCAGAAAGAGCACATTGAATAAAAGTCAAAATACAAAAAAAAAGTTTGAATGTTGAAGTTTTCTTCCTGGAGCTAAGTATATTTTTAGTTTTAATGGGGTGTTGGTGGATTCTTGAAGGCATGAGAGCAGATATGATGTTTGCGTGGTTTGTGCTGAATGTTATTTATGTGAGTGTGTGTGTAAAGTGCGTAAAGTGTGGACATATGAATGAGACTTTTGTGTTTGTGTGTGTTCATGTTTTTGTCCTGTGTGTTGTGGCCGGGCCATGTGCAAATCCCAACCATTCAACAATTCTGGAGAGTAGATTGTATTAACCTCAATAATGGTAGTCTCCTTCCATTTCTTTCTCACTCTCAACCCAGACGACGGATCCAAGCCCACCCCCACCATGGAGACCCACGTGCCCCCCGAGGGAGACGGTGAGTCCCAAACAAATCACTATCACATCAGTGTTTACAGTCATTTAAATCAAAGAGTGGCAAATAGTCTGAAACATAAATCTTTGCAACAGTCACTAGAAAAATGTGATTTAAGGTTTTGAATTTATATTGATAAGTGATTATTTACCCATGAAGGAAGTTGATCTAAAGTTCAGTTATAAAAGATTAAATACATTATAATTTTTATTTCCATTACAGTCCCAATGGGTATGTTTTTTTATGGTCGATGCTGATAGTTTATAATCCAGAAAAAACAATGACCAGCAAGCTCTGTCGATATATTTTTGGCTTATACAGATATTGGATCGGTTTTGAAAAATTATGTCATTTAAATTTACTACAAAGTTATCCACAGCCCTTTTTAGCACAAACCTACAGGAGTGCTGTGTAATCACGTTTTATGCAGTTATATCTTTGTGTTAAAGTGTTCAAATAAAGCTTCATACATTCTTTAGACAGCAGTTTAGCCAAAACTAAATATTGGGCCCTACTGGATATTTAAAGCTGGTTGCCAATTCACTAAAAGGTGCAAACATCATCTAATCGCTATATCGACGAAACAGTATATCTGTCTATCTCTACATTTTTTGTTAAGTCAATGAACATCTGTTTTCTGTGACCATAGAATACAGAATACAGAGGATTAGGCCAATGCAACATGGAAACTATCAAAGAAGCTGTACTATTTTGTTCACTGAATTATAAAAGGCCAATGTGTTGTTTTTATTATGATTTTCTCCATATCTTTTTTCAGTAAGTGTAATGATTTTGTCTGAATGAGGCATCTCTCTACTCAAACCTGGAAGAATAACTCCAGTGCCCAATCCTCTTAAATTTTGTGGTTTTAAAGCAAAGTCTCGTTGTCAAAACACAGTGTCAGATATTGAGGCATATCTCTGTTACACTGGATCCTGGTCTGATTTGTAGTGCAGGTTTTTGGCTTGTGGATGCAGGCTGGAGTTGGCAAAGCTTCTCAGACTTCAGTGTTAAAGAGAGCCAGCGAAAGATGTGACTTTTCTTTTCTTTCAGAGATCACTGCTCCGACTCTGTGGATCAAACAGCTGGTCTATAAAGAGAACAAGCAGAACAGCTCCTCGGCCAGAAAACAAGGTGAGAGGCCAGCAGGGGACCCATCACTGGTGAATGTAAAGCTATACATGCAATAAATAATATGTAGTCTACTTTTCAGTGTTGGCTATTAGAGCTAGTTTTTTTTCCCCAAATTACTGCTATTATGGCAAATGCAACAGTTGTAGGAGTTTAGATTCAGTTTTGTTTGCTAATGGATCCTTAACAATAATGTTTACTGAAAGATTTTAATACATTTCTGATGAATTGCCCAAATATCACCTGATCTGATACTTTGCAGCTGATGTCTTCAACATTCTCTGGGGTGTGATGCTAGCTGTAAGCACGGCTCTGTCTGAGGCATTAATAGACTTTAATCTGCACCTTATTTGAACACAATATGACCAGAAAGAACTGACTTGGTTAAAATTCCAGCATTGTGTTGTTAAACAAGTCCCTTTCAAATAAAATTAGTCACAAGCTCGCAACAGTTTTTCACTTTGTCACTCTCATCTAAACAGGACCATGAACGCTTGTATTGATCACAGGCTGCAGAAAATGTGTTGTTTCAATCCAAAAGATCTTAAAATGTATTTGGAAGTGTACACATACACATACACACGTACATGTATAACACCCCCAGCATGATGTCACTGTAAAGTGTTGTCATCTGACTTAAACGCAGGTCATTGTGCCATATGTTTGACTATAGATACTAGATACTAGGCTTATTTTTGGTATTTAGTCAATCTTTTATTAG
Organism: Odontamblyopus rebecca; assembly: GCA_030686955.1. Classification (NCBI taxonomy): domain Eukaryota; kingdom Metazoa; phylum Chordata; class Actinopteri; order Gobiiformes; family Gobiidae; genus Odontamblyopus; species Odontamblyopus rebecca. The sequence goes on along the minus strand of CM060670.1, from coordinate 15,165,434 downwards.
TACACCAGTTGGGTGACTCATTAATATTATATAAAAAAAAACATTTTAAATGAAATAAACTAGGCCTATAATCATTTTTTTACTGACATTAACTATTTAAACTAGCCCACTTTGTCCTAGAAGCCTAGGACAAAGTCTTTGCCTAGAAGCCCTCACAGACCGGTCTCCTGTTTGCACAATCCTTCATTCACTTTGTATTGGCCATAAGAATGATTTAAACAGATGCCGGGGCATGTTTAAGAAGAAAAATGGCTGCACTATTTTTCAAAATAAATATTTGTTGCCAGATATTTGTCAAGTTGCTCGAGATTGTCATGAAGCTCGTTTGTAAAACGAAAAACTCACATGCAACTTTACTTTATTGGGGTGTGGAAAAAACAAAAGAAAAACAAATACAAGATTTAGTGGGATAAAGTCAGCCAAGTCTGAGTCCATAAAAAACCTTTGAGTCTATAAAACTGTTTTCCATGTAAATCCTAGTTTAGTGACCACCTGTAGAAATCATTTTCAACTCCTCACAGATAAAGGTGCACTATATAACTTTTTGGTTGGGGGTCGTCACCTGTTTGTCATATGGATATGTCGTTGCTCTGCCCGGAATGTTCCACAGTATGACATTAAACAGCTCTACCTTATGTTTATTCAATTAGAGGTGGTTTTATAGCTCAAAAATACCTCGAAAAGCAAGACGTCTGACTGTCAGCAGGGTCGCCTCTCCACAGATCTGACCTGTAACTTGGTCTGGCTTGGTCTCCATGAAGATAGAAATGGTTTAATAAATATTGTGAAACATATCAGACAAAGCAATAAGATCTCCATGGAGAAAAGTATTTGTTGCACCTTTAAGGACATTTCTATTGTTTTGACAACACAATCCATATATAACAAGGCTATAATTGCTAACATTTCTACAATTCTGACCATAGAGAATGTGTGTAAACAATATTGCAGTGATTATGGACAGACGAGAGCGATTATTGCTAACAAAATTGCTTGGGCAAAGCAAAGGAAATGAGAAAAAAAGTAGGAAAATTGGCAAAACACTGACCACATTGAACAGAAAGAGCATAAAACGCCAAACTTGTTTATAGACAGAAAAAACAATGCAAACAGTTTACAACAATCCTACAAAAATCATGAATGCAGCTCTACTTATGGCAAATGTGAAAACTAGAAATGGAGATCAGTTGTTTTGAATCTGATGGATAAATTCTGCTAATATGTATTTTTTGCGCTGAAATGTTAGGCTGATTGTTATTTTTTCTCTCAAATTATATATTTTAAATTTACTAAAAACTCACACACAGCCCTTTTTTCACCACAAACCCATAATAGCAGGTTTTCAGCAGTTATTTATTTGCACTAAATGTTCAAATAAAAGTTTATGGGTATTTTTAGGCTGCAGGTCACCAAAACAAAATATTGACCTTGGCTGGAAGCAGATAGCCAGTTTATGAAAAAGTCTGATATATCGATCTATCTCTAGTAAAAATAGTTGATAATTAACAATGAAAATGTACCTTGGGATGGCAGGTTAAATCCCGATTATAACTGAAAACTAAAGCCTGATAAATGAAGTTCTCCATGTTTCTCATATTTTCTATCTCAAGGAAATGAAACCAACCCAAAAAACAAAACAAAAGAAACTGTGTTAGATTTTCTATGGCATTGATTGACTATTAAAATTTTGTGTTGAGTTTGTTGAGCGAGGGGTGGGTGTTTTTTTTTTTTCCATTATTTTATATATTTATTTTTTGCCTATTTTTATTTTATTTTTTATTTAGTTTATTATTTTTTGGTCTATTTTTGTTTTTGTTTTGTTAAATATATATATAAAAAAATATATATATATATAAAAAATCTATAGCAAACAATAAGCCTAACGATCATCATCTCCACTGTAATTTCCGATCAGAGCCTGCTGCAGGATCTGTATCACTGTTCAGATCTTATATTGTCATCTTTATTATATTAGGAGTGTGCCTCGAGGAGACATCTACAACAATGAGCTAATTGTTACAGCGATTCTTGGCCTGCTCTGTGTGTGGCTTCAGTCCCTTTGTTTTGTTTTACAGAGCTTCATTTTCCATCCATTCGGCCTCTGCCAAACACAACAGTCATTTAAATTAAAGAGGAAAGAATCAACTCAAAATAAATACGACTGAAATAGAGACACAGAGGAAGAATGCATATTAATATATTAAGTTTCACACACACTGGCTTTTTATATTTAAATGCAGGTAAATGATCTCCTTTTGCAAATCCTGACACTAGAATAAGTTTAATATATTAAATTGTGTTAAATAATAATGAGATTAGAAACTTGGCAAAGACTTAAGGAACAGCGAAGGAAGCCTGGCTGAGAATGAGACTGCACTCGTCATGGCTCCTTTTTGTTGCCTACAGTGATAATTATAGACTTTAATTTTCTTAGCTAAAGTCAAGTCAATGCCAACCAGATTTGATCGATAGTTTACAGCTGATGTCCTCAATATTCTCTGGGGGTGTGATGCTAATTGTAAGAACTGAAAACAACTGAACACAACTGAACACAACTGAATACAACTGAATACAATCTGACCTGAAAGAACTAATTACAACAGCTGAACTCATTTGTGCTGTTAAACAAGTCTATTCTATTTTCCTTTATTCATTTCAAAATGGAGTTTGTGAACATGCAGTCACAAATACCCAACCAACCAAACAAAAAATTGTCCAAAGTCACATCTTGCATACTGAACATTTTAAAATGATTCGATTTCGATTTGATTAAACCAACACAGTGATATATCACTTGCACGATTCCACTTAAACAGAAAGTTAAAACTACACTTAACATATATTATAACATTCTTCAGATAGATTATGTCTTTAATGATAAGTAATTGTAAGTCAATTAATTCAAATACTGTCCAGTGCATTATTAAATACTAAATATTAATAAAATACACACTAAATACTATGCTAAATACAATCAGTCAATTAAATACTGTCCCACTGAAACTGTAGGCTTTTAACTGTACGTTTTAAATCGCACTTAACTTGTTTATCTTGTTGTAAGGCGACCTTGGGTGTCCAGAAATGCGCCTAATAAATAAAATGTATTATTATTATTATTTAAATTTTCCAACAGGAGGAATGTCTCACAATGTTTCTCCACATTTAACTTATTCAAGACAGTATTCAGCTTTAGATTGTCCCCTTTCTCTGCATTATATTGTAATCCACTTGACCCGAAAGTAAAAAAAATGGCTCCTGATTGGTTGGCACACTTCATCTCCATGGCAACAGTCTGGTGTTGTGCTGGGCTGAAGAGAGAGCCATGCGCTAAATGGATGTGAATGTAAATAATGTGAGAACAGGACAAAGTACAGCAAGAGCAACTTTTAAAAGGAACTTTTGTCATTGTCCAAAAAGTTACCAATTCGAAACAATGTTTTGATCATTTATGGGATTGTTCAGTTCTTCTCTCAAACTGAAAACACTATGTTCCACCTTGTGATGGAACAGAGAGTTTTGAGCTTTGGAGATAAGGACGGACTAATAATAAAAGGTTACTCAAATGAATAAAACAAAACACTCTGGGTATAACATGTCTTAAAGCTCACAAGAATCAGTTTCACGTAAAATAATTGTAGCCCAATAGTAATCTGGTCATATTGATGTGTTAATATTCTGTCTCTGTGGCTGTAGAGAAGGTCCCCTCGTGTGACCAGGAGAGACAGAGCGCCCTGGATGAGTCTCGGCTGAACCCCCGAGAGGCCATCTTCATCCCAGACTGTGGGCCTGGGGGTCTGTACAAACCAGTGCAGTGTCACCAGTCCACGGGCTACTGCTGGTGTGTGCTGGTGGACACAGGGAGGCCCATCCCAGGCACCTCCACCAGGTCAGAGCAAACTTTAATGCAAACAGCAGCTGCTTTTATGTTCTGTGTCTTGTGCACATATGAAGACAAAACACAATTTCACTATAAGTTAAACAGTTTGCAGTGCTCCAGAGTTATTCCTCACTTAACCTTGTGCATTCTGAGCATCTAAAATCACTGAATTTCAGAGGTTTCAGAGGCCAGTGCAGAGTTTTGTTGTCACTGTTATGCTAATTACAACTAGCATGCTAATGTGCACTTCCTGATATTTTAGAATTATATGCAGACAGTTCACAGTGGTCTTATTGTGACCTCAAGAGATTCTTATACAATATATATATATATATGTACTGGGGCAAGACCAAATTTGCTCAAATACAATAAAAATACAGGATCAGGATACAGGAACTTTGATATATATATATATTTTTTCAATGCATGTAACTTTTTCAATTTGTATACCTTTATTTTACCTTATGTTACCTATATTTAGTTATTTATTTAGATTCTTATTTTTACAAAAAGAAAATCGGGTATTGGCTGTGACCCCAATGCAGAAATAAGCCTTTTCCAAGATACTTTATAACTGACTGTAATTTCTGTTTCCCATTCAAATCACATTATGCACATTTTAAATACAATTTGGCAACACATCACACAGTGTGAAAAAAAGAATATTTCAGTTTAATGTTGTCTTGAATCAGAATCTAGAGTCTTCAGATCCATTTTTCATTGTTAGACCATAGCCAGGATAAATATAAGCATGTCAGTTTGTGTAGGTCCAGATATCACTCAGGAAGTTCAAATCATCAAATTTGTAAACCATAAAGTGATCTATTTTCTGCTGGCAGTTAGCGTCACATCTTTTACTTTGTTGTACCAGATATGCCTACAATATCTTATCGATATTGTGTTATTGTTACAGATACCGGACTCCAGAATGTGACCACACTGCTCGCTCTCGGGTAACAGACACAGAGGACCCCTTCCAAGGCAGAGAGATCACAGGTAAAACTCTTTATTTCATCTGAGGAGGCAACTGGAGCTGGAGATCTTTGTATTTCTGCTTTAAACATCTAAAATCATAATCATATCATCATGTAATCACTCATAAAGGTGTATTATGTAACTTTTCTGTTGTCTCTCTGGAGGTGTTATTGCTTTAAGAATGTTGCACGGTACGGCACTGAACTTATCTATCTCTGTGGAGAGGTGTGTTTCCTAAGGTATTTATATTATAAATAAAACACCTGTAAATGAATAATTGCAATGTTTTACTGTGGAACATTTCAGGCAAGATACTAACATCTCCATAGAAACAAGTAAGTATCAGACCCTCCACCAGAAAAACATGGAAACACTATAATAGCTACACTTTTTTTTTATAACTTTAATAAAGCATGAACCGACTTAATTCATAATATTTCCCAAAAAAATAAAAAGCTTATTTCCCTAATCTTAACTCCTAACCTTAACCCTTTAAGCAAGCCAGTTTCATTCTTAATAAACTATTTCTACATTACAAATGAAGTCTTTGTACTTTATAATGGCAAATTAAGTTATTATAAAGTGATTATAAAGAACAGCTTTAGGCAATAAGTGACCAAATGCTAAAGAAACAACAGAATGTGTGGATTTTGAACACTGTAGTCCATGTTGTTGCTCTGTGGCTGGTGCTGCCCCTGTTTTCAGGCCCAGGCTGTAACTCTTATTTAATTCCCATCTGGTGAGTTTACAGAGTGGAGCATGACTCCTGACTGAGAGGCAGATGTGCTGTGGTTTAGTGAAGGTGTGAGAGTGGAGAGGGAGGGGGGCCGAGGAGGCTTGGGGAGTGAGGGGTTTGGGGGGGTTATGGGGGGTGGCTATGGGAGTTACAGGCAGAGGAGCTGAGCAGTGGTTTTGTAATGGTGTGTTCTTGGTTTAAACCTGGTCTAGTCCTACATCTCCTGTGAACTGCACTATGGTTCATGTTTTTGGGTGTCATTGCAGGTTTGCATTGGCTTAGTCCTGTTTTCAGTAATGTGACATAACATTATAGCTATACGGTTTATCTTTCACTATATTATATTTTCAAGGACACAGTACATTTTTGTCATTAAATTGAGTATTTGTATGGTTTTGTCATCCAGCCCCCTTTGAAAAATGTAACTGAAGACCTACTGCACGAGACTAGATATGCCAAGAACTGAATCTTTGGATATGAGATGTTAGAGGACAAAGTTTATTTGTGTTTCTATGGCCAAGACTGCTTAGATGAAATCCAATTGGTTCAAATTTGAAACAGCTTGTAAAATGATTATTGCCTAAATACAAATGAGTCATGATAGCAGCCAGCATCCAAGTTTTCCAATAGAGCTATTAAAAGCAAAGAATTTCTAAATCTAAGCAATTTTTGGAGAATATTACATGTCCAAAAATCTCCATCTTTTTTTTAGCAATGCCCCTGGAGTATGTATAAGATATGAGACTGAGACATCACTATTTTTATTTACTTTATTTCATATTTACTTTTTATGTTCAATCCAAATGAAAACACAAGGGGAAAAAACCTACAGGATAATTTTTTCTCATTCATGCATAATTTAGTTTTGTCTCATAAGACCTTGTGGCATGAGATCTGGTCCTATCCCCAGGTCTGATTATACATATCAATTTACAGTTTATTCACAAATGATAATATTGAACTGAAATTTTGTGACCTGAATAAATAATCATCATTAACGATTAACCAAGTAATCTTGACATCCAACAGAAAGATGAGGGAATCGAATGTTAATGTAACATGAGGAGAACATGCGTCACTGCATTTACTCAAACTGAAACAACTTTAAAGCTGCACTGTGTAACTTTTCTGGTGAAGGGTCTGCCAGCTGCTTGTCTCCATGGAGATATTGTTGTTTTGTCTGGAATGTCCTGGTATGGTGTTAAACGTATCCATCTTGCCTTTATTTAATAACATGGATTGTTATTGCTGTAAAAACTTTCATTCTTGTGACTCCTCCATAGATTTGACATGTAACTTGGCCCTATGGCACCGTCTGCTGTCTCTGTAGAGATAAATAAGCATAATGCCATACTGTGGAACATTTCAGGCAACATTTCCATGGAGAGAAGTTGGTGATGAGCCCTCCACCAGGAAGGTTACACAGAGGATGTTGTTCTGGTCCAATGTGCACTGCTTCTAACACATTAATTTCTTCAGTATGAAGCTGTATTCCTCATAACTGCCCAATTTAACACTTGGATTAAAGCGCTGTTGTGTTGGACATGCTAATTGAACTCATCTGGACGACTAGTGCATCGGACCACCTCATACACTGTGTACGAGCTCTGAAAATGAACCAAAATGGAGGAAGAGAGAGAGAGTGGGAGGGTCAAAAGAAAGAAAATAAAAACAAGAAAATGATTTTAAGTTAAAGTTTTGTGCTGTGTAACATTTCTGGTGGAAGATCCGTTACCTCCTGTTGTTGCTTTGACCAGAATGCTCCACAGTACTGCATTAAATCTGTCTCCATGGAGATAAAAAATTAACACCGCCCTGCTCATGTGCACATGTTGTAAGCAATAAAACACCTGTAACTGAATAAATGCAAGATAGGTAAGTTTAATGCCATACTGTGTAACATGTCAGGCAAAGCAATCAAATCTCCATGGAAAAAATCTGATGACTGACCCACCACCAGAAAAGGTACAATAAAGCACAATAAAGGTGCATTATGTAACTTTTCTAGTGGATGGTCCGCTTATCTCCTTGGAGATGTTACTGCATTGTATGGGAATAAAGTTGTTTACCACAATGGAGACATGTTAATGGTCAGTTCTATGGAGAAGCAAGCCTGCACATTAATGTTTTTCAAGGTATTTTTGAGCTATAAAACACCTGTATTTGAGTAAATGCAAGGGAAATAGGCTATGTTTAATGCCCTACTGTGAAACATTCTGTGCAAACAAGTAACATCTCCATGGAGAAAAGCAAGTAGTGGACCCTCCGCCTTAGAAGTTGCATAGTGCGCCTTTAATTACCCAGCTGCGTTTGAAGTGCACTTTTTAGAGACACAATTAGGGGGGAAAATTTGCTGGGTTTGAACATGCTATTAAAGACCATACATCTGGACAATTACCGTGAGCTACCCAAGGTGTTCTGAATCATGTCATAAAGTTTAACAGGTCTGCTCGCTGCTCCACACTTTCAGCTCCACTTTACTCCATGGGCCTCACCAAAGAAACCTTACAAAACAACCAAACAATGCACTTCCTCCACTATCTGATTCACCTGTTATACTGCTATACGGCGGATATAGGACTTTTATTACGCACCGGCCCATGTGTGTGCAGCTCTATAAGCTTTAATGGCTCAGATTAGTTGCAGAATGTAACTGTGCTGTTTTGTCTTCAGGCTGCCCAGAAGGGAAGAAAGTGGAATTCATTACAAGCCTGTTAGATGCCCTCACAACAGACATGGTGCAAGCTATAAACTCACCAGCCCCCTCTGGTGGTGGGAGGTAAGTACATGTAGCACATTAGAGGAGTGCAACCCAGGCATGAGTTGGGGGTTGCAAGATTATTTCAAGATATAACATATTTATTTGTTTTATATTGTAATCAGTATATTTTAGTGGAATTAGGTCTTATCACCCAAGTATGAATGGGAAAAAATAAATAAATCTGATTTCTTCTTCTTCTTCTTCTTCTTCTTCTTCTTCTTCTTCTTCTTCTTCTTCTTCTTCTTCTTCTTCTTCTTCTTCTTCTTCTTCTTCTTCCTCTTCTTCTTCAGTATCAATATGTCTCCCTATTCTTCTATTAGGTCAGATTAATTTTTCAATAATGATTCCAGCAATTTTATTTTTCAAGCAGCCCGGTTGAATTGATGTATTTGTTTATTTATTGTTTATTTGAATAGGGACAGATACAAACATAGATTAACAATTCAATAATTGCTTTTAAATTCACTTGTTTGTGGTCATTCTGTTTGTCTTATCAAGGGAGGAGAAAAAGATCCCACTCTTTTGGATTGTGAATAATTTAACTTTTTGTCCCAGGTTTGTTGAGCCTGACCCCAGCCACACTCTGGAGGAACGGGTGGTGCAGTGGTACTTTGCTCAGCTGGACCTCAATAGCAGCCATGAGATCAACAAGAAGGAGCTGAAACCTTTTAAGAGATACCTGAAGAAGAAAGCCAAACCCAAAAAATGTGCACGGAAGTTCACCGACTACTGTGATCTGAACAAGGACCGGTCCATCTCACTGCAAGAACTGAAGGGCTGCCTGGGCGTTGGCAAAGATGGTAAGGAGCTAGGAAAGGAGACGAGGAGGTAGAGGTTAGAGAGTAGAGGGGTCATCGCAAAGGTCATTACGCCAGTGTGAACCAGAGGCCAGCTGGGGTCATGCTAATTTGTCTCACCAAAATCATTGCAGGGACAGACAAAGACAAATGCAGTGAATATTAGTGATGCGAGGAAGAGTCTCCATGACAATTTTATTGCTTTGTGTGGAAATTTACACAGTATGGCATTAAACTTCTTGATCTCTCGTAAGACAAGTAGATGATGCAGATCTGTGGAGAGGTGACCCTCGCTCACAATAAGAACACAGAGTAATTCTTTAGCAATAAAAACAGACATATCGAAATGAAATCAATGCCATACAGTGGAACATTTCAGGCATAGCAATAGCATCTCTTTGGAGACAAGCAGGTGACATGCTCCTCACCAGAAAAGTTACATGGTGCGGCTTTAAAGGTCCAATATTATGCAAAATTGACACTTTTGGTCAGGTTAGAATCAAAAATGCGTATAGCTTCTTTTTAACTTGAGTTAAGTAGAGATTGTCATTTCCAGGGCTAAATTACCCAAATGATTCTAGTGAAGGTGTATGGAGTTTAAAAACACAGTGGAGCACTTCCTGTTTTGCCACATGGCATCACAAGGTGGAACAGCATGTTTTCTGTTTGAGAGAAGAACTTCTAAAGCCTAAATATGCAGGGTTTGTGTGCTAAACATAATAAAACACAGCAAAACACAACTCCAAGTATGATTTTTAATGAGGAAACAACATTATTACACCAGAAAATAGCATGATATGGGCCCATTAAGTATATTTTATGTTAAAGATTAAGTGTGTTTATGTGTTTTGCAGGTAATGGGAACCAAGGGACACGGCAAGGGACAAATCTATTCAGTAAGCCACTTTATTAATTTGCTTTCCTTGTTTTAGCCTGCCCCAATCAAGTACCCATAATACAAAACCTATAATAATATAATTTGAGGTATAGGTCACCATGTCATCAATAATAAGTGTTAGTTTAAAAATAAATATTGTCTTTGAATAGAGGCCAGTTCTTATATGTGGTGGCAATGGGTAGATTTTTTGCTTGATTAGACATAATAAATTGTAGAAGCCCAGGTTCAGACAGATTTACTGGCTGTTATAAGCAACTGAGAAAATATTACGTGTAATGGTGTGTTATGAGCCGTTTACACATACCTCATAAAAACTAGGTGCAGCTTTTTTCTTCTCTCTACATCTACAAATTTGTCATAAGATTTAATAATGTGAGTTACTGTTATGTAGCATCTAGACTCTATAAAAGCATCATTATTATCAGCTGAGTTTTGCTTCTGTGTGTTTTTATGTGTTGATATTAGTCCCACTGGTGCAGTTGTGGTTGAGGGTTCAGCTCCACTTGTCTGTGAGGTCATGTGTTTAGACTGGCGTTGGCACAGAGCGGCCATGGCTGGGTCTTTGGGCATAACGTCACAGCTCTCAGGCCCGGTCAAGGTGATGGTGCCAGGGTAAACAGGAGCGGGTATTGGACGAGCAGAGAGGAGGCTACTCTAACTTATGGATTCTCATCTTTACCCATAAGGCTTCATATCCCTGGCCTTCAGAATGGTGAGAATTTAGGCCCATTGCCATAACAATTAACAATTTAAAGCTAAATCTTTTGAATGGTCAAAATGTCAAAACTAAAACCCATGAATAATGTATAATGTAATCTGATATTTGGAATTAAAAAAGAGATCAAAGTACATTAGCTGGTTCACCAAATGAAGCAAAATTGACCCTTATAGTATTTACAATTTTGTGCCAGTACTTGTATCAGCTGAATATAAGTTTGACCTTATATAGCAATACATTTTTCCATGATAAATTTGTTTGTTGACCATTGTGAGTTTGTGATAAAGGGGACAAACTATGCAAAATCAACTTTTATAAACTTTTACTATGTTATCATGGTTATAATGTATTGTACTGTGTTACAGACAATTTATGTTTTCCCTTATCCACTGTCCCTGCCCACTGCTCTGTACTTACTATTCCAATCCACTTTATTTGTATAACACAATTTATAAACAGACAGTTTCCAAGGTGCTGCACAGAGACACATACAAACAATACTAGTAAAACAATATTAATCAACCTGTACAGGAATTTTACTATAAAGCTATCTAAACCTATTACCGCTTTTGTGTGGGTCAAAGTTTTGTGCATTGTTCATAGTAAATAAATAAATAAACAAAACTAAACTACAGTAAAATTCCACTTTGAATAGCAATAGCGGAATTTATAGTAAAAGCACAGATATCAAAGCAAAAAAATACTCAAGTTAAAGTGAAAGTATCACATACAAAAGTATTAAAGTACCCTTTTAAAAATGTACTTAAAGAGTAAAAAGTAACAGTATTTTGCACAGATTTTGAGCTTTAATAAAGATTCAAATGTAGTGATTTTGATGGAGATTTGTTCCAACAGAAACAATTGAAACCTTTTATTTGCATATTTTAGTTTGCGTGTGTTACTTTTCAGTCCTTTTAAAACATGTTCAGTTGAAAGTACAGACACCTGCTCTCAAATGTAGTGAAATAAAACAAAAATATCCACTTAAAAATCTACTTAAATAAAGTACAGATACCAGAAATGCATCCTTAAGTACACGAACAGTACTTTAACAAAAAGCCATTGAACATTTTGAAATATATTGTTGTTTACCATGACTGTAAAAGTGTAAAATAGTATAATATCTTGCATACATTATATCTTATCTGTAAATCACCTTCAATGGACACAACTCACCTCATTTGTGTAAACACTGTCTCTTGCAGTTAGAGCTGCTATCTGCATTATCTTGACAGCTTTATTCAGCTCTTTATGTGACCACTGGCTGAAGTATGTAGCATATAATGAAAAGAGATGAACAAACCAGTGCTCCACATATGGCACCATTCTACCCCAACTAAGATGGACGGGGGAGCAGTGCAGGTATGAGCGGCTGGATCTCTTTAAGTCGGCCTTACGTTGCCAGGTTTTAAATCTTATCATGTGCAGGATGGTCACAGCGGTGCAGTTGGACATATTTACAGTTAACGGTACGTGCTTTTGTGAGGAAGTCAGGCCCTTAAAGGCAACATGGAGCACAGCTGTAAGAGAGGACACACTCTAATACACTGGCAAAAGAAGGCAAGACAATGTGTTTATAGAGTTTGGGCCATTGGGCAACAAATACATGTGGGAATTAATGAATATAATGTGTTCTAGTCAAACAATGGTGCTGCCAGTTACTAACAGTTCTTCTCTGTGAGTAACTTGTCCAAAGCCCAAAAGTAACTATTCGATTATTCTTTAGTTTTCTCATCATCAGTTTTAACTTTTGGCTCCTTTTTGAGATCTTTTGGATAAGTTCACTTGACAGAAGCTAATGGGAGAACTTATTTTAACAACAAAATAAATCAGAGAAATGACCAAGGCTAAGAATGGTTTAAATGTGTTTTCCCTAAGAAATTATGAAAATCTAAAAAAAAAAAGAAAAAATATTATCATGTTTTTTGTGCTCTCACAGCTCTCACTCGTCGCAGCTCGCACTCACTCTACTTCTTTGCTGATTCTTGTGTTATTTTAGCATTAAAAATGTTAGCTATAAAAAAGTTCTTTAAAAGAATTTCAGTTCCAATTGTTCACATTAAGGAATCGTTCAAAAGAGCCTATTCGCTTATGAACTTCACATCACTGATCATTTTAAATAACTGTTTGTAGATAAATCAATAAACATGACAAAACATAAACAATTTAAAGACTTGCTAGTAGCAACGGGTGATACCAGTGAATTTTCTTTTGATCCGATACCAAGTATAACAATTTGCGAGTATTCCAATGATCTTTGCATTGAAACTCCTTTATTCTAGAGACTTTTACCTTGTTGTAGACACCACTATATTTGCTCTAACCCAGTTTGAACCCATCTAAAAATGAATATATGTCCAGATAGATTAAAATATAAACAATGTATTTCAAATCTTTATTCAAATTTGATTGAAAAACTGAACAGACACACGTTTTTGAGAAATGTTAGGTAGACCTATCAATATTTTTGCATGCCCATCTCAACCCTCAAGCCCTTTATAAATAAATAATCCAATCTGTGACAACTTGACAAATTGAAATAAACTAAACTTTATGCATTTGGACAGAGTTAATCAGTCATAGATAAAGTGTCACTGCCAACACGGGCATTTTTACTCCAAATAAAATACATTGCAGCCAGTGAAAGAAAAGCACTGCACGAGTCAACACTAATTTTGAGAAATATTTTTGACTTGCCATGTAGAATAAATTTGGCAAGAGGACGTTTAAATGGGGGAAATTCCAGCTCCACTTAAAACTTATGAAAGCGAAAGAGCCTGTGTACACATTAGCAAAACAAGATGTGATGTACACTGAAGCTATCCATGCCTAGAACTAGCTGTAGTAGCCTGTAAAAAAACAAACAAATCACTACACACTTGATGATGTTGTTTGCAAAATGCTAATTACTTTACGATTTAGGTAAACACATTTGAACAAATACAAACATCTGGTTAGGAGTAACATGCAAAAACTTCACAAAAGCAGTATTTTATTATGATTTATAGTTATTGACACTATTCAAGTCGCATAAAACACACACAAATTATTTTTGACAGTGGTTATTTACAAACTGTTCAGTATTAAGGGCCCTGGTTTCTGAATCCAGCGCATCTCTGTCACTCCATGGGATGAATGGGCACATTATGAGGCAGCGTTAATGCTGTAGCTCTAGTTAGACCCTGTGTGTCTGAGCCAAGAGCATTACTCCACTCACACTTGTGCTTAATGAAGATGACATCAGAGCCACTCACCACACACATGTAAACACAGGGAGGTCACAACTGCCACCGCCAGCTATAGGAAAGAAGAATCTATCCATATAGGGTCCAGAATGATGGGAAAATAGGACAGAGAAAATGTTTTAACACTTTATATTAACTACACTGTCTTTCATAAAGCATAAAGAAACACTTAATTCATTCACAAATAGTTTAAAGGGCCCACGTTACTTATGTTATTTAAATTAATTAAAATTAATTAAGTTATAATGTTGTTTCTTCATCAAAAACATACCTGCAGTTGTGTTTTGTTTCATTCACACATCTTTAACACACAAGACCTTAGCCTGAGCTCTTCTCTCAAATGGAAAACACTCTGTTCTACCTTGTGATGTCATGTGGTAATACAGGAAGTCCACTGAGTTTTTAAACTACATACACCTTCATTATACATTCATAAACAAAAGATAAGAGGTAGTTGTTAATGAAATCTACCGCTTTGTGACATCACAAGGTGGAACAGAGCATTTTGAGTTTTGGAGATGTAGACAGACTAATAATAAGGGATTACTCAGACATGTGAGAATGAAACAAAACACAACTCCAGGCATGTTTTTGAGGTGGTAACAACATTCTAACATGGTGAACTTTATGTAATATCGGACCTTCATTAAGAATAATTCAGGCTTAGTAACTACTTTATTAAGGGGTTAGGAGTTATGGTTTTACATAAGAATAGCTATAACCCTGAATCATTCTTAATAAACTATTTGTTCTTTGTCTTATCCTTTGAATAGGAAAAAGTCCTCAAAATGTTGCCTATTACAGGAAGCTGAAACCCATGAATATGAGTATTTGTATCTTGTATTGTGCTTAATAACCTAATAAGAACAAGGGAAAACAGAAAAAGTCCAAAAATGCCATTGGAGAAATGTCCTGCTGTTGTGTCCTAGTACACACATTTTTACATGTTTATACAGATCTTAGCTGGGGGCCCCCAATAGTCCAAATACAATTCCAAACTTTTCCCATTTTGTAATCAACATCCAGTGCCAAATCCAGGGTGAACGGGGTTACCCAGTATTTGGAAATCCACAGTGGTTTTATTTTTGTGAAAAAAATTATACCTAGATACCAATCAACTATAGTTATGGTTAAGGTGCACTTTAACGTCCCCGTAGAGGTGTCCTCTGCCCCATTTTACATTATTTACAAATTTAACCTTGACAGTACAGTTTTAGAAAAGTCTGGAATAAATCATTATCAGAGCTAAAATAAGATATTGTGGTAATATTAAAGAAACTGCATCATTTTGTGTTGATAGTTACATTCTTTTGTATAAAGCATAGTTTTTTATTATCACTGTGGCATTGAAATGAATTGCTTCATAGATAATATTATGAGAAGATGCATGATAAAGCAGGTTGCAGGGGGTCAGAAAACAACATGCTCTCTCAATCTTATCTTAGACTTAGTATGAACTTTTATTTCATCTGCCAAGCACACAGTCTGTCCCCTTCAAACCCCTGTATACAGCCCTGTCCCCTCACTGCCGCCACGATAAGCAGTGTCCCTTGCTTCCCAGCCCCAAAGCCAGCGCTCCTGTATGGGCCCATCCCAAGTGACAGGGGCGATTCATGGCAGGACAGGCTCTGCTTTCACCTCTTTATCTCAAGTGGGGCCGAAGTGTCCGGGGAGAGGCTGGGGCTTTGTGCTGGTAATGCTGCAGACAGTGTCCACAGTGACTGGCCTGGACAGAGCAGCAGTAATTACAAAGATCCAAACAACAAAGAGGTTTATCTGAGCGCCAAATGAGGGCTCATTAAAATGTCAGGGCGCGGATTCACTTAACAGCACCTGGCAAAACGGTTTAGACCTGACCCGGGCGAGTGGCGAGAAGAAATTTAAAGGTGCACTGCATAACTTTTCCGGTGGAGGGTTTGCCATCTGCTTGTTTCCATGGAGATGTTGTTGAATGTGTGGAATGTCCCGGTATGGCATTACACGTATCCATCTATTTTTTTATTAACTTAAAAATTAGCATTCTTACTGTGAGTGGGCTTGCCTCTCCAGAGATCTGACATGTAATTTGGCCCTATGGTGCCACCTGCAGTCTCTGTTGAGATTAATAAGTTTAATACCAAACTGTGGAACATTCCAGGCAATATCTCCATGGAGAGAAGCTGGTGATGGACCCTTTATAAGACAAGTTACACAGTGCACCTTTAAAAGAAATGAATATATATACTAATATCAGATTATTCCAATTAAAGATTAAAGTTTAGATTATAGCTATTATCTTTCACACCAAGTACTACCTAAATAAAAAATTTGGCTCTTCTATTAGCAACACATCTTAAGGGTCCTATATTACACAGAATTGACTCATAAACTTTAAATGCTCAAAAGCTTAGAGTGCTATTCCACTTTGTGATGTCATGTAGTGGTAATTTTCAAGTTCCTTCTATGTTTTGTTCAGTAGAGACTAGCATTTCCAAAGCTGAAATTATCCAAATGATTCTAGTGAAAGTGTATGGAGTTTAAAAACACAGTGGCGTACATCCTATAGTACGTGTGTTTTCACTTTGAGAGAAAAACTCAGCCTAAATATGCAGGGTTTGTGTTTTAAACGTGTGGATGAAACATGATACAACATGATACAAATCCAGGTATGTTTTTGATGAGGAAACAACATTATAACATAGTTAAAAAAATCGTTTAATACATGCCCTTTAACTTGTAATGTAATATACTAGTTTCTATTCCTACATATAGATTAGTGATTATAGATTCCATACACTAAACTATAATCTATAATCTGTCACGCTAAAGTATATGTGAAAACAGGTCCAGCGGTGCAGCTCCTGTTTGTAGAGTAACATGTGATTTATGGAGCAGTGAAAGGCGTGCTGTGCGTGACACGGCGGAGTCTGGGGTTCAAACCTCGTCTCTCAAAGTCCAATGAAATCAGCTGCACCTCCATTTCACAGGGACATAAGGAGCCCTGACACACACACACCTGCAGATATCCACCCCCTGCTGCTGTTACAGAGCTCATGTGAGCCATGAAAGACATGGGAAAGTTTGGGTACTACAAACTGGAAGTGTCAAATTAAAAAAAACTAATTAATACACTAATCTATACTAAAAGAAGTATCACTAGGGTCATTTTGATATATCTACTTTATAGAGTACATTTTCAGGTCTGCTAAAGTTTCTAGCCATGCGAGTTTAACTAGTTACATTTAAATTCTTGCCTGCAATGCTTGGCCAGAGTTTAGAGATTATCCAGATTGCAATGAAAAATTACTTAATTCAGGTTTGCATACAAAATTGATACAAAATGCTACTAAGATTGCATTAAAAAGTGTACTTTGAATAGTATTTTTCATGCATACTTCATACTTTTTCTTAGATGCACTGTATCCATCCATCCATCCATCTTCTTCCGCTTATCCGGGGCCGGGTCGGGGCAGCAGTCTAAGCAGGGGCTCCCAAGCTTCCTTCTCCCCAGCCACTTCCTCCAGCTCCTCCGGATGGACCTCTAGATGCACTGTATAGCATTTCTAGTGGAGGGTCCACTACCTGTTTGTCTCCCTGGAAATGTCTAGAATGTTCCACAGTATAGATTAAAACTAAATCTATCACAACAGAAACAAGAAGGTTACAGCACTACACTACATTACAACTCAGATCTGTGGAGAGTCGCTCCTATTCACAGAAGGAATTATTGTATTTTTGAGCAATAGAATAGAATAGAAACACCCATAGTGAATAAATGCAAGATGGAAATGTTTAATGTCATCCCATGGAACATTTTAGGCAAAGCAATAACAGCTCCATGGAGACAAGTAAGTAGCATACCCTCTGCCAGAAAAGTTTCACAGTGCACCTTTAAGTACAAATGCAGCTGCACTACACTTTCCACCATGAGGCGGTAAGAGTGGCATTTTTCACAAATAGTATAACCACATGGTAACTAACATTATTTAGTGTTCAAAATTACATTGTGACAATACCACAACCAACAAAGATGGAATGATTATATTATAAGATATTTTCTGCAATCCTTTAGCAACATTTTATAAAAGTTGCATCTGTTCAGTTCTTTATTCCTCAACTGTCAGTCAAATTTACTGAGAAAGGAACTTCTTCTCTCTTATATGGTCTCCTTTCCTCAGTGGGGAGGGTTCACAGCTAAGGAATCAAGGAGGCAACTGAACAGAAATGGGACACGGCCAAGAAAGATAGCTCACTTCCAAATAAATTCATAAAGATTAAAACACAAAAGCATCCGACTGCCCTGGACCCTTGCAGTGTTCTGAACACATCTGTAAGCAATCGTTCTCTGTGTGTCAGCTCCTCTCTGTGTCTCTGCTGTTCACATCTTAGCCCCAAACTCACCCGTCTGATTCATGAGTCCATCTTGTGTCTACTGTGGTTAGAAAACACATGCAGGACAACATAAAACAACTTGACTTATAGGACAACCATCCTGTAGCTTATTACTAGTCTTTTTCATGACGTCAGAGAATGGAGAAGTAGGAAATTCTGGGTCTACACAGAATATAGCTTTGAAACTTTGATCCACTTTAAAATATGTCAGAAGATGTACACTACCCGTGAAAAGTTTGGACACATCCTCTCGTTCAGTGTTATTTTTTCTACATTTTATATACATACAAAAATCAAATATATGGAATTATTTAGTAACAAAGGAAAATGAAATATCTACTAAATATTTGTCTTTGATTTTATATTCAAATCCTCAGAGTACATTACTGTGTACTATCCCCGATCTGAAGGTTGGCAGTGTGTCTCAACACAAACATCATTCACTAGCAAGGACCACGCCAACAACGACATTGTGTGAAGAAATAGTTTACTGATAAGTGTACGAGGCAGGTTGGGGCTGGCTGGGTTGAGACTCATGGGTGGGGGCTCTGTCTCAATTGTCCATTGGACCAGCCGGAACCGGACCCTCCCCCTCGATGGCGTCTTATATCTGAAAGACAAACAAGATAGATGATGGGAGGGAGTTAGCTGAGTCAAACTGGGAAGATGGGAAAGACTGCTACAAATAGGCTTCTGGGAAATTGAGGTGTGGTCAAAATGAGCTGTGATTCGCTGGTGAGGAGAAGAGGGTGGCTGAGGTGTGGCCCTGCTCCTGAGTTCCAGTTCATCATATTAACTACATTTAGTTGAATGGTCAGATACACTGACCTACAGTTTGGCAGTGCGATTCCAGCTCCCATGGATGAATGCTGCCTTTGGGTCCTTGGGCAAGACACGTACCCCCTTGCCTTCAGCACTGGTGTATGAGTGTGTGGCTGAATGGAGGTGTGGTTCCTTAATGTAAAGCGTTTTGAGTGCCTTGACAGTGGAAAAAACATTTACCATTTATTTGAGGAATGTTATTTTGAACTGCACATTTTGGCCACTTTACCCACCTTTACTTTTAGCATATAGTCTAAACATCTAAACATGTAAAAGATCCTTGCTCTTGTGTATTTATTTATTTATTTGACAGGAATAATGCAGTCATACATAGTCACAGGCAGAGTGTTATTGTGTATTATTGCTGCTCATTCTCAACGTTGTCCCTGGTTGGCCTTTTCTGTTCACAGTTTAAAATAGTTTAAAAGCACACTCTTTAAACACATTTTTATCATTGTATCATTTACACTGTTTCCTGTCCAGTCACACCCTCAGTTAACATGTGTCCTTTGTCCCCACTGTCTGTGTGTGTGCGTTGGCAGTTGGTCGTTTGGTGTGAAGGGACGATGAGCACAAAGGGATCCCACCTGTCCGAGCGCTGCACCGAGGAAAACCCAAGACACAAGCTGAAAATATGAAACCTGTAATTTATAAAAACAAGTGAAACAGCGCCAGAATATTTGCACTTTCTCCTCCCTGGGCCCAACATCGTACTCTTATGTACTGTGTGTGTGTGTGTGCAAGAGACTGAAGGTCTAAAATGAGAATATATTTGTGAAGAAGAAGACAGGCTCACCACTGGAAGAGCTGCAGCTGATTTTGACGCATTCCCTGTCTGATGTATTGTATTGTAAAAAACAGTGTTCATAATTTTGTGGATAATAAATTGTGCAAATTCTACATTTTCCTATTTCGAATATATTCACCAATGGAAAGCTTGAAGAAGTGTATTGTGGGTAACAGTCAGGGCTTGACATTAACTGTTTTGCTGGTCAGTGTTGCTTGTATTTTTGTTCTAAAGTGACTCACAAATAAGCAGTTTAGCCTCCTGTGCAATAGTGCAAATGGGTTCACTGCAAAAACCAGTATCTAGGTAAGTTAAAATGATTTAAATTAAAAAAACATTGTACTTTATTTGAGTAGATTCAGTTTGAAAAGTAAAATGATCTATCAAAGGAGTATGTTTTTCTTACTTCAAGTGTGTTTTTCTTACTAGCAACACTAGATTTTGTTTCTTATTTTAAGTGTAGCAAAATGTAATTTCGTAGTTTCAGTATAAAATGTTTTGTTTTATTGGCAGATCATTTTACTTGTCAGCTGAAATTTACTCAAATCATAATAAAACATTCTTAACTCATTTTACCTTGGCTAGATTTGAGTTTTTTCAGTGTTGGTACATAATTCATAAAGAAAGAAAGAAAACAAAAAGTATAAATCTGGCTTTAAAGGTGCTCCACCACTTAATTGTCTCCATGGTGATGTCACTGCTTTGTCTGGAATGTCCCGCAGTGTGACATAAAATGTATCCATCATACATTAGGTATTTTTATTGCTTTAAAAATATCTTAAAAACATGCACTCTCATTGTCAGCGTAGTTGCCGCTCCACAGATCTGACATGTAATCTGGCTATGCAGTGTCACTGGTTCTTTGCAAACGGATTGAGGTGTTAATGCACCCTCAAAATAGCATCTTTATGTTCTAATAAAATCTGTTAAGGTGAGGAGGACTATGCATAAAATTACCAGGACCAAAGTGACTAGTGGGACTGAATAAATAACCAAACTTTAAAGGTGTACTCTGTAACTTTTTGGGGGTCCCTCACCTGCTTGTTTCTATGGATATGTCATTGCTCTGCCTGGAATATTCCACAGTATGACATTAAACAGCTCTACCTTAAATGTATTCAATTACAGGTGGTTTTACAGTTTTATATACAGACATTCTAACTGTGTGCGGGGTTACCTCTCCACAGATCTGACCAATAACTTGGTCTGCATGAAGACAGTAAGGTTCAGTACCATACTGAGAAACATTTCAAACAAAGCAATAACATTGCCATGGAGAAAAGCATTTGACAAACCCTACAACAGAAAAGTTACACAACACATCTTTAAATCTAACCTTTTGATATAGTTAATGTTAATGTCAAGTCCTGTAACAATCAAAGTTTTAGGAGTTACAGTCATTTTTACTCAATCAAATACTTTGGATACGTTTAGCACTGTTCCTAGCAAAAGCTGCGTACCATTTGGCGGTGACAGCTGACAAGACCGGAGCAGAGAAAGCACCATAAACTTTGGACTCATTCACATTTTACACAGATCAGTTGTAGTTTACAGATGCCACTGCATCTCAGCATTATTATCATGGCTTAGTTGTCTTCACCAGCCCCACAGTGAACTTTGTGTATAAATTTAGACACAACAGTGAGTGCTTTTGTGATTGTTTCTGTCAGAGTAAACACGATGTTTATCACCAGTCTCCATGTTCTTCCAAGTGTCTGATCACGATTCCCTTGTTTCAGTTACATTTCTTCCTGTCTGCACTAAACAATATGAAGTCCTATTTTGTAAATGACCACAGAGCATTCATGTGATTATTGTATATTGTGATAAAGCATGGGGACAGTGTTTTTTTTTTTTTTGGACCACCACATGGACTTGCTTGTCTCTCGTGTAAAACACAGCACTGTGGTCTGAGAACAATTGGGAAATAACTGAGCACACATGAACCACATGTTTTTAATGTAAAAAATAAACTGCCCATATTTGGATTTGTTGTATGAATTAGACAATTGCCTTGTGTTTTTTCTAATGTTTCTCTTTTTGTAGACACAATTGCAGTCATGTCCTTTTACTTTTTTTAAGCAATTCAGAGGAAATAATACTTTTCTGGATATACTCTTAAAAACTCTGAAGAATGGGGCATCTTTAAGCATTACACTATAGAGAAATGTGCTCTTCTGCAGAGTTTTCTTTTCTATCGATACCAAAACTAAGTGTGAGACGAGCCCAAAAAGTGCATCAGGATCTGTTAATGAAAATATGAACTGCACAAACTAGTGCTGCAAAAGTATAAGAACAACTGTCTTTGAAGTATTTCCTTTATTTTTCTTATTTATTTAAAAATTACATTTACATGTGTTTTGCAAAGAAATACATTTGTGCATAAAAGCAACATCAAACTAAGGATGCATCAAAGTAAATGAAAATAAAGCAAATGCTCTAAAAAGGTCTGAGTCTTAGTCTGAGCTGCTACAAAGGCTGAAAGATGAAGGATAGGGAGGGTGCAGCAGCGCCCCCAGCTGGTCATGATGCAAATGCCCATTTGACATTACTCCACTGACCAAATCAAGATCAAATCAAGATCAAACTCCGGTGGTATTTCCGTGTTACAAAGGACTCTTTCTCTCTCACAGCACACACATCTGAGTCTATTGTGTTCAAATGTTCAAAAGAGCTGTCCGGGATGCCCACACCCCTGTGTGTGCTCTGTACTGTACAGGTGGTACAGTATGTCAGGAGGGTAGAGAAATAGCATAAGGAACATAAGTTGCTCACTCCCCCTTGTGGTAGCACTCTCAATCAGCACTGTCTCGTAATAGACTAAATTTCACTGGATCAGCTATTTGAAAGTAGTTTATTTGACTCATTTAAATGTAAAACAGATATTCCAACACAGTATTTTAAAATCCAAAACTCATTTGAGATCTTAATACAACACACTATAATATGTAATAATCTAGTGTGATTTTTCTGCATCTTTTGTGTGCATTGAAACACTTAGCAGCAGATCAAACACCATTACAGGTAATTGGAGAGGCCCATTAGCTTGTCCTCTAGCCAAACATTAGCGGTGGGGGTAAAAGGGGTACACACTGCTCACCATTTGTTTTTAATGCTGTGGTTAGCCACACCAGCACCTGCTTGGACAAAGGGTCAGCAAGGTCATCTCCTAGGGGACCAGGGCTCAGGGTCAAAGGTCATTGTCTCGACAGGCGTATCCACCATAATGGGGATCTCAGCTGCAGGGGCTTGCAGGTGGACAGTTACTTAAACTTTGAATTCTCTGAAAATATGTTGTGCTTTGCCTTGTTGAGTTATAAATCTGACACTTACTGACATAACCCAAGTAAAGCTTCTATACTGGTCTTAAGTTTAGCCTGTTTGCAGAAATAAACTATGATTTAACTATTTATTTAACTATGAATTAAATACTATGCTAATATTAAAAGAGTTGACAATGTTGACACATTTTTATGAACAATTGAAAGTTATTACACTATGTTATTCAAATATGACAGGTCCATTAAATTGATTTCAAATAAAAGACATTTTCCCTTCCATCAGCTGCCCTAGTCCTGAATAGCTGGTTGACCTGCATGTGCCCAGATCTGTCTCTAAGGTGGATTTTATAACTTCCCATATGCACGCTATTTGATGCATACTTTAAGCGGAGTATTAAAAGTTATTGTTGTGTTTAAAGTTGATGCATTTTGGTTACATTCCCTTCCCACAATAATTAGTTCAACCTTTTACATTCATTGTTTATTGGCTCGGAGAAACCCACAGTTAAAAATGGCTAATTTCTTTTTCTGGGCAGGTGTAAGCTCGAGTATAGCTTTTTATTACAAGGGCGTGGAATGTAATAAAAACATTCATCCATAGCAAAAAGAGCATAACAGCAAAAGAGGACAGTTAAATCAAGACATAAAAAACATAATAAATGTAAATTACATAAAAACAACATAAAGAGTATTATAGGAAGGATTAATGCAGTGATTTGGAGCTTTTCTATACAGCAATGGGCCAAGGAAAAAGGAAATAAACTAAAATAGCAGTGCTGTGAGGTTTCTCAGGGCAATGATTTCAAAACATTGCCAGATAGGGCCAACATTAAAACTATAGCCACAAGAGATCTACCCGTAAAGGAGTGGATTTGTTGATGTGGTGAGATGAGATTGAGACACACTGGTTTAGCTTTTACTCCAGAACTAAAAGGTCTGTGGTTTGTCCATAAAATTGACTCTCGTTATAATGCTGTTACTTCCTCAAAAGCACACCCTGAGAAGTGTTTTGTTTCACTGACACATGTTTGAATAACCCTTTATTATTAGTCTACATTTCTGAAGCTCAAAATGCTTTGCTCCACCTTATGATGTCATGTAGTGGTAGTTTTCAAGTTAACAGCTATTTTTATACCTTTAGTTCAGTAGAGATGAGCAAGTCCAGGGCTGAAATCATCCAAATGATTCTAGTGCAGGTGTATGGGGTTTAAAAACACAGTGGAGCACTTCCTGTATTTTCACATGACATTTCAAAGTGGAACATAGTGTTTTTTGTTTAAGAGAAGAACCTAAATATGCACGGTTTATGTATTAACCATGTGTGAATGAAACAAAACACAACTCCAGGTCTGTTTTTAATGAGGAAACATTATAACATAGAAAATAATGTAATATGGGCCCTGTAAGGTGTGACTCATCATTATAATTATTAACACATAAATACATACATACTTTTGAACTTCTCCTGTTGATATCTTTTTTTTTTTCAATGGCATGGACCTGACTGAGGAGCAGTTGTATTCTTTAATGGAGACTTTATTAGGATGGATGCAGGCCAGCAGAAAACTGACCTGGAGTCAGTTGGTCCAGTCGATGTAAATGAGGAGTTTGAGCAGCTCCATTCTGTCAGCGCAGCCTTAAATTCAGCAGACAGGTGTGACCACAGGGCTCACGAGACGCTCCAGGAACAGACTACAGCCAGATACACAGAGAAGACCGGCTATCCATGTCCAACTGGAACAAGCATAGGTGAGGACATGCAAAACTCAATATATGGATGCCTGTGTTATATTTCTAGATTGGCATTTGATTTCATAACTATGTTGTATAATAATTAGTGAAATAGTCACTGTGGTAGAGTGTTGTTGGTTGATGTGTGTGGTGAATTTATATAAAGTTATAACAATTTTGTATTTTTTGTATTTTGTAACTTACCTATGAGTAATTTATGCCTTAAAATAGCAGTAACTTAATCTGCTTTGTGCACTTTTGTCAGTGTAAGATATTGAATTAATCTTAATATTACTTTTATTATGTTGTGTTTTTGCCAATATTGTGTCTTTTTGCTCATGTATGACTATGCACGTGTCAAAGTTGATACAGATATAATTATATGAATTATATATTGTTGTATATTAACATGTTTCTTTGCAGAAGAGAAGTTAAATGCACTTGTATGACTCTTGAGTGAAGTCTGACTTACACAAATGGCAGCTCCAGAGGTGAGTTGTTTGTTCATACCAAACAAACACAGCGATAATAATCAAAGCAGAGGAGCTGTGGTGTGTCTGTGGAGCCTCATGCTAAATGAGTACATTGTGTTTATGATGCTGCAGTGTGAAAATACTGTGCTCCCTGCCATCACTGACCTCTACACTGTCATATGGAGACACATGTGAGAGACCACGGCCCTGTAGTGTAGTACTGCACTCATTAGTTGGGTAAAAATACATTTATATAATTTTAAATCAAGTTATGAATTTGTTCTTAATTTCTCATGTGTATTATTTGTTCAAACAGTGTTTGCATGTAATCAAAATACAATACCACTTTGGGCTCTACAATTGTGAAAAAGAAATATCTAATTGAAAAGTGTCTCATGCATATTAGGATTTAAATTAAATCTGGAATTCAAAGTGAAAATTTCAAATGAATTAAGAAGCATAAATAACTTGTTTGTTAACTTGATTTGCTTAATTTAAATTTATTTAGTCTTTTACAAGTATTTTAATTGAAATACAGTCTTGCAGCCCTAGGTCTATTGTACTCCACTGTAATCACTATTTGAATAAATGACTGGTTATGGTAAGATTTCACTCCATACTGCAGAGCCATATGACCCTCCCTCTGGTGACCTCTATCCTGGCCACAGTCCTGGGATCTCTGCAGATCGGGTACCACACGGGAAACGTCAACGCTCCGGCCAAGGTGAGTACACAGGTTACCTAAAGTCACAGGTACCATCCAAATCTCTCACACACAATTCACATCATGGATATTTGTAGCTCAATGAAATGTCTGCAGAGGTTTAGCAGAACAAAGAACAATACAGAGGTAAAGAGGGAAGAGGGAGAAGGTTGAGGCAAAAGTTCACCATGTCTCCTGTTTAAACACCACTCCATCTCTGAGATACATCCAATAAAGTCACATATACTTGAAATTTCAACTCACTGAACTCTGATTCACAGCCTTGCACCAAAAATGAGCACATCTTTGACATCTTCTAACCAGACTGAAGAATTCTGCCCATTTTAGAAGAGTCCACAGTGGATTTCACAGCAGATAAAAAGTTATGTTTTTTGAAGCCAATTCAGCTATAAAATGTAATTCAAACCTTCATCGGAAAGCTAACTCAAGTGGTCACAAGATGGTGCACAGCAGGAGACGTGATAATGATGATGTTTGAATATGCCAAGTCCATTAAAACAGTTTTAAAGATGTATTCCCAGTGGAGCATGAAATTAAGTACACTGGGGGCATTCAGCAGATGATTAAGCCCAATGTAAGCTGTAGTTACAATATATCCAATAACATAGACTTATCTTATCTCTCCCAGATCATGGAGCAGTTCTTTAACCACACTTGGAGGGCCAGACACAACCAGTCTCTGCCGGAGCACAGCCTGACCCTGCTCTGGTCCCTGTCCGTCAGTATCAAGGACTTCGGAGCTCTCATTGGATCACTGGGAGTCAAGCACTTAGCAGACTCCTATGGCAGGTCAAATCAACACTGGTTTTGTAATATAATATTTTTTTTCACATTTCAAACATTTCAACATTACCGTTCTACATGATACCAGTAACAAAAAAGAAAAAACACCACCAGGAGAGAGAGATTACATCAGAATTAATACCAAAATCACATCATTAAGAATATATATTTTTCAGATTTCTTTATATTGTAAAGAACATCACCTGCATGTTTTTGGCTTTTCAGATCATTTCTGAATAGATGGATGACAGGGGAGGACAAAAGGGTCTGTTGTCCTGGGCCCCGGGTTTTTAATTTAATATTAGAGGGTATTACTTTATATTAGAGTGGGGCCCATGTAATGCTTCATGCCCTGGGCCCCCAAATTTCTGTCTACAGCCTGGATGTGGGTGAAACTATACTCTTTTTTATTAATACAAATGAATTAAATTTAAGTTTATAACAAAAAAACAACTTTACATTACAGTATAGGGTCAATAAACAGAGCTGACGATATAATTACTTCATTGTATATTAAGTCCATGTTGCCTAATCTAAAAAGTCCAAAAAACATTTAATTTGAACAATTTACTGTCTTCCAGGCGTAACTCCATCCTGATCGTGAACATCCTGTCTGTGGTGGGGGCGTGCCTCATGTTTGCGTCTAAGCTCAGCGAGTCATTTGAGGTTCTGATCGTGGGGCGTCTGATCTTTGGTCTGTTCTGTGGACTCGTCATGAGCCTGAACCCCCTCTACATCCAGGAAGTGTCTCCCACAAACCTCAGAGGGGCCTTCGCTACACTCAACCAGGTCTCCTTCGCCTCCGGGATACTCATAGGAATGGTGAGGGCAAACTATAAGTGTATAAAGCTAATGAAAAAATAAGGCTTGACACTAAAGTGCACAGAGATTGTGACCAGAGACCTTTATTACAGGTGCAGATACTCAATCTCCAGTCAGGCACAAAGTAGTAATGTCTAACAATGTAATAATTAGATAATCAGTTAAAGAATCCTGCATATTTAGGTGAGTTCTTTTCTCAATTAGAAAACACCTTGTGATGTCATGGGGTAATACAGGAAGTGCCCTACTGTGTTTTTAAACTCCATAGTAGGATTATTTGGATGATTTTAGCCCTGGAATTGCCACTCTACTAAACAGTAAAACAGTGCTGTTAACTTCAAAGCTACCACTACATGACATCACAAGGTGGTACAGAGCATTTTGAGGTTGAGATATTTAGATAAGCAAATAACGCAAGATTTCTCAACATGTGTGAATGAAACAAAACAACTCTTTGTGTAATATTGGAGTTTTAAGAGGCAGTATTACAGAATGCCTACCTGACTACATTAGCGCATAAGTTAATAGGACTGATCCATGCTGCAGATGGCTGGTCTGGAGACAGTTCTGGGGACAAAGCATCGCTGGGACCTGATGCTGTCCCTGTCCCTCTTCCCAGCTCTGCTCCAGTATGTGGTCCTGCCCTTCTGCCCCGAGAGCCCTCGATACCTCCTCATCAACAGGGGGCAGCACCACCAGGCTGAGACTGGTATGTTACATGTACAGCACATGCACAAGCATAAATTGGTCTCATTGGTCTTTGTTAGAACCATAGGACAGAGTGTGATAAACAGCTAACTAACTGGACACAGGAAAGACTATAATATTCCACCAATTACTGAGTATTATATTATGTTAGATTGTGTGATTTTGAAATAGTATAAAAGTGTATTTGTTTACTTATTGTTAATCTAATGTAACAATAAAGTAAAGCAGTATGCAGCTCATTTAGCAGAGCAGTGAAGGAGGTGTCAAATGCAGAGAACAAATTTCCAAATATGTGTCCTTGGGCAAAGCACATGTGACAAGCCTTTAGAGACCACATGGAGAAGCAAGCGATACAGTATGTCATTATTGTATTGTATTATAATATCGCCAGCATATTTTTTATCATGCTTCTATTTCATTGACTTTAATTAACAGCTGCCTATCTTACTGTCTTCTTTTTTTACTAGCTGGGGAAATGTTGACAGTTCACAAAGACGTGTTCAGTTCTTTTACTTTCTTTTACCACACTAAATACCTTTTCAAGAGCTGCAACAGAAACACTAAAACAACACTAAAATGCATGTATTTGTCCTTAGCCCTGGTGAGACTGCGAGGCCACACAGATAAAGTGTACACAGAACTGGAGGAGATGAAGGAGGAGGCCAGTCACTCTCAGGCTGGAGTCACTGTGGCAGAGTTCTTCAAAAAACGCCGCTACAAACAACCCATTGTCCTTGTGCTCGTGGTCAACCTGGGCAGTCAGCTCTCCGGCTTCAATGCGGTGAGTTCACAAGTGTTTTATCCATGGGCCCAGAATGATGAAAACTATAGCCACAAAATATTATTTTATATATTTTAAAAGGCCAACCATGTTCAAATGGCACCATATAACAGGAAGCTGGAAGCTTGTGAATGCTGGATTGTGAATTGGTATTTCTCTGCAAGCCACTCTCTCTCCAACCTCATCGAATCAATGAAAGATAAATTGATTAGTGTTTATAAGCTGTTTTGGGGATCATCTTCTGGCACTGCAGACTACCCTGTCTGTGACTATCTATGGATCCTCAAGTGGGTCAAACTAATCCAATATAGCTTTAGCAGACAATGTTAACATCATTATTTTTAGTCTGAGAACAGTTCATAACATTTATACTATGCTACACTTCTGTGACAGATTTTCAAAAGAAAAAATAATATCAATTTTAATAATTATATATATTTTTTGTTTCTTTCAGATCATTAATTACTCCACCAAGATGTTTCAGGCCAAGTTTGAAGAGGCCAAATATCTGACTCTGGGAGTGGGAGCTGTGAATGTGTTTTTCACTCTGGTCGCTGTGAGTACTTTTTACTGTTACTTCAAATTTAAAGCACAGGGAATTTTCATTAGATTTAATTGCACACTGTGGTGCAAGTTATAGAAAAAACAGATCACAGAGACTTTTTGTTTCTAGTTCTTCCTGATGGAGAGGGCAGGCCGGAGGAAGCTGCTGCTCACTGGATTCATCTCAATTGCTGTGTGCAATTTACTCATGACCATCGTGGACTCTCTGTTGGTAAATACTCTTAATGCAACTTCACCATGAAAACATAATTCAAAATAGATGATGACTTTTTTTTTTTACTTATTTACTTATTTATTTTTATTCCTAACTCCAAAACGATAGGCTTTATTTTTGTAAGATTAAAATTTCTGGTGCACTGTTCTGATCTATCTCTTTTTTTTTTAAATAAGAGAATCAAATCCTATAAGCAAAAAGTTATGAATGAAATCAAATTTCAAGCCACACAAAACTAACCACTGTAGATACAAATGTAGCAGCTTGTTCAATACCAGCAGCAATCCCAGTCCGACCACCTCAAACAAACACTGTCCCTCTCCTCCCCCTTACATCCTCCTCTCTTCTTTCCTCCTTCTTCTCCCTCCTCCACTCCCTCCTCTCTCCTCCCTGCTCTCCTCTACTCCCTCTCTCCTCCACCCTCTACTCCCTCTTTCCCGCTCTCCTCCACCCTCTCCTCCCTCTTTCCTTCTCCTTCCTCTGTGCAGCTCCTGGTCCCTGAGTTGCGTAGCCTGCAGGTGCTGTTGGTTTTCTGTCTGATCTCGGCCTATGAGCTGGGCCCTGGTCCCATCTCGTGGTTCATCGCGGCTGAACTCTTCGACCAGCCTGGCCGGCCCATCGCCATGGCCTTCACCAGCATGCTCAACTGGGGGGGCAAGTTTGTCCTGGCCCTCCTCTTTCCTCCTCTACTCGTGGGTAACATTTTTAATACATTATTTCCTTTCTGTACAAAGTATAAATCCATTGCTTTTGAAATTTAGTAGCAGAATAAAAGTAATAAAAATATTACGCTCTTTTCTAATCTACAGTATGTTTTATCAATATAGTTATGTTTTGTTTCATTAACACATGTTTAACACACAAACCCTGCATATTTAGGTGAGTTCTTCTCTCACACTCTGTTCCACCTTGTGATGTCATGTGGTAATACAGTGATCAACTGTGTTTTTAAAGCCCATACACCTACACTAGAATCATTTGGATGATTTCAGTAGTGGAATTGCCCATCTTTACTGAACAAAAGGTAAAAAGTAGCCCTTAACATAAAAACTACAGCTTGACATGACATCACAAGGTGGAACAGAGCATTTTGAGCTTTGGAGATGAAGACAGACTAATAAAGAGTTACTAAGGGAAGACTAATTTGTCTTCCGCTGTAAAAAAAAAAAAGTGCTGGTACTTTTATTTCTCCCTTTTTAATAGCTAAAAGTGCATTATGTAACTTTTCTGGTGGAGGGTCTGCCACCTGCTTTTCTCCATGGAGATGTTATGCCTTCTCTGGGATTTTTCACAGTGTGGAATTAAACCTTTTTATCTTCATGGAGACCAAACCAGATCAGGTTACAGGTCAGATCCAATTGTAATTGAATAAATGTAAGGTAGCTCTGTTTAATGTCATTCTGTGGTACATTCCAAGCAATGGCATTTCCATAGAAACATAAGGTGACAACCCACTATCAAAAAGTTACACAGATACAGATTTGTTTGTATTTTGGTTTCAATGTATTGTTATTCTGTAAAGCACTTTGAATTACTTTGTGTATCAATAGTGCAAGTTAAATAAACTTGCCTTGCCAAACCCTGCATCTTTAAACCTGTTTCCTCTGCCTTAACAGAAGCTGTGTGGGGCGTATGTGTATCTGCTGTTCATGTTGGTGGCTGTAGTGGCCTTCTCCTTCACTCTGCTGCGTTTGCCTGAGACTAAAGGGCGCACGTTTGATGACATCGCCGAGGAGTTCAGAGGAGCAGAGGGAATCCCACTCAACAAGGCCGGCTTCAACACCTTCAACTGAACGGGAACCACACGGGACTGCAACTTTAAAGATCCTTTATTACACAAACTTGACTCTTGTGTGCTTTAAGTCATGTTATAATGTTGTTACCTCCTCAGAAACATACCTAGAGTTGGGTTTTGTTTCATTCACACATGAGTGATCCTTTTCAAGTTAACAGCTCCCTTTAACCTTTAGTGCAGAAGAGATTGGCAGTTCCAGGGCTGAAATCATCCAAATAGTGAAAGTGTATTAAAAACACAGTAGAGCACTTCCTGCCTGATCACATGGCATCACAAGGTAGAGTAAAGAGTGTTTTCCATTTGACATAAGAACCTAGCCTAAATATGCAGGGTTTGTGTGTTGAATAAAACAAAACACAACTCCAGGTATGTTTGTGATGAGGAAACTACATTATAACATAGATCAGAAAATAGTGTAATATGGGCCCTTTAAAGGTGTGCTGTGTACCTTTTCTGGTAGAGGGTCATGGATATTGCTATTATTCTTTTGTCTAGAATGTTCCACCGCATGACATTAAAATGATGTATTTCTTTGGAGACAAGCAGGTGACACTAGAAGGCCTAGTTACTGATCAAGTCTATGGAGAGGTGACCCCACACATAGTATAGAATACATATTTTAAATAAACATTTTAAAAGCATTGAATAAATACAGTTTCATTGCCGTACTGTGACACTAGGAAAAGCAATAACATCTCTATGGGAACAAGCAGGCAATTGACCCCATACCAAAACAAGTTACATAGTGCAGCTTTCCACTTGGATGTAAATGTAAACTAATCATTATGCCGTTTATTTTGTACAGTTTCTGTTTATTTGTATAGGGACACTAACTATTACTAACTCATCTTCAGTTAGCCCAGTTGTGTATTAATCTTATGTGTGTCTAACCAGCTCCTATCACACCATTGTGTAAATACTACATTGGCTTTCTGTGAATAAAAACATATTAGTGATTAATTTCTTTTACTTCACTATGATTCACTGATATTAAATCAATATACATTTCTTCAGAATATACATTTAAAAACATAAATGGTACATATAGTGCTTTTTTGTGGACTTAACAGCGTGACTGATGATTGACAGACTGTTTCGTGCATTGGTGTGTGAAATCTCACACATGTCCTAAATGATGTCTGAAAAAACAACCACGGATCTGAGCAAATATTGGATTTTAGAACAAGTAACAGTTTTAGCTCATTCATACTATTTTTTACTGTAGTTGTTTAGAACTGATTTTTACTGGGTATATTCTTTCTTACATAATCTACCCTAAGATTTGCAATTTACTTCAACCAGCCAGGGGAAAGAAGACATTTTTGGACAATTTAGTCTTTTGGCTTGAAAAGGTAAAAGGCAAAATTTACCAGATGAGAATGGGTAAAAATGGGTAGTGGCTTTCAAATAGGATCAACACAATGACATATGGATATTTCTCATGTCTAAAACAATAAAGGCTTGGTGAGTTATTTATCTTGAGGATCAGTGGTAGGGGGAAAAAAAAAAACATTATAGAATATATCTGGGTGTACTCAATCTCAAGCTTTAAATATTTTTGACATCATACATTATAATAGGACATTACTAGGTTTTATTAAAGCATTTTATTATTAAAGGTTGTAATACTAAATACTAAATATTCCTTTAGTGTTGTAACTTTACAACAAAACCACATTTGACCAACAGCCATCAAATCCTTACATCAGATCTTGTTTTCCTATAGTTATAGTCACGTAATGTCCAGTAGGTGGCGCTATTTGTCGCCAACTGTAGCAGATCTTAAATGTAAATTGTCCACAGTGAGAGTGCATGAATGTGAGTGTGGTTGTATGTGATTGTTGCCATTTCATACACACCCACTGGATGGCACCAGAACAAGTTTCCTGTAAGTACATAAAACATAAAAGGTGTTTCTACTCTTCACTGGTATTTTCAGAACAGGAAACACAGAGGGCGGCATTCATCTTTTAACATACACCCACTTTTTATAATGTCAT
The DNA here is from genome assembly GCA_030686955.1 of Odontamblyopus rebecca. Lineage (NCBI taxonomy): Eukaryota > Metazoa > Chordata > Actinopteri > Gobiiformes > Gobiidae > Odontamblyopus > Odontamblyopus rebecca. The sequence continues at coordinate 15,131,571 of CM060670.1, read as the reverse complement.
TTTAAATAAACCTTATCTATGTTTTACACAATATACTGCTGCATATCACAGATCCAACTTCGTCAGAACATGTTAATGTTTCTATAATCAAGATCGACACTTGTTCTAAAAAAAAACAAAACTATTTTGCAGCAGACCAGAAGGACATTATCAAATGTTAAATCAGACAATAGAAAAAGTATCTTGTTATTTTATACAAGAGTATGTTTTACCCTCAGAGTGATTTGTTCATCTGAAGCTCTCCTAACAACACATTTCAACACACACAACACACATTTCAAATCATCAAATCAGATTTACAATAGTAATACACTGCAGAAATCTCTTGGTGAGCTTCTTGGAAGGGGGTGGAAAGCTACAGGTTGGAGACCCCTGGTATAGAGTACAGAGTATAGAGTTGAAATGTTAGTTGATGTTTAAGCATCAGGCATTAAACAAAGGACTGTACAATTACCCATAACTATGCTGAAATAATACATTGATGTTTAAAATATAAAATACATTTTTTATTTCTTTTCTTTTTACACTTCTCTTTTTGATGTGTGTTTAGATCAGCTTCTATTGTAAATAAATATCCATTATTCAAATTTAGCATCTCTTCATTCTCCAAAAGGCTCGGTGAGAGATACAGAACTACATTCATACCATAGTTCATACAACTGTACAACAGCTCAGCCTTATGTAACAGATAAACCTATGTCCCGTCAATCACGACTAATCTTTGCACTGTTTCTCCTTATACAACCTCTTGATATATTTATATTACTATATTTCTCTCTCTCTATTTTTTATTTTTACTAGTACATATACACTTAAAATACATCCATCCATCCATCCATCCATCTTCTTCCGCTTATCCGGGGCCGGGTCGCGGGGCAGCAGTCTAAGCAGGGCTCCCAAGCTTCCTTCTCCCCAGCCACTTCCTCCAGCTCCTCCGGACGGACCCGAGGCGTTCCCAGGCCAGCCGAGAGACATAGTCCCTCCAGCGTGTCCTGGGTCTCTCCCGCCTCCTACCGGTGGGACATGCCCAGAGCACCTCCCGAGGGAGGCGTCAGGAGGCATCCGGACCAGATGCCCGAACCACCTCAGCTGGCTCCTCTCGACGTGGAGGAGCAGCGACCTACTCCGAGCTCCTCCCGTGTGACCGAGCTCCTCACCCTATCTCTAAGGAGCGCCCCGGCCACTCTGCGGAGGAAACTCATTTCGGCCGCTTGTATCCGCGATCTCGTTCTTTCGGTCATTACCCAGAGCTCATGACCATAGGTGAGGAGCAGGAACGCAGATTGACCGGTAAACCGAGAGCTTCGCCTTCGGCTCAGCTCCTCTTTCACCACAACGGTCCGATACAGCGACTGCATCACTGCCGGACGCCGCACCGATCCGCCTGTCAATCTCGCGCTCCATCCTCCCTCACTCGTGAACAAGACCCGAGATACTTGAACTCCTCCACTTGAGGCAGAGACTCCCCACCCACCCGGAGGAGCAATCCACCTTTTTCCGTCGAGAACCATGGCCTCGGATTTGGAACAGCTGATTCTCATCCCGGCCGCTTCACACTGCGGCTGCAAACCGCCCAGTGCACGCTGCAGGTCCTGATTCGATGGAGCCAACAGGACAACATCATCCGCAAAGCAGCGATGAAATCCTGCTGTGGTCCCCGAACTGGACCCCTCCGGCCCCTGGCTGCGCCTAGAAATTCTGTCCATAAATACAATGAACAGAACCGGTGACAAAGGGCAGCCCTGGCGGAGTCCAACATGCACCGGGAACAAGTCTGACTTACTGCACGGCAATGCGACACAGCTCCTGCTCGGTCATACAGGGACCGGACAGCCCTTAGCAAAGGGCCCCGGACCCCATACTCCCGGAGCACCCCCACAGAGGGCACCACGAGGTCGAATGCCTTCTCCAAGTCCACAAAACACATGTGGACTGGGTTGCAAACTCCCATGAACCTCGAGCACCCGATGGAGGGTGTAGAGCTGGTCCAGTGTTCCACGACCAGGCCGAAAACCACACTGCTCCTCTTGAATCCGAGGTTCGACTATCGGCCGAACTCTCTCTCCAGCACCCTGGCATAGACTTTTACCGGGAGGCTGAGGAGTGTGATTCCCAGTGGTTGGAACACACCCTCCGGTCCCCTTTTATACAGAGGGACCACCACTCCCGGTCTGCCAGTCCAGAGGTACTGTTCCCGCACACGCGATGTTGTAGAGACGTGTCAACCAAGACAGCCCCACAACACCCAGAGACTTAAGGTACTCAGGACGGATCTCATCCACCCGGAGCCTTGCCACCGAGGAGCTTTCAGCCACCTCAGTGACTTCGGCCAGGGTGATGGATGAGTCCGCCTGGGCCCCCAGCCTCGGCCTCCTCTTCGGAGGACGTGGACGGTGGGATTGAGGAGATCCCCAAAGTATTCCTTCCACCGCCCGACGACATCCCCAGTCGAGGTCAGCAGCTCTCCCCCGCACTGTAAACAGTATTGGTGAAGGGCCGCTTCCCCCTCCTGGAGGCGCCGGACGGTTTGCCAGAATTTCCTTGGGGCCGTCCGATAGTCCTCCTCCATGGCCTCCCGAACTCCTCCCAGACCCGAGTTTTTGCCTCTGCAACCGCCCCGGGCTGCAGCACGCTTGGCCCGACGGTACCCGTCAGCTGCCTCAGGAGTCCACCGGGCCAGTAAGGCCCGGTAGGACTCCTTCTTCAGCTTGACGGCATCCCTTACTTCCGGTGTCCACCACCGGGTTCGGGGATGCCGCCGCGACAGGCACCGCAGACCTTGCGGCCACAGCTACGAACGGCCGCATCGACAATGGAGGCCGAGAACGAAGCCCACTCGGGCTCCATGTCCCCAGCCTCCTCGGGATCTGGGAGAAAGCTCTCCCGGAGGTGTGAGTTGAAGGCCACACTGACAGAAGGTTCCGCCCAGACGTTCCCAGCAGACCCTCACGATACGCTTGGGCCTGCCAGGTCTTTCCGGCTTCCTCCTCCGCCAGCGGACCAACTCACCACCAGGTGGTGATCAGTTGACAGCTCTGCCCCTCTCTTCACCCGAGTGTCCAAGACACACGGCCGGAGGTCAGACGACACGACAACAAAGTCGATCATCGACCTCCGGCCTAGGAGTCCTGGTGCCACGTGCACTGATGGACCCCCTTGTGCTCGAACATGGTGTTCAGGGCTATGGACAAACTGTGACTAGCACAGAAGTCCAATAACAGAACACCGCTCGGGTTCAGATCAGGGAGGCCGTTCCTCCCAATCACCCCTCTCCAAGTGTCACCGTCATTGCCCACATGGGCGTTGAAGTCCCCCAGTAGAACAACGGAGTCCCCGGTCGGTGCACTGTCCAGTACCCCTCCCAGAGACTCCAAGAAGGCCGGGTACTCTGCACTGCTGTTCGGCCCGTAGGCCGACACCACAGTGAGAGACCTGTCCCCGACCCGAAGGGGCAGGGACGCGACCCTCTCGTTCACCGGGGTAAACTCCAACACGCAGCGGCTGAGCTGTGGGGCTATAAGCAGGCCCACGCCAGCTCGCCGCCGCTCCCCGCGGCCAACGCCAGAGAAATGGAGAGTCCAAGCCCTCTCAAGGAGTTGGGTTCCAGAGCCCAAGCTGTGCGTGGAGGTGAGGCCGACTATATCTCAGCCGGCAACGCTCGACCTCCCGCACAAGCTTTCCTTCCCCCCCAGCGGGTGACATTCCATGTCCCCAGAGCTAGTCTCCATGTCCGGAGATCTGGTCGCCGAGGCCCCTGCCCCCGACTGCCGCCCAGATCTCTTTGCACCCGGCCCCTATGGCTCCTCCCGCGGATGGTGGGTCCAGGGAGGGCGGTCCCACGTCGCTCCTTCGGGCTGTGCCCGGCCGGGCCCCGTGGGGAAAGGCCCGGCCACCAGGCGCTCGCCCACGTGCACCCACCCCAGGCCTGGCTCCAGGGTGGGGCCCCGGTACCGCCTTTCCGGGCGGACGTCACTGACCTCTGATTTTGCGTCATCATAGGGTCTTTGAACCGCTCTTGCATCTGACCCGTCCCCCCGGACCTGTTTGCCTTGGGTGACCCTACCAGGGGCATAAAGCCCCGACAACATAGCTCCTGGGATCATTCGGTACCTCCTCGAACCGCCACCTTAACGTGGTGGAGGGGTTTGAGTACACTTAAAATACAATGATGCCTTATTTGACACCAGTCTCTTGTTATTTTTGCATTGAATGTATTACTACCATTTATATTTTTGCTCTTTGTTATGATGATATATTGTAATGTGTGAGCTACTGTGTTCAAGTAATTTCCCCTGCCAATCAGTAAAGTTTATCGAAGTCTAAGTCCTTGTTTAAAAACACCATTCATTGTATTTTACACATTTTACATGAACCTGTAAAATATCTTTTCAGAAAAGTTCCTTTTTCTCCTTACATTGTCAGCCGTTATAAATGTTCCACAGAGTTTGCAGCCTACGCACTGCTGCACCAGATACCTGTCAAACTCACTGTTCACTTGACACATAAACGTCATAATTTCCAGATGTTTGTTCTGAAATTGGCTTTGACTTGAGGTATAGACAGGGTCATGAGTGGGTGCGACAGGTGCGGCAGGTGCAGGGGGGCGGGGCTGGTGGTTAAAGTTGAATGTTTGCCTTTTTGCAGATGCGGTGACCACATCCTGTCTCCTCTCACATCAACAGCCTGTTTGAACCTGTTTGACTCACCACAGACTCATTTCCTGTCACTGCTGCTGCATTTGCACTAATCTATGTCTCTATTTTACTCTGTTTTTAATCTATGTCTCTATTTTACTCTGTTTTTAATCTATGTCTCTATTTTACTCTGTATTTTTAACCTATGTCTCTATTTTACTCTGTGTTTTTACTCTATGTCTCTATTTTACTCTGTTTTTTTACTCTATGTCTCTATTTTACTCTGTGTTTTTAATCTATCACTATTTTACTCCTGTGTTTGTGACAGAGGTGGTATTTGTTTGTATTAGTTGTTTGTTCGGTTTATTAAAGATGACATTTAGTGCTTTTATCTGCTATTGAGTTGTTCATAACTATGACACCTGTGGATTATATATATTTTGTTATATTTTGGACATTTTAAACTGGTGGAAATGGGGGTTGATGAGAGCAGTGATGTCTTAAAAAACAGGAGAACAAAGATTATTCAAAAATGCATCAACCACTGTGAATATCTGAGTGTGTAAAAGAGAAGGGGAAACAACTATAATACAGTTAAAAGATCTAAATAGTTTATATAATAAGTCTCTTTAACTACAAAATATCGATGTTAGTGTTGCTCTGTGATAAATTCCTACTTATTTTGTATCAAACAATTCCTTAAACTTTGCAAAGCTTCTTGTTTTTTGATATTTGTTAAAACTACATCATTCTGTGCGCTGTATAATAGCTTGTTTTATAGGTTAAACATTTCTCATAAATGCAGGAAGAGAATTCTGAGAAAAACAGCAGCTTTAAACGACAGCAGAAAAACAGATGCTGAGGCAGACGATGAGATCATGTTTATTAAAACTGTGTAGTGTTATAACTGGGACAGACTTATAGAGCAGATTTATAGGGCAGGGCCATAAAAAGTTAGAAATCATATTGTTAGACGGCCATTGCTGGACAGATTTTATTTTCTCTTATTAAAAGCAAATAAAAATGTCTTCTCCCAAAATATGAGCTCTGTACGTGCTCTTACTGAGAGAAGATTGGCTGTAGATATCTCTCTGACTATTACAGAGGACTGAATCTTAATCTCAATTAAAATGTTATTAATTGCATTCATTAAAGTGCATTTGTTTTTAATGCTGCTACTTCATGTACAGTAGCACTTTATAGGGTCATGACCTTTGACCTGACAGTCACTTAATCTCTTAAATGAACTAAACTAACAAATATTACTCTCAGTAATCTAACTCCAACCTCATCAACAAGACAAATAAGGAAAAGATATGTTTATTAAGAAAGAAAAACTCCACCATTATGTACATGCAGTTTAATATTCCTGAATAAAGGCTTTAAGCACATATGTCAATAGTCGGCTGTTTACAGGTACTCAACTATCAAAACTCATATATTTTTAGATACACATTTTATAATCAGTGGTTTGGGCTGTAGGTGAAGGCAAAATTAAAATACACCACCACAGGTTTAGAAATGCCAGATAAAAACAAGAACATCAATATATAGAGTTTATACAAAATATGATATGCAAAACAAAGCACTCAGCATCAACACGGGAACACTGACGATTCTTCTATAGATGTTAACTCGAATCTCCTTTGGACTTAAGTTTGTTTCCCATTTAAACGCTGTAACAAAACAGGAAGAGACACAGTTACTCATTAAGACTTTGACAATTAATTTTGTGAAATAATTAATATTTTAAAACCAACCGGAATCTTCCAGACCAGGAAAGCCACAAAGAGTCCATAGACCAGACCTTTGACAATGAGGACCACATATGAGAGCTTGGCATTATGGGTAATCCTCAGGTATGCCTCTGTGGACACAACACAAACATAAGAGACATGAATATTAACCAACCACGTGTAGAGTCCTGGCTCAAAAATAAAATGAGGAGCTGAGATTCAGTTTTCACTTTTTAAGTTCTTTACAGTGAACCTTCTACACTTTCACTCACAATACTCACTCTGCATGTTGAAATTTTTTATGTAATTTATGTAATTGTTTCTACAGTATTTTGCTCACTAACTGATGCAAATTTCGAGACATCCAAGAATAAGATATAAGCGGAGAATTAACCAAAAACAACTGGACTTACTGTTTCACAATGAACCAAATAGCCAGTGAGCCCTGATTAAGACACCAAAATGTTGGCTACATTCTCAGGAGATTTTTGTCTGGTTCTGTCTGTAAATTTTTACATTGTTTTTCATAATCAAATCCCAGTCTAAAAATTACGCACAAAACTATAGATTTTATTGATATCTTTAGTGCACTGTCAGAAAAATATTTCACTTTTGGGACCTGATCCACTTTTTGAGAGTACAGCTCCATAGAGTCAAACAACATGAATAATATAGCACAATCCCGTCGACAGAATTTTGGGGCCCGGGGCAAGAAGCCTCTCATGGGCCCCCCTCTAATATAAACGAATAAGAAGACAATTCAAGAGGCTCCAGACCCCTTTGCCCCCCTGATATAGTATATGTTATGTACCTCTTGTCAGGCCATCTTCATCATCCTGCACGTTTCCTGAAAAAAACAAAACTATGAGTAAATCTTTTCTGTTTGAAGATGACTATTTTAAATTCTGTGGACTTACTGTCAATGCCACAAACTTGAGCATCGTGATCTTTATGATCACTCCCATCGTAGTATTTGACAACACACATGAAACAGTTTCCAGAGCTGCTCCACTCTTGGGCATCAACCCGAAGGCGGCTACTGATGGCGTAATTGCAGTTGTTCATTTTCTGGGGTGCGTCGTCGGTAGATACCCCTTGTTTTCTGGGCTCTCCGTTGACCTGCCAGGACACTGTCACGTGATCGGGGTAGAAGTCCTTGGCCACACAGACCAATGTTTTAACTTTAGGGTCTCCTCTGTTCCGGGGTCCCTCATTCTCAGAGGGGGGTAAAACTGTAACTTTGGGTGGTGTTTTGAGGCAGCCCTTTTCTACGGGAGAAAAAAATAGAAAGTTAAGGGGACTGGAATCATATTTGTATATAGACCTATAAATAGATGCTAGTGCTGTGTGTGCTTTTCTCCATGAAAATGTTATGTCTGAAATGCTTTGTCTGGAATGATGCAGTATGGCATTAAACCTTTCTATCTTCATGGAGACCAAACCAAACCAGCTACAGGCCAGATCTGTGGAGAGGCATCCCTGCTCACAGTCATAATGCCTGTTTTTCTAGATATTTTTGAGAAATAAAACCACCTATAACTGAATAAATGTAAGCTAGAGCTCTTTAATGTCAAATTGTGGAACATTCTAAGCAGAGGAATGACATATTCATAGACAAAATAAAGTTACACAGTGCACCTTTAATACTAATCTTTGAAGTTTTGGGGTGTATGAGTGAGCGATGCCTGCTGAAGCTGTTATTCTGTCTCTTGTCATGTTTTATGACTTGTGTGGCTGGTCTAAGAACGGAAATTAGCATTGGTTACAATCCTGCATATTTACAAGTACACGTTTTTTTCTTTTGCATTATCTTGTCTTAATATGCATTGTCCCTTTAATTAACGAATACAATACAATTACTGCAAATTCAGGTTATATCATCTGTAGACAGAAGAACTTTTTTCATATATTTAGAATAATTAAATGTACACATTTATAATAATAATTGTCACCTAAACTTGGCTGTTTTTTGTATTGTCAAAACTGCCATTTCACAAGGCTTTTCCATAGTTTAAAAAAATATTTTCTATATCTGCTAGACTTCAAACCAGCATTCAAACCATTTCAAGCTATTTACAGACAGTGGAGAGGTTAGAGAGAACTTTTTTACTGTAAGAAACTTTTGTCCCAACAATTATATTAATAAAAATAATATTCTAAATAACCATAATTTGTATATTTGTCGAATTGTTAGAATTTAGTTTTTTTTTGTCAGTTTTAGGGTTTGTTTCAGTTTTACAAGATTTTATCATAGGCTAAATACTGAAAATATTTTCTTTGTAAAGCTGTATGTTAAACCAATTTTCTTAGTTATTTTTACATTCTCTTTATAGTATTACACAAAATCATACGTTGCATAGTAAGCTTCGTGTATTTAGAACAAATATCTTTTGTTTAAGACAGCGTTTTTCAATCAGTATTTTGCTTTTGCATTCAGAGTTGGCTTCAGTCTCTTTATAACACTGCAATGACAATATTCTCCACAATTATTCAGTTACATAAGCACAGTTTAACTTTAACTTTGATCATATTTGTTGTTTTACAAGACTTACCCAGTACAGTGAGTTTAGTTCCTTGTCCAAAATAAGCCTGAGCAGTGGTTGTTCACACTGTTACACTGCTACTATTAAAACCTCAACCTCTTTTACTCCAAATGCCCCAGTCAGTTTAATACTCAATTCAACCAGTATTTTTTCTACGTTTGGATAATAATGTAATAGCCATTTCATCACCGTTACCTGATTATCAGTTATTTACAGATGTTAATTCTCAAAACACACAACTTTAAATCTTACTCTTTCAAAAACAGCTGTGAATTTGCTTTTAAAACTGATTTTTGTGTAGCTTCTGAGAAGATGCCTTAAGACTTACCCAGTACAGTGAGTTTAGTTCCCTCTCCAAAGTAAGCTTCTGCATTGTAGTTCACACTGATTCAGCCCCACTGTTAAAACCTCAACATCTCATCACTTATGGATAGAAACTAAAATGTCTATTGAGAATCACTCTATAGCAGAGAAATTAATCGACAAATAAATACCTCCAATCCTATATTATTCTTTTGGTTACTTAAAAAAACTGTCTGTTGATATAATGTAGCTTTAACATAAGTTTTGTCTCTTTGTCTTTCAAACCAATTATTCATAATTTGCACTGTGCAGAATAATTTTGACTTAGATTTCTTACCTAAAACAGTCAGTTTGGTCCCTTCTCCAAAGTACGCTGGGTCATAGTTGTTCACACTGATACAAGGCAACTGTCAAACCTCAAGCTCCCCAACTATTTTCTCAGCTAACCTAACTTCCTATCCAAAACCAAATACCATTACAACTACTTTTACATGAATTCAAACGCTGTAGATCATTACTTAAAGCCAGATCATGTAGGGTTTGTGATTACTTTTCTATGTATATTTTGCTTGCAGCTCATGTAATTTCCATGTACTTTGGTATCAACAACACAGGGTTGTAGAACTGAGAATTTAGCATTTTCTTACCTAATACAGTCAGTTTGGTCCCATCTCCAAAGTAAGCTTCGTACTGGTTGCTCACAGTAATACATGGATATGATAAAAACCTATTAACTCTGGGCATAGCGCCAACATTACTTACTAGAATTTACTTAGCTCCACTTCTCCTGGCATTAAGTGGGGCATTAGATCAATTACCGTACAAAACAGCAGCCTAAATATGACATAATCTTAGACGTATTTAAGGATATGACAATGACTGTATTTGCAGCTATAATTTGAACTATTTGAAGTACGTTGTTCTTACCTAAAACAGTGAGTTTAGTTCCAGCTCCAAAGTACGCCTCATTGTAGGAGCACAGAGCGCCTTAACTGTTCAAAAACCATCTACTTTTCTCCTCAACATCACGTCTTTACCACTGTCACACCTGCAGGGGCCTGGGCTGCTTTACAAACTAAAATTTAGTGAAGTTAACAAGTCAAAAAATATTTAATTCTCAGTCACAGTTTTTATGGACCTATTTCAGTTTTTCTTACTTACAAAATTTACCCCAGTATTTTTCCCATTTTGAATTCAAGACAAAATGTGTCAAATGGATTTTTCTACTGTAATTACGGCAAATACGTCAAATTTGAAACAAGACTTCAGTCACTGTTCAGTACAATTGTGTATATCAGTCTATCTTTTTATACTCATTAATTTGCAATTCAAGGATATTTCTTACCTAGAACAGTTAGCTTGGTTCCTCCACCAAAGTAGGCTTCATAGGACTGGCTCACAGTGTGAAGGTTCAATGCTCAAATACATTTTTCAGTACTAAACAACAGGAACCAACAGAACTACTTCTACTAGTACTACTACTAATACTGCTAATAGTACCAATTACTACAACATTTTGACTTACCTAAAACAGTGAGTTTAGTTCCTCCACCAAAATAGGCTTCATAGGAGCCAGTCACAGTGTGAAATACTATGCTCAAATACTGCAGTACTCACCAATAGACCCCAACTGGACCGTTCATATGACTAGTACTATTACTACGACTACTACTGCTACTACTACTACCATTACTTCTACCAATGACTACAGCATTTTAATTTACTTACCCAAAACAGTGAGTTTAGTTCCTTGGCCAAAGTAAGCTTCACGGTTGTTAGCACAGCGATAAGACTTGACATAATAACCCAATCCATAGACACCACTCACTGTATCAGCCTAATTATGTAATACACACACAGAATATAAAGTTGTCATGTTTTTGGTCTCTTACCTAAAACTGTGAGTTTAGTTCCTCCACCAAAGTAGGCTTCAGCGGTCCCAGAGTCACAGTGGACTTGTTCAATACTAAAATCAGACTGGAGCCTTTGATTTCTTTGCTATAACTTAATGTAATATGGAAATGTGTGATTTAATTTATAATTTACTATACTCCTAACAATCCCAACATGGAGCAAACTCAAGGTATTTAAATGAATATTAAATGATGTCTTACCCAGAACTGTTAACTTGGTTCCTCCACCAAAGAAAGCCTCGGAGCCAGTACTAACACAGTGTACTCAGTCATTGCCATAACACTGAACCAGCTACTTTTGACTAATTATCAACTAATATGTACCACCAACATTATTCACTTTCTATTTTACATGATCATTTCCAGGCTACATTGGTCCTACTCACCCAGAACAGTCAGTTTGGTGCCTTGGCCGAAATGTGCTTCATAGTTGGCACAGAGCTCCAGTTTGATATCAAAAACTGCTCATATGAACCCCAGCCTCAAATGGCAGTTTTTCACACCACAACATTTAAATGTGAAACTTTTAATTGTATTTACTCACCTAAAACGGTCAGCTTGGTTCCTGTCCCAAAGTAAGCTTCGTTCAGATTATCACAGTGCACCATTACAGAGCAACAAACTCTATTGTGTCTTTCATTGTCATTTGACTTGACATGCAAATGTATCTGTTTACACTCACCATATGTGTGACTCTACTTAATACAAGACCAAACTCAGTCTTAAACATTATAATACTTACCTAGAACAGTGAGCTTGGTGCCTGATCCGAAGTACGCAGGTTCAGAGTAGGTCACAGTGTTGTTGGTGCAAATCAAAACTCACACTTCAGACTTCTCTGTTCCTCTGATCTCACTTGTAAAACAAATTGTTCTTCAGACCAGACTGTGGCTCTGATCCTCCACAGCTCTGACTGCTTTTGTCTGGTCTCCTGAACAGGCCTCAGCTCCAGTCACAGATCTGTGTCTTTCTCAGGAGACTCACAGGCATCTGGAGACAGATGCATCAAAAACTCACATTTTGTATAATTTCCTCTGTCTCCAGAGAGAGTAGTGTTCAGTTCAGAGAGGGGGGTGTCCATGTGGCCTTGTCTCTGTCCTGTCCCTCTCTGTTCCTGTCCCAGTCCAGTCAGTGCAGCCCTGTGTTTGAGCTCAGAGGTTTTTGTACGGCGTCTCTATAGGATTGTATCACGGTGCCCCCTGTCCCCACCGTGAAAACACTTCATACAAAAAGCTCCTCTCTCAGCGCCTCCTCTGAGCAGCAGCTGGGCTCATATCTATAGATCTCACTGAGTTTACACAAACAGAGGGGCTTTTTAAAGAACAGGAAGAAGATATAGGAGATGACATGTACAGAACATACATGACGTACGTCACATGACGTGTGTCAAGGACAAAGCTGCGGTTACTCCAATGTGGGAAGTCTTTCTGACTCAGTCTTTTGTATTTTGTTGAGAAAACTTCTTAGTGTTTTTATTTTACTATTATTACTATTACTATTACTATTACTATTACTATTACTATTACTATTACTATTACTATTACTATTACTATTACTATTACTATTACTATTACTATTACATCCATCCATCCATCTTCTCCCGCTTAATCCAGCTGGGTCGCGGGGGCAGCTTACTGCCCAATCCTCATAGCACCTGACCCCCCCATGAACCCCTCTGCAGGTGGTGAGCCCACAGGAGAGATTATTATTATTATTATTATTATTATTATTATTATTATTATTATTATTATTATTATTATTATTATTATTATTATTATTATTATAAGGAGGTGATTTAACTGTTATGTTTACTGAAAAAGACCAGTGTACATTGTGTGGTTATTTTATGTGGTGTAGTGGTTTAAGACTTTAGTGATATATTATTTTTGGATCAGATTTTTTAATGTTTTGAATAATTAGAATAAAAGAAGACTGTGGCATGAATTCACTTTACCAATAAATGTGATTTTGAGGGTCCAAATATTGGTCCTTTGCAGTGCAGTGACACATGATGCCCGTAGAGGTCAGTGTGGGACCACATGATTATAATGTGTTATATAGTGTTTACATAGTTAAATATGAAACAACATGTGAATGTGACGGGACTGTCCATTGTCTGAAAAGTGTAATTGTTGGGAAATGCAGACCAGATATTTTGTTAAGTCTTAACTTTTTATTTGCCATTATACATGAAAGCTACTGAGAAATTATGTTAAACATATCCATATCAGGTTATACAGACGCAGGCACTATAAATTGAAAAATACAAAAAAACCTTGACTGATGATAGATTTTTACTCTAAATATATTTTGAGTAGTTGCTCAAAGTAATTGCACATAGTTAAATAGAATAGAATAGAAAGCCTTTATTCTCATTATACACAGTATAATGAGATAAGAAGCTGCTCCTTCAAAGTGCACACAAAATTCAATAAAACTACTAGCTAATACACATAAACTACTCTACAGTAAAACTTGTGTTGCTCAGAACTTGATCACACTCTGTCCTCTCTTCTGAAGCAGCCTCAGTGTTTTGGTGCAGTGATGTGGTTGAATGTGTCGCTGTGAGAGGCAGCACAGTAGTACGTCCCTGTGTCGTCTGTGGCCAAATCACTGATCATTACAGAAAAGTTATTCTTGGCTCCATCGAGTAAACACTCAAAATTATCTCTTCTTTCCTCGTATTCTTTACAAACCCGCTCTATCTGTGCATAGGCCCTCTGTCTGTACCAGTACATTACAGCACTACTCATTGAATATCCCTCCAAACTGCAGTCAATCCTTATGGGGGAGCCAGGGTCAGTAAATATATGTCTCACTGGCTGGATAACTGTGATGGAGAGACCTGGGGTACAGAAAATGATTAGATTCAAATTCAATTAAATATAATGAACAAAATACATCAGAAAGACTGACCTAGTTGGAGCAGGAGACACAGGGACAGACCGAGGAGCAGCATGTTGTAGATTCAGAGCTATAGTGATGAATACAGTAAAGGTGTAGTCACATGATCAGTGGGTTGGACAAATACAGTAGATGAACTTAAGTTATCGTCAGCTGTTCATTTTTAATTGATGTACGAATTAGCAAAGGTTTGAGAGTGCCCCAAAATCTAGTATTTGACCATAGGGTCAAATAGTAGTTTTCCTCATTTAACCAAATGCTATTTGCATGTTTCATGCAAATAGTGGACATAGTTACAAATGCAAATAGGAAGGTCGCCCATGTGGCTCCTACTGATGTACACTGGAATATTGTCGCCCCTCTCTCTGTAAATGCTGCTGTGAGCGTCATTATTTTGGACTTAAAATGTTCGTATTAACCCACTCTACATGAGTCTTGTGGGTTTTTTTTTTGTTTGTTTTTTTGCTATTTTGTCTGTCAAAAAAAAATCCTATTCATAATATAGAACCAAATTCTCCCCTGTAACCATTCGTGGCGCTGAACACTATGGGTGACAGTCCAGTTTTTCACCCAGTGCAGTTCTGCCAAGACTCTGTTAGTTAACCTATCCCTACACGCTAACCTTAACCAAATGTAAGGTTCCTAAATCTTGTGGTTAAACTTCCTTGTCAAAGCTTGATCTCCTCAGATCTCAGAGCCTAAGCAAGGCAGGGCCTGGTCAATAAAACCTAACCCTAACCCCAACCTTATCCCTAAACTGATTGTGAGAAAAATAAATGGTCAAAAATGACCATTTACTCACATAGCCACCAATGCAAGGTGGCAGTTGTGTGGCATAACTTGGTTGATTGAAAAATGACACCTTTACACCTTTTGTTTTCCTGGCCGTAAGCTTTAATCACACATATCATTTCAGAGGTTTTTGTGAAAGCATTTCCTTGGTTATAATAACTGTGTGCCTAGGCTTGCAGCACCAAAATACACTCCACTGTGTGAGGGAGTCATGTCTGAGAAATGAAGATGAGCCTCCCTCTCCCCATCTCCACTGACAGAGAATATGTCCTTAAATGTGTTTTCAACAGTAGGGTTTTTGTAGTACATGTATCCTATAAGTTTGAGTGAGGTGTCTCCAGTTAATTTCTGGTACCATAAAATTGTATCGTAGTTGTTGATTTGGTGAGACAAGGTCAGATTTAGTTTAGATCCAGGTTCAAAAAATACATCTGGAGGAGTCTGAAGGACCGTGTGTTCATTTAGACTCACAGCTGCAAAAGAGAGGAATAAAAATATGTTTCATTATTTAAGATTAAATAAAACTGATGTAATTTTGAAAAGTTTTCATACCTGTAATCATGAATGTGGTGATAAAGGGAATAATAAGTTTAGTGGGCTTCATGTTGAAAATGCCTCGTCTCATCACAGAGATCTGAAGTTTACTTGAGGATAGACAGGAAGGGGAGGGCTGTCAAACCCCCACATTTACAGATATGTTTTTATTGATACACATTACAATACAATTTCATTTTAGAACTCCTTAAAACTAGATAGGAAATCCTTTCTGTTCAAATTTAATACAGACAATAAATATGTGAGAATATTTTTGATAATCCCTAAACCAGAATAAACCCACAGCCGCAGATGTGTCATCCTCTCTCTGTCTCTCTCTGAGAAATTACATAGATCAAATGGGGTTTATGTTTCTCCAAGTTATATCAAACACATTGACATATAGCTAATGTTAATTCAAAACAATACACAGTTGATTCTTGAAATTTTATTATAAATATATTTTGTCTACCTATCAGACACTTAATCTTGTACTCTCTCCTCTGAAGCAGCCTCAGTGTTTTGGTGCAGTGATGTGGCTGAATGTGTCGCTGTGAGAGGCAGCACAGTAGTACGTCCCTGTGTCGTCTGTGGCCAAGTCACTGACCACTATAGAAAAATTATTATTGGCTGAGTTACCTGCATCAATTAGACACTCGGTATTACCTCTTTTTCCAATGTATTCTTGACAAACATACTCTATCTGTGCATAGCCCCTCTGTCTGTACCAGTACATTGTAGTACTACTCATTGAATATCTCTCCAAACTGCAGTCAATCCTTATGGAGGAGCCAGGGTCAGTAAATATATGTCTCACTGGCTGGATAACTGTGATGGAGAGACCTGGGGTACAGAAAATGATTAGATTCAAGTTCAGTTAAAAAATAATGAACAAAATACATCAGAAAGACTGACCTAGTTGGAGCAGGAGACACAGGGACAGACCGAGGAGCAGCATGTTGTAGATTCAGAGCTATAGTGATGAATACAGCTTATAATAAAGGTGTGGTCACATGATCAGTGGGTTGGACAAATACAGTAGATGAACTTAAGTTATCGTCAGCTGCTCATTTTGCATTACATTTTAACTATACATCCTACAGTCTTTGGGTCTAATGCTAACTTTCTTCTTTGTCTCCACATTTTGTAATTTAACCCAGAAAAAGTTCAGATCTTATTTCTAAATTCATTATTTGCATGTTTTAAAAAAGGTTTTATTTGGGTTCTCTTCTCTCATTGTACAAAAGAATATCTCAGAAAACAAAACTACAGAACATGTCGATAACAAATGTTGTACTTACTTTTCTCTGAATTAACTTAGTGATTCTACAGTGTTAACTTGGGATGGCCGATATGGATTTTTTGGGTCGATACGATATCTAATGGTTGTATTGCTGTTGTCACCGATATTTGCCGATACCAATGTTAAGCTTTTAAAATCTGTGGTACAAACCAAATTCATTTTAAGTTATAGTGAAGTACACAAATTAACTTATCATATATTTTCACTCATTTACTCAGCTCAAAAAGACAGAGCTGATGCACTGAGACAAACGGGGATGAGACATGGGCACACAGAGGCTGGTGTCAAATATCTGCAAAATATTCAGTGCCGAACTGATACTGATATCTGGGCAAATCTTCCAGTAACCAGTGTACCAATCATAGTGGTAACTCAACTGACTCCTTTTGTTCTGAAGCTTTAAAGGTCCTACATTACACATACAGAGCTTAAACCAGGTTAGAACTTTGTTGCCTCATCAAAAACATGCCTGAAGCTGTGTTTTGTTTCATTCACACATATTTGAGTAACCCTTTATTATTAGAGTGTCTACATCTCCAAAGCTCAAAATCTAATGCTCTGTTCCACCTTTTGATGCCATGTAGTGGTAGTTTTCAAGTTAACAGCTACCTTTTACCTTTGGTTCAGTAAATGGGCAATTCTAGGTCTGAAATCATCCAAATGATTCTAGTGAAGGTGTATGAAGTTCACAAACGCAGTAGAGCACTTCCCGTATTACCACATGACATCACAAGGTAGAACAGTGTTTTCAGTTTGAGAGAAGAATTATAAATATGCAGGGTTTGTGGTAACATAAATTTAACATTAGTGTAATATGGGCCCTTTAATCACACTTATCATTTCAGTGGTTTTTGTGAAAGCATTTCCTTGGTTACTATAACTGTGTAGCTTGCGGCACCAAAATACACTCCACTGTGTGAGGGAGTCACGTTTGAGAAATGAAGATGAGCCTCCCTCTCCCCATCTCCACTGATAGAGAATATGTCCTTAAATGTGTTTTCAACAGTAGGGTTTTTGTAGTACATGTATCCTATAAGTTTGAGTGAGGTGTCTCCAGTTAATTTCTGGTACCATAAAATTGTATCGTAGTTGCTGATTTTGTGAGACAAGGTCAGTTTTAGTTTAGATCCAGGTTCAAAAAATACATCAGGAGGAGTTTGAAGGACCGTGTGTTCGTTTAGACTCACAGCTGCAAAAGAGAGGAATAAAAATATGTTTCATTGTTCAAGAGATTAAATAGAATTTATTGATGCAATTTTAAAAAGTTTTCATACCTGTAATCATGAATGTGGTGATAAAAGGAGTAATAAGTTGAGTGGACTTCATGTTGAAAATGCCTCGTCTCATCACAGAGATCTGAAGTTTGCTTGAGGATAGACAGGAAGGGGAGGGCTGTCAAACCCCCACATCTACAGATATGGGGATTGTATTTTTACTGGTACAGATGACAATAGAATTTCCTTTTAGAAGTCCAGTATAAACAATATCATGCATAATTCTTGTGGATTTTTTGTACCAAGGACACCTCTTACTTGCTGCTATGGCCTTTGTGTTGTTGCTGTTGTTGTGACCATCTTGCCTCACAACAGACCTTCTCTGTTATCAACATGACACCAACCCTGGACTGTTTAAACTGTTTACATTAGATGACGTTAACAATGTGTAGAGTGTTCATGTGTTCATGTCAAATCAAAGGTTCATCTGAACTTTAATACAGACAATAAATATGTGAGAACACTTGATAATCCCTAAACCAGAAAAAACCCACAACAGCAGGTGTGGGTTTATTCTCTCTCTTTCCATCTCTCTTGCTATCTGTCTTGCTCCCTCTCTCCCTCTCTCTTTCTCTCTCTCCCTCTCTCTCTCTCTCTCTCTCTCTCTCTCTCACTCTCTCCTCTCTTTTCCATTGAAAACCACTATATCTATAGTTTTTGTTCACTTTTTGAGCGTCTTTGTGTTGATGTGCTTCACTGGCTGCACAGAAATAAACTCCATTCTGCTCCGGTCCTTCTAACTGGACTGACAGTGACCCATTTTTGGCTGTAGTTCCCCCCAAATTACCACTAATGTTAAATAAAGTTTCATATTGTGTTTCCATTGTTACTTTGTCAAAATATAAATATCCAATTAACTTCATGGCTGTGTCTCCAAATGGTTGCTGGTACCAGAGCATTAGCCTGTAGTCCGTTTTCTCATGAGTGCAATATATCTGTACTTTTTCAGTGGGTTTCTTGATTAAATTTGAATGAGATTGATGGACTTTAAGACCAAAACAGCAACCTGAAAATACAGGGAAACAGTATTTTAAAAATACAGCTGATTAGTTGTTTTAAATTGTTTCCATCTCACAAAAAACATAAGAGCTGAGAATCACCCATTACAAAATATGTATTACCTGTCATAAGGAAGAGTAGACAAAAGCAGATCATTGTAAATTGTGCTGAAGTTCAAGTCAGGTCTCCAACGGCTAATTTTGCCTCCTCTATTTGAACAGGAAGTCATGATGATTTGCAGGTTGTAGGTGGAGCTTTGACATATACAGTCATATATGTGTGCATACATTTTGGCCTATAGATTCTGTAGTTGCTGTTACTGTGTGCCTGATGGATGACTGAGCCGCACAATAGTAAATCGCAGTATGCTCTGGTCCAGCCTTTTTGATTAACAAGAAGGATTCCTGTAAACCATTGTCACTTAAATCTCTGGATAGGTCAATCTGTCTTTTCTCAAAGTATGCATCTACAGAGATATAATTATAGTGCAGATATCCAACGTAAAGTAATTCGGCTATTCTTGGATTTTGGTACCAGAGCGTCACCTTGTGGTCACTTTTATTATAAGAACAAGACGTGCGTATCAGATTTGGCTGTGTTTTTCATGCTTCAGGTGCAAATGGTTGTGAGCCCAGTTTAATCACATTTTTGTACTGGGGCAGACCTCTTTTTCTCACTGTGCTACTTGCTGCACAATAATACTTGGCACTTTCATTGTTTTGTGGAATAGTTAAAGTACACTTTTGGTCCTTTAATGCGCTGCCTTTAAACTCCACATTTATTCCTTTCTCTGGATATGCATCTTTCATGCTCATGTATCCAAGAAGCTGTAGTTGAGTGGAGTCTTTGGTCTGCTTGTACCAGAATATAGCAGTGTAGTCCAGAATGCTGTGAAAACACGTTATTTCACTTGATTCTCCCATTTCAATGACTATATCTGATGGAGACTGGTTGACATTAGTAGTGGAGCCTTAAAACAAACAAAAAATCATAATTAATAATTTGCACTTTAAGTAATTCACACCAACAAAAATATACTAGTACATAATTATATACCAAAAATATTAAAATTATACCTGAAGCCAATATAATCGTAAAGGCTATTAAAATGATATGAAGTCCCATGATTAGTTATCTGAGTTGTTTGTGTTGTAACACTGTTCAGTGCAATATGGGTTTTGAAAAAGTGGGAGGAACCTGAAACACTACTTTTCCTATTGGCTCTTGTTCAGTGAGCAGCATGTTTATAAATATGTTGTTTTATTTAACTGCGCACCATGTAACTTGCCTGGCTCATGGATATGTCATTGCTTTGCTTGTAATGTTCCATAGTATAGCATTAAACTTTTCATGGAAAGCCTGCTATCAGTAATGGTAAATGGTCACATTTTATATCGTGCTTTATCATCATCAAGACACTCAAAGCACTTTACAACCTCTCACCAGCCTTCGGATCAGTGGACAAACTCTTACCAACTGAGCCACTGCCACCCAGTAATGAATATGTTTTATGAAATTTGTACCAAAGAAAATTGAAAACATGCAGTAAGTTTCATGTCATACTGTGTTTTAAGGTTACAAATTACATACATATATTTGTTTCCAAATTGTCACCTTTTTATTCTCTAGTTGAAAATCACTTTGTAGAGGTTCTGCCAGTGCTGTCTTTTATTGTAGCACAACAGCGCCCCCTAATGGTCTTAATGCATATGATTTATGTCAACATATGAAATAGTCTATAGCAGGTGTGTGATCATTGTTATTTGTCAGTATTTCTGTGGTTGCTGTAGTGAACACCAGGTTTTTGTTAAAGTTGTGGAGTTTTTCTTCTCACTGTGGCTACTGGCAGTGCAGAAATACACAGCGCTGTCTGAAGCTGTTTTCACACTCAAAACATGCAGAGACGATCGGCTGGACCCACTCCCACTGACATTATACAAGGTTTTAAATGTGTTTTCTACAACTAAACTGGTAAATCTGGCATAAGCGATGAGGGTCAGATCTGTCTGTCCAATAGTCCGTCTGTACCACTGGATCATGTCAAAGTCTGAGTTTGAATGGCTGCAGTCTATCACTATGTCCTTCACCGGGGCTGTGATGATGTCTTTGGGAGTTTGGGTGACAGCATATTTAGCTTGATCTGTGGAAAAAGGAAAAATAATTGAATTCATATAATGTATTTGACTCCATTTGACATTACATTTAAAGATGCACTAAGTAATTTTTCTTGCGCAGGGTCTTGTGCAGGTGACAGCAACAGAACAAGTTAAAAGCATTTATTCAGGGATAAAAAGATAGATAGATAGATAGATAGATAGATAGATAGATAGATAGATTAATACCATACTGTAGAAAATCCCTGGTAAAACAATAACATATGGAGACAATCAGACAGCAGAACACCATAAAATTTACATAACAATTTATAAAAAAAAAAAAAAAAAAGATCTTACCTGAAAAGCACAGAGGCAATGTAGCTAAAGAGAACAGAAGTCTGAACATGATGCTTACCCAGGGCGAAGTGTGAAGCCTTCTGAGGATGACAGAAAGATATAGGAGGAGTGTCATTTTCTCTGAGTGTGTCAGAATAAGAGTCTGTGGAGCAAATATAAGAAATCATATGCCAAAAAAGTAGGGAAAAAGAATTACTTAAAGTGCATATGACCTGTGAAAAATGTTCATCAGTTTTACCTCAAATAGCAGTTCTTGAAAATAGCTGAAAAAATCTGTATCTTTGTCATCAAAACATTTAAACATTTAACAAAAGCAGTTTTTTATTTGACAAATAAAAAATTTTAAGGAGCAAGCTATGAACATTTGAGATGCTACCGGCTTTTTAGACCATATGTGGCGTCAAATGTGGCAGAAGACCTTCCAGAGGAAATGCTTTGAGACCTTCCAGAGGAACCAATTTCAGGTAACGATCCATTTCACCTCCAACTGAAACACCAGAGTGGAGTTGTGTTCACCTGGCTGATGTTTCAGGACACAGAGGAGGGACATTTGTGCCTCTTCATCTCTTCAAACTCCAGACACTTTTCTCATGGATGAAAAGTCCTTGATATAAATGATGTCCAACCATCACTGGTTTGTTTTTTGTAAAATCATTAAAAAATATACTAACTTCCCTTTAGTGAACTGAATAGTCTAATACCTATTTCATTCTGTTGGACATATTCTGATATTTGTTAGAGAAATTTCACTGCTGTGCTTTACTGTGGGTACTCAGTGCCAGGGCCAGACTGTATTAGACTGGATTAGACAGACTGTATTAGACTGTATTAGACTGGATTAGACAGACTGTATTAGACTGTATTAGACAACATTATTAGTGTCTCCAGGTGCTGAGTCCTGTACTTATGTAAATTAACTTCTCCTGCGTAAGAACTCCAGCCTCATGTCTCTTGTCTTTAACTCTTGGCCTGAAATTTATTCCACAACAGCTTTGATGTATTTTTACCACTAAAATGTCTAATAAAACTTTTCAACAGGTTTGATAGGGCACATCTGAATGAAAGGCACAGTAACTCATTGCACAGAAGTACAGTCCACTG
Organism: Odontamblyopus rebecca; assembly: GCA_030686955.1. Classification (NCBI taxonomy): domain Eukaryota; kingdom Metazoa; phylum Chordata; class Actinopteri; order Gobiiformes; family Gobiidae; genus Odontamblyopus; species Odontamblyopus rebecca. The sequence goes on along the minus strand of CM060670.1, from coordinate 15,109,082 downwards.
TCCTCCTGCCTGTCCTCCTTCTGAGGCGCTGCACCTCTCTGGACGTGGTCTTCTGGAGTCCAGCTCGCTCCTGACTAGAACTGTGTAGACGATGAGGCCCAAAAACTGTCCCTGGACCAGTCTGTACTAGTCTGGACCAGTCTATACCAGGTCATTTCAAGGTAACTGGCCAGCAAACACACAGGCACACACGCATGCACACACGCACACACACACACACACACATGCACACACACACACACACACACACACACACACACACACGCACACACACACACACACACACACACATGCACACACACGCACACACACACACACGCACACACACACACACACACACACACACACACACACGCTTGTAAAATGTAAATTGACTTGGTGACATCATCTGCTTTTCTCTATGGAAAGATAAGTTTAATGCCATACTCTGAAACGTTCCTCCATTCAAATCAATACCATCACCATGGAAACAAACAGGTGACAGACCATTCAGCCGAAAAGATACACAGTGCACCTGTACTGCTGTCCATGGTGCTGAAGAACAGATTACACTCTCTAAATCCCCCTAGTAAATGAGATGGCAAGACATCTGAAGGGGCTTATCCTCCAAACAAACAAATTAAAATTCAGATTATTTACACATATTACAATTCCAGTGGCCATATATGGATCGTTCTGCAAATGAATTGATATATTAGTAGTAATATTTATATAATAGTACAGTAGTAAATTATAGTACTTTATTCAATACATGCACATTAGTACTTTATTTTTAATGTCAATATTCAGTTAAAATTCAACAAGGAGTTCGATTGCATCACAGTACTCTTTCTTTACTCATGTGGTTTTATTTCCCACCAACAACCACAGTATTTGCCAAATCCAGCAGGTGCCTTCTGTATTAGTTTGTATTGAGTTTTTGTTCATGTTTTTAATCAGTTTGTCTCACTGTGTTCACTGACAGCACAAAAGTACACTCCACTGTCTCCAGGCTGCAGCTTCTCCACTGTCAATGTCCCACTTTCAACATTTGGCTTGGTAGCCTTAAATCTGCCATTGCTAAAATCTGGCTCAAAATCTGGCTCAGATGTGATTCTTGTAAACACGATTTGTCTCGTGTATTCTCCAGGTCTCTTTCTGTACCAGTACATGTTTGTCTCACTGTGTTCATTGACAGCACAAACGTACACTCCACTGTGTCCAGGCTGCAGCTTTTTCACTGTCAATGTCCCATTTTCAACATTTGGCTTGGTAGCCTTAAATCTACTATTGCTAAAATCTGGCTCAAAATCAAAATTAGAGCCTCCATTTGTAAACACGATTTGTCTCATGTTTTCTCCAGGTCTCTGTCTGTACCAGTACATTTGATAATAAGAAGCTCCTTTCGTGTGGCTGCAGTGGAGTGTGGCATTCCCTTCTTCACATTCCCACAAAATTTTCTTCTGAATCACACTGGAAAAACACACACCTAAACAGAGAAATACAAGTTATGTTTATGCTGTGAATTTGATCTTTAGAATATGAAATATAGCTACGAATGTGGGGCTGTTACCATAGCAATAATCAACTCAAAACTAAATATTCTGTCATTTGAAAAGTCAAACATCCTCAAATTGGTGGCTGTACCAGGAAACTTAAACCCATGAATATATTAACCAAAGAGGAAAGTAGATTCTTCGTTTGCATTGTTTTAAAATTTAGTCAAAAACATAACATTTACAGAACATACATCTATGAAACAATGAGATAATATTTTGAGTGTCATAAACTAATGCAGCTATTTTAAAAAGTCTTACCATTAAATAAGATTAGTAAAAATAATCTTAGAAGCCCATTACTAAAACAGCCCATGTTGTCTGAGCTGGACACAGACTCTTGTGTTAATGAAGAAAACCATATGTTAGAGTAGTTGCGTTGTCGGTGGGCGTGTCTTCACTCAGACAGTTGTGGTCTGATAGTCCCCCTACTGTACACCCACAGTCTTGATATGTTTTTGTTGAGGTTTTGCATGAGTTTGATTCACTGTGTTGACTTACAACACAGAAATACATGGCTTTATCTGCAGCAGTTACATCTTTCACTGTAAATGTCCCGCTCTCAGCACTGGCCCGGTGAGCAGAGTATTTCTCCTTGCTGAAATCTCCAAAGTCGTGTTCATCTTTTCCGTACATTGTATAAACTACAAGTCTCATAGTTTCTCCGGGCAGCTGTCGAAACCAGTACATTCGAGAATAGCTAGCTCCTTTTTTGTGGTTGCAGCTCATCGTGGCTTCTTTTCCTTCTTCTGGCCAAATTAATCCATCCTGTGTCACATCAGAACTCTCAACTTGACCTAGAAGTAAAATAAAAACAGTAATTAAAAATCTACACTAATAAATGCATAATGTAAAGTTTCATGGCCCTTACCTTTTACCTGTAATCTATACAAAATGAGCAGAAAGGTGATTGTGGGTCTGAACATGTTAGAGGCCTGAGTGACTGAAATGATTTGGAGGAAGCACAGATATGTAGTTATATTGTGTCACCTTATATGACCTTCCCAGACTGAGGGTAGATCGCCCCCTATGTGCAAGAAGTGACACTACATAAATTGCCAAGTGTTGTAGGTGTCAGTGACTCTCTGATCTTCTGTATAAGTTTATCATTGAGTTTTTGTTCATGTCTTAAATCCGTTTGTCTCACTGTGTTCACTGACAGCACAAAAGTACACTCCACTGTCTCCAGGCTGTAGCTTTTCCACTGTCAATGTCCCACTTTCAACATTTGGCTTGGTAGCCTTAAATCTACTATTGCTAAAATCTGGCTCAAAATCAGAATTAGAGCCTCCAGTTGTAAACACGATTTGTCTCATGTTTTCTCCAGGTCTCTGTCTGTACCAGTACATTTGATAATAAGAAGCTCCTTTAGTGTGGCTGCAGTGGAGTGTGGCATTCCCTTCTTCAGATTCCCACAAAATTTCCTTCTGAATCACATTGGAAAAACACACACCTAAACAGAGAAATACAAGTTATGTTTATGCTGTGAATTTGATCTTTTGATTATAAAATATAGCTACGAATGTGGGGCTGTTACTATAGCGAATAACAACTAAATATTCTGTAATTTGAAAGGTCAAACATCCTCAAAATGGTGCCGGTACCAGGAACCTTAAACCCATGAATATATTAACCAAAGAGGAAATTACATTGTTCTTTTGTTCTATTTTAAAATGGAGTCAAAAACATAACATTTACAGTACATACATCTATGAAACAATGAGATCATATTTTGAGTTTCACAAAATAATGCTGATATAAAATCTTAAAAATTAAATAAGATTAGTAAAAATAATCTTAGAAGCCCATTATGAAAACAGCCCATGTTGTCTGAGCTGGAGACAGACTCTTGTGTTAATGAAGAAAACCATATGTTAGAGTAGTTGAGTTGTCGGTGGGCGTGTCTTCACTCAGACAGTTGTGGTCTGATAGTCCCCCTACTGTACACCCACAGTCTTGATATGTTTTTGTTGAGGTTTTGCATGAGTTTGATTCACTGTGTTGCCTTACAGCACAGAAATACATGGCTTTATCTGCAGCAGTTACATCTTTCACTGTAAATGTCCCGCTCTCAGCACTGGCCCGGTGAGCAGAGTATTTCTCCTTGCTGAAATCTCCAAAGTCGTGTTCATCTTTTCCGTACATTGTATAAACTACAAGTCTCATAGTTTCTCCGGGCAGCTGTCGAAACCAGTACATTCGAGAATAGCTAGCTCCTTTTTTGTGGTTGCAGCTCATCGTGGCTTCTTTTCCTTCTTCTGGCCAAATTAATCCATCCTGTGTCACATCAGAACTCTCAACTTGACCTAGAAGTAAAATAAAAACAGTAATTAAAAATCTACACTAATAAATGCATAATGTAAAGTTTCATGGCCCTTACCTTTTACCTGTAATCTATACAAAATGAGCAGAAAGGTGATTGTGGGTCTGAACATGTTAGAGGCCTGAGTGACTGAAATGATTTGGAGGAAGCACAGATATGTAGTTATATTGTGTCACCTTATATGACCTTCCCAGACTGAGGGTAGATCGCCCCCTATGTGCAGAAAGTGAGAATGCATAAATTGCCAAGTGCAGCAGGTGTCAGAGACTCTCTGATGTTCTATATTAGTTTTATCTTGAGTTTTTGTTCATGTTTTTAATGAGTTTGTCTCACTGTATTCACTGACAGCACAAAAGTACACTCCACTGTCTCCAGGCTGCAGCTTTTCCACTGTCAATGTCCCACTTTCAACATTTGGCTTGGTAGCCTTAAATCTACCATTTCTAAAATCTGGCTCAAACTCTGAATTAGAGCCTCCAGTTGTAAACACGATTTGTCTCATGTTTTCTCCAGGTCTCTGTCTGTACCAGGACATTTGATAATAAGAAGCTCCTTTAGTGTGGCTGCAGTGGAGTGTGGCATTCCCTTCTTCCGATTCCCACAAAATTTCCTTCTGAATCACATTGGAAAAACACACACCTAAAAAGAGAAATACAAGTTATGTTTATGCTGTGAATTTGATCTTTTGATTATGAAATATAACTACGAATGTGGGGCTGTTACTATAGCAAATAACAACTAAATATTCTGTCATTTGAAAGGTCAAACATCCTCAAAATGGTGCCGGTACCAAGAACCTTAAACCCATGAATATCTTAACCAAAGAGGAAAGTACATTGTTCTTTTGTTCTATTTTAAAATGGAGTCAAAAACTTAACATTTCCAGAACATACATCTATGAAACAATGAGATAATATTTTGAGTGTCATAAACTAATGCAGCTATTTTAAAAAGTCTTACCATTAAATAAAATTAGTAAAAATAATCTTAGAAGCCCATTACTAAAACAGCCCATGTTGTCTGAGCTGGAGACAGACTCTTGTGTTAATGAAGAAAACCATATGTTAGAGTAGTTGCGTTGTCGGTGGGCGTGTCTTCACTCAGACAGTTGTGGTCTGATAGTCCCCCTACTGTACACCCACAGTCTTGATACGTTTTTGTTGAGGTTTTGCATGAGTTTGATTCACTGTGTTGCCTTACAGCACAGAAATACATGGCTTTATCTGCAGCAGTTACATCTTTCACTGTAAATGTCCCGCTCTCAGCACTGGCCCGGTGAGCAGAGTATTTCTCCTTGCTGAAATCTCCAAAGTCGTGTTTATCTTTGCCGTACATTGTATAAACTACAAGTCTCATAGTTTCTCCGGGCAGCTGTCGAAACCAGTACATTTCAGAATAGCTAGCTCCTTTTTTGTGGGTGCAGCTCATCGTGGCTTCTTTTCCTTCTTCTCCCCAAATCAATCCATCCTGGGTCACATCAGAACCCTCAACTTGACCTAGAATTGAAATAAAAACAGTCATTAAAAATCTACACTAATAATGTAAAGTTTCATGGCCCTTACCTTTTACCTGTAATCTATACAAAATGAGCAGAAAGGTGATTGTGGGTCTGAACATGTTAGAGGCCTGAGTGACTGAAATGATTTGGAGGAAGCACAGATATGTAGTTATATTGTGTCACCTTATATGACCTTCCCAGACTGAGGGTAGATCGCCCCCTATGTGCAGAAAGTGAGAATGCATAAATTGCCAAGTGCAGCAGGTGTCAGAGACTCTCTGATGTTCTATATTAGTTTTATCTTGAGTTTTTGTTCATGTTTTTAATGAGTTTGTCTCACTGTATTCACTGACAGCACAAAAGTACACTCCACTGTCTCCAGGCTGTAGCTTTTCCACTGTCAATGTCCCACTTTCAACATTTGGCTTGGTAACCTTAAATCTACTATTGCTAAAATCTCGCTCAAAATCTGGCTCAGATGTGATTCTTGTAAACACGATTTGTCTCATGTTTTCTCCAGGTCTCTGTCTGTACCAGTACATTTGATAATAAGAAGCTCCTTTAGTGTGGCTGCAGTGGAGTGTGGCATTCCCTTCTTCAGATTCCCACAAAATTTCCTTCTGAATCACATTGGAAAAACACACACCTAAACAGAGAAATACAAGTTATGTTTATGCTGTGAATTTGATCTTTTGATTATGAAATATAGCTACGAATGTGGGGCTGTTACTATAGCAAATAACAACTAAATATTCTGTCATTTGAAAGGTCAAACATCCTCAAAATGGTGCCGGTACCAGGAACTTTAAACCCATGAATATCTTAACCAAAGTGGAAAGTACATTGTTTTTTTGTTTCTCTTTTAAAATGGAGTCAAAAACATAACATTTACAGTACATACATCTATGAAACAATGAGATCATATTTTGAGTTTCACAAAATAATGCTGATATAAAATCTTAAAAATTAAATAAGATTAGTAAAAATAATCTTAGAAGCCCATTATGAAAACAGCCCATGTTGTCTGAGCTGGAGACAGACTCTTGTGTTAATGAAGAAAACCATATGTTAGAGTAGTTGCGTTGTCGGTGGGCGTGTCTTCACTCAGACAGTTGTGGTCTGATAGTCCCCCTACTGTACACCCACAGTCTTGATATGTTTTTGTTGAGGTTTTGCATGAGTTTGATTCACTGTGTTGACTTACAGCACAGAAATACATGGCTTTATCTGCAGCAGTTACATCTTTCACTGTAAATGTCCCGCTCTCAGCACTGGCCCGGTGAGCAGAGTATTTCTCCTTGTTGAAATCTCCAAAGTCGTGTTTATCTTTGCCGTACATTGTATAAACTACAAGTCTCATAGTTTCTCCGGGCAGCTGTCGAAACCAGTACATTTGAGAATATTCAATTCCTTTTTTGTGGGTGCAGCTCATCGTGGCTTCTTTTCCTTCTTCTGCCCAAATCAACCCATCCTGGGTCACATCAGAACCCTCAGCTTGACCTAGAAGTAAAATAAAAACAGTCATGAAAAATCTACACTAATAAATGCATAATGTAAAGTTTCATGGCCCTTACCTTTTACCTGTAATCTATACAAAATGAGCAAAAAGGTGATTGTGGGTCTGAACATGTTAGAGGCCTGAGTGACTGAAATGATTTGGAGGAAGCACAGATATGTAGTTATATTGTGTCACCTTATATGACCTTCCCAGACTGAGGGTAGATCGCCCCCTATGTGCAGAAAGTGAGAATGCATAAATTGCCAAGTGCAGCAGGTGTCAGAGACTCTGATGTTCGATATTAGTTTTATCTTGAGTTTTTGTACATGTTTGAAATCAGTTTGTCTCACTGTGTTCACTGACAGCACAAAAGTACACTCCACTGTCTCCAGGCTGCAGCTTTTCTACTGTCAATGTCCCACTTTCAACATTTGGCTTGGTAGCCTTAAATCTACCATTTCTAAAATCTGGCTCAAAATCAGGTTTACTTGTGGTCCTTGTAAACACGATTTGTCTCATGTTTTCTCCAGGTCTCTGTCTGTACCAATACATTTGAAAATACAATGGTCCTTTAGTGTGGCTGCAGTGGAGTGTGGCATTCCCTTCTTCAGATTCCCACAAAATTTCCTTCTGAATCACATTGGAAAAACACACACCTAAACAGAGAAATACAAGTTATGTTTATGCTGTGAATTTGATCTTTAGAATATGAAATATAGCTACAAATATGGGGCTGTTACCATAGCAAATAACAAATTCAAATTAAATATTCTGTCATTTGAAAAGTCAAACATCCTCAAATTGGTGGCTATACCAAGAAACTTAAACCCATAAATATATTAACCAAAGAGGAAAGTAGATTCTTCGTTTGCATTGTTTTAAAATTTAGTCAAAAACATAACATTTACAGAACATACATCTATGAAACAATGCGATAATATTTTGAGTGTCATTAACTAATGCAGCTATTTTAAAAAGTCTTACCATTAAATAAGATTAGTAAAAATAATCTTAGAAGCCCATTACTAAAACAGCCCATGTTGTCTGAGCTGGAGACAGACTCTTGTGTTAATGAAGAAAACCATGTGTTAGAGTAGTTGCGTTGTCGGTGGGCGTGTCTTCACTCAGACAGTTGTGGTCTGATAGTCCCCCTACTGTACACCCACAGTCTTGATATGTTTTTGTTGAGGTTTTGCATGAGTTTGATTCACTGTGTTGACTTACAGCACAGAAATACATGGCTTTATCTGCAGCAGTTACATCTTTCAGTGTAAATGTCCCGCTCTCAGCACTGGCCCGGTGAGCAGAGTATTTCTCCTTGCTGAAATCCCCAAAGTCGTGTTTATCTTTGCCGTACATTGTATAAACTACGAGTCTCATAGTTTCTCCGGGCAGCTGTCGATACCAGTACATTTCAGAATAGCCAGCTCCTTTTTTGTGGGTGCAGCTCATCGTGGCTTCTTTTCCTTCTTCTGCCCAAATCAACCCATTCTGGGTCACATCAGAACCCTCAACTTGACCTAGAAGTAAAATAAAAACAGTCATTAAAATCTACACTAATAAATGCATAATGTAAAGTTTCATGGCCCTTACCTTTTACCTGTAATCTATACAAAATGAACAGAAAGGTGATTGTGGGTCTGAACATGTTAGAGGCCTGAGTGACTGAAATGATTTGGAGGAAACACAGATATGTAGTTATATTGTGTCACCTTATATGACCTTCCCAGACTGAGGGTAGATCGCCCCCTATGTGTAGAAAGTGAGAATGCATAAATTGCCAAGTGCAGCAGGTGTCAGAGACTCTCTGATGTTCTATATTAGTTTTCTCTTGAGTTTTTGTTCATGTTTTTAATCAGTTTGTCTCACTGTGTTCACTGACAGCACAAAAGTACACTCCACTGTCTCCAGGCTGCAGCTTTTCCACTGTCAATGTCCCACTTTCAGCATTCGGTCTGGTAACTTCAAATCTACCATTTCTAAAATCTGGCTCAAATTCAGGTTTATTTGTGGTGCTTGTAAACACGATTTGTCTCATGTTTTCTCCAGGTCTCTGTCTGTACCAGTACATTTGATAATAAGAAGCTCCTTTAGTGTGGCTGCAGTGGAGTGTGGCATTCCCTTCTTCAGATTCCCACAAAATTTCCTTCTGAATCACATTGGAAAAACACACCTAAACAGAGAAATACAAGTTATGTTTATGCTGTGAATTTGATCTTTTGAATATGAAATATAGCTACAAATGTGGGGCTGTTACCACAGCAATAATCAACTCAAAACTAAATATTCTGTCATTTGAAAGGTCAAACATCCTCAAATTGGTGGCCGTACCAGGAAACTTAAACCCATGAATATATTAACCAAAGAGGAACATAGATTCTTTGCTTTCATTGTTTTAAAATGGAGTCAAAAACATAACATTTACAGTACATACATCTATGAAACAATGAGATCATATTTTGAGTGTCATAAACTAATGCAGCTATTTTAAAAAGTCTTACCATTAAATAAAATTAGTAAAAATAATCTTAGAAGCCCATTACTAAAACAGCCCATGTTGTCTGAGCTGGAGACAGACTCTTGTGTTAATGAAGAAAACCATATGTTAGAGTAGTTGCGTTGTCGGTGGGCGTGTCTTCACTCAGACAGTTGTGGTCTGATAGTCCCCCTACTGTACACCCACAGTCTTGATATGTTTTTGTTGAGGTTTTGCATGAGTTTGATTCACTGTGTTGACTTACAGCACAGAAATACATGGCTTTATCTGCAGCAGTTACATCTTTCAGTGTAAATGTCCCGCTCTCAGCACTGGCCCGGTGAGCAGAGTATTTCTCCTTGCTGAAATCCCCAAAGTCGTGTTTATCTTTGCCGTACATTGTATAAACTACAAGTCTCATAGTTTCTCCGGGCAGCTGTCGAAACCAGTACATGTGAGGATAGCCAGCTCCTTTTTTGTGGGTGCAGCTCATCGTGACTTCTTTTCCTTCTTCTGCCCAAATCAATCCATCCTGGGTCACATCTGAACCCTCAACTTGACCTAGAAGTAAAATAAAAACAGTCATTAAAATCTACACTAATAAATGCATAATGTAAAGTTTCATGGCCCTTACCTTTTACCTGTAATCTATACAAAATGAGCAGAAAGGTGATTGTGGGTCTGAACATGTTAGAGGCCTGAGTGACTGAAATGATTTGGAGGAAGAACAGATATGTAGTTATATTGTGTCACCTTATATGACCTTCCCAGACTGAGGGTAGATCGCCCCCTATGTGCAGAAAGTGAGAATGCATAAATTGCCAAGTGCAGCAGGTGTCAGAGACTCTCTGATGTTCGATATTAGTTTTATCTTGAGTTTTTGTTCATGTTTGAAATCCGTTTGTCTCACTGTGTTCACTGACAGCACAAAAGTACACTCCACTGTCTCCAGGCTGTAGCTTTTCCACTGTCAATGTCCCATTTTCAACATTTGGCTTGGTAGCCTTAAATCTACTATTGGTAAAATCTCGCTCAAAATCTGGCTCAGATGTGATTCTTGTAAACACGATTTGTCTCATGTTTTCTCCAGGTCTCTGTCTGTACCAGTACATTCGATAATAAGAAGCTCCTTTAGTGTGGCTGCAGTGGAGTGTGGCATTCCCTTCTTCAGATTCCCATAAAATTTCCTTCTGAATCACACTGGAAAAACACACACCTAAAGAGAGATATTCAATGTTTATGCTGTGAATTTGATCTTTTGATTATGAAATATAGCTATGAATGCGGGGCTGTTACCATAGCGAAAAACAACTAAATATTCTGTCTTTTGAAAGGTCAAACATCCTCTAAATGGTGGCAGTACCAGGAAGCTTAAACTCATGAATATCTCAACCAAAGAGGAAATTACATTGTTCTTTTGTTCTCTTTTAAAATGGAGTTAAAAACATAACATTTACAGTACATACATCTATGAAACAATGAGATCATATTTTGAGTTTCACAAAATAATGCCGATATAAAATCTTACCGTTAAATAAGATTAGTAAAAATAATCTTAGAAGCCCATTATGAAAACAGCCCATGTTGTCTGAGCTGGAGACAGACTCTTGTGTTAATGAAGAAAACCATATGTTAGAGTAGTTGCGTTGTCGGTGGGCGTGTCTTCACTCAGACAGTTGTGGTCTGATAGTCCCCCTACTGTACACCCACAGTCTTGATATGTTTTTGTTGAGGTTTTGCATGAGTTTGATTCACTGTGTTCACTTACAGCACAGAAATACATGGCTTTATCTGCAGCAGTTACATCTTTCACTGTAAATGTCCCACTCTCAGCACTGGCCCGGTGAGCAGAGTATTTCTCCTTGCTGAAATCTCCAAAGTCATGGTCATTTTTGCCGTACATTGTATAAACTACAAGTCTCATAGTTTCTCCGGGCAGCTGTCGAAACCAGTACATGTGAGGATAGCCAGCTCCTTTTTTGTGGGTGCAGCTCATCGTGACTTCTTTTCCTTCTTCTGCCCAAATCAATCCATCCTGGGTCACATCTGAACCCTCAACTTGACCTAGAAGTAAAATAAAAACAGTCATGAAAAATCTACACTAATAAATGCATAATGTAAAGTTTCATGGCCCTTACCTTTTACCTGTAATCTATACAAAATGAGCAGAAAGGTGATTGTGGGTCTGAACATGTTAGAGGCCTGAGTGACTGAAATGATTTGGAGGAAGCACAGATATGTAGTTATATTGTGTCACCTTATATGACCTTCCCAGACTGAGGGTAGATCGCCCCCTATGTGCAGAAAGTGAGAATGCATAAATTGCCAAGTGCAGCAGGTGTCAGAGACTCTCTGATGTTCTATATTAGTTTTATCTTGAGTTTTTGTACAAGTTTGAAATCAGTTTGTCTCACTGTGTTCACTGACAGCACAAAAGTACACTCCACTGTCTCCAGGCTGTAGCTTTTCCACTGTCAATGTCCCACTTTCAGCATTTGGCTTGGTAGCCTTAAATCTACCATTTCTAAAATCTGGCTCAAAATCGGAATTAGAGCCTCCAGTTGTAAACACGATTTGTCTCATGTTTTCTCCAGGTCTCTGTCTGTACCAATACATTTGGAAATACAATGGTCCTTTAGTGTGGCTGCAGTGGAGTGTGGCATTCCCTTCTTCAGATTCCCACAAAATTTCCTTCTGAATCACATTGGAAAAACACACACCTAAACAGAGAAATACAAGTTATGTTTATGCTGTGAATTTGATCTTTTGATTATGAAATATAGCTACAAATATGGGGCTGTTACCATAGCAAATAACAAATTCAAATTAAATATTCTGTCATTTGAAAAGTCAAACATCCTCAAATTGGTGGCTATACCAGGAAACTTAAACCCATGAATATATTAACCAAAGAGGAAAGTAGATTCTTCGTTTGCATTGTTTTAAAATTTAGTCAAAAACATAACATTTCCAGAACATACATCTATGAAACAATGCGATAATATTTTGAGTGTCATAAACTAATGTAGCTATTTTAAAAAGTCTTACCATTAAATAAGATTAGTAAAAATAATCTTAGAAGCCCATTACTAAAACAGCCCATGTTGTCTGAGCTGGAGACAGACTCTTGTGTTAATGAAGAAAACCATATGTTAGAGTAGTTGAGTTGTCGGTGGGCGTGTCTTCACTCAGACAGTTGTGGTCTGATAGTCCCCCTACTGTACACCCACAGTCTTGATACGTTTTTGTTGAGGTTTTGCATGAGTTTGATTCACTGTGTTCACTTACAGCACAGAAATACATGGCTTTATCTGCAGCAGTTACATCTTTCACTGTAAATGTCCCGCTCTCAGCACTGGCCCGGTGAGCGGAGTATTTCTCCTTGCTAAAATCTCCAAAGTCGTGTTTATCTTTGCCGTACATTGTATAAACTACAAGTCTCATAGTTTCTCCGGGCAGTTGTCGATACCAGTACATGTGAGGATAGCTAGCTCCTTTTTTGTGGGTGCAGCTCATCGTGACTTCTTTTCCTTCTTCTGCCCAAATCAACCCATTTTGGGTCACATCAGAACCCTCAACTTGACCTAGAAGTAAAATAAAAACAGTCATGAAAAATCTACACTAATAAATGCATAATGTAAAGTTTCATGGCCCTTACCTTTTACCTGTAATCTATACAAAATGAGCAAAAAGGTGATTGTGGGTCTGAACATGTTAGAGGCCTGAGTGACTGAAATGATTTGGAGGAAGCACAGATATGTAGTTATATTGTGTCACCTTATATGACCTTCCCAGACTGAGGGTAGATCGCCCCCTATGTGCAGAAAGTGAAAATGCATAAATTGCCAAGTGCAGCAGGTGTCAGAGACTCTCTGATGTTCGATATTTGTTTTATCTTGAGTTTTTGTACATGTTTGAAATCCGTTTGTCTCACTGTGTTCACTGACAGCACAAAAGTACACTCCACTGTCTCCAGGCTGCAGCTTTTCCACTGTCAACGTCCCACTTTCAACATTTGGCTTGGTAGCCTTAAATCTACTATTGCTAAAATCTGGCTCAAAATCTGGCTCAGATGTGATTCTTGTAAACACGATTTGTCTCATGTTTTCTCCAGGTCTCTGTCTGTACCAGTACATTTGATAATAAGAAGTTCCTTTCGTGTGGCTGCAGTGGAGTGTGGCATTCCCTTCTTCAGATTCCCACAAAATTTCCTTCTGAATCACATTGGAAAAACACACACCTAAACAGAGAAATACAAGTTATGTTTATGCTGTGAATTTGATCTTTTGATTATGAAATATAGCTACGAATGTGGGGCTGTTACTATAGCAATATTCAACTCAAAACTAAATATTCTGTCATTTGAAAGGTCAAACATATTAACCAAAGAGGAAATTACATTGTTCTTTTGTTCTATTTTAAAATGGAGTCAAAAACTTAACATTTCCAGAACATACATCTATGAAACAATGAGATAATATTTTGAGTGTCATAAACTAATGCAGCTATTTTAAAAAATCTTACCATTAAATAAAATTAGTAAAAATAATCTTAGAAGCCCATTACTAAAACAGCCCATGTTGTCTGAGCTGGAGACAGACTCTTGTGTTAATGAAGAAAACCATATGTTAGAGTAGTTGCGTTGTCGGTGGGCGTGTCTTCACTCAGACAGTTGTGGTCTGATAGTCCCCCTACTGTACACCCACAGTCTTGATATGTTTTTGTTGAGGTTTTGCATGAGTTTGATTCACTGTGTTCACTTACAACACAGAAATACATGGCTTTATCTGCAGCAGTTACATCTTTCACTGTAAATGTCCCGCTCTCAGCACTGGCCCGGTGAGCAGAGTATTTCTCCTTGCTGAAATCCCCAAAGTCGTGTTTATCTTTGCCGTACATTGTATAAACTACGAGTCTCATAGTTTCTCCGGGCAGCTGTCGATACCAGTACATTTCAGAATAGCCAGCTCCTTTTTTGTGGGTGCAGCTCATCGTGGCTTCTTTTCCTTCTTCTCCCCAAATCAATCCATCCTGGGTCACATCAGAACCCTCAACTTGACCTAGAATTGAAATAAAAACAGTCATTAAAAATCTACACTAATAATGTAAAGTTTCATGGCCCTTACCTTTTACCTGTAATCTATACAAAATGAGCAGAAAGGTGATTGTGGGTCTGAACATGTTAGAGGCCTGAGTGACTGAAATGATTTGGAGGAAGCACAGATATGTAGTTATATTGTGTCACCTTACATGACCTTCCCAGACGGAGGGTAGATCGCCCCCTATGTGCAGAAAGTGAGAATGCATAAATTGCCAAGTGCAGCAGGTGTCAGAGACTCTGATGTTCGATATTAGTTTTATCTTGAGTTTTTGTACATGTTTGAAATCAGTTTGTCTCACTGTGTTCACTGACAGCACAAAAGTACACTCCACTGTCTCCAGGCTGCAGCTTTTCTACTGTCAATGTCCCACTTTCAGGATCCGGCTTTGTAACTTTAAATCTCTTGTCTTTAAAATCTGCCTCAAAATCTGGATTAGAGTATGGAGTTGTAAGTACGATTGGTCTCAAATTTTCTCCAGGTCTCTGTCTGTACCAGTACATTTGAATATATGTGGAGCCTTTTCTGTGGCTGCAGTCCATCATGGCATTATCTCCTTCTTTTGTTGATATTATTTGTGTCTGGGTCACGTCAGCATCTGCATTTGTTGTACCTGTGGAGGACAGTTGCAACTTAAAGGTGGACTGTGTAACATTTCCAGTGCAGTCACCATGCTGCTTGTCACCATGGAAATATGATTGCTTTGTATGTAATGTTCCTTAGTATAGATTAAACCTATCTATCACCAGGGAGACAAGCAGGTTACAGCACTATGAGAGTTTACTGTTCAGATCTGTGGATGGTCGTCACCCCTTTTCAAACAAGCAATTATTGTATTTTTGAGCAATAGAAACACCTGTAACAAATGCTAGATCTATGATTGTATGTATGCTTAATGTCATACCATGGAACATTGCAGGCAGAGCATTTCCCCTTTAACCAATAATATATTTTCAATATTTTGTGTTGTGAAAATAAACATACCTTTTTCTTTAGTCCAAATTAAAATGATTAGCAACATCAGAAGATGGCTGAGCATGTTTGTGTCTTGGGTCTGTTCAAATGAAATGACACCATAAGGGCTTTCTATATTTGATGTTATGCAATGAGCGCCCCCTAGTGGTAAACACAAGCAACAACCATTTCAGTCACGTGAAACTGTAAGATAAGAGAGCATTAATCAACAAATCTGTCAAAATATGTTTGTTCAGAGTAACATGTTTTAGTTTTTTATGTCTACTTTTTAAACATCTTATAACCTCTTATCTTTCAGAACTACTTTTACCCCACAAAGCCTCATGGACCCTGTGCTCTTTCAACAGTAGTATTAACAAATAAAACAATTTGATATGATTCTGAGTAAACTGACAAACGGCTTTATAAATCATTGATACATTAAGTCTATTGGTATAACTGTAGTCTATAACCACGGCCTGTTGAGTATTTGCCAAGTGCAGCTGGTGTGTGTGGTTCTCTGATCTTCTGTATTTGTTTTATCTTTTTTGTTCATGTTTGAAATGAGTTTGTCTCACTGTGTTCTTTGACAGCACAAAAATACACTCCACTGTCTCCAGGCTGCAGCTTTTCCACTGTCAATGTCCCACTTTCAGCATTCGGTTTTGTAACTTTAATTCCTTTGTTTTTAAAATCTGGCTCAAAATCTGGATTGGAGTTTGGAGTTGTAAACACGATTTGTCTCATGTTTTCTCCAGGTCTCTGTCTGTACTAGTACATTTGGAAATAAGAAGCTCCTTTAGTGTGGCTGCAGTTCATTGTTTCACTTTCCCCTTCGTGATTCCACAACATGTCCGACTGGGTGACATCTCGACCTATAGTGCAACCTGTGTATTCAAAAGAACAACGTTTTGCAAGTTTCAAGTTAAATGTTCAGTCATTTTTGTTTTGTATGTTGTTAAAGGTGCAGTGTGTAACTTTTCTGATGGATGGACTGCCACCTGGTTGTCTCCATGGAGATATTTACTTTTCCTTTACTTTTACTTTTTTGGACTGTCCCATATTCCACAGTATGGCTATCTTTAAAAACTTGTCCCTGTAACTGAGAAAACTCAAGATAGAAAAGTTCAATCATCTCCAAGGAGACAACCAGGTACCAAACCCTTCACAAGAAATGTACACAGTGTATCTTTAAACTGGCCTTACCTTTTTCATTTAGCCAGACCAGCATTACTAAGAAGAACAGGACATGTTTGGCCATTTTTGTGTCTCTTTGAAATAAGAAACTCACTTTATAATGGTGAAGCCTCTGACAGGACTCTATATGAATGCTACATGACCGAGACGTTAGTGCCCCCTAGTGGACATGATCAGTATTCATTTTCATAGCTATAAAGTCATGACTGTTCATGGGAAACTCTGGGGTGGGATTCAGTATTCTGCTGCAACCAGTACAACCCACCAGGTCTCGGCAAAATTATTTTAGACAGAAAATTACAAACAAATAAAAGCAGAGAACAGATGAGACTGAGCAAATTTGAGACTGACAAATTTGCCCACGAAGCATATTTCCCATATCACTTATCGTGACCAAGACCATTCTAAAAATACATAGGAGGTACTAGTTTTTATACGGATTAGTATGAATTAGCATCTCAGTATTTTTCCCCACAATTCTGCTTTTGAAATTGTGGTGTTTGAGTTTGCAGGTGTGTAGATTTTGTTCATCTGTCTTCTCTTCCTGTCTCACAGTACACAACTCTCAACAATTTTAAACCCCTTTTTGTCAGAATCTCCCTTTGAATCACATGCTTGCATCTCTGCCAAGCTTCTCTGCCCTGGGCACTGTCTGAAGAAATAAATCCAGTCTGCGTTTAAACCCAGAGACTGGTCACAGTTCACTATCGCATTGTCTCCCACAGCTGTGACCAAATTGACTTTTCTTGATCACTGTCCTGTTAATTTGACCTGCTAAAAGTGAAAGAGTTAGATTTTTCTGTATTCTCTTATCTGTGTTACTTTTTTTTTTTTTTTTTTTTTTTTTTAGCAGTAAAACCACCTGCGCCTTAATAAATATAAGGTCAAGGAACATTCCAGGCAGAGCAATTTTAGCTGGAGGATTTTACCTTTGGTGTTTTGGGTTGACACAGACACATTTTTATTAACATTAGATTGTAGTTTACTCCAGCCATTGCAGAGTTTGATTGTGCTGCAGGTCAGACGTATTATTCTTATTGTATTTAGTGTTTCATTTCTAATAATACCCTTGATGATCAGAGAAAGTACATTTGGGTGGCACATATAACGAGCTGTATTTGTCAGCTTGTATACACAGAGGTCAGGTTAGTGGGCACAGGTGCAGGGGGCGGGGCTTGTGGTGCAGGGGGTGGGGCTTATGCTTCTAGTTGAATGTGGCCTTTTGCAGCTGCTGCGACCGCGTCCTGTCTCCTGCGCTTTCACAAAACGCCTCTCACGTCAACAAGCGCTTCAACCGGGTTTTTCCGATACCACAGAACACTTCCTGTGAAAACATGTGATTTTCCATTACGCTGACTTCAAAACTTCAGCTTTGCAAGACTCTGACATTACTGTGATTATGATACTGTTTTAATTAGAGGGGCTACGTGCGTTTATGGACGGGCAATACAGTTTATAATGCATAATGCAGTATACAGTGTCTCTTCCACATCAGCTTGTCCCAGACAGCAACGGCCATGTCTAATTTTAACCATTCTTTTCATTCATTATTTTACTTGTATTATGTTGTTTAATCCATGTTTAACACATTTTTTATGTATTAAACATGAATTTATGATCAAAACAAAATATAGAACAGTGATTTATATATTTCCATAAATGTAAAGATAATTTCAAATGAGAGTGGATCTTGGACACTGTGCAAAACATTTATTTTTATCAATACAAGATACATTATTTACATCTTAACATTATCAGTATATCAGGGAGCTCAAAGTATTTGCAGATTCCATAGATTATTGAAGACTTTTTTCAATCAGAAACACAAATGACATAATTTGATAATTTGACAGTTGGAGGTCACGCCCCATCATTAGGACTACATTAGGATTACAAACCTAAAACACAAAAGTAAAGTCTGTATTGTATAGATAGGCAGATGTGCATCAGGTATGGTAAAGAAAAAGGAAACAATAAGTAACATTAAGCAAGCTGTTTAACTCTTTTTATTCACTATTCAGACATAAACATGCATTAGACTATCGTTTTCACCAACAGAAACAGAACATATAATCAATAATAATCTATATTATAACATTTAATCCATGCTCTCCACTTTTTTCACTGTTTCCCAGTTGTTCCCTAAAGCAAAACAGAGACATTTATATTAGATTTCAAACACATTTAATCATTACTGTTTCTTTTATTATACTTTGTATGTCGTGAGACTGACCTGAAGTTTCCAGACCAGAGCCCCCACAAACACTCCATATATGAGGCCTTTGAGGATCAGAACAGTGTACGACAGTTTGGCAGCTTGAGTGGTCTTCATGTATTTGTCTGAGGAATTAAACAAATAATAAGAATATTATGGAAAAACTAAGCCAGTAACCTAGAGATATCAAATTATAGTGTTAGTGTTTAGTTACGATTCACTGGCATCATCACAAAACAAGAGAAAACCTCCACGTACTGTCTTATATATCAGCCTTTAAGTTAATGTAATTTAAGAAAAAACGGTTAAGGTATACTTGTTTTGGTTTATTTTGAAATGAATCAAGTTATTTTTACTCACAATTATTGTTATTTTTACAATTATACTGTAACCTGAATAATCACAATTTCCAACATGTCAAGAACATGTCTAAGATTTAATCTGAACTCAGTTAAAGTGACAATAACACAACAGCATCTGAACAGACTCTAAAATCTACTCAGCGACTTTTAACAAAACTGAACTCGCATCATAAGCCTACATTAAACCCAGACTTTTCAAAAACCTGGGGTGAAGGACTGGGGCCGGATTAAACCAGTTCTAAACCTGGACTCAAACAGGACTCATTCATTCACTGCATTCATGTGTCCTCGGGAACTTGGGGTTCTGAGATGAGATGTCAGGGTTTAGATTTGTTTGTGTTCATGTGTTTTTTTCTTGTAAAGTCTGGATTTTGATGTCACCATCGATAAAATGACTCCGCTCATTAACAGAGATGTCGCAGTAGCTTTCACAAAACAAAATGTTATTTTTACTTTAGCTAGTCAGTGTCATGTCTGTAATTTTACAGTTGCAGTGTCAGTGTGCAGGTCTGTTGCTCTTATCATGTGAATAATTGGCAGTTGACCCTTAAATGTGATCACCTTTAGTCAAAAAGACCAAATGTGTTTGAATTATCAGAGTTTGGTTCATCTGCACAGAACAGTTCACTTCAGATGCAGAAGCAGAAGGTTCTGACTCGAGGTCCCGGGTTATTTTTCCAACTGCATTCACTTGCATTTTTCAATTCAGGACAAAGAAAAGTCCAACTTTTTGAGGACGACATGAATGCAGCACCAGAATTGCAGTTACCAAGACAAGTACAAAGTATACATACCCCGTGAGATGCCCTCTTTCCCTGTAGAGACAAAGATGATTTAAAACCAAAAAACCTTTTTATTCATCTCATTCAAAAACATTTGTACCCACCTTCAATGCCTTGTATTTCATCAGAGTGCTCTGTCGTATTAAACCTGTTGACAAACAGAACGTTACATCTGAAAGTGTTTGCTGGGTTGTACCACACTGCCTTAGGGATCACGAGCCGGCTGGTGATGGTGTAGTACTTGTTGTCTTTCCTCTGGGGGGCGCTGTCTGTAGATACCCCATTTTCAGCTTTGTCTTTATTAATGATCCAGGTAACAGTGACACGGTCCGGGTAGAATCCACTGGCCACACAAACCAGGGTCTTTTTGGGACCTTCTTTTTTTGATGGTTTGAAGATTTTCACTTGTGGTTCTTTGAATTCAATGTTGGGGTCTGTAAAGATGAGGAAAAGAAGAGGAAGAATTTTGGTGACCGACATGTCACAAATCGTGTAATTCACAAAGCAAGTACAATACGGGGTGTATCAGGGGGTTTTCTTCATTGTGTCTGTTGTTTCACAAAGTCCTGTCACGATAATTGATATATCAATTTATTATTCAATATATAAAAGATGGAACAATATATTTCTCGGCCAGTTTTTATCGTGGGTACGTTTTCTTTACATTAGTGGGGAGATTTTAGCTATTTCTATTACGATGTAGAGGGGAGAATACATGACTTCTATGGCTAATTATTGGTTCATTGTTCAATTTATTTGTTGCAGCTCAGACCTTTTAATGATACTGTGTCTTTAAAATAGGCTTACAGGAACTATCTTACTTTGTTTTAGTGGTATAAGTAGTATATCAGAATATCTCTGGAGTAATACACCATGCTTAAAATTTTAGTTACACATGGGTCCAATATTGAACAGTATATATAATATATTTAGGGTAATATAACAGGATCTTAAGTTCCTCCACCAATGAAGGTTACACTTTTACAACTGGCGAAAAACACAATAACTTTACCAAACTATTCATAGGCAAACTTTACATTTTATAATCCATATTGGCATTATTTTTTATTAAAGGTGCACTATGTAACTTGGCTGGGGGTCCGTCACCTGCTTGTTACTATGGATATGTCATTTCTCTGTCTAGAATATTCCACAGTGTGACAACAGCTCTACATTACATTTACTGCTCAAAACTGCACAGAAAAACAGGGATTCTGACTGTAACTTGGTCTGGTTTGGTTTCCATGAAAATAAAAAAGGTTTAACAGGTTTAAGCACATTGTGAGACTTTCGAGAGTGCATCTTTAAGTTACAACAATAGACATAATGTTATTTCTATAATTATTTTGGTTGTTCTTACCTAAGACAGTAAGTTTAGTCCCTGGTCCGAAGTAAGCCTCTGCTCGGTAATTCACAGTAATACATCTGAATACTGAGAAGCTACTTTGGTTCCAGACCACATAAACTGGGCAATGAGCCAAAATATGTACTGGTTTCACTAACACGTGGGTATTAACAACTGTATCTTTCTGTTCTCCAACTTCAAAAGCTTCCATTAGGAGATTTTATACTGACATAATAATAATAATACAATGACACTCAAAACTTTCTTACCTAAAACGGTGAGTTTGGTGCCAGTTCCAAAGTGAACTTCACTGTAGCTACACAGAGCAACTCAACTATTCAAAAACCACCTGCTTTTATCTCTCTGTTTCACTGTGTTGTTATAATCACAGGTTCTTTCACAAAACATGATATTTTTATAGGTAGATGCCAGCAGATTTGAGAGCTCTAATATATAAGTTAAATAAGTTTTAGTTGAATCTTTGCTTACCTAAAACAATTAACTTAGTTCTGCCACCAAATTATGCTTCATTCCCACCAAAGGCACAGTGAATTTACTTCCAAACCAGCTCATGAAATCCAACAAAGTGTTTTATAAAGTACTCTTCTCACCCATTAAATAAATATAGAGACAATTTTCACAAAGCTACACTATTGTTTTACTCACCCAGAACAGTTTGGTCCCTTGGCCAGAGCTCAAGCTTAATCTCAAAACATTTTACCACCAACTTCTTAATCACGTTATATTTTAAACTAATATCTTGTAATAATCTAGCCATATTTTTGAAGTCTTATCACTTACCTAAAACCGTCTGCTTGGTTCCTTGCCCAAAGTCGGCTTCATTCAAGTTACACAGAGCCTCAAACCTCTCTATAGTTTGTGGTTGGAAACCTATTTCCAAAGTGATGCATTGAAATAAAATACACAGTAAGTGTTAGTACTTACCTAGAACAGTGAGCCTGGTGCCTGGTCCAAAGTACGCAGGCTGAGTGTTGGTCACAGTGTTGTTGGTGCAGATCAAAACTGACAATGAAAATCTCTCCCCTCCTTCTCTGTTTCTTCTTTGTCAAACTGAATCCATTCAAAAACAAAGCCTCGTGGATATTTCTACAATTATAAAAGGTCCAAAAAGTTCACATTAGTTCAGATGTTTGATGCCTCCATGATACTTTATTTCTCTCATTCAATTAGAAGTCAGTTTGTGATACTCATTTGATCAAACAATGTTCTGCAATAATGAAACTTATTAAAAAATGTCCAAAGAAAAGAAAAATAAGTTCATATTTTAGCTGTATTTTATATTGTCTTTATATTGCAACATCTCTCTGTCACAGATATTAGATGTCCAGGTATTAAAATGATCAAAAATAAGTGTTTTTATGATAGGCAAATGTCTTCAGTGAGAGTAGTGTCCAATTCAGAGAGAGGAGTGTCCATGTGGGCCTGTCTCTGCTCCTGTCTCTGCTCCTGTCTCTGCTCCTGTCTCTGCTCCTGTCTCTGCTCCTGTCCCAGTCCATTCAGCACAGCCCTGTGTTTGAGTTCAGAGGTTTTTGTACGGCGTCTCTATAGGATTGTATCACGGTGCCCCCTGTCCCCACCGTGAAAACACTTCCTACAAAAAGCTCCGCTCCCTCAGACACAGAGGACAGAGAGGAGCAGCTGTGACAATCCAACTCAAAGTACAAACACAAGTCAATAAAACATATAGAGAAGGCATTTTTAAGAACAGGAAGTGACATGTTTCTTGGCCACACCTTAGATCCAATCAGATACAAGAGACAAAAATCTACCTCACAACTTTAATGCAAACTTTGGGTAGAATTCTTCACTTTATCAACAAACTATGTGTTGGTGAATGGCATCTGTATTTGAACACTTTATAAACTCCCTTAAGAAGTCAAGATCACAAGGAAATGGTCATTTTAAATACATACCTTACTGCCTAAGTCAATCAGTAATGTTTAAAGTTTTTTTTATTATTTACTTTTTTATAGTTTTCTAATCTTTGGTGTGATGCTAACAGTTGATCTTAGTTTCACTTTATGCATGAAGACCACACACAGACATCCCACATTAGTATTTGTATTTGCACAGTGACAGTGTATTGTGTCTATCGTGTGTGAAAGACATGTGCTGATTATCTCACTTTTGTGGTGAAGACTTGTTTGTTTGTTCATTTCATTTTTGTTACATCAAAGATTCATATTAAAAAAATACTGCCATCGTTCATATTTATGTTTAACTCTGCGTGATATAATCTACACTTTATTCATGTTCTTTAAAAAATGTAAATGTATTTTTAAATAAATGAAAGAATATGTTTTTGTTAAGCTTTCGTGTCTCTCTGTGTCACTGTACTTGGCTGGTAGAGAAGTAAAAACAGCAGAATTCTCTTTGGTCACATTAATTATGACCAGGTCAGATTCAGACCCATTCAGCCTTAAGTGAATTTGTCAAAAGAGCTCTCAATGGACAATGCAGCATCTGCACCACCAGAATACGCCACCAACTGCTTTGAAATACTGTGTTTGTACCAGTACATGTGATCATGGGCTCTTTGATCATGAGTACACGGAAACGATGTAGTGTCTCCCTCAAATGGGTCAATACAGTTGGATATTCAGAGCAAGCACAAATTTAATGCACACATTTGGCAATAAAAAAGCAGTCAGAATGGTAATGGTCAATTTGAAATGTTTATTTCTTACGAATAAAAATCAAAAGCGACAGAAGTCTTAATTTCATTGTCGCCATAGTTACATGTTATTACCAGCTCTCAACAGCTATGAAAATACAATACCATATATTTTTATCTGGTACCTACCATATGGTCCTCCTCTATGAGCTCATAGAACTAATGGCAGTGATTTTATGCAGAACAAGCAGTGCCTCCTACTGGTGACTAAGCTCAATCACAGTTTGGTTATTAAGGTCTTGCAGCTCCTACTTTTGATTCATCAGAGGCAGTAATTCCCCTGCCATCCTGTAAAAAAAAATCTGCATCAAGTGTCAGTACAGGACTCTCCATTGTGCTGTTGTGGTCGTAATTAGTTTTTGTTAAAATCAATATTTCAAAATCTAGCAAGGCCACACATAATATTATAATTATGAAATTCACAAATTAATTGAACAAGAGCTATGGCTGTGTGCTGCAAATGAGATTTGTTTTTGAAGATTTGTGTTTTCAAACTCATAAGAATCCATCTTGTACAGCTCCTGGCTGATCCGTCTGAGTCCACACCATTTAAGTATGGAGCAGAAATCTTATATTTACTAACAAAAACTTGTATTAATATTTGCTTAGAAACTGTAGGTATGATGCTATACATTAATTTGACCAAAAACAATATTGTTTTATTCTAAAAATGGGCAAAAACTCCACTTCCTTTTTCATTCTTCCTTTTTTCTTTCTTACTAGTAAAGGTTAAAAGTAAAAGAAGACTTAAATGTATTGTCACCATATTTATTACCAGGCTGGCTTTATGCACATTTTGATTTATGTGCTTTTCTCCATTCTTCACCCTGCCCTGATGGATCAACCTGTCAGCTCTTGGGACCAAGATCAGATTAAAGTCTCATTTAAATCATTTTAGTAACAGAGCTTAAGACAGAGCAGTGCTTCCAGTTAACACCCCCAGGGAATGTTGATTACATTAGCTGCAAAGTATCAATAGTTGTGACACAACATTGTCATGCCTCTATTGAATCCTCTCAGTTTTAATGTGTCTGTGTGTTTTGAATGAGATCCAGGAGCAGGTTTTAGTATCAGACTCATATTAACCACATCACTGTGTACTGGCAGCACAGAAATACATCGCAGAGTCACTGGGCTCCACATTGGAGATGATCAGAGCTCCTGTCTGCCTGTCTGTTCTCCTCATCGCAAACCCTTTCAGAAAGTCTTTCTCAAATTCAGGGTCACTGCCAAAGTAGCTGTACACGATTAACTTCATCTGTCCGTCCTGGAGTTGTTTGTACCAAAGCATTACGTACATTTCACTGTCATCATGGTGACAGTTGATCTGTACTTCTGTGGCGTTATTAACTATCTGGGGATGAGATGGGTCAAATGTTATAGCTTCTGCATCTGTAAATAAAAACATAAATAGATAAAAAACATTAAAAGTTAAAAAACAATTAAAACAAATATTGCTGTCACCAAAAATTAACATTACTCAAAAAGAAAGTGAGAATGAATCCGACTACAGCAAGAGGAAACTTAAGCTTCTTCAACATGTTTCACAAATAATGAGACTTTTCCATGTCCTGAATGTGAAATAATGCAGTTCGCTTTTGATTTGTTCAGGGGTGAGGGAGTGGCCTAAAGTGACAGTTCAGCTCTCTGTCTTCTGTGAAATCTAATCTGTCAATAATTGAATATTGTCATGTCCTTATATGTCAGTATTAGTATTGATTTTACTATTCAACTGTAGCATATATTAATCATAACCCAAGGCAAAACAGCACTGGATTGATGATTGGATTGTACATTTTTCTATTAAAAACATTTGATCGTACCTTCCATCTCAGTCTTGCAATGGACTATCATGTTGGAGCATTATAATGATTCTGTAATTTATATCATCGGTCCAACATTTTCACAATTTGGTCAATGGTAAGAAAATGTTTGAAAAGTATTCCAGCTCTCTTCTAGTATTACTTTTAATAGACTCTTTAGACTGTAAATTTAAAACAGTTTGTTGAACAATGAGAGGCTAACAGTAACTCAATATAACCTTTTGACCATTTCGGTATATGTGATGTGATATTTGGTCATGTCCTCAATATTTTCAATTTTTGATGTTTTGATGCGTTTTTGAAATGTTCCAAGTATGATTACATGGTTTATTTGGAATTATAAGAAGGGCATGGTGACCTCAGCTCATACAGCAGCAGTTGAGCTCATGTTTGTGTGAGGGGTTAGAGCTGGGAGTGGTGTTATCCTGTATCACTGTGCTCTGGCAGTGCAGAAATATGTAAATAATATACATGAAAAGAAGAGAAGAAACAGTCCACTCAAATGTAGCAGCATCCTTTAACTTCAGCTCACCTTTTCACTACTGAGACACAAGTAAACTGATTCTTAACAGGAGAAATCTCAAAGCATTTCTCACTCCTACTGCAACCAACAAATGTTGCATATAATTTAGATGTTTTATAGACAAAGTAAAACAAATATAAAGTTATATTTCAAGGTGGTAACACAATTGTAGTAGCAACAGAGAAACATGTCAGAGTAGAAGCATTATGTTGCACAAGTTTTTCCTGCACAAATGAAGCTAGTAATTGTAAGAAACCTTTGATTATTGCTGTGTCTTCACCTAGATCCCGCTGGAGGCTGCTGTGATGCTGCAGGACACAGAGAAGGGACAGTTTTGGCTTTTCCTCAAACTGCCCTGACACAGGATCTGCTGACCCTTCCTGACCAGTCCTGTTAAACTGCACTGAGACCTTTGACTGAGACACAAAGGCCACTGAGAAGTGTTGTGGAAATGATGCAGCAAAACTTGAATTTCCCTTAGGATTAATAAAGCATCTCTCTCTAAATTTTTCACTTTCTGCTTAATCAAACAACTTTTTAAAACATTTCTTGTGTTTTGGTGCACAGCCAACTGATGCTTGAAATAAGTTTTGTCAAGTAGTAATTGAGTAAACTTGAGTAAACGACTGTCAATGAAATAAAAGAACGCAGAAACTAAATTTACAGTATTCTATTTCCATAAAAGGGATATGATTAAGGCTTGAACACATACAGTATATTTTAAGGTTTTATTCAAATATAGATACTATTGCATAAATGTAAAAATATATGTATTAATTCATTATTATTTTTTAATGTATTTATTTTTTACATAAAAAAGTGTATAGATAGAGCATTAGATGAGCAGTGTTTGATAGATATAAACTTGGCCACAGTACTTTCTTGTGTTGTGTGCAGTAGGTTTTTAGCTGGGAGTGGCTCTAAACTTCATCACTGTGATACTGGCTGCACAGAAGTACACAGCCGAGTCTGAGAGGCTTGTATTGAGCACTGTGAGAGAGCCGCTATGCACAGAGGGTTTCTCCATCTTAAACTGCTTTGCAAATTCTTTCTCATAGTTCTCACTTCCCACATAAGTGTATCCAATCAACATCATAGACCGAGTGTCCGGCCGGTGCTGGTACCAGAGCATAAGAATGAGGGAACTGTCATCATGGCTGCACTCTATGGACACCCTAACATTTTGATCCACTATTTTCGAGGGAGACTGCTGAAATTTAACAGCCGCTGCTAAATCTGTGGAGAAAAAAAAAAAATTAAAATGTAGTTGTAAAAATCAGTGAAAATCTCCAGTCTCTGAAATCGTAGTTATTCTTGTATATTAAAAAACAGAGATGGACCTGGTCTAAAAGTGGACTAAAGCAGTATTAGAACAAATGTCAAATATATGAACATCATCATTTCAAGCAGGACTTAAAATATTGAATCTAAGCAACAACTTATTAGAACTATCAAGAAGAAAGGCTAAAATGGGAATTAAAAATAAGCATAAATGATAATTTCAAAAGCATGTGATAATTTGAGTCTTACATGAAAAATACAGACAGAATGCAGCAGCAGAAGTGAGCAGAGGTGGAGACATGTTGACAGTTGGATCATTTGGGAAAGTGCAGTTTATTACAGTGGTTTTATTCATCATCATTTCCTGCTGAGAGTGTGTCTGGTGTTACACTGCCCCCAAATGGTTTAAACTCAAAACAAGCTAGAATTATGTAACAGCAGGTTTTTACACACAGTCTCAAAAATACATTATATACAAATACAAATATACATTTCTGGATAATACCTAAAAAAGTTATTCTTCTTCCAGTGTGAGCGAAATACTGTGATAATTTGCAGCTAAAATCCTGTTCAGTGATTTAATGTTTTTTTTATAAGTGCCGGTCTAATATTAGACATGGTTTTGGCATCTCCTCGTTCTATCCCTAATGCAATTCCTATCTCCTTAAGAGTTTGATCCGAGTATAAGATATGTTTAGTGGTAATAGAAGAGGTGAGAAATAAATCTCTTCTTATGTTTGGTATTTTTTCAGTGACAATATACAAACAGTTTGTGATAATTCACCAGACGTGTGCTCAAGCCTGTAACTTGGTTTAGGAGGATGAATGGCCCAAAACATGAAAGGACTGAAACTGAAAGAGCACTTTAAAAGTTCACACTTTTAAGGTGGACGGTCTGCCTTCTGCTTGTCTCCATGGAGATGTGTTTGGCTTGGAATATTCCACAGTATGGCCTTAACTTTCTTATGTATATTACTAAAAGTACCTTGACCCTGCTTGCATCACCTTGTCTCCAAGATGAGAAATAAGTTTAGCACCATATTGTGGAACATTCCAGACAGAGCAATAATGTCTCCATGGAGACAAGAAGGTGGCAGACTGTCCACCAGAAAAGTTACACAGTGAACCTTTAATGACAAAAGTGCAGAAATATCACCTGATATCCTGTTTAGAGGATTTCACTGCACTGTTATTTAATTCAAACATGCTCTTAGTTTTTATTATAGGTCACTGGTTTCCAAAATGTGGTCTGGGTGGAATGATCTGTCATAAGGGTATGTAAGGATGTTTTCCCAAAGAAAGGTGCAATACACTTTTCTCTATTTGGATCTCCCGTCCAAGTCTAAATGTTTCAAATGTGATTCACAGACTTATATATAATCCAAAGATATATAACTATATAACTAACTCTAACTATTGGGTGAATGAAGTGTTCAGTGTTCAGACATTTTCTTCTAGTGCATAGGAGAAGGGGGTTTGTATGTGAAGTGTGAGTAGTGCTTGGATTACACACATGGCTCCGTTCTTTGACATGTTCATTTGAGGTGAACGGCTGCTCTGTCAGATTATCTTGGTTTTGTGGTTGTCTCCAGTTTTTGTAGAAGAGCTTCACTAATGTTGATACTGTGGAATTTGCACAGCACCAAAATACTCTCCACTGTCTGCCACTTTTATATCAGAAATGTGGAGACTGGAAAATGTCTGTCCATTCCCAGTTATATTAACCCGATCCTTAAACTGGTCCTCAACAGTTGCGCTGCTGTAGTACAGGTAGCCCATGAATATGATAGCGGTGTCCCCTTTAAGTCTCTGATACCACAGAATAGTGTCATGGTTGGGCAAATTGTGCCTCAAATACAGATTTACAATATTTTGTGATTCACTCAACATATAAGATGAAGACTGTGATATTTTCTCATAATCTTGGAGAAAAACTCCTATAGAAAAAAAAACATAACAAATCATGAGTTAGATATAATAGATATAATTAGATATACTCATATGTGCAATAATTAGTTCAACAGTACCTTTGATAATGGCCATAGCAAACAGAAGGATGTAAAGAGATGTCTTCATGTTGAGAGGTGAACTGTGAACTGTGAGTGTGTCTGTACATGTGGCATGTTATATACAAGAAGTGTTGCATGGAAGAAATATTAGGGAGTCCACCAATCACTGAGAATAATTCACAAACTATGTGCTTTGGTGATATGGTGCTGCAAAGAACAAAGAAAAATAGGGTTAAAAAAAAAAAAGTAAAATATAACATAAGACCAGCATATAGGTATATAGAGTAAAGTTTTATGAAGTGTCCATGAGTCCATGCGTCCAAAAACAGGCAGATCTTTTACACTCCTTTTAAACATGTTAGAAGAGATGACACATATGACACAAGAAATTGTGTCTTATGAAAGTAATAATGACACAATCTCTTGCGTCAAAGAACATTTTGTCAGGTTTGTGCAGGTTTGAGCTGCAGATTTCTTTAAAACTGACCTACTCTGCAAAATCCACTTTTCAGAGCTTTGCCACATCATTTACTCTCCCAAAGTTGCGATTGTTGTGTCGTGCATGTTTGTGCAGTCTTTAATTGTTTATTTTCAAGAAGCCATTTTAACATTTTTGTAGACTTCAAGTGGTTTACAACATAATGATCCATAGATTTGAACTATATAGCATACATATATATAGCACAATATACCTTCTTTAAACAGTTTTAGGATTTTTGGATTTGTACAATTCTATATGTAATCTATGTTTTGAATGCCATGTTGCTATTGTCATGTAAATTACCTTTTTCATGGGCCACAAAAAAGATTTCAAAAATATACAATATTACTATAATATAATAATTCCTCTTATTTTAAAAACAATGTGAAAGCTACTCAATATTAATAATAAAACCTTAATGTATTTTCTCATATTTCTGAGCTCTAATGGTTTCTCCCTATCTCTCTATCAAATAAGTAGGCCCACAGAGCAGGTTTTGTGCTGTGACTGTGGCTCTGTTTGAATACTGTGCCTCTCTTGCTGCACAGTAGTACGTGGCAGTGTGCTCTTCTGTTATATTTGTAATAACCAGGGATCCCTTTTTCACATGGGCCTTCAGATCTCCTTCCAGTTTAAAGTTGTCCTTAAAAGGCTGCTCCACGCTGTCTTTGGTAAACTCACTGTATCCATATCCGATGAGGTCTAGAGCAGTGTTATTAGACATTAAACGGTACCACAGCATCACTTTGTACTCGGATCGGTTGTGTGAGCAGATGAGACGGACTGTAGCACCAGGGTTAATAAAAAAAGATGGAGGCTGATTGATAAGCACAGCCCAAGAAATACCTGCAAAACACAAACTGAAGTTATGAAGTAGTATTGTTGTAGTCTTGTTTTGGTCTTAGTCTGTTACCTGTGAGATAATATAAACATAATAGATGTATCATTTTTGTAGAGGGCTTTGGTGAAGGCACTGACTGTGGCGAGCTATGGGAGAAGACTGATGGAGAGAATGAACTTGAGCTAAAACAGGAGGAAGTGTTGTCATAATCATGTGACGCACAACTAGGTAGGTAAGTTATTCAAAAGTGAAAATATTTTATTTGAGCAAAGCCACACTGATAAATGAAACACATTTAAAGTACTGACTTCAAATTGTGGTTTTAATGTCCTTGTTTGCAACTTGTGCTATATAAATGCATTTGCTAAAATGGCTGGAATTTCAAAGTCAATTTTAATAAGAAAGAGTGCAATGCGCAGTACTTGATACAGATTTTTGAAGCAACATTGAAAAAAAAACAATTTTTTAAACACAAGATGCAAATACTTATACTGAAGTCATCTTTACCTTTTCAAAATTATGATCATAACTGTGTACAATATAATTACATTTTTTAACACTGTGTTTTCATCTGTAGCTCGTTCATTGCTATTCACATGTTGTCCCCTGTCCCACTCCCCCTGTGGATGTAACTCTTTCAGACTCCTGATGACAGCTGGACCCCTCTCCTCTTCCTCGCCTGACTCTACTCCTCCTCGCCTGACTCTCCTCCTCCTCGCCCGGGCTCCTTCCCCACCTGGGTAGATGTGGCCATACCGAACTGGCCCACGGGCCTGGACATCTATAGCCTGTCCGTCCATGGGAGTGGATCTCTCCTTCACTGTAGTTCTCCCAGAGGTTTCTTCTTTTTCCCAGGACCCTGGGTTTTTTGGAGTTTTTCCTTGCTGAGAAGGAGGGTCTAAGGACAGGGGATGACTGGACGATGTTTCATTTGCTGCCTTACATGAATGTTGTTTATTCCTGTTTTGATATGTCTGTGTGTATGTTTTACTCATCAAAATCTTGGAACGCCCTTAGAGGCAACTGTTGTTGCGATTTTGGGCGCTACAAAAATTAATTGAATTGAATTGAATTGAACACAAAATAATCATAGTTTCAATCTATCATGTGGTCAAGGTGCTTTTGAAAAAAATGTATAACTAGTATCTAGTTATAGAAACTATCGCTTATTTATATTTTGATGGCCCCACATAAGATAAGTCCTACACAATTTAATTAACAGCATTTTATTGAGATTTTGGGTTACATTGCGCCACACTATTGTAGAATATCAGCTTCTATTCAAAGAGTTTCACAATACAACTATCAGTGAGCTTATAACAACATTAAAATCAGCCACTACAACAGCGGCTTCTTACACCCAGGGTTTTTCATCTCCTCATGTCTTCCTGAGTCATTGTGCCCCATCCTGCTGCACAGTAGTACACGCCATTCTGCTGCTGATTTTCCATTTTTATCCCTAACACGCTCATCTTGTCATAGTTGTCACTGAAATCTCCTGTAATGTCAAAATGTGTTCTGTAGGGGCTCTCTATTTTGGATGTTTTGAAGTCGGCACTGCCTATTTGCTTCAGGGCCGTACTTCCGCTCGGTTGATGGAACCAAATAAACTGTCTGAAATGTTTATGAGTGCAGTGGAAATTATGAATAATTTTGAATAATGATGGTACTGAATGATGAATAATAATGAATGAATAATGAATGAATAATGAATAATTTTGGTACTGTTCAATTTTAGCAAAACTACAGCTTACAAAGACAATGAAAAACTAAACTGACAAAATAAGACTGAACCTGAAATACTAGAATTGTCTGTTAATATGCTTTGACTAAAGAAATTCCATCCATCCATCTTCTCCAACTTAATCCAGCTGGGTCACGGGAGCAGCTTGCTGCCCAATACTCATAGCACCTGACCCCCCCTCTGCGGGTGGTGAGCCCACAGGAGGGTGGACAACATGGTCCTTGATGTTAGTTCATAGGGGTGCAACTAAAGAAAATGCACAGTATAAATCATATGCCATACTATGGAACATTTCAAACAAAGCAATAACATCTCCATGGCAACAAGCAGGTGGCAGACCCAATGGAAAAGTTACATAGTGCAACTTTAAATTAACACAATTAAGACCCCGCCAATGGCATTTTGGGCTTATAACTTGAAACTGTAAAAATAAATAAATAAATAAATAAATAAATAAATAAATAAATAAATAAATAGCAACAACACACTACAAATTGTTATTCTTAGAAAAGCATTTTACAATAAAGCATTGCCTGCATTAAAGAGCTAGTTTTATTCACCTGTCAGATATAGAATAAGTCCAAGGCATTTCATAGTGGCCATTCAGTGTTGTTCAGTTAAATCTTACATCACTTAAAATGAATAAGAAAACCAATGTAAGGACATGGCAGCTGTGATGGGCGGGGCTTATGTAATTTCTGATTCAAAACCACTAAACATGTTTTTGTACAGGAAGGACAGGATATGAATTCATTGTGCAGGGCTCGCTGCACAGTAATATACTGCACTATGCTCGGGCTGTAGATCCTTTATATACATGGAAGCATTCTTGGCTTTTCCCCCACTCAAATCTCCCGTAAATGTAAAATGTTTCTCAAAAGATTCCTCATAGTCTTTGCTTCCGTGGTATATATGTCCAATACGTTTGATTGACAGGTCCCCAGGTAACTTTTGGTACCAGTGCATCATGTAATAATCCGTTTTCTCGTGGCTGCAGACTATTTGGATCTGCTCTCCTGGGTTTTTGAAGACATCTGATGGAGACTGGTGGATCTGAACAGAACCAAGGCAAATGTGTAAAAGGGAAAACCAAATCAATAATGTTTGCATGTTGTCTGGTCTGAGACTTCAAATCTACTGTGACAAGTCTGATTCATAGATGTTCTTTTTGATCAAATCCGGGTGGTGTGTAGAGTCAGTCTGGTGTGTTCCTGAAGCTACAGCGCCACCTACAGGAAGCATAAAGACAAACCATCCACTACTCCGATGGAAAGTTATAATGAACTTAATCTCTTGAGACCCTGTGGCCCCATACGAGGACATTACATTTTTGCCTCTTAGCACCATGATTTTCAATTATTTTAAACTTTTACCTGTAATCAACTAAAAACCTCTACAGCAGCTCCTGAAAGTAAAAAAAAACTGCATGGTAAAGTTTAGATGCAAAATTTATGAATAAAACCAATGTATTTATGTACAATAATGTCTCTTCATGTATCTTAATGTATCTTCATTTGGCATTAAAATTTGACACATTTTATTGACCACAGCAGACGAGAGCATCAGTAAATGTCATGTCCTCGTTTGGACATTGGGACTATGTTATATTATTGATTGTACATGTTGTGAGGTAAACTTGGGAATATTTAGATGAGTTTACAGTTATAAATTGCTGGACGTTTCTGCTGCTATAGGGAAACTGCTGCCTGTCTCCACTTTTTGCACCTCTACTTTTTTTGTAACGATTGAAAACCAGAAAAAATGAAAATTGTGGACCACATTTTCAGGCCTTTTTGTGTGTTTTTAACCTCACTCACTGAACCCCAACCCACTCACGGTCGACCTACGTCACATTTGGCAGGTTTAGGGCTTGAAATAAACAGCTAATTGCTGTTTGTTTGTTTTTTGTAATTTATTTATACATTTTAATGTTTTTACATTTTTTAACCAATGGTGTCATACAGAAGACTTACTTAGTAGGTCCTACTTATCCCAAATAGCAAGAAGAAATGAAAAATGCACACCAGACAAAAGCTCGGGTCTCAGGAGGTTAACCTAAAGACTGAAAATGGGTTTAATAGGTTTTATTTATTATATAAGTAGTCATGCTCAAGACTCACTCTGAAAAATAGCAATACAATATATTTTATTATTATTTTGTTACATTTTTTCTATGTTTTGGATTGTTTGAATTGTAAACAGCATACATCTCAGCAACTGAGACAATAAAATAACAGAGAGCTCTTAAGACCATATAGTTTAGAAATATTATTAAAAAAGGAAATGGATGCACTGAACAGAAACATGATATTTGAGGATAGCACAACCGAGCAATTTGAAACTTACAAGATTTTGTTTGTCTACTACTGCTTATAAGGTAATTACATAAGCTGCAGAGTGGAATGATATAAAACTAAATATTTATGTTGCTATATTGTCCCAACAAGCAGCTGCACTGTTTTATTAAAACTATTTGCACATTAAAAGTAGGCGTGGCCAACTGAAATGTATCTAACTGTTGAGTCAATGTGATTTTTGTATTGAGATATTGGGGCTTTCATCACTGTGAGAGAAGCTGCACAGTAGTAGATCGCACTGCTCGGCTCCTCTATGGTTAAAGTGGATGTTTGGCCCTTGTTTGCATCCCCTCTAATTTGTACTTTGGCCCCAGATTCTGGAACTGCTGTACTGCCCAGTATGTAACCCAGAAACTGCAGCTGTCCGTCATCCAGCTGTTTGTACCAGAGGATTTGATTGTAGTTGACAATGTCATGGGAACATTGGATTTCAGCGATGGTTCCCTTTGTGTTGTATATGTCCTTTGGATTCTGGTGGACCTGGTCATTTAGAGAAGAACCTACAAAACAATTAAAATTTGATTAGAAAGCTAAAGAAATACTTGGTCAAAATAAAAATATTTTTTTTTATTTATGTTACCCGAAACTAGATAAATATTAAGAAATAAAATCAATATAATGAACATCTTGCTGTTTTTATGATGAAATGGGGAATCAGTGTCAAGACATTGTAAAAACACCAAGTAATTGTCCAATCAAGAAAGAGCGTGTATGTAGTGGGTGTGGTCATAAGTGAATTGTACAGGCTGCAAATGGGAATGCTAAAATGATTATTGCCCATTATGTGGTTTATACCATCCAAACGAACCGCTACACTGTTTTATTTTTTAAATCTCTCAAAATAATCAATAGATGGCGGGCCAGCTGAAATTGTTGAGTCAGTGTGTTTTTTGTACTGAGAAAAGGGGGCTTTTACCACTTTGAGAAAAGCTGCACAGTAGAAAATAGCACTGCTTGGGTCCTCAGTGGTTAAAGTTTGTAAACCTGATCGGATCTGTACTTTAGACATACTGGACTGAAGTCTAGTGGAACAGGTAATTCAAAGAAGAACCTAAAAAACAAACCGTAACTGAATAGAAATTTGACCAATTACCCCATCCAAACTGTTGTTGCTTTCATTACCTGAATTTGGAATAACATTGAAACTGATAAGAAATATAATGACCTTCTTGCTGTTTTTATGATCAAATGCTGAAGTTGTCAAGACACATGTAAGTATGCTAAGGAATTGTTCAATCAGAAAGAATTATGTGTATAGTGGGAGTGGTCCTGATTTATACATGTATGAGTATAAAAACATTTATGTACTTTAATATGAAGAATTGTACATTAGACTGTAAACAAAACATGAACATTGCATTTTCAGTCTCATTTAAAGGTTGCTTTGTGTACAGTCTCCTGTATTTCAGTAATATCATTGAAATTCTTCAATATAATGCTACAAAAATAGGGGCTACATATGTGTCTTATGTGGCCCTACTTGACTTTCCCTTGTGCAGAGGATCTCGTGTGGGCTGATAAATTGTGGTTTATTTCCGCAGGTGTTCTCCAATACAAACATGCTTGAATGGAGTTCGTTTTTGATACGAGATGAGGGAAACTGTACCACTGTGGAAACTGGGAGCACAATAATACACTCCACTGTCTTCTACTGTGAGATGTGAAATGGAGATACTTGTATTTGAGCGACCATCTCCGTTAATCTTGATTTTGTCATTAACGGCATCTTCAACGTTAGCAATGTTACTATACATATAACCCAGAAGTGTCATGGCTCCATTTTTCTCCTGTTTGTACCAAAGTGTGCGATCGTAGCCGGATATAGTGTGGGAACATTTGAGCTCATTGTTGATTGATTCGCTAGAGAACTTTATCAGGTCTTGAGGAGTTTGGAAAATTTGGTCATTAAGAGATTTTCCTGTAAGAAAGAAAAGATTATTTAAAAATAATCACTTAAAAATGTCAAATATATGTTTTACAATACTTACCCTTTATACCATGAATCAATATAAGAATAAGAAGGATCATATTTATGATGCTACAGTGAATGGGTCTGTGGATAGAAAAGTACTGCTGTAATTGCATTTGGAGGTGTCTCTTAGTAACTGTGGGAGAGTTTGTTCAAAGGCAAGTCATTTCATAACAACTGTCTCCCTCTTGTGGTGTGATAATTGATTGATTGATTTATTATAATTGATTTACCATTTTTATCCACCAAATCACCAAAAAATGTATAGTCTGAACATTAGAAATCTCCTTATTGTTTTGTGATCCTATTTGGACAATTAAACATTTTTAGCCCAATTTCATCTGGTGAATTTTCACTGCAAACCTTTCAGACCAAAACAACAGTAGGATATGATTCTGTAAAGCAAAAAACAAAAAAAACATCAAATCAGAAGAAAATTATTTCAAAATGACATATATATATATATATATATATATATATATATATATATATATATATATATATATATATATATATATATATATATATATATATATTTATACACGGAGGAAC
Organism: Odontamblyopus rebecca; assembly: GCA_030686955.1. Taxonomy (NCBI): domain Eukaryota; kingdom Metazoa; phylum Chordata; class Actinopteri; order Gobiiformes; family Gobiidae; genus Odontamblyopus; species Odontamblyopus rebecca. Next base: position 15,071,523 of record CM060670.1, on the reverse strand, counting down.
ACGAGAAACTAGAGAAATACCAGGGGCTCAAAGAAGAGCTGGAGAGAGCCTGGAAGGTGAAAGCATCGGTGGTGCCTGTGGTCATCTCGGGGCTGTGACCCCCAAACTGAATGAGTGGTTGCAGCAGATCCCAGGAAGGACAACGGACATCTCCGTCCAGAAAAGTGCAGTACTGGGAACAGCAAAGATACTGCGCAGAACTCTCAAGCGCCCAGGCCTCTGGTAGAGGACCCGAGCTGATGAGGGTGAGAGACCAACCACCGTGGAAGGTGAGAAATACGTTTTGTTTTTGTTTTTTTTATAACTTAATAATATATATAACTTAAGAATAACTACTGGATTAGATGGAGCTTGGGTATAGATAGACTCTGGCTTTATAGTTTAAGTATTAGTCCCACAGGCGTTCAGTGGGTTCATCTGAGATAAGTGGTAGATTTCTGTTTGCAGGTGTTTTTCGGTCTCATATTTCAAGGGAGGGTTTTTGTGAGGGCTTTATAAGGCTCTGCAGCACTGTGGTGCCTGGCTGCACAGACATACACAGCGCTGTCTTCTACTGTCAGGTTCCCTATGGAGAGAGTAGAATCGGAGCATCCATTTCCACTTAAATTAATGCGATCTTTGACATCATCTTCGGGGTAGGCATGTTTCAAGTTCAGGAAACCCAGGAATTTGAATGTAGCAATTTTGTCCTGTTTGTACCAGAGGATATGTTCAAACTTTGAATCTTTATGAGAGCATTTCATTTCGTTGGTCGATTCACCGGCAAATTTTATAACTTCAAGAGGAGTTTGAGACACATCTTGTGCAGCTTTGGGGGAAAAACAACTTATTATAACAATAATTCAATAGATTTCTTAGTCTATTATGTTTGTGTAGTGTTTGCTTACCCTTAATTCCACAAATGTAAAAACTAAACCAAATAAAAAGCATTAGCATCTTGTGTCAGATTTCTGCCTCTGTAGCCTTGCTGCCTGAAGTTCAGCAGTTAGTGTAATGGAGCGTGTAGGACACTTCTAGTAAATACAGCTTGAAAATGAGTATACTCATACATATTCTGTATTTTAGCTCCTCCTGGTGGTAGGGTTAAAAACTTCAGCTACAGTAAGAATGACATGTTGTTCTCTCTATGCACCTCTTTGCACCAGGTCATCAAAAGAAGATAAGATGAAACAAGAGAACATTTATTTGTCCCACAATGGGAAAATTTCATTGTTGCAACATACAATTTAGGAACATCAAGATAATAAAAAAAATCTTTATAAAATAAATAAATATTAGAAAACAACACAACACTGTCCCAGTATAATAAAATAAAGTGCTGCAGCACTATTGTGCTCAATGTGGCTCTGACTGTTCTCTTGCACAGTGCAGCATGAACAGGATAAACAGCAGGTAAAGTGTATTATACAGGAGATGATTCACAATATGTTACAGTAATACTCCTGATAAACAGCTCATTTCACACAATCCAACAGTCCCTTACTGTGTTCTTTGAACTGCTCATGCTGCACCTCTTAGTTGGCTAAAATCACATGATATGTTTAAAACTGATCTTAAAAAATAATAATTAAAAAAAAAGCTCCACAGTGTGTGAGCCCGGTAGCCACAAAAGCAGCAAACCACCCTGTTCCCATGGCAGTTACACAGTGCACATTAAGGACGATAAAGACTTGGTGGATTGTGCTCTATCACACCACGAGAGGGAGACAGTTGTTATGAAATGACTTGCCTTTGAACAAACTCTCCCACAGTTACTAAGAAACACCTCCAAATGCAATTACAGCAGTACTTTTCTATCCACAGACCCATTCACTGTAGCATCATAAATATGATCCTTCTTATTCTTATATTGATTCATGGTATAAAGGGTAAGTATTGTAAAACATATATTTGACATTTTTATGTGATTATTTTTAAATAATCTTTTCTTTCTTACAGGAAAATCCCTTTATGACCAAATTTTTCAAACTCCTCAAGGCCTGATAAAGTTCTCTAGCGAATCAATCAACAATGAGCTCAAATGTTCCCACACTATATCCGGCTACGATCGCACATTTTGGTACAAACAGGAGAAAAATGGAGCCATGACACTTCTGGGTTATATGAATCTTAACTTTCCTAACGTTGAAGATGCTGTTAATGACAAAATCAAGATTAACGGAGATGGTCGCTCAAATACAAGTATCTCCATTTCACATCTCACAGTAGAAGACAGTGGAGTGTATTATTGTGCTCCCAGTTTCCACAGTGGTACAGTTTCCCTCGTCTCGTATCAAAAACAAACTCCATTCAAGCATGTTTGTATTGGAGAACACCTGCGGAAATAAACCACAATTTATCAGCCCACACGAGATCCTCTGCACAAGGGAACGTCAAGTGGGGCCACATAAGACACATATGTAGCCCCTGTTTTTGTAGCATTAAAGAGTTTCTTAGGCTTAAACAAACTGTACTGATGCATGAGGGAAATTACTTGGACACAGCATCTCACAACATTCAATAATCTTCCTGAAATACAGGAGGCAGTACACAAAACAATTTTTATTTTAAAATTTCTTTTGTGAACTGCCTCAGTATTTAAATGGTTTATCTACAGCCCAAGGTATAATTACTAATATTAATTTACATTATCACTTATATACTAATACATGCATAAATCAGGACCACTCCCACTAAACACATAATTCTTTCTGATTGGACGATTCCTTAGCATACTTACATGACAACTTCCCAGTTTGATCATAAAAACAGCAAGATGGTCATTATATTTCTTATAATTTTCAGTATTATTATTATTATTATTATTATTATTAGATTTATATTATTATAATATCATTACAATTTGCAATTTATAATACAATTAACTTCTGAGCACTAGTAGACAAACAAAATCATGCAACTTTCACGTTTTAAGATCTATTCTATTTTAAGTCCATGCAATTCAAACAAATCTAAACGGACAAAAACATATAACCAATGTAATAATAATAATGAAGAAAGTTGTATTCCTCTTTTTCACAATGAGCCTTGAATGTGACTACTTATATAATAAATAAAACCTATTAAACCCACTTTCAGTCTTTAGGTTAAGTTCATTATAACTTTCCATCGGAGTAGTGGATGGTTTGTCTTTATGCTTCCTGTAGGTGGCGCTGTAGCTTCAGGAACACACCAGACTGACTCTACACACCACCCGGATTTGATCAAAAAGAACATCTATGAATCAGACTTGTCACAGTAGATTTGAAGTCTCAGACCAGACAACATGCAAACATTATTGATTTGGTTTTCCCTTTTACACATTTGCCTTGGTTCTGTTCAGATCCACCAGTCTCCATCAGATGTCTTCAAAAACCCAGGAGAGCAGATCCAAATAGTCTGCAGCCACGAGAAAACGGATTATTACATGATGCACTGGTACCAAAAGTTACCTGGGGACCTGTCAATCAAACGTATTGGACATATATACAGCGGAAGCAAAGACTATGAGGAATCTTTTGAGAAACATTTTACATTTACTGGAGATTTGAGTGGGGTAAAAGCCAAGAATGCTTCCATGTATATAAAGGATCTACAGCCCGAGCATAGTGCAGTATATTACTGTGCAGCGAGCCCTGCACAATGAATTCATATCCTGTCCTTCCTGTACAAAAACGTGTTTAGTGGTTTTGAATCAGAAATGATATGAGCCCCGCCCATCACAGCTGCCATGTCCTTACATTGGTTTTCTTATTCATTTTAAGTGATGTTAAAATTCAGTTGAACAACATAAAATGGCCACTAAGAAATGCCTTGGACTTATTCACCACCATTATTCGCACCATCAGTATCATCTTTTAAATCACTTCTGAAAACCCATTTTTATTGATTGTCTTCCTTTAATTGGTTTTATCTTGATTATATTCAGAATTAGAATCAGAATCAGAATTACTTTTATTCATCCTCGAGGGGAAATTTTCTTTGTTACAGATGCAACCGACCAAGAGCATGTAGATCGAAACAAGTTACAAAATAAGCTAAATACAATAAGATAAAAGATAAAATAGCTCTCTCTGGGAAATTATTTACATCATTGACATATTTATGACTATATACATGTGTGAGCAGGGAATAGGATGAAAAGGATTGGGTAGTTTGTGATTTAAAGTGCAGCGTTCAACAGTTTGATGGCGACAGGCAGGAAAGATTTCCTGTGTCTCTCAGTGGAGCAGCGTGGCAGCCGCAGTCTATGGCTGAAAGAGCTCTTCTGATTGGCCAGCACCTTGTGGAGGGGGTGGGAGGGAGAGTCCAGAATAGTCCAGATTTTGTCCAGCATTCTCCTGTCCAACACCACCACCAGAGAGTCCAGCTCCTCCCCCACAACATGTCCAGCCTTCCTAATGATCTTCTCGAGTCTATTAGTGTGCCTCACGCGCAGACTGCTGCCCCAGCAGACTACAGCGTACATGATGGCACTGGCCACCATAGACTCGTAGAACATCCTGAGCATTGTCCTGCAGATGTCAAAGGACCTCAGCCTCCTCAGGAAATAGAGGCGGCTCTGGCCCTTCTTGTAAACCGCGTCCACGTTCCTGCTCCAGTCCAGTTTATTGTCCAAGTACACCCCCAGGTACTTGTACTCCTCCACCACGTCCACACTGACCCCCTGGATGGAGATGGGGGTCACAGCAGCTTTGGTCCTCCTAAGGTCCACCACCAGTTCCTTTGTCTTCCTTATTCCTTTTTATTCTATTTCTTTCATATTATTATTCTATTTCTTTTATATTATTTATTTATTATAATTAATTGATTTGTTTGCATCATTGACTGTTTTTGTATGCTTTCTGTATGCTATTTTTATGCTTTTTGTACTATTCATTGATGCTTGCATAGTACTTTGTAACCTTGTTTTTAAAAGCGTTTTATAATTAAAGATTTATTATTATTACTATTACTATTATTATTATATATCTAACAGGTGAACATATATCTGTAGAATGTAAAGTCTCTACAAAGGTAAATCAGGAACTGGACCAAATTGACCACACCCACCACATACATGCTTTTTCCTGATTGGACAATTACTTGATGTTCTTACAATGTCTCCAAACTGATTCCCCATTTGATCAAAAACAGCAAGATGTTCATTACATTGTTTTTATCTTTTAATATTAATCTTGTTTCAGGTAACATAAATTGCATAACAAAGCACTGTACAACTTGTTCAACTTTCTACTCAAATATAATTGTTTTTGTAGGTTCTTCTCTGAATGACCAGGTCCACCAGAATCCAAAGGACATATACAACACAAAGGGAACCATCGCTGAAATCCAATGTTCCCATGACATTGTCAACTACGATCGAATCCTCTGGTACAAACAGCTGGATGATGGACAGCTGCAGTTTCTGGGTTACATATTGGGCAGTACAGCAGCTCCAGAGTCTGGGGCCAAAGTACAAATTAGAGGGAATGCAAACAAGGGCCAAACATCCACTTTAACCATAGAGGAGCCGAGCAGTGCGATCTACTACTGTGCAGCTTCTCTCACAGTGATGAAAGCCCCAATATCTCAATACAAAAACCACATTGACTCAACAGTTAGATACATTTCAGTTGGCCACGCCTACTTTTAATGTGCAAATTGTTTTAATAGAACTGTGCACTTGCTTGTTGGGACAATATAGCAACATAAATATTTAGTTTTATATCATTCCACTCTGCAGCTTATGTAATTACCTTATAAGCAGTAGTAGACAAACAAAATCTTGCAGCTTTCAGATTTTATTCAAACAATTCAAACAAACCAAAATAGACAAAAACATATAACTAAAACAATAATGAAAAATATCTTAATGCTCTTTTTCATAAGAACCCATCCATTCCAATCCCCTACGTCCTTCTAACATGTTTAAAAGAAGTGTAAAAGATTTGCCTACTTTAGAAAGCACAGACTCATGAACACTTAATAAAACTTTTCACTTAAAAACATATATACCTATATGCTGGTCTTTTAAATGTTATATTTTACTTTTTTTCTAATCGTATTTTTCTTTGTTCTTTGCAGCACCATATCACCAAAGCACATTTCTAGTTTGTGAATTATGCTCAGTGATTGGTGGACTCCCTAATATTTGCACGGGAGATCCAAATAGGGAACGGTGTATTGCACCTTTCTTTGGGAAAACATCCTTGCATACCCTTATGACAGATCATTCCACCCAGCCCTGAAGGTACCGGACCACATTTTGGAAACCAGTGACCTATAATAAAAACTAAGAGCTTGTTTGAATTAAAAAATAATAGTGCAGTGAAATCCTCTAAACAGGATATCAGGTGATATTTCTGCACTTTTATCATTAAAGGTTCACTGTGTAACTTTTCTGGTGGACAGTCTGCCACTTTCTTGTCTCCATGGAGACATTATTGCTCTGCCTGGAATATTCCACAATATGATGCTAAACTTATTTCTCATCTTGGAGACAAGGTGATGCAAGCAGGGTCAAGGTACTTTTAGTAATATACATAAGAAAGTTAAGGCCATACTGTGGAATATTCCAGGCAAAGCACATCTCCATGGAGACAAGCAGATGACAGACCCTCCACCTTAAAAGTGTGAACTTTTAAAAGTGCATTTTCAGTTTCAGTCCTTTTGTGTTTTGTGCCATTCGTCCTCCTAAACAAAGTAACGGTCTGTAGATCCATCCATCGATTTTCTTCCGCTTATCCAGGGCCGAGTCGCAGGGGCAGGAGTCTAAGCAGGGACTCCCAGACTTCCTTCACCCCAGACACTCCCTCCAGCTCCTCTAGGGGGACCCCAAGGCGTTCCCAGGCCAGCCAAGAGACATAACCTCCTTCCGGTGGGACATGCCCGGAACACTTCCCGAGGGAGGCGTCCAGGAGGCATCTGGAACAGATGCCCGAGTCACCTCAGCAGCGGCTCCAAGCTCCTCACCCTATCTCTAAGGGAGTGCCCGGCCACTCTGCAAAGTGTGAAAAATACTGAAAAAATACCAAACATATGAAGAGATTTATTTCTCACCTCTTCTATTATCACTAAACATATCTTATACGATCAAACTCTTAAGGAGATAGGAATTGCATTAGGGATAGAACGAGGATATGCCAAAACCATGTCTAATATTAGACCGGCACTTATAAAAAACATTAAATCAGTGAACAGGATTTTAGCTGCAAATTATCACAGTATCTCGCTCACATTGGAAGAATAACTTTTTTAGGTATTATCCAGAAATGTATATTTGTATTTGTATATAATGTATTTTTGAGACTGTGTGTAAAAACCTGCTGTTATATAATTCTAGCTTGTTTTGAGTTTAAACCATTTGGGGGCAGTGTAACACCAGACACACTCTCAGCAGGAAATGATGATGAATAAAACCACTGTAATAAACTGCACTTTCCCAAATGATCCAACTGTCAACATGTCTCCACCTCTGCTCACTTCTGCTGCTGCATTCTCTCTGTATTTTTCATGTAAGACTCAAATTATCACATCTTTTTGAAATTTTCATTTATACTTATTTTTAATTCCCATTTTAGCCTTTCTTCTTGATAGTTTTAATAAGTCTTTGCTTAGATTCAATATTTTAAGTCCTGCTTGAAATGATGATGTTCTGTCATATATTTGACATTTGTTCTAATACTGCTTTAGTCCACTTTTAGACCAGGTCCATCTCTGTTTTTTAATATACAAGAATAACTACGATTTCAGAGACTGGAGATTTTCACTGATTTTTACAACTACATTTTAATATTTTTTATCTCCACAGATTTAGCAGCGGCTGTTAAATTTCAGCAGTCTCCCTCGAAAATAGTGGATCAAAATGTTAGGGTGTCCATAGAGTGCAGCCATGATGACAGTTCCCTCTCTGTTATGCTCTGGTACCAGCACCGGCCGGACACTCGGTCTATGATGTTGATTGGATACACTTATGTGGGAAGTGACAACTATGAGAAAGAACTTGCAAAGCAGTTTAAGATGGAGAGACCCTCTGTGCATAGCGGCTCTCTCACAGTGCTCAATACAAGCCTCTCAGACTCGGCTGTGTACTTCTGTGCAGCCAGTATCACAGTGATGGAGTTTAGAGCCACTCCCAGCTAAAAACCTACTGCACACAACACAAGAAAGTACTGTGGCCAAGTTTATATCTATCAAACACTGCTCATCTAATTTTGCATATGGACACACTTCATACATGGTAACACTTTAGCCTGAATAACACTTAACTCCTTAACGCCTAAATTTATATAGATGTATATATAAAAAAGTTTTGTTTGTGTTTTGCCTTTAAGTTAATGATAAATTAATTTAAGATTATTATCTTGACCATAGCAAAAACAAATGTATAGAAATTTGTGTATGTGGTAAATTTGCGACAACTAGAAACGAGTACTTGCCAAAGGTTCGAAGGAAGGTGCTGCATCTGCACTAATTGGCAGTGGGGGAACGCAACCATTTTCTCGGCTTATATCTTGATCCAAATGGTTTGTTGCATATTTGTGACACTCAGCATTAAGGGGTTATGTGCTTGTTCATTATTAAGTCTTTCTTCATGCTTTATTAAGGCTAAATAAGGTGTAGTTGTTATAAAGTGTTACCAAATAAATAAATGCAAAATAATAAATATTTTTTCACTTCTGTAAAACAGTACCTAAACTGGACTAAATCTTTAAAATGATACAGCGTGTGTCCAAGTCTTAATCATTTCACTTTCATGGAAATATAATACTGTTCATGTATTAATATTGTTTCAGTCCTATTGTATTTAATTGACTGTGGAAGTTTACTCAACCACACAAAACTCATCTGAACCAGGAAATGATGATGAATAAAACCACTGTAACAAACTGCACCCTCCCAAATTATCCAAATGTCAACATGTCTCCACCTCTGCTCACTTCTGCTGCTGCATTCTGTCTGTATTTTTTAAGTAAGACTCATATCTGCTCTTTTCTTTATTTGCAAACTTCTAAACTTAATCTTGAGACTTCTAATTAGTCTTTGCTTAGATTCAATATTTAGCCTGATGTTATGAAGATTAGTTGTACATTGACATTTGTTCTTATAATGTTTTAGTTCACTTTTAGACCACTTTGCGCCTACAAGAATGCCATAACTACTATTTTAGAGATTGGAGATTTTCACCGATTTTTACAACTACATGTGAATATTTTTTATCTCCACAGATTTAGCAGCGGCTGTTAAATTTCAGCAGTCTCCTTCGATAATAGTGGATCAAAATGTTAGGGTGTCCATAGAGTGCAGCCATGATGACAGTTCCCTCTTTGTTATGCTCTGGTACCAGCACCAGCCGGACACTCGGTCTATGATGTTGATTGGATACACTTATATGGGAAGTGACAACTATGAGAAAGAATTTGAAAAGCAGTTTAAGATGGAGAGACCCTCTGTGCATAGCGGCTCTCTCACAGTGCTCAATACAAGCCTCTCAGACTCGGCTGTGTACTTCTGTGCAGCCAGTATCACAGTGATGGAGTTTAGAGCCACTCCCAGCTAAAAACCTACTGCACACAACACAAGAAAGTACTGTGGCCAAGTTTATATCTATCAAACACTGCTCATCTAATTTTGCATATGGACACACTTCATACATGGTAACACTTTAGCCTGAATAACACTTAACTCCTTAACGCCTAAATTTATATAGATGTATATATAAAAAAGTTTTGTTTGTGTTTTGCCTTTAAGTTAATGGTAAATTAATTTAAGATTATTATCTTGACCATAGCAAAAACAAATGTATAGAAATTTGTGTATGTTGTAAATTTGCGACAACTAGAAACGAGTGCTTGCCAAAGGTTCGAAGGAAGGTGCTGCATCTGCGCTAATTGGCAGTGGGGGAACGCAACCATTTTCTCGGCTTATGTCTTGATCCAAACGGTTTGTTGCATATTTGTGACACTCAGCATTAAGGGGTTATGTGCTTGTTCATTATTAAGTCTTTCTTCATGCTTTATTAAGGCTAAATAAGGTGTAGTTGTTATACAGTGTTACCAAATAAATAAATGCAAAATAATAATACATTTTTTTTTCACTTCTGTAAAACAGTACCTAAACTGGACTAAATCTTTAAAATGATACAGGGTGTGTCCAAGTCTTAATCATTTCACTTTCATGGAAATATAATACTGTTCATGTATTAATATTGTTTCAGTCCTATTGTATTTAATTGACTGTGGAAGTTTACTCAACCAGACAAAACTCATCTGAACCAGGAAATGATGATGAATAAAACCACTGTAACAAACTGCACCCTCCCAAATGATCCAAATGTCAACATGTCTCCACCTCTGCTCACTTCTGCTGCTGCATTCTGTCTGTATTTTTTAAGTAAGACTCATATCTGCTCTTTTCTTTATTTGCAAACTTCTAAACTTAATCTTGAGACTTCTAATTAGTCTTTGCTTAGATTCAATATTTAGCCTGATGTTATGAAGATTAGTTGTACATTGACATTTGTTCTTATAATGTTTTAGTCCACTTTTAGACCACTTTGCGCCTACAAGAATGCCATAACTACTATTTTAGAGATTGGAGATTTTCACCGATTTTTACAACTACATGTGAATATTTTTTATCTCCACAGATTTAGCAGCGGCTGTTAAATTTCAGCAGTCTCCTTCGATAATAGTGGATCAAAATGTTAGGGTGTCCATAGAGTGCAGCCATGATGACAGTTCCCTCTCTGTTATGCTCTGGTACCAGCACCAGCCGGACACTCGGTCTATGATGTTGATTGGATACTATTATGGAACTGACAACTATGAGAAAGAATTTGCAAAGCAGTTTAAGATAGAGAGACCCTCTGTGCAGAGCGGCTCTCTCACAGTGCTCAATACAAGCCTCTCAGACTCGGCTGTGTACTTCTGTGCAGCTAGTATCACAGTGATGAAGTTTAGAGCCACTCCCAGCTAAAAACCTACTGCACACAACATCTGTTATTTTGGTTAGTGGTTCATTCCCTCAGCGTATTTCCACTGGAAGGTCTTCTGCCACATTTGCTCTCACATTTGGGGTGAAAAGTCGGTGGCATCTCAAATGGCCATAGCTATTCTTTAACTAGCTTCTGGCAGCTCATGTCACACAATCCAACAGTGTGTCCTTTAAGCTGCACGTCTTAGTTTGTTAAAATCTCATGATATGATGTTGGAGTACATCCATGTACTAGTATATGCAGTACTTGTTGGTTCGCAGTGGGAGGAGTCCGAAATGCTTTGAGATTTTTCTCTTCAGGAATAGGTTTACTTGTGTCTCAGCAGTGAAAAGGTGAGCTGAAGTTACAGGATGCGGCTACATTTGAGTGGACTGTTTCTCGCCTTCTTTTCATGTAGGCCTGATGTTTTTTTTTTAAAAAAGTGTTGATTGATTTATTTCTGTTTTATTTCTGTTATATTTTTTTATGTATGTGTATTTACAGAATATAGAATATATTTTGAAACGGGTGGCAAAATAATCCAAATGTATATTTATGTTTTTATTTACAGATGCAGAAGCTATAACATTTGACCCATCTCATCCCCAGATAGTTAATAACGCCACAGAAGTACAGATCAACTGTCACCATGATGACAGTGATAAGAACGTAATGCTTTGGTACAAACAACTCCAGGACGGACAGATGAAGTTAATCGTGTACAGCTACTTTGGCAGTGACCCTGAATTTGAGAAAGACTTTCTGAAAGGGTTTGCGATGAGGAGAACAGACAGGCAGACAGGAGCTCTGATCATCTCCAATGTGGAGCCCAGTGATTCTGCGATGTATTTCTGTGCTGCCAGTACACAGTGATGTGGTTAATATGAGTCTGATACTAAAACCTGCTCCTGGATCTCATTCAAAACACACAGACACATTAAAACTGAGAGGATTCAATAGAGACATGACAATGTTGTGTCACTATCTCACAACTATTGATACTTTGCAGCCAATGTCATCAACAATCGCTGTGGGTGTCACGTTAACTGGAGGCACTGCTCTGTCTGAAGCCCTGGTACTATTAGACTTTAATCTGAGCTTTGTTTTAACTCACCATAGCTGACTTAGCTGGAACTACATGTGTTGTTTAAATCCATTTTGTATTTTTTCTTGAGTTTTCACACCATCTTACAGTGTTTGCTAATGTGTGTATTGTGTCACCACGTTGAACATTCCTCCACAGACATACATGTAGAACACTCCCGGCATGATGTAACTGCCAAGTATCAATATAGTTCCATTTGGTTTCATTTCTAGACTACAGAGACAGTGCATATCAGAGCTAATATAGGCGATATGCATTTTTTCATATATTGTGCTGGTCAAATACGGTAACATTTCCTGATATAGGACTTGAATGCCAAAAACAACGTATCTCTGTGCTGTGCAGAGATACAACACAAGCAATATAAAAAATGCTTTAAAAAGTTAAAATCTCAACTGGTTTGAATTAATATATCAATTTAATTTACAAATCACCAATTAAACTTTAACTGAGTTTAAACAAATTCATATTATGGAGCGGATTTCTTGAGCTGCAAGATTAAAATGGCCAAACTGTCATAGACTGAGCTTTGTCACCAGTAGGGGGCACTGTTATTGTGCATAAAGCCAGTGAAATCATCTTATTGAGGAGGAGCGTATGGATATAAACAGCAACACAATATACAATAGTGCATTTTGATAGCTATTGAGTGCTGGTAATAACATGTAACTATGTCTTCAACAAAATTAAGACTTCTGCAGCTTTTAATTCAAATTAGTAAGAAAAACTATTTCAAAATTCACCATTGTAATGTAACAGCTGTATTTTAATATTTGTCTTTTCTCTTTCAGATTTGTGCCTTGCTGTGAATATCAAACAACCTCCATTTATATGGAGCCCTAAGGAGCATATAGTATCTTTTCATTGCACTCATGATCACAAAGACCACCATTACATGTACTGGTACAAACAGACTGTTTCAGACGGTATAGAATTGGTGGCATATTCTGCTGGAAAAGATACAGCCACTTTTGAGACTACTCAGCACAAAGTCAGGTTTATTTTAAATAGACCAAATGTCTTTGAATGCCTCCTGGACTTACATAATGTGACGTTTAAAGATTCAGAGTCTATTTTTTACTGTGCTACAAGTCAAGCACAGTGATACAGGGAAACACAAATGGTTAACAAAAACTCACTAAAAATGTGAAATTTGATCCCCACAAATTTGAGATAAACAGACAGGTGTTGTATAGAGTCGATTACAAAATGAAACCTCAAGGCATCAGGTTCAAAAGAAGAAAGATACTGAAGCATAGAGCCACTACCAGCTAAAAACGTTCTGCACACCATATACAACTATACATATACACTCAACTAAATAATTTGGATTTCAAAATGATACATACATTTTATATCTAATTTATATCTATAAAACAGCGCCTAAAAATGAAAATAAACACTTCAGATTATACAGCATGCATAATTAATCGTATCACTTTTATGGAAATACAATACTGTTTATTAACAGTTTTTGTAAGATTGTATTTAATTGACTGTGAAAGTTTACTCAACAAGACAAAACTCATTTGAACCACCAGTTGGCTCTGCTGCTTCATTGGTGCAGAAACAGCTTGTGCAACATGAAGCTTCTACCATAACATGTATCTCTTTTGCTACTGCAGTTGTGTTATTGTCTTGAAATATAACTTTATATTTGTTTTAATTTGTCTGCAAAAGTTCTAAATTATATGCAGTACTTGTTGGTTGCAGTGGGAGGAGTCAGAAATGTTTTGAGATTTCTCCCTTGAGGAATAGGTTTACTTGTGTCTCAGTGGTGAAAAAGTGAGCTGAAGTTACAGGATTCTGGTACATTTGACTGTTTCTCATCTTCTTTTCATGTTGGCCTGATGTTTTTGAATGCAAATTAAAAATGTATTGACTGACTTATTTACATTTTATTTCTGTAATATGTTTATGTATGTGCATTTACAGCTGCTGAAACTATGATAATTGATCAATCCTCACCAAAGACAGTGAAACAAGACACGGTCTCCAGGATGGACAGCTGAAGATTTTCAGCTACATTGGCTTTTCTGACCTTGAAGATGTGATGAAGAAAGTAGACATACAGACAGAAGTTCTGAGCATCATGAATGTGAAATTATGAGACTCTTATTTTAAATTGACCAAATGTGTTTAAATGCCTCTTGCACTTACATAATCTGACGTTTAAAGATTCAGAGTCTATTTTTTACTGTGTGACTGTGCCGTCCCAGGCAAGACCTTAATGACCAAACTGTGATTGAGCTTTGTCACCAGCAAAATACCAGTATTTTGATAGTTGTTGAGAGCTGGTAATAATATGAAGAATAACATGAAATTAAGACAAACACAGTATTCCAAAGCAGTTGGTGGCGTATTCTGGTGGTGCAGATGCTGCATTGTCCATTGAGAGCTCTTTTGACAAATTCACTTAAGGCTGAATGGGTCTGAATCTGTCCTGGTCATAATTAATGTGACCAAAGAGAATTGTGCTGTTTTTACTTCTCTACCAGCCGAGTACAGTGACACAGAGAGACACGAAAGCTTAACAAAAACATATTCTTTCATTTATTTAAAAATACATTTACATTTTTTAAAGAACATGAATAAAGTGTAGATTATATCACGCAGAGTTAAACATAAATATGAATGATGGCAGTATTTTTTTAATATGAATCTTTGATGTAACAAAAATAAAATGAACAAATAGACAAGTCTTTACCACAAAAGTGAGATAATCAGCACATGTCTTTCACACATGATAGACACAATACACTGTCATTACCTTATTACAACGATGATTCAACTAATGTCATGTAATCCATGCAACTATTCAAAGGGAGATTAGATCAGTGGTTGTTTTTAGATGTGAAAGGATAACTGCTTTAAGTGAGAAGACACTGACGTCTGCTGGGGGGAAACAGGATTACATTTATAAAGTATATCATTCAAGATGTGATGGTAACTCAGTCACTCAGAGATACAGGCATGTACTTTTGTGTTTGTATTGAGCTACATTAAAGTCAAAGTCAAAGTGAACTTTATTGTCAATTCCACCATGTAACAAAATGACACAGGAGGATCAAAACTGCGATTCCACCAAAAAACTCCAATGTGCAGTTAAAAGCATGTTCATGGATTGTCTTCAGTATGTTGATTAGCCTGAAGGCATAGGCCTGTAGCTGTAGATAAAATGAATGCTTTCTCTTATAAAGAAGTTTAAATTATATGCAGAATGCAAATACAAATACTAATGTGGGATGTCTGTGTGTGGTCTTCATGCATAAAGTGAAACTAAGATCAACTGTTAGCATCACACCAAAGATTAGAAAACTATAAAAAAGTAAATAATAAAAAAACTTTAAACATTACTGATTGACTTAGGCAGTAAGGTATGTATTTAAAATGACCATTTCCTTGTGATCTTGACTTCTTAACGGAGTTTATAAAGTGTTCAAATACAGATGCCATTCACCAACACATAGTTTGTTGATAAAGTGAAGAATTCTACCCAAAGTTTGCATTAAAGTTGTGAGGTAGATCTTTGTCTCTTTGTATCTGATTGGATCTAAGGTGTGGCCAAGAAACATGTCACTTCCTGTTCTTAAAAATGCCTTCTCTATATGTTTTATTGACTTGTGTTTGTACTTTGAGTTGGATTGTCACAGCTGCTCCTCTCTGTCCTCTGTGTCTGAGGGAGCGGAGCTTTTTGTAGGAAGTGTTTTCACGGTGGGGACAGGGGGCACCGTGATACAATCCTATAGAGACGCCGTACAAAAACCTCTGAACTCAAACACAGGGCTGTGCTGAATGGACTGGGACAGGAGCAGAGACAGGAGCAGAGACAGGAGCAGAGACAGGAGCAGAGACAGGAGCAGAGACAGGCCCACATGGACACTCCTCTCTCTGAATTGGACACTACTCTCACTGAAGACATTTGCCTATAATAAAAACACTTATTTTTGATCATTTTAATACCTGGACGTCTAATATCTGTGACAGAGAGATGTTGCAATATAAAGACAATATAAAATACAGCTGGAATATGAACTTATTTTTCTTTTCTTTGGACATTTTTGAATAAGTTTCATTATTGCAGAACATTGTTTGATCAAATGAGTATCACAAACTGACTTCTAATTGAATGAGAGAAATAAAGTATCATGGAGGCATCAAACATCTGAACTAATGTGAACTTTTTGGACCTTTTAAACTTTTATAATTGTAGAAATATCCACGAGGCTTTGTTTTTGAATGGATTCAGTTTGACAAAGAAGAAACAGAGAAGGAGGGGAGAGATTTTCATTGTCAGTTTTGATCTGCACCAACAACACTGTGACCAACACTCAGCCTGTGTACTTTGGACCAGGCACCAGGCTCACTGTTCTAGGTAAGTACTAACACTTACTGTGTATTTTATTTCAATGCATCACTTTGGAAATAGGTTTCCAACCACAAACTATAGAGAGGTTTGAGGCTCTGTGTAACTTGAATGAAGCCGACTTTGGGCAAGGAACCAAAAAGTCAGTTTTAGGTAAGTGATAAGACTTCAAAAATATGGCTAGATTATTACAAGATATTAGTTTAAAATATAACGTGATTAAGAAGTTGGTGGTAAAATGCTTGAGCTCTGGCCAAGGGACCAAACTGTTCTGGGTGAGTAAAACAATAGTGTAGCTTTGTGAAAATTGTCTCTATATTTATTTAATGGGTGAGAAGAGTACTTTATAAAACACTTTGTTGGATTTCATGAGCTGGTTTGGAAGTAAATTCACTGTGCCTTTGGCGGGAATGAAGCATATTTTGGTTAATTGTTTTAGGTAAGCAAAGATTCAACTAAAACTTATTTAACTTATATATTAGAGCTCTCAAATCTGCTGGCATCTACCTATAAAAATATCATGTTTTGTGAAAGAACCTGTGATTATAACAACACAGTGAAACAGAGAGATAAAAGCAGGTGGTTTTTGAATAGTTGAGTTGCTCTGTGTAGCTACAGTGAAGTTCACTTTGGAAGTGGCACCAAACTCACCGTTTTAGGTAAGAAAGTTTTGAGTGTCATTGTATTATTATTATTATGTCAGTATAAAATCTCCTAATGGAAGCTTTTGAAGTTGGAGAACAGAAAGATACAGTTGTTAATACCCACGTGTTAGTGAAACCAGTACATATTTTGGCTCATTGCCCAGTTTATGTGGTCTGGAACCAAAGTAGCTTCTCAGTATTCAGATGTATTACTGTGAATTACCGAGCAGAGGCTTACTTCGGACCAGGGACTAAACTTACTGTTTTAGGTAAGAACAACCAAAATAATTATAGAAATAACATTATGTCTATTGTTGTAACTTAAAGATGCACTCTCGAAAGTCTCATAATGTGCTTAAACCTGTTAAACCTTTTTTATTTTCATGGAAACCAAACCAGACCAAGTTACAGTCAGAATCCCTGTTTTTCTGTGCAGTTTTGAGCAGTAAATGTAACGTAGAGCTGTTTCATGTCACACTGTGGAATATTCTAGACAGAGAAATGACATATCCATAGTAACAAGCAGGTGACGGACCCCCAGCCAAGTTACATAGTGCACCTTTAATAAAAAATAATGCCAATATGGATTATAAAATGTAAAGTTTGCCTATGAATAGTTTGGTAAAGTTATTGTGTTTTTCGCCAGTTGTAAAAGTGTAACCTTCATTGGTGGAGGAACTTAAGATCCTGTTATATTACCCTAAATATTTTATATATACTGTTCAATATTGGACCCATGTGTAACTAAAATTTTAAGCATGGTGTATTACTCCAGAGATATTCTGATATACTACTTATACCACTAAAACAAAGTAAGATAGTTCCTGTAAGCCTATTTTAAAGACACAGTATCATTAAAAGGTCTGAGCTGCAACAAATAAATTGAACAATGAACCAATAATTAGCCATAGAAGTCATGTATTCTCCCCTCTACATCGTAATAGAAATAGCTAAAATCTCCCCACTAATGTAAAGAAAACGTACCCACGATAAAAACTGGCCGAGAAATATATTGTTCCATCTTTTATATATTGAATAATAAATTGATATATCAATTATCGTGACAGGACTTTGTGAAACAACAGACACAATGAAGAAAACCCCCTGATACACCCCGTATTGTACTTGCTTTGTGAATTACACGATTTGTGACATGTCGGTCACCAAAATTCTTCCTCTTCTTTTCCTCATCTTTACAGACCCCGACATTAAATTCAAAGAACCACAAGTGAAAATCTTCAAACCATCAAAAAAAGAAGGTCCCAAAAAGACCCTGGTTTGTGTGGCCAGTGGATTCTACCCGATCCATGTCACTGTTACCTGGATCATTAATAAAGACAAAGCTGAAAATGGGGTATCTACAGACAGCGCCCCCCAGAGGAAAGACAACAAGTACTACACCATCACCAGCCGGCTCGTGATCCCTAAGGCAGTGTGGTACAACCCAGCAAACACTTTCAGATGTAACGTTCTGTTTGTCAACACGTTTCATACGACAGAGCACTCTGATGAAATACAAGGCATTGAAGGTGGGTACAAATGTTTTTGAATGAGATGAATAAAAACGTTTTTTGGTTTTAAATCATCTTTGTCTCTACAGGGAAAGAGGGCATCTCACGGGGTATGTATACTTTGTACTCGTTGTCTTGGTAACTGCAATTCTGGTGCTGCATTCATGTCGTCCTCAAAAAGTTGGACTTTTCTTTGTCCTAAATTGAAAAATGCAAGTGAATGCAGTTGGAAAAATAACCCGGGACCTCGAGTCAGAACCTTCTGCTTCTGCATCTGAAGTGAACTGTTCTGTGCAGATGAACCAAACTCTGATAATTCAAACACATTTGATCTTTTTGACTAAAGGTGATCACATTTAAAGGGCCAACTGCCAATTATTCACATGATAAGAGCAACAGACCTGCACACTGACACTGCAACTGTAAAATTACAGACATGACACTGACTAGCTAAAGTAAAAATAACATTTTGTTTTGTGAAAGCTACTGCGACATCTCTGTTAATGAGCGGAGTCATTTTATCGATGGTGACATCAAAATCCAGACTTTACAAGAAAAAAACACATGAACACAAACAAATCTAAACCCTGACATCTCATCTCAGAACCCCAAGTTCCCGAGGACACATGAATGCAGTGAATGAATGAGTCCTGTTTGAGTCCAGGTTTAGAACTGGTTTAATCCGGCCCCAGTCCTTCACCCCAGGTTTTTGAAAAGTCTGGGTTTAATGTAGGCTTATGATGCGAGTTCAGTTTTGTTAAAAGTCGCTGAGTAGATTTCAGAGTCTGTTCAGATGCTGTTGTGTTATTGTCACTTTAACTGAGTTCAGATTAAATCTTAGACATGTTCTTGTCATGTTGGCAATTGTGATTATTCAGGTTACAGTATAATTGTAAAAATAACAATAATTGTGAGTAAAAATAAGTTGATTCAATTCAAAATAAACCAAAACGAGTATACCTTAACTGTTTTTTCTTAAATTACATTAACTTAAAGGCTGATATATAAGACAGTACGTGGAGGTTTTCTCTTGTTTTGTGATGATGCCAGTGAATCGTAACTAAACACTAACACTATAATTTGATATCTCTAGGTTACTGGCTTAGTTTTTCCATAATATTCTTATTATTTGTTTAATTCCTCAGACAAATACATGAAGACCACTCAAGCTGCCAAACTGTCGTACACTGTTCTGATCCTCAAAGGCCTCATATATGGAGTGTTTGTGGGGGCTCTGGTCTGGAAACTTCAGGTCAGTCTCACGACATACAAAGTATAATAAAAGAAACAGTAATGATTAAATGTGTTTGAAATCTAATATAAATGTCTCTGTTTTGCTTTAGGGAACGACTGGGAAACTGAAAAAAGTGGAGAGCATGGATTAAATGTTATAATATAGATTATTATTGATTATATGTTCTGTTTCTGTTGGTGAAAACGATAGTCTAATGCATGTTTATGTCTGAATAGTGAATAAAAAGAGTTAAACAGCTTGCTTAATGTTACTTATTGTTTCCTTTTTCTTTACCATACCTGGTGCACATCTGCCTATCTATACAATACAGACTTTACTTTTGTGTTTTAGGTTTGTAATCCTAATGTAGTCCTAATGATGGGGCGTGACCTCCAACTGTCAAATTATCAAATTATGTCATTTGTGTTTCTGATTGAAAAAGTCTTCAATAATCTATGGAATCTGCAAATACTTTGAGCTCCCTGATATACTGATAATGTTAAGATGTAAATAATGTATCTTGTATTGATAAAAATAAATGTTTTGCACAGTGTCCAAGATCCACTCTCATTTGAAATTATCTTTACATTTATGGAAATATATAAATCACTGTTCTATATTTTGTTTTGATCATAAATTCATGTTTAATACATAAAAAATGTGTTAAACATGAATTAAATACAAGTAAAATAATAAATGAAAAGAATGGTTAAAATTAGACATGGCCGTTGCTGTCTGGGACAAGCTGATGTGGAAGAGACACTGTATACTGCATTATGCATTATAAACTGTATTGCCCGTCCATAAACGCACGTAGCCCCAAAGCTGAAGTTTTGAAGTCAGCGTAATGGAAAATCACATGTTTTCACAGGAAGTGTTCTGTGGTATCGGAAAAACCCGGTTGAAGCGCTTGTTGACGTGAGAGGCGTTTTGTGAAAGCGCAGGAGACAGGACGCGGTCGCAGCAGCTGCAAAAGGCCACATTCAACTAGAAGCATAAGCCCCACCCCCTGCACCACAAACCCCGCCCCCTGCACCTGTGCCCACTAACCTGACCTCTGTGTATACGAGCTGACAAATACAGCTCGTTATATGTGCCACCCAAATGTACTTTCTCTGATCATCAAGGGTATTATTAGAAATGAAACACTAAATACAATAAGAATAATATGTCCGACCTGCAGCACAATCACACTCTGCAATGGCTGGAGTAAACTACAATCTAATGTTAATAAAAATGTGTCTGTGTCAACCCAAAACACCAAAGGTAAAATCCTCCAGCTAAGGGTAGTCCTGACCAAGCCCAGCTCAAGATCTGGATATGGGTCCCCGGGTGCAGTGTAGAGCCAACTGCTCCTGACAGATCGTCCCAGTGTGACGTGAAGTATGGGTCAAATGCAGAGAATAAATTCCCTTCCGGTTACAATAAAGGCTAAGCTTAAAGGTGCACTGGGTAACTGTTTGGTTGGGGCACTGTCACCTACTTGTTTCTATGAATATGTCATTGCTCTGCCTGGAATGTTCCACAGTATGACTTTAAACAGCTTTACCTTACATTTTCTAACGCGCAGGTGGTTTTACTGCTTGAGAATACCTAGAAAACCAGGCCTTCTGACTGTGAGCGGTGTTGCCTCTCCATAGATCTGACCTGTAACTTGGTCTGGTTTGATCTTCATAAAGATAGAAAGGTTTAGTACCGTACTGTGACATCTCCACAGAGAACAGCATTTGACGGACCCTCCCCTGAAAAAGTTACATAATGCACCTTTAAGATTAATTTGATATAGTATCTCTTATATTACTGTGACATGCCCACAAGTAACTGGTAGTAAGTAAATATCTGGTCTGAACTAAGATAAAACCCAAAACATGACTCAGGTATTGCCAATAAGGATTAACGAGGGGAACAAAATGGTGAAAATACTGTTGAAGACTAAACCTTGTGCACCACCAACCTCCAACTCTCAGCCAATCACAAACTTATATCTTTGACTCTATCCAATCCTGTTGCTCCATATGTGTCTTTTATGTAAGCACAGCCCTGTGTGTCTCATCCAGTCACAATATTTTGTACTGTCACTCACTTAGAGCCTGGTTTACTGCTATAAAACCCCACTCCAAACTATGGACATTTTCAAGTGTTACAATTACCTTATTTTTCTTCTTTGGACCAGGGGTAATTTTCAACAAATCACTGCATATTTAATTTTGATCAGATAAGAGAATACATAAAAATCTAACTCTCTCTCTCTCTCAGGTCAGATTGACGGGACAGTGGTCAAGCAAAGGCTATATTTGGTCACAGCTGTGGGAGACAATGCGACAGTGAACTGTGACCAGTCTCTGGGTTTAAACACAAACTGGATTTATTTCTTCAGACAGCACCCAGGGCAGAGAAGCTTGGTGCTGGTGGCTCAGTCTACACTGATATTCACTAGTTTTAAAGAGTATAGATATGCGATTCATAGAACAGAACATTTGACAAAAATGGGTTTAATATTGGTGGATGCCAGTAGAGAGGATGAAGCTGTGTACTCTTGTGCTGTGAGCACCACAGTGAGACAGGAAGAGAAGGCAGATGAGCAAAATCTATACAAGACATTTCCTAAGTATTTTTATTTGTTAGAGCAACATGCCTGTACAAGGTACAATACAAAACACAAAGAGATATGTGTACTGTATATCGGTGATTCTTGACATATTTTCAAAATATCATAATTGGCAAACTTATTAAGTTAAATCTAAGGGAGACCTGTATACTTGAGGTATATATTTGAAAATATTATTGATGTTATTGATGATATTGATGATATTGATAACTCATTTATGTGAATAAAATTGCATTGAATTGAAGTCAATATGAATATATGTACTGTAAATATCACTAATCTCAGAATAAAAACTCCTGGAGGGGCAGAGCAGAAGGAGAGGATGGAGAGAGAAACACTGGAGGCGCACTAGAGAGGTAGTGGAAGTATTCATTTCATTTGTACTTTTCCACAATCATTTTAGCACAACTTAGCCAAAACCCCATAGAGATGAAACTGGCCAGGAAGTAGTGATGCTAACAGTGAGATTGCCGGGTACTATTGTGAACAGAGCCTATTGTGCACTGACTGAATTTATTCATTTTATAAATGCCCAGATTGCCCTGATAGCACAAGTATTGTATTAATTTCGCTGCACACTTATTCTCTTCTCTGTACTGTATCTGTCTATTTGATGTCGATGCACAAGTTTCCCCTGGTGGGACAATAAAGTTTATTTTGTCTGATCTAGATTTTGTGATATTCTTTGAAAATACCAGATATTCAAAAGCAGATTTTGTGATGAAATTTATGTTAAATTTAAGGCCCCAATGACATTGACTTTAACTTTGAAGTAAGGGTACCCAGTTTATGGCTACTCTATTCACTTCTGGCTGTAAAATTAATTCTATCTGGTTTACAAATATCAGTCCAATTACAACCGAGGCTGAGATGCTCTTAGCTTTCATAAACATTTTCACTGGAGAGAGGTTTTTAATCATGTGATCTGGCAACAAAAGAGTTCATTCTTCTCTCTTGTTGAAAATTGTTAAAGTTTTAAATAGTCTCAAATGGTTTTGTCTCTGAATAAATCAACATTACATATTCGAACTTTACTTCATATTGAAGGGTACAGGAACTTAATGTTTATCTATACACTTTCTCTGTGAGTCACTATGGCACAATCATGTTGATGCAGTATCACTTTCTACACATAGGGGGCGATCTACCCTCAGTCTGGGAAGGTCATATAATGTGACACAATATAACTACATATCTGTGCTTCCTCCAAATCATTTCAGTCACTCAGGCCTCTAACATGTTCAGACCCACAATCACCTTTCTGCTCATTTTGTATAGATTACAGGTAAAAGGTAAGGGCCATGAAACTTTACATTATGCATTTATTAGTGTAGATTTTTAATGACTGTTTTTATTTCAATTCTAGGTCAAGTTGAGGGTTCTGATGTGACCCAGGATAGATTGATTTGGGCAGAAGAAGGAAAAGAAGCCACGATGAGCTGTACCCACAAAAAAGGAGCTGGCTATGCTCAAATGTACTGGTATCGACAGCTGCCCGGAGAAACTATGAGACTTGTAGTGTTTACAATGTACGGCAAAAATGACCACGACTTTGGAGATTTCAACAAGGAGAAATACTCTGCTCACCGGGCCAGTGCTGAGAGCGGGACATTTACAGTGAAAGATGTAACTGCTGCAGATAAAGCCATGTATTTCTGTGCTGTAAGTCAACACAGTGAATCAAACTCATGCAAAACCTCAACAAAAACGTATCAAGACTGTGGGTGTACAGTAGGGGGACTATCAGACCACAACTGTCTGAGTGAAGACACGCCCACCGACAACACAACTACTCTAACATATGGTTTTCTTCATTAACAGAGTCTGTCTCCAGCTCAGACAACATGGGCTGTTTTAGTAATGGGCTTCTAAGATTATTTTTACTAATTTTATTTAACGGTAAGATTTTATATCAGCATTATTTTGTGAAACTCAAAACATTATCTCATTGTTTCATAGATGTATGTGCTGTAATTGTTATGTTATGTTAACTATTCATTAAAACACAAGATACTATTTTCCTCTTCAGGTAAGCTATTCATGGGTTTAAGGTTCCTGGTAATTTGAGGACGTTTGACCTTTCAAATGATAAGAATATTTAATTTTAAGTTGTTAATTGCTGTGGTAACAATCCCACATTCGTAGCTATATTTCATATTCTAAAGATCAAATTCACAACATAGAAACTTGTATTTCTCTGTTTAGGTGTGTGTTTTTCCAGTGTGATTCAGAAGGAAATTTTGTGGGAATCTGAAGAAGGGAAGGCCACACTCCACTGCAGCCACACTAAAGGAGCTTCTTATTTCCAAATGTACTGGTACAGACAGAGACCTGGAGAAAACATGAGACAAATTGTGTTTACAACTCCAAACTCTAATCCCGATTTTGAGCGAGATTTTAGCAATGGCAGATTTAAGGCTACCAAGCCAAATGCTGAAAGTGGCACATTGACAGTGGAAAAGCTGCAGCCTGGAGACAGTGGAGTGTACTTTTGTGCTGTCAGTGAACACAGTGAGACAAACTCATTAAAAACATGAACAAAAACTCAACACAAACTAATACAGAAGACACCTGCTGGATTTGGCAAATATTGTGGCTGCTGATGGGGAAATAAAACCACATGAGGGAAGAAAGAGTACTGTGATGCAATCGGACCCCTTGTTGAATCTTAACTGAATATTGACATTAAAAATAAAGTAATCATTTGCATGTACTGAATAAAGTACTATAAATATTACTCTATCAATTCATATGTAATGATTTGTCTTAATCCAAATATAGAGTGTTGCAATAATGCCCCTTTCAGCACCATGGACAGCAATAGAGGTGCACTGTGTAACATCTGTCAGCCACCTGTTTGTCTCCATGGTGATGATACTGCTTTGCCTAACTGTTTCACAGTATGGGATTAAATTTATCTTTCTAAATGGAGAAAAGCAGATTATTTCACCAAATCAAGTTACTGGTCAAATCTGTGTAGTGGAAAGACTGTTCACTGTCAGAATGCATCTATTTTTCAAGTTATTATTATTATTATTATTATTTTTTAACTGTAATTGAATAAATGCAAAAACATTGCTTAAATGCATGATGTAGAACTAGCTATTTCAGGCAAAGCAATAATGTTACCTAGAGCTCCATTACAGAAAATATGAATCTAAAAAAGCCACCACACCAGAAGATTCTTTAGATCCAACATAATGAACTAAGCCAAAGATACAAATCAAAAGATGACGATGAATAAAAAAAGAAAAAAAAAAAAATCAAATCATTCACAAATCACTATGACTTTAAGATGTACTTTTGCCATTTTCATCATCACATATGCAATATGCAACACCTTTTTGGCTTTGGTGGTACTAACAAAGGCAAAATGTCGGTAGACTATTTGCTGTTAAAACTTTATCACACAAGAAATATCGAAGCCACACAAGCCACACAAGTGAAAACATTTCTTCTTTCCCACCAGATTGTAGTGTTTTGAATGGCTTCGTATACATTGTGCATGTCTACACATCCACTCCTCCTATATCTTTGTCTCATGAGTTGGCATCATGTTCAGTTATGTGAGTTATAATCTCTTTAGTTACACTGCCTCTGTGCTTTTCACGTAAGATTGAAACACTTTTATTGTACTTCATCAAAAGTTTTTTTCATAAAATGTTGGATTTTTAGAGGCATTTATTTCTGCATCTTGATAATAGAAAACATACAAAAACATGTTGGAGGATCTGCTACCTGGTTGTCTCCATATGTTATTGTTTTGCCTGGGATATTCCACAGCATGGCATTAAACTTATCTATTTCTTTTGCTCAAAAAATGTGAAAAACATGTATTCTCCACAGATCTGAACTGTAACTCTCAAATAACTTGTTCTGTTGCTGTCACCTCCTATTATGGAGATACATAGACTTAATGCTATATTGCCTAACCATCTCATAGAAACAACCAGGTGGAAGACCCTCCACAAGAAAAGTTACATATTGGATTTCTAATTAAATTAAATGGGGTCAAATACATAATATGAATTTAATTGTCTTTTTCCTTGTCCACAGATCAATCTAAATATGCTGTCACACAAACTCCCAAAGACATCATCACAGCCCCGGGGAAGGACATAGTGACTGCAGCCATTCAAACTCAGACTTTGACATGATCCAGAAGTACAGACGGATTTACCAGTTTAGTTGTAGAAAACACGTTTGAAACCTTGTATAATGTCAGTGGGAGTGGGTCCAGCCGATCGTCTCGTCTGCATGTTTTGAGTGTGAAAACAGCTTCAGACAGCGGTGTGTATTTCTGCACTGCCAGTAGCCACAGTGAGAAGAAAAACTCCACAACTTTAACAAAAACCTGGTGTTCACTATAGCAACCACAGAAATACTGACAAACAATAATGATCACACACCTGCTATAGACTATATGATATGTTGACATAAATCATATGAATTAAGACCATTAGGGGGCGCTGTTTTGCTACAATAAAAGCACTGGCAGAATCTCTACAAAGTGATTTTCAACTGGAGATGAATAGTAATACCTGCATATTTAATTTTCACTCCAGCTACATAAACAAAACAAAAACGATATAATGAATTTAGACAACCAAATATTTTAAAGATGCACTGTGTAACTTTTCTGGTGGGTCATTTTTCATTTGCAGTTTCCGGAACGGCATTAAACTTATCTTCTGTTTATTCAGTTGATTTTCTTTCTAAAAATTAATGGAAAGACGTGTATTCTAGCTGTGAGTGGGACTTCATGTCGTTTTAATAGTCTTTGAAATTATACTGGCCTCAGGTATTACATTTATATTTATTTTACTTTGTATTTATTTCTGGATGTATTCTGTATCGGTGTCTTTGCTACTGTGTATACTTAAATGTAAAAATATGAATTATGATTTTTGTTTTTAAGGCTCCACTACCAATGTCCTCCAGTCTCCATCAGATAAAGTTGTTGAAATGGGAGTGAAATAACGTGTTCTCACAGCATTCTGGACTACACTGCTAAATTATGGTACAAGCAGACCAAAGACTCCACCCAACTACAGATTCTTGGATACATGAGTGTGAAAGGCGGATATTCAGAGAAAGGAATAAATGTGGAGATTAAAGGCGGCGCATTAAAGGACCAAAAGTGTACTTTAACTATTCCACAAAACAATGAAAGTGCCAAGTATTATTGTGCAGCAAGTAGCACAGTGAGAAAAAAGAGGTAAGAGGTCTGCCCCATTACAAAAATATTCATGTGATTAAACTGGGCTCTCATTTGCACCTAAAGCATGAAGACTACTGCCAAATCTGTTATAAAAGTACAGGAAATAATGAATAAAACACACAAACTGATCCCTAGATCGATCAGACATGTAAAATAACCTACAAGAATTGTTCATTTGCCTTTGACTTATTGCAACTTTTCTGGTGGAGGGTTCAGACATAGTGCATCTTTAAATAAAATTAAATATTTATATACCGACTGCCCACTGAATAAGAGCCAATAGGAAAAGCAGTGTTTCAGGTTCCTCCCACTTTTTCAAAACCCATATTAGACTGAACAGTGTTTATATGAAACAAACAACACAGATAACTAATCATGGGATTTCACATCATTTTAATAGCCTTTAAAATTATACTTGCTTCAGGTATTATTTTTATTTTTTATGTATTTTTGTATATATATTATTGTTATTGTGTGTAATTAAATAAATATATATATTACGATTTTTATTTATTTATTTTTTTTTAGGGCTGCAACTAACGATTATTTTCATAATCGATTAATCTGGCGATTATTTTTTAACTAATCGATTATTAATCGGATAAAAATAAGGAAAGTGCTCCAAAACTGTGCTAAAAGTAAGTTAGCCGTGCGTCCTGGGTTTACGCACAGAAGCTGTGCTCGCTCTGCCAACCCCTCTCTCTATTACGAACGCGGTCAGATCAACAAAGCTTTGACCAATCACGGTGTTCGTGGGCTTGTACGCACACTCTGTGATGGACAGGAGCACCAGCGAATCACAGAGGGTTTAAGAGGTTAACTGGACTAGTTAATGGCTTAGAAACACATTGTTCCAATGCAATCGCGGCTAATATGTGCTAACTAGCTAACACCAAGCAACTTCGGTTTAACTTGTATAGTGTCAAACAATACGTTGTGATTAAAACGTTCCTATTAACTTGTACCAGTAATGCACCCAACTACTTTTCATGTCAAAAAAGGTTGCCAATATGTTTGTGAAACCTCACCAGAGTCCGACTGATTTTAAAGGGGAGACGCCATTTCTCAAGTGTCCTCTTTTTTTCCCCCGTGTTAACCTGTTTTCGCCCCCTAACCGTGGTTGGGGAGCACAGGGGAAATCGTCTTCTCCAGGGCCGGGGATTGCTTCCCTCCGGGGTTAACTCCCTTGAGGACCTCGTGCGTTTGCGGTGTATGAAAATGTAAATAAAAGGAGGCAGTTTCGCTGCAGAGTGGGGCTTTATTAGCTCACTACACTGTAGGAGTAGCACCTTTTACCCTCTACGTGCCCGATCGCCGTGCCCGATCCCTAAGAGCACACGCGGACACACACACGGAGCGAGACCCGGCTCCACTGCTCCGCGCGGACATACATCCAGCGCGCCCCGGCGCGCGCACGCAATCACTCACTCTCTCTCTCTCCTGCACTGAGCTATAGACACAATATAGACACGTCTCACAACACCCGATTCTCCCGCTTGGACTTTGTCACGTGAACTAGTCAACTAATCGACTACTAAATTAGTTGCCAACTATTTTAATAGTCGATTTTAATCGATTTAATCGATTAGTTGTTGCAGCCCTATTATTTTTTAGGCTCCACCACCAATGTCCACCAATTGCCACCAGATTTATTCGCTGAAATGGGAGAATCCAGTGAAATCACGTGTTCTCACAGCATTCAAGATTATAACCGTATATTCTGGTACAAGCAGAACAAAGACTCCACTCAACTACAGCTTCTTGGATACATGAGCATGAAAGATGCATATCCAGAGAAAGGAATAAATGTGGAGTTTAAAGGCAGCGCATTAAAGGACCAAAAGTGTACTTTAACTATTCCGCAAAACAATGAAAGTGCCAAGTATTATTGTGCAGCAAGTAGCACAGTGACAAAAAGAGGTCTGCCCCAGTACGAAAATATTCATGTGATTAAACTGGGCTCACTACCATTTGCACCTGAAGCATGAAAAACACAGCCAAATCTGATATAAAAGCACAGGAAATAATGAACAAAACACACAAACTGAACCATAGAGGGATCAGACATGTAAAAATAATGTGGGCAATTCTGACAGCTGCAAATGTGGATTTCAGTGCATCAAAATATCAGAAATGTCAAGGTTTTAACACTGTGTTATATTAAAACATGAATTGTGCAATAAGTGAGGTAGCTTTAAAAGAACAAGGGAGGTTAGACAGTGTTATTTTAATGTATCAAATTATGTCAATACAAAATATAGTAACTGTTTAACTTTGACTTATAATGCATTACAAATAAAAGTATCTGTAAATATCCATAAACAGTAAATAGTCAAATTTTTGTATAGTACTTTGCTACCTTCAAGGCACTCAAAGCACTTTACATGAAGGAACTACTCACCAATTCACACAACAGTGCACACAGACCCTGGGGGTGAGGTGGGTTAAGTGTCTTGCCCAGTGACACAATGACAGCATTCAGTCATGGGAGCAGGAGTCAGTGGATCTGACCGCTCAACCAATGATGTTTATGTCGAGAGCGGGGTTCGCAAACCTTTAGATCAGTGAACAAACACTTCATATGTCACTCCATATATAATCTACAATGATTTGTGTCCTGTAGATGGAGCTGCAACTTAAGCACTTAGTATAAGCATTTTGGAGCATTTTTGGTAATTATGACTTTAGCTAAATAAAAATTAATAGTGGGATCTAATCTGACTGGGCAACATTTTTACCTTTTTTTGTAGTAGTAGTAGTCTAGTCTAAAAGGATTGAAAAACGGATACTAATCAATAGTAGCACTTGTATCAAAACTAAATTCTAATTTGAACTAATTTGAAGTATCAACACTAAAATCGTCACATCAATAGGACCAAAATTAATCTTTGTATTTACCTTATAGCTAGAATGAACTTGAGCTGAGCTGAGCTGAGATGGATAGCAAGAGAGAGAGAGGGGGAGAGAGACAGACATAGAGAGAGACAGAGAGAGAGAGAGAGAAGAGAGAGGGAAGAGAGAAAAGAGGATGTGAGAGGGAGAGAGAAAGGAGAGAGAGACAGAGAGGGAGGGACAGGGAGAGGCGGGTAGTGGAAAGAGGAAAGAGAGAGCGTGAGAGAAGAGAGAGAAAAGAGAGAGAGAGGAGAGAAAGAAGGACAGAGAGACTGCGGTGGGAGAGAGAGAGAGAGGATGACACATCTGCTGCTGTAGGTTTATTCTGGGTTAGGGATTATCATAACTGTTCTCACATATTTATTGTCTATATTAAAGTGCATAGTGTTCTCAACAAAACGGGTTCCTCTATATTTCTAAGGTGTAGACTCAGGACTTAGACACATGAATACTCTACTCATTTTTGAACTCTTCTAATTTAAAACAATATTATCCTATAAATAGTTAAACAGTCCAGGGTTGGTGTCATGTTGATAACAGAGAAGACCTATTGTGAGACAAGATGGTCACAGCATCACTGAGTCCAAATAACAACAAGCACCACACAAACACTGACAGAGTAGGAGGTGTCCTTGGTACAACTTTGCTGAGATGTAAAATTCCACAATAATTATGCATGAAATTATTTACGGAGAATATATTGAACTTCTAAAAAGAAATTGTATTGTAATGTGCATCAGTATAACATATCTGTAGTTGTGGGGTTTCTGAAGTAACAGCCCTCCCCTTCCTGTCTATCCTCAAGTAAACTTCAGATCTCTGTGATGAGACGAGGCATTTTCAACATGAAGCCCACTAAACTTATTATTCCCTTTATCACCACATTCATGATTACAGGTATGAAAACTTTTCAAACTTACATCAGTTTTATTTAATCTTAAACAATGAAACATATTTTTATTCCTCTCTTTTGCAGCTGTGAGTCTAAACGAACACAAGGTCCTTCAAACTCCTCCAGATGTATTTTTTGAACCTGGATCTAAACTAAAACTGACCTTGTCTCACCAAATCAGCAACTACAATATGATTTTATGGTACCAGAAATTAACTGGAGACACCTCACTCAAACTTATAGGATACATGTACTACAAAAACCCTACTGTTGAAAACACATTTAAGGACATCTTCTCTGTCAGTGGAGATGGGGAGAAGGAGGCTCATCTTCATTTCTCAAACGTGACTCCCTCACACAGTGGAGTGTATTTTGGTGCCGCAAGCTACACAGTTATAGTAACCAAGGAAATGCTTTCACAAAAACCACTGAAATGATAAGTGTGATTAAAGGGCCCATATTACGCTAATGTTAAATTTATGTTATCACAAACCCTGCATATTTATAATTCTTCTCTCAAACTGAAAACACTGTTCTACCTTGTGATGTCATGTGGTAATACGGGAAGTGCTCTACTGCGTTTGTGAACTTCATACACCTTCACTAGAATCATTTGGATGATTTCAGACCTAGAATTGCCCATTTACTGAACCAAAGGTAAAAGGTAGCTGTTAACTTGAAAACTACCACTACATGGCATCAAAAGGTGGAACAGAGCATTAGATTTTGAGCTTTGGAGATGTAGACACTCTAATAATAAAGGGTTACTCAAATATGTGTGACTGAAACAAAACACAGCTTCAGGCATGTTTTTGATGAGGCAACAAAGTTCTAAGCTGGTTTAAGCTCTGTATGTGTAATGTAGGACCTTTAAAGCTTCAGAACAAAAGGAGTCAGTTGAGTTACCACTATGATTGGTACACTGGTTACTGGAAGATTTGCCCAGATATCAGTATCAGTTCGGCACTAAATATTTTGCAGATATTTGACACCAGCCTCTGTGTGCCCATGTCTCATTCCCCGTTTGTCTCAGTGCATCAGCTCTGCCTTTTTGAGCTGAGTAAATGAGTGAAAATATATGATAAGTTAATTTGTGTACTTCACTATAACTTAAGATGAATTTGGTTTGTACCACAGATTTTGAAAGCTTAACATTGGTATCGGCAAATATCGGTGACAACAGCAATACAACCATTAGATATCGTATCGACCCAAAAAATCCATATCGGCCATCCCAAGTTAACACTGTAGAATCACTAAGTTAATTCAGAGAAAAGTAAGTACAACATTTGTTATCGACATGTTCTGTAGTTTTGTTTTCTGAGATATTATTTTGTACAATGAGAGAAGAGAACCCAAATAAAACCTTTTTTAAAACATGCAAATAATGAATTTAGAAATAAGATCTGAACTTTTTCTGGGCTAAATTACAAAATGTGGAGACGAAGAAGAAAGTTAGCATTAGACCCAAAGACTGTAGGGCGTATAGTTAAAATGCAATGCAAAATGAGCAGCTGATGATAACTTAAGTTTATCTACTGTATTTGTCCAACCCACTGATCATGTGACCACACCTTTACTATAAGCTGTATTCATCACTATAGCTCTGAATCTACAACATGCTGCTCCTCTGTCTGTCCCTGTGTCTCCTGCTCCAACTAGGTCAGTCTTTCTGATGTATTTTGTTCATTATTTTTAACTGAACTTGAATCTAATCATTTTCTGTACCCCAGGTCTCTCCATCACAGTTATCCAGCCAGTGAGACATATATTTACTGACCCTGGCTCCTCCATAAGGATTGACTGCAGTTTGGAGAGATATTCAATGGAAGATGTTTGGATGTACTGGTACAGACAGAGGGCCTATGCACAGATAGAGTATGTTTGTTATGAAAGGGATAAAATAAGAGATAATTTTGAGTGTTTACTCGATGGAGCCAAGAATAACTTTTCTATAGTGATCAGTGATTTGGCCACAGATGACACAGGGACGTACTACTGTGCTGCCTCTCACAGCGACACATTCAACCACATCACTGCACCAAAACACTGAGGCTGCTTCAGAGGAGAGAGTACAAGATTAAGTGTCTGATAGGTAGACAAAATATATTTATAATAAAATTTCACAAATCAACTGTGTATTGTTTTGAATTAACATTAGCTATGTGTCAATGTGTTTGATATAACTTGGAGAAACATAAACCCCGTTTGATCTATGTAATTTCTCAGAGAGAGACAGAGAGAGGATGACACATCTGATGCTGTGGGTTTATTCTGGTTTAGGGATTATCAAAAATAT
The DNA here is from genome assembly GCA_030686955.1 of Odontamblyopus rebecca. Taxonomy (NCBI): domain Eukaryota; kingdom Metazoa; phylum Chordata; class Actinopteri; order Gobiiformes; family Gobiidae; genus Odontamblyopus; species Odontamblyopus rebecca. The sequence goes on along the minus strand of CM060670.1, from coordinate 15,037,815 downwards.
TCTCACATATTTATTGTCTGTATTAAATTTGAACAGAAAGGGTTTCCTATATAGTTTTAAGGAGTTCTAAAATGAAATTGTATTGTAATGTGTATCAATAAAAACATATCTGTAGATGTGGGGGTTTGACAGCCCTCCCCTTCCTGTCTATCCTCAAGTAAACTTCAGATCTCTGTGATGAGACGAGGCATTTTCAACATGAAGCCCACTAAACTTATTATTCCCTTTATCACCACATTCATGATTACAGGTATGAAAACTTTTCAAAATTACATCAGTTTTATTTAATCTTAAATAATTAAACATATTTTTATTCCTCTCTTTTGCAGCTGTGAGTCTAAACGAACACAAGGTCCTTCAAACTCCTCCTGATGTATTTTTTGAACCTGGATCTAAACTAAATCTGACCTTGTCTCACCAAATCAGCAACTACGATACAATTTTATGGTACCAGAAATTAACTGGAGACACCTCACTCAAACTTATAGGATACATGTACTACAAAAACCCTACTGTTGAAAACACATTTAAGGACATATTCTCTGTCAGTGGAGATGGGGAGAGGGAGGCTCATCTTCATTTCTCAGACGTGACTCCCTCACACAGTGGAGTGTATTTTGGAGCCGTGAGACAAGCTACACAGTTACAGTAACCAAGGAAATGCTTTCACAAAAACCTCTGAAATAATCCCATTTTACATAAAGCCATGATAGAATGATATTACCTCCTCAAAAACATACAGTTTTGTTTCATTCACACATGTTGTATTTCACATGTGTCAAACATGCGGCCCGGGGGCCAGATCCGGCCCTCCAAGACCTTTAATCTGGCCCTCGGCTGATTTTTCTATTAAAATACTTAAAATTTTCAGATTTTTCTGTTAATTTTCTGCACCGTTTAGCATAGCAGCGTCTCCGGTGTTTCTGTACGTTGCGACTCCCACCAGAGCAGCACAAATGAAGACTTTCCTCTTTCCAAACGCTCTTAAGGACGATCATTTTGACTGTCGACCGTGACCTCATCAGCAAAATGTCAAAAAATGAGAAAAGCAGATGCCGAGTTCAGGATTTCCCAAGAAAAATAGTCTAATTCTTATTTGTTGACAGAGGTGAATGGGAAATCTGTGCTCAGTGTGTTTGGAACAAGTGGCGTTGCTCGAGGAATATAATCTTAAACACCACTACGAGACACGGAGAAAAATACAATAACTTGAAGAGAGAACTGAGTTTTCTGATCCGGCCCTTTTGGGATCAAAGTAGGTTGCATACGGCCCCCGGACCAAAGTGAGTTTGACACCCCTGTTTTAGTTTGTCTACAACTCCAAAGCCCAAAATGCTCTCTGTGCCACCTTGTAATGTCATGTAGTTTTCAGGTTAACAGCTACCTTTTAACTTTTGTTCAGTTGAGATTCCCAATTCCAGGGCTGAAATCATCAACACAATGGAGTACTTCCTGTATTACCACATCACATCACAAGGTGGAACAGGGTATTTTAAGTTTGAGAGAAGAACTCAGCCTAAATGTGCCGGATTTGTGTGTTAAACAAGTGTGAATGGAATAAAACAAAAGGTATGTTTGTGATGAGAAAGCATTATACCATGGATCAGAAAATAGTGTAAAATGTCAAGACAAACAAAATTAAAATTACCATGGGCCAAAAGACTGTAGGATGTATAGTTAAAATGCAATGCAAAATGAGCAGCTGATGATAACTTAAGTTCATCTACTGTATTTGTCCAACCCACTGATCATGTGACCACACCTTTACTATAAGCTGTATTCATCACTATAGCTCTGAATCTACAACATGCTGCTCCTCGGTCTGTCCCTGTGTCTCCTGCTCCAACTAGGTCAGTCTTTCTGATGTATTTTGTTCATGATTTTTAATTGAATTTGAATCTAATCATTTTCTGTACCCCAGGTCTCTCCATCACAGTTATCCAGCCAGTGAGACATATATTTACTGACCCTGGCTCCTCCATAAGGATTGACTGCAGTTTGGAAGGATATTCAATGGAATATTTTTGATGTACTGGTACAGACAGAGGGCCTATGCACAGATAGAGTATGTTTGTTATGAAAATGATAAAATAAGAGATAATTTTGAGTGTTTACTCGATGGAGCCAAGAATAACTTTTCTGTAGTGATCAGTGATTTGGCCACAGACGACACAGGGACGTACTACTGTGCTGCCTCTCACAGCGATGCATTCAACCACATCACTGCACCAAAACACTGAGGCTGCTGAAGACAGGACAGAGTCTGATCAAGTTCAACTGTTTGTTAGTCAAAATAAATTTATGATAAAAATCAAATGAACAACATTGTTTCTTTTTTCCCTTTGCAACTATCCTCAAATATGTAGGCTATGTAGAACTTAAACATCATTTGATATACATAATCACACAGTAGCTTGTATGTATAATGACAAATAAAGACTTAACAAAGTACCTGTCTTTTCAGACAATGGACAGTCCTGTCACATTCACATGCTGTTTTATATTTATTTACACATTATAATCATGTGGTCCCACACTGACCTCTACAGGCATCATGTGTCACTGCACTGCAAAGACCAATATTTTGGCACTTTAAAATCACATTTATTGATAAGTGAATTCATGCCACAGTCTTCATATATTCAAGTTAAAAACATCTGATCCAAAAATAATATTATCAAGTCTTAAACCACTACACCACATAAAATAACCACACACTGTACACTGGTCTTTTTCAATCAACATAACAGTTAAAGTACCGCTTTATTATAATGTTATAAATAGTAATATATAATAATAATAAATAATAATAAAAACACTAACTGGTTATCTCAACAAAATACAAAAGACTGAGTCAGAAAGACTTCCCACATTGGAGTAACCGCAGCTTTGTCCTTGACACACGTCATGTGACATACGTCATGTATGTTCTGTACATGTCATCTCCTATATCTTCTTCCTGTTCTTTAAAAAGCCCCTCTGTTTGTGTAAACTTAGTGAGATCTATAGATATGAGCCCAGCTGCTGCTCAGAGGAGGCGCTGAGAGAGGAGCTTTTTGTATGAAGTGTTTTCACGGTGGGGACAGGGGGCACCGTGATACAATCCTATAGAGACGCCGTACAAAAACCTCTGAGCTCAAACACAGGGCTGCACTGACTGGTCTGGGACAGGAGCAGAGAGGGACAGGACAGAGACAAGGCCACATGGACACCCCCCTATCTGAACTGAACACTACTCTCTCTGGAGACAGAGGAAATTACACAAAATGTGAGTTTTTGATGCATCTGTCTCCAGATGCCTGTGAGTCTCCTGAGAAAGACACAGATCTGTGACTGGAGCTGAGGCCTGTTCAGGAGACCAGACAAAAGCAGTCAGAGCTGTAGAGGATCAGAGCCACAGTCTGGTCTGAAGAACAATTTGTTTTACAAGTGAGATCAGAGGAACAGAGAAGTCTGAAGTGTGAGTTTTGATTTGCACCAACAACACTGTGACCTACAATGAACCTGCATACTTCGGATCAGGCACCAAGCTCACTGTTCTAGGTAAGTATTATAATGTTTAAGACTGAGTTTGGTCTTATATTAAGTAGAGTCACACATATGGTGAGTGTAAACAGATACATTTGCATGTCAAGTCAAATGACAATGAAAGACACAATAGAGTTTGTTGCTCTGTAATGGTGCACTGTGATAATCGGAACGAAGCTTACTTTGGGACAGGAACCAAGCTGACCGTTTTAGGTGAGTAAAGACAATTAAAAGTTTCACATTTAAATGTTGTGGTGTGAAAAACTGCCATTTGAGGCTGGGGTTCATATGAGCAGTTTTTGATATCAAACTGGAGCTCTGTGCCAACTATGAAGCATATTTCGGCCAAGGCACCAAACTGACTGTTCTGGGTGAGTAGGACCAATGTAGCCTGGAAATGATCATGTAAAATAGAAAGTGAATAATGTTGGTGGTACATATTAGTTGATAATTAGTCAAAAGTAGCTGGTTCAGTGTTATGGCAATGACTGAGTACACTGTGTTAGTACTGGCTCCGAGGCTTTCTTTGGTGGAGGAACCAAGTTAACAGTTCTGGGTAAGACATCATTTAATATTCAAGATGGATGGATGGATGGATGGAGTTTGCTCCATGTTGGGATTGTTAGGAGTATAGTAAATTATAAATTAAATCACACATTTCCATATTACATTAAGTTATAGCAAAGAAATCAAAGGCTCCAGTCTGATTTTAGTATTGCACAAGTCCACTGTGACTCTGGGACCGCTGAAGCCTACTTTGGTGGAGGAACTAAACTCACTGTTTTAGGTAAGAGACCAAAAACATGACAACTTTATATTCTGTGTGTGTATTACATAATTAGGCTGATACAGTCAGTGGTGTCTATGGATTGGGTTATTATGTCAAGTCTTATCGCTGTGCTAACAACCGTGAAGCTTACTTTGGCCAAGGAACTAAACTCACTGTTTTGGGTAAGTAAATCAAAATACTGTAGTCATTGGTAGAAGTAATGGTAGTAGTAGTAGCAGTAGTAGTCGAAGTAATAGTACTAGTCATATGAATGGTCCAGTTGGGGTCTATTGGTGAGTACTGCAGTATTCGAGCATACTATTTCACACTGTGACTGGCTCCTATGAAGCCTATTTTGGTGGAGGAACTAAACTCACTGTTTTAGGTAAGTCAAAATGTTGTAGTAATTGGTACTATTAGCAGTATTATTATTAGTAGTAGAAGTAGTTCTGTTGGTTCCTGTTGTTTAGTACTGAAAAATGTATTTGAGCATTGAACCTTCACACTGTGAGCCAGTCCTATGAAGCCTACTTTGGTGGAGGAACCAAGCTAACTGTTCTAGGTAAGAAATATCCTTGAATTGCAAATTAATGAGTATAAAAAGATAGACTGATATACACAATTGTACTGAACAGTGACTGAAGTCTTGTTTCAAATTTGACATATTTGCCCCTAATTACAGTAGAAAAATCCATTTGACACATTTTGTCTTGAATTCAAAATGGGAAAAATACTGGGGTAAATTTTGTAAGTAAGAAAAACTGAAATAGGTCCATAAAAACTGTGACTGAGAATTAAATATTTTTTGACTTGTTAACTTCACTAAATTTTAGTTTGTAAAGCAGCCCCGGCCCCTGCAGGTGTGACAGTGGTAAAGACGTGATGTTGAGGAGAAAAGTAGATGGTTTTTGAACAGTTAAGGCGCTCTGTGCTCCTACAATGAGGCGTACTTTGGAGCTGGAACTAAACTCACTGTTTTAGGTAAGAACAACGTACTTCTAATTGTTCAAATTATAGCTGCAAATACAGTCATTGTCATATCCTTAAATACGTCTAAGATTATGTCATATTTAGGCTGCTGTTTTGTACGGTAATTGATCTAATGCCCCACTTAATCCCAGGAGAAGTGGAGCTAAGTAAATTCTAGTAAGTAATGTTGGCGCTATGCCCAGAGTTAATAGGTTTTTATCATATCCATGTATTACTGTGAGCAACCAGTACGAAGCTTACTTTGGAGATGGGACCAAACTGACTGTATTAGGTAAGAAAATGCAAAACATACTTCTAAATTCTCAGTTCTACAACCCTGTGTTGTTGATAACAAAGTACATGGAAATTACATGAGCTGCAAGCAAAATATACATAGAAAAGTAATCACAAACTCTACATGATCTGGCTTTAAGTAATGATCTACAGCGTTTGAATTCATGTAAAAGTAGTTGTAATGGTATTTTGTTTTGGATAGGAAGTTAGGTTAGCTGAGAAAATAGTTGGGGAGCTTGAGGTTTGACAGTTGCCTTGTATCAGTGTGAACAACTATAACCCAGCGTACTTTGGAGAAGGGACCAAACTGACTGTTTTAGGTAAGAAATCTAAGTCAAAATTATTCTGCACAGTGCAAATTATGAATAATTGGTTTGAAAGACAAAGAGACAAAACTTATGTTAAAGCTACATTATATCAACAGACAGTTTTTTTAAGTAAACAAAAGAATAATATAGGATTGGAGGTATTTATTTGTCGATTAATTTCTCTGCTATAGAGTGATTCTCAATAGACATTTTAGTTTCTATCCATAAGTGATGAGATGTTGAGGTTTTAACAGTGGGGCTGAATCAGTGTGAACTTCAATGCAGAAGCTTACTTTGGAGAGGGAACTAAACTCACTGTACTGGGTAAGTCTTAAGGCATCTTCTCAGAAGCTACACAAAAATCAGTTTTAAAAGCAAATTCACAGCTGTTTTTGAAAGTGTAAGATTTAAAGTTGTGTGTTTTGAGAATTAACATCTGTAAATAACTGATAATCAGGTAACGGTGATGAAATGGCTATTACATTATTATCCAAACGTAGAAAAAATACTGGTTGAATTGAGTATTAAACTGACTGGGGCATTTGGAGTAAAAGCGGTTGAGGTTTTAATAGTAGCAGTGTAACAGTGTGAACAACCACTGCTCAGGCTTATTTTGGACAAGGAACTAAACTCACTGTACTGGGTAAGTCTTGTAAAACAACAAATATGATCAAAGTTAAAGTTAAACTGTGCTTATGTAACTGAATAATTGTGGAGAATATTGTCATTGCAGTGTTATAAAGAGACTGAAGCCAACTCTGAATGCAAAAGCAAAATACTGATTGAAAAACTCTGTCTTAAACAAAAGATATTTGTTCTAAATACACGAAGCTTACTATGCAACGTATGATTTTGTGTAATACTATAAAGAGAATGTAAAAATAACTAAGAAAATTGGTTTAACATACAGCTTTACAAAGAAAATATTTTCAGTATTTAGCCTATGATAAAATCTTGTAAAACTGAAACAAACCCTAAAACTGACAAAAAACTAAATTCAAACAATTTGACAAATATACAAATTATGGTTATTTAGAATATTATTTTTATTAATACAATTGTTGGGACAAAAGTTTCTTACAGTAAAAAAGTTCTCTCTAACCTCTCCACTGTCTGTAAATAGCTTAAAATGGTTTGAATGCTGGTTTGAAGTCTAGCAGATATAGAAAATATTTTTTTAAACTATGGAAAAGCCTTGTGAAATGGCAGTTTTGACAATACAAAAGACAGAAAAGTTTAGATGACAATTATTATTATAAATGTGTACATTTAATTATTCTAAATATATGAAAAAAGTTCCTCTGTCTACAGATGATATAACCTGAATTTGCAGTAATTGTATTGTATTCGTTAATTAAAGGGACAATGCATATTAAGACAAGATAATGCAAAAGAAAAAAACGTGTACTTGTAAATATGCAGGATTGTAACCAATGCTAATTTCCATTCTTAGACCAGCCACACAAGTCATAAAACATGACAAGAGACAGAATAACAGCTTCAGCAGGCATCTCTCACTCATACACTCCAAAACTTCAAAGATTAGTATTAAAGGTGCACTGTGTAACTTTATTTTGTCTATGAATATGTCATTCCTCTGCTTAGAATGTTCCACAATTTGACATTTAAGAGCTCTAGCTTACATTTATTCAGTTATAGGTGGTTTTATTTCTCAAAAATATCTAGAAAAACAGGCATTATGACTGTGAGCAGGGATGCCTCTCCACAGATCTGGCCTCTAGCTGGTTTGGTTTGGTCTCCATGAAGATAGAAAGGTTTAATGCCATACTGCATCATTCCAGACAAAGCATTTCAGACATAACATTTTCATGGAGAAAAGCACACACAGCACTAGCATCTATTTATAGGTCTACATACAAATATGATTCCAGTCCCCTTAACTTCCTATTTTTTTCTCCCGCAGAAAAGGACCACCCCAAAACACCACCCAAAGTTACAGTTTTACCCCCCTCTGAGAATGAGGGACCCCGGAACAGAGGAGACCCTAAAGTTAAAACATTGGTCTGTGTGGCCAATGACTTCTACCCCGATCACGTGACAGTGTCCTGGCGGGTCAACGGAGAGCCCAGAAAACAAGGGGTATCTACCGACGACGCACCCCAGAAAATGAACAACAATTACGCCATCAGTAGCCGCCTTCGGGTCGATGCCCAAGAGTGGAGCAGCTCTGGAAAATGTTTCATGTGTGTTGTCAAATACTACGATGGGAGTGATCATAAAGATCACGATGCTCAAGTTTGTGGCATTGACAGTAAGTCCACAGAATTTAAAATAGTCATCTTCAAACAGAAAAGATTTACTCATAGTTTTGTTTTTTTCAGGAAACGTGCAGGATGATGAAGATGGCCTGACAAGAGGTACATAACATATACTATATCGGGGGGCAAAGGGGTCTGGAGCCTCTTGAATTGTCTTCTTATTCGTTTATATTAGAGGGGGGCCCATGAGAGGCTTCTTGCCCCGGGCCCCAAAATTCTGTCGACGGGATTGTGCTATATTATTCATGTTGTTTGACTCTATGGAGCTGTACTCTCAAAAAGTGGATCAGGTCCCAAAAGTGAAATATTTTTCTGACAGTACACTAAAGATATTAATAAAATCTATAGTTTTGTGCGTAATTTTTAGACTGGGATTTGATTATGAAAAACAATGTAAAAATTTACAGACAGAACCAGACAAAAATCTCCTGAGAATGTAGCCAACATTTTGGTGTCTTAATCAGGGCTCACTGGCTATTTGGTTCATTGTGAAACAGTAAGTCCAGTTGTTTTTGGTTAATTCTCCGCTTATATCTTATTCTTGGATGTCTCGAAATTTGCATCAGTTAGTGAGCAAAATACTGTATAAACAATTACATAAATTACATAAAAAATTTCAACATGCAGAGTGAGTATTGTGAGTGAAAGTGTAGAAGGTTCACTGTAAAGAACTTAAAAAGTGAAAACTGAATCTCAGCTCCTCATTTTATTTTTGAGCCAGGACTCTACACGTGGTTGGTTAATATTCATGTCTCTTATGTTTGTGTTGTGTCCACAGAGGCATACCTGAGGATTACCCATAATGCCAAGCTCTCATATGTGGTCCTCATTGTCAAAGGTCTGGTCTATGGACTCTTTGTGGCTTTCCTGGTCTGGAAGATTCCGGTTGGTTTTAAAATATTAATTATTTCACAAAATTAATTGTCAAAGTCTTAATGAGTAACTGTGTCTCTTCCTGTTTTGTTACAGCGTTTAAATGGGAAACAAACTTAAGTCCAAAGGAGATTCGAGTTAACATCTATAGAAGAATCGTCAGTGTTCCCGTGTTGATGCTGAGTGCTTTGTTTTGCATATCATATTTTGTATAAACTCTATATATTGATGTTCTTGTTTTTATCTGGCATTTCTAAACCTGTGGTGGTGTATTTTAATTTTGCCTTCACCTACAGCCCAAACCACTGATTATAAAATGTGTATCTAAAAATATATGAGTTTTGATAGTTGAGTACCTGTAAACAGCCGACTATTGACATATGTGCTTAAAGCCTTTATTCAGGAATATTAAACTGCATGTACATAATGGTGGAATTACGTAACTTTATTAACATATAAAACATATTTTTCCTTATTTGTCTTGTTGATGAGTTTGGAGTTAGATTACTGAGAGTAATATCTTAGTTTTCCCCTCCTGTGGGCTCACCACCCACAGAGGGGTTCATAGGGGGGGTCAGGTGCACAGTGACTGGGCGGCAAACAGCTGCCCCTGCGACTCAGCCGGATTAAGTGGGAGAAGATGGACGGATGGAATATCTTAGTTTACTTCATTTAAGAGATTAAGTGACTGTCAGGTCAAAGGTCATGACCCTATAAAGTGCTACTGTACATGAAGTAGCAGCATTAAAAGCAAATGCACTTTAATGAATGCAATAACATTTAGTTTAGTTTATTGATTTAATGAGACAGGGACAGTGCACAATATGCATTAACCTTAGCAGGAGAGATGCATTGTACCAGGTTGTAGCGCCAGTGCTAATTTCCACCTGTAGGAATTTTAATTAAGATTAAGATTCAGTCTTTTGTAATAGTCCGTGAGATATCTAGGTTTTTAACAAATAAAAATGTCTTCCTCAAAATATGAGCTCTGTACGTGCTCTTACTGAGAGAGGATTGGCTGTAGATATCTCACGGACAGGTGGAAATTAGCACTGGCACTACAACCAGGTTGAATTTTAATTGAGATTAAGATTCAATCCTCTGTAATAGTCAGAGAGATATCTACAGCCAAGCCTCTCTCAGTAAGAGCACGTACAGGCTCATATTTTGAGGAAGACATTTGTATTTGTTTTTAATAAGAAGTTAAATATTTCCAAAAATCGCTCTAACAATATAATTAGGGATGCACCGATCCAGTACTGGTACAGGATATCTGCACCAGTGCTGAAAATTTGCTGGATTGGATCTCGGCTATAAAAGATCGGTTCAGATAATATCTGAGACATATAAAAGGATGTATAATACCACAATTTACGAGTCGTTGTTGGCCCAAAAAGTCTCATAATGTCTGAATATCTATAAAGAGCTGTTCTGTAGTTACTTGAGAGATAAATAACAGCTACATAACACATTTGGATCAGTTTTGTCTTATGTTATTTTTGCTTAAAGGAAATAAAAACTATTTTCAGTATATGCACTGGTATCAGTTAATATCAGGTATCAACAGTTACTTAAAGGTATAGTATTAATTTTGGTATCTTAACTTTTTATGGCCCTGCCCTATAAATCTGCTCTATAAGTCTGTCCCAGTTATAACACTACACAGTTTTAATAAACATGATTTCATCGTCTGCCTCAGCATCTGTTTTTCTGCTGTTGTGTAAAGTTGCTGTTTTTCTTAGAATTTTCTTCCTGCATTTATGAGAAATGTTTAACCTATAAAACTAAAGTTATTGTACAGAGCACAGAATTATGTCTTTATTAAATATAATAAATATAATAAAACAAGATGAATTGTAAAGTTGAAGGGACTGTTTGAAGAGCTAAAGAATATTTTAGAATAATTATCCAAAATGTGTAGATACAATTTTTAGCACATGGCAACACCAACATATTTGTTATAAAACATGTACTTTTTAGAGCTTTTAACTGTATTATAGTTCTTCTCCCCACACATTTTCCCACTCAAAGTTGTATTTAGACTATTTCATGCATGTTTGAGTAATCTTTATTCTCCTGCATTCAAGACAAGTCATTGCTCCAGTCAACCCTTGCCACCACCAATACTGCAATTTTAACATTTGTATCCACCATTATGATCCATGTTATACTAAACTATATAGCAGACAAAAGCACTATATATCTTCTTTAATAAACAGTGAATTAATACAAAAAACAAACTTCCATCTATGTCACAAACACAGGAGTTAGCTAGAGCGATAGATTAAAAATACAGAGTAAAATAGAGACAGATTAAAAACAGAGTAAAATAGAGACATAGAGTAAAAACACAGAGTAAAATAGAGACATAGTTTAAAAAAACAGAGAAAAATAGAGATATAGATTAAAAACAGAGTAAAATAGAGACATAGATTAAAAACAGAGTAAAATAGAGACATAGATTAGTGCAAATGCAGCAGCAGTGACAGGAAATGAGTCTGTGGTGAGTCAAACAGGTTCAAACAGGCTGTTGATGTGAGAGGAGACAGGATGTGGTCACCGCATCTGCAAAAAGGCAAACATTCAACTTTAACCACCAGCCCCGCCCCCCTGCACCTGCCGCACCTGTCGCACCCACTCATGACCCTGTCTATACCTCAAGTCAAAGCCAATTTCAGAACAAACATCTGGAAATTATGACGTTTATGTGTCAAGTGAACAGTGAGTTTGACAGGTATCTGGTGCAGCAGTGCGTAGGCTGCAAACTCTGTGGAACATTTATAACGGCTGATGGGAATAGACAGTACGAGGAGAGAACAACAATGAACTTTTCTGAACAACAGGCCCCACTGAGTGCATATTGTCTAGTGTAATGTATCTATGTTGTTGTATGAATGTCAAACAAGCTCTGTATTTGTGGAAAAAAAAAAAAAAGTATGGAAGTATGTAAAAGTGTTAAGGGTATATTTTAAGAACTATACTGTACATTTTACAGTAAACACATGGTAATTTTGTTGCTGGAAGCTGTGAAAACTTTACAGGTTTTTGTTGGTGTAGTTTTTACAGATATTCATTGGTTTGGAGTATATGAAATGGCAGCATTTAAAAACAACTGCACTTAACTTAACTGCACTGATACAATTCATTGGATTTTAAATGGAGATTAAGATTCAGTCCTCTGTAATAGTTGATGGTCTCCTCTCTCTGTAAAAGCATGAACAGAGCTCATATTTTAGTGGAAGACATTTGTATTTGTTTTTAATAAGAGAAAATAAAACCTATCCACCAATAGGAATCTAACAACATGATCTATGATCTATTCATTTTGCCCTATAATCCTGCACTAGTCTGTCCCAGTTATAACACAACCATAGTTTTAATAAACATGATCTTTCCACATCTGTTTCAGCATCTAGTTTCATATTGTGCAAATCATAAATGAGTTTACTTTATAATGACATGATGAAAAGTGGGCGCATGGTAGAAGATGAATGTCTCCAAATGTATTTCCTGTTCTGAAAATACCCAGAAGTGAAAAATGAAGTGACTGCAACACACAGCATGTTTTGGCAGAAATAAACTGTACAACAGAGTTTAAGCACAAAGGACAAGACTTTATACAATAAATTCAGAACTCCACTCATTTGTATTGTACATTAAATTGCCCTGTGGGAAAAATATATCGATAAAATGACTTTCGGAAGCACCTTGTGTGTTTTATGTGCTTACAAAAATGCAAACTTGTTCTGACTGGTGCCATCCAGTGGGCGTTTATGAAACATCAACCACACTCTCTCATGGGCAATTTAAATTTAGATCTGATAGGCGTTGTGTCTTTGGAAAACAATAAATAGCGCCACCTGGTGGTATCTGTAAATATATGAAAACAAGATCTAATGTAATGATTTGATAAGACTGTTTAGTTTAGTTTATTAGTTTATTTGACAGGGACAGTGCACATAAAACCATTGACCTAAGAGGTAATATGTTTGTGCCAGGTAAAAGCAAATATGTAAATTTCCACCTGCAGTCCCTGGACAGGTTGATATAAAATGGCATATATGCCAATAAAATACCATGAAAAACAACTTACAAAATGGTAACTCAGTCATAGAGATAAGATCAGTCACATTCATACATCACAACCACACGCACTATATACATATATACATTTGATATTTCTGCATTCACACAGTTGTTGTTTGGTCAGGTGTGCAAACATTGCATAACCTGTGCATAAGACTATTTCAGATGGCAGAGTGTTCCAGAGGCTTATGGCTTTGTACGAAAAAGAGGACTGACCAAACGAGGTTCTAAACTTTGGAACAGTGCACTGTCCTCGGGCTGTGGAGCGTGTGGCTCGGGAGCTCCTCTCTGATGTGAGCACCACAAACTTTTTCAGAGGGGGAGCAGCAGTGTCATGAATGATTTTGAACAAAGTTATAATTTGATTAAATTTAAACAAGTTTTAAAAATTCAGCAATTTGTATTTCACCAAAATTGGGCAGTGGTGGCACAGACGAGATTTTTTGTCATGTATTTTTACTGTTGATTAACTGTTGTTCTGTTGTAAGGTTACAGTAATGTTTCGATAATATTTGATCCCACAAACCTTTCAATGATAAAAATGCTTTAATAAAACCTACAAATTTCTTTAGAGTCTGGTATAATGTGTGACGCCAGAAACTATTGAAACTGTGAGCTGCACTTCTCTCTGCGTCCACCGGGCGTCAGCAGAGCCCCTGTCCCTGCTCCTTCTGTGTGTGGTCTGGTCTAGCCTCACTCCTCTTGTAAAAACACTAAATTATCCATTGTGAGTCTTTGTCTTTGGTTTGAGTTAAAGAACAGGAAAGTGAGCCATAATGTGCCATAATGTGCTTTAATGTGTCCATCAGTGGCCTGTGTCATTGTTTGTCTTATCACCAGGGAGACGGCGCTTTGATCACGGCCGGAGTGACTCTACGCACAATAAACTCGAGTGAAGGAGCAGGGCCAGTAAACGTCACATGTACACTTCAAATACTGTCTCTGAGTTTAGGGTCACTGCACAAATGAGGCAAGAGGTTTGGACCTAAACAGAAGATACAAATTCAAGACTTTCAATTTACTTTGCAAAAATAACATGGGACATATTCAGATTTAACCTCTTCCTATGTCATATATTTATAAAGGTTAGGGATGTATCAAAACATCAACAGATATCACAATCTATCCTGTGATATACAAAATCCATACAAAAACTATGTATTTTTAACAGGGCTGCAATCAGTGACAATCCCTTCCTCCAGGGACCACTAACAAAACAAAAAACAAAAGAAAAAATGTGATCACCTTTGATTTGTTTTGTGCTACCCTGTTCGTCCATGGCTAGGACCACCCCTGACTGCAAAAGTTGATAATTATTACAAAAATAAAAAGGAACTTGCTGTGAAATTTTCCAAAAAAAGTTAATATTTCTGCGATTTTGATTATTTTTACTGTTTTTTCATTTTTTTGTGTGCTATTTTGACCTCAACCCTCATAACGCAGTCCCCTATACGGCACAATGAAGTGTTTTTCCGTGTTGTTCAATTCTAATAATAGTGAGGTTATATAAATGGACACACTAGCTAACTCGCTTCTGGCTCCATTGACTCTGGCTCCAACTGACTTTACATTGAAAAATTGTCACCTCTCTCTGTAACTGCTGTGGTGAGCCTCGTCATTTTGGTCTTAAAATGTTCGCTATTTTGTCCGTAATTAAATTCCTATCCCTATTATTATGGAACTGGCTTCAAATTTGCTCCTGTAACTGCTAACATCATGAACTTCATTTGACTGGAGTTGAACGCTATGAGTGACGTCACACTCCCTTAATCCACTTCTTTATTCAGTCTATGGGTTAAACATTTTATACTGACCTTATAGATACTCTGAAAGTCTTTATTTGCAAAGTTCTTTACTGCAGCAAATCCTAGAAAGTTCCTTGTTTTTGCTGACGTTTTTAAAGCCCATAATAATAATAAGAGGAGCAGTACCTGGAGGGCGCAGACAGAGTGAGTGACAGCAGACAGCAGAGGCATGTTCAGGCCTGAGTTTGGTTCACAGGTGAATGGGCCGAGGGCTGGGCAGGATAATTGGTGGTGTCCTCTGTCACAAGATGTTCTGTTTTGGTCTCCGCTGCAGCTGGAAAATAAAAAGAGGTGGTTGTATTTACTACAACAGGGGTCTGCAACCTTTTCTCCTCTGGGCTGAACTTAAAATGGCTTCTTTTATTATAAGCAATATTAGCCTATGTTCACTTAATGGGGCTGCATTGTGATAGAGAGTAGATACTTTTTGTTATATAATAAATATTTTCTTTTTAAACATTTTACCTCTGATTGCGCTCCACCTGTCATCAGTAGAATTTAAGACTATAGCAGTGACCATTTTACACTTAAAGGTGCATTGTGTAACTTTCTGGTTGTTTCTATGGATATGCTCTACCTTGAATGTTCCACAATATGACATTAAGCAGCTCTACCTTGTATTTATTAAGTTACTGGTGGTTTTACTGCTCAAAAATACCTAGGATAACAGGCATTCTGACAGTGAACGGGGTCGCCTCTCCACAGATCTGACCTGGAACTTGGTCTGTATGCTGTATCGTGAAACATTCCTGACAAAGCAACGACATCGCTATGAAGAAAAGCATTTGACGCACCCTCCACCAGAAAAGTTACACAATGCGCCTTTGAAGCAACATCTGTGTGACCCGTGTAAATAGATTAGTTTTATGCCATGCTGCGTAATATTATACTTTATACGCAAAGGACCAAAATTTCCATGGAAACAAGAAGTAGGCCCTCCTTTAGACTATATACAGTTTTGTAACCACAATTAGAGCTGACATAGTATTAAATATATAATAATATAAGTGAATACAATCAGAGTAGCTGACTATGAAAGTCATTTCAAGTTTGAAGTTGTCAGCGCTGTCTATATTGTCCAAGTTTCTACAGGTGTCTCTGTCTCTCTTAGGTGAAACAACATCCTCTGAAACCCTACATTAGTCTCCATTATCACACAGACCCCGAAAGCATGAAAGATGCTCGGAGGAGAGAGAAAGAGAGAAAGAGAGAAAGAGGGAGAGCCCGGGGGGGGAGGGGGGGAGGAAGTGTGGCAGTAATATAAGCAAACAGAAGAGAGGAAATGGCCTGGTCCTAATGAGCAGTGGTGCATTCAGGAGCAGCTCAGAGCTCCCAGAAAATGCTTTATGGACAGGCCTTGACACCCACAGGAAGTGTAAACATGGGTCAAGTGTTAAAGTCCAACCCACCAATTCTCACCTCCATTAAACTGGTGTGAGGAGCAGGAGGGGGGGGTCTAAGCACCTGGGACCCCCCTATGCAGCAATGCTTCGTAAAACAGCTTCACAAGTCGCTACGCTTGTCAAACACGTCTCTGTGCAGTTATGGAGTCGACTGTGACCTTCATATTTAGACCAGTTAGACCTCGGGGGGTTCACATGAAAACTGACGCACAAGATTTAGACATGACAATCATCCACCATCTGCTCTGTTAAATCTTGGGACTTTACACAGCTCCAGTTGGCTCTAGTTCAGTGTAATCTACAATTGTCATAACATTGAATCTTTTTAAACATGATATTGTTTTATATAGTGCGCATTAAGTTTATCATTTTAACACTTATTTAACACTTATGAGTCTCTTTGCTGAAACATATGGAAATGCATGCAAAACTTGTCTTGTCTTGGCCTATTTTACATATAATTATCACATAAGTTACATGTAACTTTCCTGTGAAACCACTAAAGGTCCCATATTACACAAAACTGACTCAATGTGAGTTTTAAGTCATGTTATAATTGTTATCTCCTCAAAGATACACCCGGAGTTGTGTTTTGTTTCATTCACAAATCTTGGAGTAATCCTAGAGCATTAGTCTGTCTACATTTCCAAAACAAAGGAGAAATCCAATTTGTCAACTAGGTCGACTTGGTTGAATACGTTTTGCAGCTCATCCAAGCTGCTCCTTCAGTTATGGTCAGATTCTTCAACCAAAAAAAAAAACAAAAAAAAACTTTTGTCCAATTGACAAATTAAATTTCTCCTTTGTCATGGATTCTACCTGGAGAACTGAGGGAATTTACTTACGTTTCCAAAACTCAAAATGTTCTGTTCCAACTTGTGATGTCAAGAAGCATGAACTTTTCATGTTGACAAATACCTTTTACCTTTTGTTCAGTTGAGATGGGGAGTTCCAGGACTGAAATCCTCCAAATTCCAGTGAAGGTGCATAGAGTTTGAAAACACAGTGGAGTATTTCCTGAATAACCTCATGACATCACAAGGTGAAACATTTGACTTAGGTAGGTAGACAAAAAGACACAACATTTGTGAATCTTTTATGAATTCTTATGAAGGTGCACTGTATAACATTCTGGTAAGGGCGCCATCTCCTGCTTGTCTTCATGGCAATGTTATTGCTTTGTCTAGAATGTCCCACAGTATGGCATTAAATATATCTCTTTCCATGGAGACAGGCCAAGTTACAGGTCAAATCTGTTGTCGTATTTTGGGCAGTAAAACACCTGTAATTGAATAAAGGCAACATGGATGACTTTAATGCCATACTATGAAAACTTACAGCAAAAGCAACCGTATCTACATGGAAACAAGCTTGTGACGGACCCCCTACCAGAAAGGTTACACAGTGTATCTTTAATACATACATGCACATATTCTATTGGGGAGTGTCCTTTTAACCATTACAAACTTGGTTAAAACACTGATTATAATTAGGCAATATATTATGTAAATTGTTACTTTAACAAGTTACTTTAACAGATTTTCCCTTCTAACCCTAACTGTTTTTAAAACTTATACAGTATATTATTAGCATAAGTGGATTTTTGTATGGAAATATGACTTTTGTATTTTCTGTTGTAACTACACTCTTCAGGAGTCTAGGTTTAGGTGGGGCTTGTGTCTTGGGGGTTGTCGTGGTAACAGTGACAGTGGCTTTGAACTGAGTCTGTCTCACCTGAGCGCCCACAGACAACACCAGGACGAGGCTCAGAGAGAAGGGGTTAAACAAGATAATGGGCACTTTATCAGCAGCTAAAAAGCTCTTCGTTCAGAGAATGAGTGTGCTGGAAGAAAAAGGCCCAGATTATGTTATAATATTTAAAATCAAAAACATATCTGGAGTTGTGTTTTGTTTCATTCACACATTTTTAAAACACCAACTCCCATGTTTAGGCTGAGTTCTTCTCTCCAACAGAAAGCACTACAAAATGCTAACTTTTACTTTTTGTTCAGCTGAGACTGACATTTCCAGAGTTAAAATCATCCAAATGATTCTAGTGAAAGAGCATGTGTTAAAAACACAGTGGAGCACTTCCTGTATTACCACATGACATCACAAGGTGGAACAGAGAGAAGAACTCGGCCTAAATGTGCAGGATTTGTGTGTTAAACATGTGTGAATGAAACAAAACATAACTCCATGTTTTTGATGAGGAAACAAGATTATAATATAGATAGAAAATAGTGACATATTGGCCCTTTAAAGGTGCACTAAATAACTTTTTAGTTGGGAGTGCATAAGGATATGTTATTGCTCTGCCTGGAATGTTCCACAGTATGAGATTAAACAGATTTACCTTACATTTATTCAATTACAGCTCAAAAATACCTAGAAAAACAGGCATTCTGACTGTGAGCGGGGTCGCCGCTCCACAGATCTGACCTGTAACTTGGTCTGGTTTGGTCTCCATAAAAATAGAAACTTTAACACCATATTGTGAAACATTCCAGACAAAGCAATAGTATCTCTATAGAAAAAAGCTTTTGACAAACTTTTCACCAAAAAAGTTACACAATGCACCTTTACATAAAAGAATGAATTCTAATGAGTCATTCTCTGTGTTAATAAGTGTTTACCGGCCTCATTATGGCCTCATTCACTCAGATTCATCTCAGTGTGCGAGTGTCAGACAGTCTAATACACACAGACTGTTCCCAGGGCAGGTTCAGGGGCAGAAACCTGCTCCTCAGCGGCTAATCCCTAATTAGTTTGGTAATAACATGAACTCTCATTATAATGAATAGACTGAGGGCTGCTGTGTTTGAATGATGCAGGGAGTAGCTCGTATGGGACACAAAACTGGTGTCGATGTAAATGAAGTTGTGTACTCTTGACAGGCTCCTCCTCCTCCCGTTCTCACATGGAAATACTAAACACACACAGCACAGCCAGGAATTAGGAGCCACAATTCACTGAAACGTGGAGGAATCAGTGTTATCTGGGTTTAAACTGCTCAAGTGAAAGTGGGGAGGCATGTAGTAGTTCTGATTTAAGATAAGGTTGGGTCAGGTGTAAAGTCAAAACAATGATCTAGGTTTATGTTCTGTTTCTGCTTAGATAGTTTTTATAAAATGTACCGAAATATGTCTCTGGTAATAGTAAAATAGATTGATTTGGGATTTTCAGTTGATGTTAAGACCTGAAAGTAAAAAAAAAAACACACTGGAACAATATTTACTTTAATTTTTCGGGAAAATGAAGTTTACTTGAATTGAAATTGTAGGGTTTTATTTGTAAATACATCTAAAAAGTACTACATAATTGATAGTTCTGTAATTTTTGCTATAGAAATATATTGTTCAGAGCACTTGATAGGTTTGCATGCTGTAATAATTTTGAAAAGAAAAAAAAAATTACCAGAAAAAAAATCTTAGATATATTCAAATTAACCGTATTTATTTTTTATGTCTATCCCCATAGCTATGTGTTTTACTCATAATATAGTTAAACTAACCTGGTAAACAGCTATGATTAAGAATTTGATGCATTCTGCACACTTTCAACAGTCCCTGAAAAGAAAAAAAAGGTTTATTATGAGAAAAAAGATTGGGGGCCGTTGGTTTACATGACTTAGAAATGCTCAAAAAGTTGTAAAAGCAAATGACAAAAAAACTAGTATAGTATTTTATCATCAAAATACACTGCACCATCACATTACCACATATTTTGGATGCGCCGTTTGATAGTTTTTACTTAAATTTGAATTATCCCAGTATTACACATAGCCTAGTGCTAATTGCCTGTATTTAAAGTGCTCTCTTGTTTACATCTTTCCCCTGTATCCTGTCCTTAGGCATGGGCCCTCCCTGTCAGAGCAGTCGTGTAGTGGATGTGGATTGGAGCCAGACAGAATGTACCTGCCCATTCACCGAAGCCCATTCATAGTCAAGGTGAGGTCCACTGCCCCTCCAGCCCCATAGCCCATATATACAACCTTATATACAAACCAATGGGGCACTAGTTCATAAAGTCATTACAGATGCGCAGGAGCCGTGTGGGGTACAGTGGCTGTTAAAAGTATCGAGAAGGCGACAAGAGACTCCCCTTTTCAGTGCAGTCACAATAATGATCACAGTGTTTCTACATGCTTTTGTGTGCTTCAATCATGTGTGAACTGAGAGCAGAGCTGCAGTTTTTTGCACTGCACAGGTAGAAAGGTTTACAGTCTCCACTGTTTGTAAATGGCCACTTTGATCCCTCAGCAAAAACACTTAAGGCTGTGTCCAGTTATATGAACCAGCTATAATGTGCTATAATGTGCTTTCACTGAATTAAGGCACACCGCTGTAGTTATCAATATGAGCACTATATAAATTTATGAATCAAGCTTTTGAGGACAGTAAAGGCTATTACAAAAAACACATAACAAAGTATAGGCTCTACAGTGTGTACTCAGCTTTTTTAGGGGGGTTAAAAATGTGGTAATTTTTCTATGTTTGAATGACTGGATTCATTACTGACAGCAGAGTGTGGCTTGAGATATATCAAACACAAAATTAGAAAGATATTAGCTTTGAACTGGAAATCTGTTATATGTAAGAATATTTGCCCTTCCAAAAAATAAAAAATAAATAAATGAAAAGAAGAGATGTACCAAATAATAATAGTTAGTATGTATTTAAAAAAGAATGTATATGGTATGCATCCAAATTGAGCAGACATTGCAATATTTCAACAAATAGTATTTACTACTAAAACTGTTGTGTGACTATTCAATATACCAAATTTAAATACAATATAAATCAACAAAATAGTTGTAGTAGTAGTGGTGGGTGATTGTTATTACAACCATTTATAGACATATTTATAGACAATTCCCTCCTGTTCATACTGCCATATTTACTTATTTGTATATATTCACTACAAACTACAATCTACACTGTAATATACTTGACATTGTCTATATTGTATATACTCCACATTCTGTATATCTCGCACTTGCTGCTCCTTGCACTTCTGATTAGATGCTAAACCACATTTCATGATCTTGTATTTATACATGCATAATGACAATAAAGTTGAATCTAATCTAATCTAATATTTGAGGTCTTTCTGTTGGTGTTATTGCTCTGAAATTGCAAAGGAGCATAGCAGTCAGTTTTGTCTTTGGTCTTCAAGTTATAAATTTGAGAGTTTGAATCTGAAAAACGGGATCTGTAATATCACCAGTGAGGGGTTTGGGGAATGTTAAATAAAATGACAAGTCTTGGACCACCTTATGAATGTATGAATGAATGAATGTATTTAAAAGTCAAACAACAAAAGCTCTTCATAACATATATCAAAATGACATTATTAGTTTGATTTGCTGTGAAGTTGAAGTTTTAAGCCTTATTATCAAAGCACTACCTTTGAGCATTAACAACCGCAGTGGACGATTGCTTCTTCATGAATAGGAGCCCACTTAGGAGGATGGTCCTGGGAGCTATTAGGGCAGTGGTGGGCCTCTCTCTGCCCCAGCGCCATGACTATGAATGGGCCTCCTCTCTCCCGCCGTGTATTCCTTGTCTGGCTTCAATACACAAGTGGTCCACACAGCATCGGCCTGGGACAGAGCGCAGAGAGAGTGAGAGAGAGGGTCAGTCCCTATCACGTGGAAAAGATGTTTATGTAGTCAGGACATAAGCTTTAACAATGCAACTGTAGCTTTGTTAAAATAAAATAAAAGGGTTCAAATAAAAGAGCTGATAGAGAATAAAACATAGCATTGTCAGGGTCTAGCTTACTTCCTTAAGATACAAGATGCAATTTATAATGTGTTCTTTTGCCAAATGTAGAATTTTTAAAGGTGCGTTGTGTAACTTTTTTGTTTTTCTTCATGGCGATGTTATTGCTTTGTCTGGAATGTTTCACAGTACGACACTAAAACCGTTCTATATTCATGGAAATCAAACCAGGCTACGCTACAGGTCAGATCTGTGGAGAGGCGATCCCGCTCACAGTCAGAATGCCTGTTTTTGTAGGTATTTTTGAGCTATAAAACCACCTGTAATTGAGTAAATGTAAAGTAGGGATTTTTAATGTCATATTGTGGAACGTTCCAGGCAGGGAAGTGACATATCAGGTTTATAGACCCCCAATCAAAAAGTTACACAGTGCACTTTTAACTATACAGGATTAAAAGTTAAACAAACAGGTCTAGATCAAAGTGGTAATATACTTCAAGCAGTCATTTTATGGACACTTTACACCCTGCTATTAATGTGAAGCTTTGGGCCATATTTGTTACCTCTAATGATGGTTAATAATTGGGTTTGAAGGTGGATTTGCTTGTGTCTGTGTTTGCATAAAGAAGACTAATGACTTTTACTACTACAAAGATAAATTATGTGAGAAAAATGGGGCATGAAATTAAATAGTTAAAGATGTTAAAATATACAGTATAAGTACAATATTAATGGAAAGTACAGTGTTAATAGAAAACACATTTTCCCACAGCACAAAACATAAAAACCAAAACATACTAAACTCTAAAAGATTGAAATGGGCTTGTTTGACACGCTACTTTGGCTGCTTATTTTGAATTTATTATTGCCATTTAGATTTTGCGCTTTATTATTAGGCTATAGCTTTTTTTAATTGTGATGTTTGAGCTACTGTGTCTAAGTATGAAAATCTTCTGGAATTGAAGTTACTCGAAAAAACAGATTTTATAACATCTTAATTTGGTAAAATGTAACTGTAAACGTTTGACCCTGTTGCACTTGGGCACGTTATTATGACCCTCATAGAAAAGCCCAGTAAACAGCGTCTCGAGTGGGTGGTCTTGGGAGCCGCATCAGAAGAACCAGGGTCTTTGTAGAGGGCGACTCAACATCGTCTGTGTTTGCCCTCTTCATTAGACATTCTCCCGCGAATAAATACGGCCCCGCGCGGTCAAAGGAGCCGGCGACTCTCTACGTGCTTTAAATGTGTTTTAACAGTTACTTAAAGGCCGCGGACGCATCTCAGCCGCTTCACAAACGATGGAAATGAGCCCGCGGAGTTTGCAGAGCTGGCCATAATCCCAGTTGAAAGAAAGTGGCGCTTTGTCCCGATGCTGTAAGAAGCAAATGACTTCCTTCAACTTCAAAACACGGCCCACAAACCAGCGGCCTTTTAGCGGTTACTGTTGAGATTTAGGGTTAACGCGCGTATCCAGATGCCATATACGCACTTTAAAGGGAGAAAGAAGGCAGTTAAAGAAATAATAATTATAGGGAAAGCGACAGAGATATTGGTCGGGACATGACCACTTTAGGGCAAGTGTCCACTCAAGTTCTTTTGGATCGAAGCGGCACTGGAATTACGCACAATACAATGGCCCATTCACAGGAGCGCAATTTACACGTCGCATTTAATTCAGCCCTTTAACTTTATCTCATTAAGATTGTTAGTAGTATTTACGCATTTTTCCATCTTTGAAGTAGCCTACAACTGCCAAAGACATTTTAAAGTTAAAAGTTTGACTTTTTTTTCATTTTAGACATCTGTGAGTTCCCTTTGTATTTCGTCAAGTGCTTCAATTTGCATCACTTAAGTGAAATGGTCCAATCACCAAAACCATGCAGACATGTCCAGTTTTGGTGCGGGATTTGTTGGAGCTTGTACACATTTCTATTTGACCACACTAGTCACTGATCAAATGTAACCGACATTTAAGATTGATTTAAAAACAAAATGCATCTCAAAATTAAACCTTTTCCAAAAGCTAATTGTAGTATAAAATCAAGTATAAACTAAAATAATATAAGACTTTTTTTTATTATTATTTTAGAAGAACATAGCCAACGCGATCAACTTTTCTGTTGTGGAGAGTAATTTGTGTGCGTAAAGATAGATAGATGAGGGCACGTTTGCTAGTATAGGTCATTATCTTTGGTACATGGGATTTATCACTGTATTTTCTGTTTAATTTTACGATAACAGTTGATTAATCTCTAGTTTCTGATGTGAAACTAAGTAACATCAGTATCTCCCGAGTGGGGATCACCTGTGGATTAACGCTGAGATTAAGTAAACGTGAAAAGGGCCGCGATGGTAAAAGTGAACGCGGACACCCCGCTCCATCACGGCAGCCGCCGGGTTTCACGCCTCCATTACGGCCCAGTTTGAGAAGCCACACCGCTGCTGTTAAAACCCACACTCTGCTAAAAGCCACGTTGATTTGATACAGGAAAAAGATTATGGACTGTTTGCGTAAAGGAGTGATTCTTTATTTGCAACTAGCTGAGAGAAATGCATGGATGGTCACACTAAAACTACACAGTACAATTCTTAACAATAGACATACAACTATACAGTAACGGTTTTATTGTGAGAAGCCGATGGTCACGCTCCTAAGAGCATCTGCGACTTAAAAGAGACCAGGAACTAAGATGATTTAGCAACATCAAGGGTTTCTCAGCGGTAATGATTACATTTGGACTTAAGATCCATGCAAAGAATTTGTAGCCCAATAAATCCCCCTGTAGCCCCCACTGCTCAGGGGCTCTTCAAAAGCACCAGGCTACATTCAAAGGCGGAGGATGTTTGACTATCCCAGCTTGTACTACTTCTCCACCAATTAATTGGATACGTCGGGATGTGCGCCTCTCACAAGTGCTACTCAGAAAGACAATAGGCCGGTGGGGGGCTGTTGACACCTCCGCGTCCGGGCGCACTATAAAAGGGGAGGGTCCTGGTCCTAAGTCATTCAGCGCTCAGCTTTTCTAGGAACAGCATCTTCACTACAACCACTGAGAACTTACTTTGGCTTTTTGGACTCTGCCTCAGGATGCAGGCGAACGGATACGCGCCCCTCTACTTCCAGAGCAGCCCGTGCTCTGCACCGACAAAACCGTCCTCTGGGAAATCTTTTACAATCGACGCGCTTTTGGCTAAACCGGACCCTCTGCCGAGCAGTGACCGGGCAAGTCCCATGTCCTGCGGGGTCAAATACCCAGCAGCTCCCGCCCCTGTAATGCCTCTTGCTGGAGCTATGTCCGGAGCGCCCTACGTCTATTCTCACAACGTGCTGAACCCCGCGGTCCACACGCAGCCCGGTTACTCCGTCTACTGCTGCCCTCCGTACACGTACGGAGCATCGTGCCGCGGCACCTTTTACGCACAAGGTCAGTTGAGTTGCACAGCATTTTTCTTTTCTCTTTTCGACTTATTCATTTGCATTATTCGTTGTATTTGGCAGAGACGTTAATATTCTCTTGTATTTTCAGGTCCAATGTCCAAAATGAGCCCCAGTCTGCACTCCTTCAAAACTAAAGGTGGAAAGTCCAAGCGCCTGCGCACCAGCTTCACCAGTGAGCAGCTGTCACGGCTGGAGAAGGAGTTCGCCCGGCAGCAGTACATGGTGGGCTCAGAGCGGTTCCTGTTGGCCTCCGCGCTGCAGCTCACTGAGGCCCAAGTCAAAGTCTGGTTCCAGAACCGCCGCATCAAGTGGCGCAAACAGAGCCTGGAGCAGCAGCAGGCCAAACTGGCCAAACTGGGCCTGGCTCCGCCCAAAAGCCCCGGGTCCCAGGGCAACGGAGACGAGGGCGACGACTTCTCAGACTCCTCAGACGTTGATATCGATGTTTCAGACGACTGCAACGACCACTGCTGATCCTGAGATCTGCTCTAAAGACTTTGTACATAGCGGCACATGAACTATTTAATAGATGTATAGTTTATTTAATTTGTACTTTGAAGGGTCCACTTGATGCATTTTGTAAATTGCAATGAAATATTCAGAAATATATTTTTATGATAACATGATCTTCTGTCTCTTTGATTCATTTATGATAAGAGTCCTATGGGTATTTTCAGTGTTACAATCAAGATAAATAACAGTTAAATTACACTTTTACTAGAATATTAAACAACTTTACATTATATAAGTTAAACACATGCTCTGTTGGGCACAATAAGGATTCAGTGTAGACTAAGTTTGACTCTTTGATCAGGTACAGTGCACAAAAGCACTGGATTATGGAGTCCAATAATGATTCTATACAACTGTCACATGTTCACAATCAAGAATTTAGATGCCATATTTTCTAATGTAGGGCAGGGGCCTTTAACTATATGGGAGATTAAGTGTTTTGAAAGAAATACTCCTTAAGACTGTCAAATCTTATGACTTAACTAGGAGACTCCAGATTTGTTGACCTGGTTTGCGCTTACTGTCTGTAATTACTAAGCTTAGCCACATGAAGCAAATACTGGCACAAAACACCTGATTGTTGCCTTAAAAAGATAATTCCACCACTGTTCTCAGCTCAGTTTTAAACTATAGGTATTGTAGAGTGTTACGATGTTATGAAAACAGTCAATTCACTTCACGTGCCTGAGCTGTTCCACTGGCCACTGTAACAATACATTACAATAATTAGCTACTATACTGACCTATCTTCAATAAACAGAAGATACACAATATTTTTCGGCTCAACATGTATTGTCTGTACATTTTATTTGGACTTGTGGAGTACCTTTTTGTATCATTTTGAGCTGCACAAGGGCAGAATAATATATGTTGATGAGTCTTTATTGATACCAGTTATCTACTATGTTCCATTGTGCCATTTTATTATTGCAGATAATAATTTCTTTACAATATGGTTCAAAATCTTTTATCACTGCTAAAACTGTGTTGTTTATTGCAATATTTTCTGTAGCAATTTATCATACTTCAAATTCCTGTCACCATTTTTATTGTGTCTACTGGTAATACCCAACAAATTTCCATTTTGTGTATGCAAATTTAATAGGAAAATATAATATTACCCAATTTAATATGAAGTAAACATATAAAAAGGCAATGACTTCTTTGTATATACTTAATAGTTAAAAGCAAACAAACACCTTGTACATACAACAGTGGTATGTCTATAGTGGAAGTTTGCACCAGCACAATCCTCCACGTGGCCTTTGACCTGTTATTATTACTCTATGGCTTCATTTCCTCTGTGGTTTGATCAGGGCCTAAACGTGACGCCTGCCGCCACCTGTGATGAAGCGATCAAAACTGAGCAGCATTTGTGAGATTAGAAAAGCCTGTAACCTCGGGAGGCTGTGGTCAGTCTGTCTGCTCATTGTATAATCTATTTAAACAGCCACTGCGCCTGTTATCAATGCTCAAACAGAGAAAAAGGTCACAAATGCCCACTCACAACAGGCAGGTGTCCTATCCTCTCCCACTGATTCTCCACAGGTCTCCTCGTCTGGCAGGCTGTGTGGATGAAGCAGTCAGAAGGCAGCGTGGTGAAAGGATTGCGATGTTCCAAATGAGTCCATCAGAGCAGCTAATTGGGCTGGTGAACCTCAAAGCTCCTTCCTGTGGCTAACGCTAAACAAAGAGGGTCCCTGCCTAATCCGTAGATCCTAATGCTACAATATGTGATACATTTTAGTGTTTCAATGAGCTTCATCAATGGAGAAGTGGCTGCATTTGGTAAAGTAATGACTTCCATTCCAATGCACTGACATTAGAGGTGGGCAGATTATTGAAATATATCAACAGAGTGACTGTCAGTGGTGTTTTGGAGATATGCAAAACTTTATATTGAGTGTATCATATAAAAATGCTGCAAAAAGAACCGATGAACAAAAATGGCATAAACTGCACTTTAGTGAGATTTTACAGCCATTTCACATTTGCCTAATACTTAAACATCAACAAATACATTTACATGTTGTAACACATCGTTGTAGATTGTCATAATATCAGTATACTAAAAAAATGTTATTTTTTGCCCCTATCGCTCACCTCTAGATGATATGCAAAACTGTGACAGAAGAAGTTTGTTCCAAACTATAATTGATTAAATAAAGGTTAGGTTTTAAACAATATATTAGGTATTACTTTAGGTGTTGGTAAAAGTTGCAGCGCAGTAACCAAAATAAAGCGGGGGCATCAGACAATGGCAAAGTATGGCCTGGAATATAACCTCAGCAAGGCAAACCACTCTGACTCTACACATTCCTCCAACTGAATCAGTGTGCAATGGCAAAGACTTTAGATAATTCCTCCAAAAATCAAGCACAAGTAGTGGAAGGCCCAGTGAGACAACTGCCTGAGGAAAGCTCTTGCTGAGTTCGTTTCTTTTATAAATCCAGGCTTTACTTTAAACAAACCTTTGTTGAAGCTCAGAGCATAATCCACCAAACCAAAACACTTCAACATGAAGAGCAGCTCACAGTGAATTAATGTACACGGCCTAAAGCCTCTCGTGAAACAGGCAATCTGATTATGCCATATCAAAGCTCTGCCAGATACAGAGTGTTCAAACAAACGGGCTTACAGAACACTGGATCAAATGAAAGCGCTGAAAAAGACAATGGATCCTGTATTAGAAAAGACAAAGCAGCGTGAAATGGGGGTGAAGAGCGGGGAGGGGGCATTCAGCAAAGGACCTAGTATATGTGCTGCGATCACTCAAGTACACCACCAGATTTTCCTAAACACTATTAGTTTTAGAATGATGAAAAGTTAACAGTGTCAGCGTTATATTATCTCTCTTGAAAATGGCACCTACACACAGAAAACTGAAAGCCATGAGCAGAAGTGTAAAGAAAAGATCAGTCGAGTGAATAAAGTCCTTGTGACTCACCCTGTAGAGCTCGTCCCAAGCACCAGAGGAACTCCTTGTGCTCCATGTTTCCGTGTTGCCGTTCAGCTGTTATCAAAGAAACACAACATATTTAAAATGTGATTAATGAAATCATAGTATAAAATTACATATATGTATACTGTATTGTCACTTCATCACTTTCTGCTCTGCTGGGTGAATTAAAAAGTACTCACGATAAATATTGACTCATCTATCACTGAACAGTCAGTGCATATAGCATTTATCATGACAGACCATCAAAGTATTGGTCAATTTATAATAATAGTTATATTATTATACTGAGAGATGATGCGGTTCAATAACTTCATTCATTCGGACTGATGAAGAATTAGCACTTAAAAATGTGTATATCTTTTAAAGGTTCTATATTAAGCTAAATTTAATCATGTGAGCTTTAAGTCATGTTATAATTTTGTTACCTCCTCAAAGAGATACCTGGAGTTATGCTTTATTTTAATCACAAGTTAGAGTAACACTGTATCCAAATCATTTTAGTGAATACTGCAAAAAAGCTTGGCTAAATGTTATGATAAACACTTAAATCTATCAGAAAATGGTTTAAAAGTAGTAAAAATGATCTGTTCATGCAGCAAGATAGTTTTACTTGACAAGTTATCTTAAAATAAACTACATCTAGACTAGAATTAAGCAGTCTCTGGTCTAGAAAATTATACTTTCTAAAATCTTGGCCAGATCAGAGAATTTTGCAGTGAAATTATAGAGATTAAAAACACAATGGAGCACTTGACATAACAAGGGGGATCAGAGTGTTTTCATTTGATAGAAGAACCTAAATATGCAGGGTTTGTGTGTTAAACATGTGTGAATGAAATGAAACACAACTCGAGGTATGTTTTTGATGAGGAAACAATATTATAACACAGATCGATAAACTGCTTAATATGGGGCCTTTAAACAGGAAGCAGAAACCCACAAACAGCAGATACAAGTATAGTGTATTTTGTCACTTGTCAATCCTAAATGAGTAATGCAGTGTCACCACCCCCCACCTGCAGTCTGTGTCCTGATGTGATGGAAGCCCCCCCCCTCCTCTAATCCCATTGAGGAACAGAGAGACGCAGTGAGAGCGCTGGGAAAACCTGATGGTCCCGGGAGGAGGGGGTCACTGGCTTCTCGTCCCAATTAGCACCAGGACATCTGAACGGCTGGAGACAGGTTTGTGAAGGCCCTGGACTGAGAGAAGCTGCTTAAGTCATCTTAGGACGTCTTCATCTACGAGAAAATCATGAGAGATGGTTAAACTTTAAAGGGCCCATATTACGCTACTTTCTGATCTATGTTATAATGTTGTTTCCTCATCACAAACATACCCAGAGCTGTGTTTTGTTTTACTCACACATGTTTAACACACAAATCCTGCATGTTTAGGCTGAGTTCTTCTCTCAAACAGAAAATAAGTGCTCCACTGTGTTTTTAAACTGGATATTTTCAGCCGTGGAATTGTCAATCTCTTACTGAACTAAAGGAAAGTTAACTGTTAACTGGAAAACTACCACTATATGACATTACAGGGTGGAACAGAGCATTATAACATGGTTTATAGAGTCAATTTTGTGTATATATAGGACAATTGAAACTGTAGTTAGACACAGAATCACAAATAACAACATATGATAAATTATAAAAACAAAATGGATACAAAACGACAAAATAAAACAAATATCTAGGCCCGTGTTTCTCTCAAACTGTGATATGTGCGCTCATTCCTTCCTCTGCAGTTAAATGGTTTGGTCCCATAGCTCTGTTCACATGTGTTTGGTTGTAGGGCAGTGGTAGGTTCTGGTTTGGTTTTGCAATTCAGTTTAAGGTTAGGGCCAGGGTGACAGTAATGGATTTACTTCACAAATATCTTTTAAATGTAAAACAGGACCATGGGAACGTACGCTCACATCAAAATACTGGAATTTCGAATCACTTCTGTGTAGTTGTTCTAGCTTGGGGGGTAGTCCTTGTTTAGTATAGCTATTGTGAAATCCTGATTTAGCCCTAGTTTAGACCTAGAATAGTCATATTTTTATAGATAAAACATATAAATAAACAAATAAATCCATAATTTTGTTGTGATCTAGGCTATGTAAGATGTGGGGAAATGAAATAGAATGCAAAAGTGAAATGTTTTTTGACAATATCTGTTATATAGAAGTGAGTTATGGTACATCTCTGGAGTATGGGCTGAACGTAGGCCTGTATTATTCCTTAAAAACTAGTCTATTAATAGAAATTTATTTTAATGTTTGTGTATAAACAGGTATGAGACTTCAAAAACATAGGATTTAGGTTTTAAGACTAAACTAACGCATCAATTAAGTATATTTATGTATATTTATATGGTGTTGATTTAAAGGTACACTGTGAAACTTTTCTGGGGCAGGGTCCAGTCCACCATCAGCTTGTTTTCATTGAGATGTTCCACAATATGGCATTAGGCTTACCTGTCTCCATAGGTACAAGCATGTGACACCAACAGGCCAAGTTGCAGGTCAGATCTGTGGAGAGGCAAACCCACTCAATGTTTAAGGTATTACTGGACAATAAAACACTGATAATGAAATCAATGCAAGACCGATTACTTTAATGCCATACAGAGGGACATTCTGGGTAAAGAAAAAACATCTCCATGAGACAAGCAGGTGACAAATCCTCCTCCAGAGAAGTTACACAATGCAACTTTAAATCTATCCATGTTTTACAAGACTTACATCTCATCACAATACCTCATTTGTTCAGCTCAGGGCGGTAGCCATATGTTGGAGACACAAATTTGTTTGTCAGTTTAATCCTGAGATGACACAGAAGTTGCACTAAACAAAAACAGTTTCTTCTTTTGTCTGAAGAGAGCGTGGCATTTAAACCAGATTTTCATCACTACAGGGTTAATCCACTGTGCTGTGTTCTGTCTTTTAAACTGTGAACTGAGCACGAACTTTTCTGGCTAAGGAACCATCACCTGCTTGTGTCGACATACTGCATATGTTATTGTTTTGAAGTTCCACAGTACGACATTAGGCCAATCTATCTTACATTTATTCAAGATGTTTTCATTACCAAAAGGACACTGAAAATCATGTGTTCTTACTGTGAATGAGGTCACCTCTCCACAGATCTGACCTGTGTCTTTGCTATTGAACATTGCAGGCAAAGAAATAAAGTCTACACAGAGACTAGCAGGTGGCAGACAAACATCAGGTCAGGTCCACAATAAAGCATAGTGGGCTTTTTAAATCTGCAGATAAGACAACCTTAATTTGTCCCTCAAATGGGAAATTTCATTGTTGCAACACAAAGTTCAAGAACAGCAGGAAAATAGAAAACATGCAATACAAAATTAAGATAAATAGCTAATTAAAACAGACTAATATAGCCTACAGAGTAAAGGGTCAGGTGCCCCTGTAGACCACACCATGGCCTCGTTAGATTGTATTGTAGCACTGGAGGTGTGAAAGTTCTCATGGAGACCAGTAAGCCGCAGTGGTCCAATGGGAGAGTGCACTTCACTCAAACAGGTCTTTTATTGCGTGTTATTTGTAGAAGCGAGGGTCCTACTCTATCTAATAGTCATTAGCTTTCATTACCGCGTTTGAAGTGGGACCTGCGCTTTGTCTGCGCATGAATGGGCCGCGTTTAGGGCACAAAGGATCCTGACACGGGCTCTGCTGCTGTGAGAAGCCCTCATCCTGGCGTTTGGACAATATCTCTGAAAAAGAAAAGAAAGGTACAAGAGGAAAGTGCCCCTGCCTTTATAATAAACGGAAATAACGCTGCCGGTTCACACGCCATTAAGCAGCGTAGGGCATGTAGCCTATCCAGAGGACGCGTAGTTATATGCTAAACAAAGCTGATGTGGGCGATGTTTTTTCTGTTTTGAGTTAATTACTCATTAACACTTAGACACAAGCATATATAGACACATAAAGTAGTCCTGTATCTATACGCAAACATGAACGAAACACCTGACACCTTACAATTTTCATTTCAATAGACTTACCTTTACGTGGGCTGTAAAACCAATCAAGTTGTGCATTTTAGACCATAATCTAGTATCTATGCTGCTGGCATATGGAAAAACTCACTTTCTTGTAGTTAATTAGCAGTGTAGTTCGGGTGCGTGGGTGTGGGGGATGTTTGTTTACGCGTGGAGGGCGCGCTGGGGGAGCGGGAATCTGTGCAGGTGCAGAAACTACACCACTTCTCACGCAGGTGGCACAAACGCACAGACGTGCGACTTTCTCCTTCTCGTTATAATGGGGTGAATTTTTTTCAACTATTTAAGTGGAACAGATTATCTGAGCACACAACGCTAATGTGAAACAAAATGACCTATTAGTTTATTAATGAATAAAGAGCCCGGAAGCAGCACCTTTGGACAATGGCCTAAAGATATACGATACGGTTAAATATATTTAAAAACAGTTGATTAAAAAGATTATTCAGGCTACGGAAAATTGAACATATGAAGCGCATGAACAATTCTCCAGTGGAGATGCAGTTTTTAATGCTTCAGGCTACGTACTATGAACTGTGACCTCTGAACTAGTTACTGACACGACTAAACTTAGGCTATGGCTCTGTAATCCAACTTTAGGAGAAATAGGAGTAAATTTTCTCATATGAAGTTGCAAAAAGTCACCACTGGAGGGGGGCATTGGCCAACAAGACGGCAATGGGCAAAAGGATGGAGCTAAAATGGGAAAAGTGGGAAATTCTTATTTTAAATTAGTTGCCGCATTCTCCCTGTCATAAGTATTTTAAACTTATCGGAGCAGAAGAAGATGTTAATGTAAGATGTGCACAGGGCTACTTATTTAACCATAGGCCTATGGTAACTGAAGTGCAGTATTCAACTTATTGTGCAAGATTTGTATCGGCCTAGTGTGTATCACACTCAAAATAATACATCACACAGCCTAAATGAGTAAATAAATACAGAATAGAAGAAGTGTTTAGCTTGATTATTACCACAAGAGGGCGCCGTTTATTTGAAAGTTAACTTCGACTGCTGTTATTTTGCAAACGTCACATAAGAAGGAATAAAGACCTACTGAGGCACAAAGATAAAACTGTATAAGCAAATCAGTTTAACAATACCCTTTAAAAGTCAAAACCCTATAGAAACTGATTTTAAACACATAGTGTTCACACTTTACTTGGTACTTCTGTTTTGATTCATTTCTATCTGATTTAACAAGTTTAACTTGTCTTCAACTGATTTCAAATAAGTATTTTGTTTGTGCCAAATATGTGCCAGGTTAACTGGTGATTGGACACGGATATTTGCCTACCTGCCCCAGGGCAGTGGTAAATGGGAGAGAAGTAAATGTTGGACTTAAAACTGCACTTACAGGTGCTGCTTGTATCTTTGATGTTATTGCTTAAAGTCTCATAATATTTTTATAAAAACATTTGTTGCTTTTATTTTCAATAATGTGAGCGGGTCGCCTCTCCACAAATCTGACCTGTAACTAGGCCTGGTGGAGCTACCTCACTGTCTCCATGGAGACCAATAAAAGAGTAATGCTATACTGGAACATTCCAGGGAATCCATCTCTATTGAGACAAGAGGGACGCGGACACAGAAAAGTCACGCAGTTCACCTTCAAGTGCGTTTGTCGAAGGACGTGGCATGAACTTCTGATCCAGCTTATTGCAAGTAATGGCAAGTAAAAATGACGTGCTTCATTTATTCTATTTAATCACAACG
Organism: Odontamblyopus rebecca; assembly: GCA_030686955.1. NCBI lineage: Eukaryota > Metazoa > Chordata > Actinopteri > Gobiiformes > Gobiidae > Odontamblyopus > Odontamblyopus rebecca. The sequence goes on along the minus strand of CM060670.1, from coordinate 15,003,135 downwards.
TAGCCCAATGGAAGGGAAATTGTAGGGAAAGTAAGACAAAAATCGGGCAATACGTTTCCATTAAACAAAAGCCAGAGCAACATCATCCTTCAGACAACGCCCATGGTTCATGAATTTAATCAGAATCCTCTGAATCAGTCTACGTGACAATAACAGTTGTGCGTCCAATTCAGCGACATTTAGGGGACTCTACAGGGCCTTAAGTTCCTAATAATAGCGCCATAGAAAGTTGAAGTGGAGGTGTGTTGGAGCAGCCCGAGGGAAAAGTGCTCCGCTTTGTTGTGGTTCGTGCCGTGCCATTTGTCCATCCATTAACCAGCAGAGATCGGGGTCAGTGCGTAAAGGCGCGCGGGATTCATCATTAAACAAACCGTCCAGGCCTCCCCTCGTGTAGCCACAGCGATGCGCCGCGGCTTAACCATAAAACCCATCAAACGCGCTGCTGTGGGGACGGACATTCAATTTGACCAGGCAGCTTTTCAATCTCTGCTAAAGGTCGAGTCCAAATGTCCTGTTCCTTATCTCTAATTATGGCAAACACAATTCAATTAAAATAAAACCTATATATGAACAAAAGTTATGGCGCAAATATTGACTTAGTTTAAGTTGGTAATAGTTTCAGGCTATCAATATTTTAACTCAACCGAAATTAATTTACCTGTTTGTATGGTGTATGAATTAATGAAGGGCAAAGTAAAAGTCAAATTCCTCTTGGACTATTTCTGAATAATTCGTAGAAAATCTTTGGAGACGTGTTTCATAGAAGTGTCTGTATTTAGGAGCCTTTAGCCTTAAAAGCCTAATAAACAACTTGTTTTAGCTCATAATTTCCATCGGTAATGATTTTCTAATGCAGCCCGCGCACAAACGACCTTATTAAAGCGGTAATGATTGACTTGGTTAGTGCGCCGTGGGACATAGCCGCAGTTTCCTCCCGCGCGACACAGGCTGCTAAACTCTTAGCTCTCGGAAAAGAGACGGACAAACTCAGGTGCCTTAAGGACGGTTATTGTTCATGCATAAAGAGCAAAGGCGCGCCGGGGCTGTGGGCCGACAGAATGTTTTTTGTCGTTTTGTCAGATTATTAGGCTACAGCAGTCTACTAAATGTGCACATGTGTTATTATTTTTACCAGTTTACTATATGCACTTTTGGATGGCCAAAACCGTGCGTAAAATGCGCAAATGCTCTTATTCATGGTTTCAGCTTCCAGTTTTCTGGTGCCATTTTTGAAAACGACTAACATTCAAAAGTTAATAATATTTTGTTTTGAATTATTAATTGCCAAGACAACGGCCCTAACTATTCATCATCCTGAAAGAAGGAAGAAGATCAAAGTCATAAAAATTTAATAACAATAAGTTAATATTAGTATTTGTAATACCTGATGTAGGCAAGGCGCAAGCATATATTTAATTTGGTGCATAAAAACTAACTTCATTGATTGTTCATCTCCAAAAGACTCTAATACAGGATGTGGCACAGTTTATTATTTGCTATTTATGTTTGAAGAAGCCCTTGTTAATCAACCTGTTTCATCTGATGTGTTTAATAAAGTGTTTAATAATAAAGTGTTTAATGAGGTGTAAGCGGAGAGTATTGTCTTGTGACGACACCTTTGTGTTAACGTGAGCCCGTATCATTACAGAGCATTACGCTGAGGGATTTGGATAAAGGGAAGTAATGATTTATTTTACACCGAAAATACAACACTTATGAGACCATATAATAGCCTATACAATGGCTCCATATGTCCCGTGCATATATCTGGTAATTAAGCATTTAATTTGAGACTCTAATATTTCAGTAATAGTTATTCGTTGTTGATTGGTAAAATAATACCTTATTACGCACGGTAAGACATATTTTTGTCACATTGCTTTTGTAATTTCTCGAGTATTGCTCGTTCAATGAGCACATGAAAGCTCCCGCAGTGCACCTGTTCCCCCAAATACACAGGCATTAGACGGACGCAGAGGTATAATGAAGAGAGGCGTGTTTCCACGCTTTGCGCAAGGGGGGCTATTGGCAGCTGCTCTAGCCCAATCAGATCTCTCCGTGCGCAGCGTCAGGTGTCGTGCACAAAAACAAGCAGTGCGCATCTCGGATTCAAAGGATGTTGAGTTGAAGAGTCTGGGATGGAGGTCTGAGTGCCGGTTTACTGGAGCATTAACAGGAGACGCGATGTTTTCTTCCGCAGGAAAGCGCTGCTTCACTATCGAGTCTTTGGTGGCCAAAGACAGTCCACTGGTGGCAGAGGAGCCTCTGAGGCCCACAGCGTTACCTTATCCCTCTCAGCCTGGGCCAGAGGCGCTTATGGGCGGGTATCAGCCCCCCGCTCCGGCCCGGCCGCTGTACCAGAGCCCCGAGCTGCTGTTCCCGGAGTCTGCGGCCCATCATCTCGCTGTGGCGCCGCATCAGCACCTGCAGCACCCGCACTTTTTCGGCTCTCAGCACCGCGACCCCCTGCACTTCTATCCCTGGGTCCTACGGAACCGCTTCTTTGGACATCGCTTTCAGGGTGAGTACCGGACACACGCCTCAAAACACAGACTAAATATATAAAACATGTAACCTCTGTGCGTAAAACGGTAGCCTAAATGCATTAAGCACATTTCCTTTTAAATAGAATTTGTCTGTGTTGAAATACAAAACGATTTAAAAGTAAAATGATCATGAATTATTGTGCGCAATGTGAGCACACTTTTGACACGTTTGACAAACTCAAAAATAAATAAAAGCCTCTGAAACACTGAGCAATTTACTAAATAAACTAAAGAAGCAAACACATTTATGTATTGAACGAAACCAAAACATATCATGTATAATATATAGGCTATATATAGCTTTGTTTATACTTTTTTTTAACCAACACCCGTAAAATTAGTTAAAATATTGCGCAATAATGATCCTACGCTTCTCTCAGGAGCGCGGCGTGACTGTGATATTATTCACCAACTATAGATAAACAAATATAAATGTTTGTGTAAATAAATATTAGGCTATAGACTGAACAAGAAACGACGACGCGCGTAAAACGCCTTTGCCGTGCGTAAAACTAACCAAACTGATTCTTCATTCATATTTTGTTAGAGCTGAACACACATTTAATTTAACTTTAGGTAAACTTTGATAATATATTACATTTCATTATTATATTATTATTTTTTCAATAATTATTTTTGGTTGCAAAATCTATATTTGCATTATATTGATAATTAACATATTTGGCATAACAAATAATAATAATAATAATAATAATAATAATAATAATAATAATAATAATAATAATAATAATAATCACACTTATTTAGTGAAATACCTTCAGATCACATTCACGCGCATTCACCATGTTAATAAAAATACCCGTACCTCGTCTCTAAAGTCCTTCTCTATTTTTAGGTAATGAAGTGTCCCAGGACAGTCTCCTGCTCCACGGTCCGTTCGCCAGAAAACCCAAGCGCATCCGCACGGCCTTCTCCCCCTCTCAGCTGCTGCGCCTCGAACGCGCCTTCGAGAAGAATCACTACGTGGTGGGCGCCGAGCGGAAGCAGCTGGCCAACAGTCTGAGCCTGTCCGAGACTCAGGTGAGCGGAGACCGGGACATGCATTAGAAATATACGCAGTAATCTGTGTTAAAATTTATGCAACAAGATTTATGCGCAAAATAATACAAACAAAACAAGACCAACCGCGGCAGACATTTTACCGCAGTAAAAAAAAAAAAAAAAAAAAAACAGACATAAAAAAAAAACATAGCAAAACCCTATAATAATTTACAAACATTCATATTATAAATAAATTTACTCTAAATCAATAGTGGCCTGTTACACTGTAATCAATGTAACTGTATTGCTGCTTTTTGAAGATGGCGATGATGAGAGATTTATTTGGGACATTTTTTTCCTTAAACAATTTAGTCAATTTATGTATATAAGTATTTTCCCATTTAAAAATGTTCAAGCAACGTAAACTTTAATCACACAATCAATATCTGAATAGCTTTAATTCCATAATGCAAATTAACAGCTGAAATGTTCCAGGCAGAACAGTTTAGTCACAGCAGTAGATTCCTGCCAAACTTACACACAAACATGAAGGATCTTATAGTGTAACAAAAGAGCGTGTAACAGAAAAGTGTGTAAACATTACTGATGCACAGTAATAATGAGAGCGCATTATGTCCTTCATTTACACCTAATAGGCAATAAACAGTTTTCCTGTATCAGCAAAAAGAAACGTCTATATTTTTAACTTTGATAAAAGGGTCAGAGCTGTAGTGTGTACACAGTGTAACAACAGTTATAGCAGTAGTTTCATGGCATCAGATTTGAAACATTTTAGACATTGTTTTACTTTACAATGCATGTGATGTGAACCCCTCATACCTTTCACATGAAAAGTAACAATTAAAAACAATGTGGAATAGTTTTTTATTCTTTATTTCTATTTCAACTTCCCTGCACCCACTTTACAGCAAACTCAGTCATATAAACAACAATAAACAACTGTTCACTTTTTGTATTTAAAATGTGAAAACTTACTAACCCATGAGAAGCCAAAAAAAAAAAAAAAAAAAAAACCTGAAGAAAGACTGCAAAATATTAACAAGAGAAAAAAATTAACTTGCTAAATGGGTTTGACCTTTTCAGAGGTTTTCGTATAACCAAAAACCCGGAGTAATTTTCACAATAATCTAAACAGTGTATGTATACAGTAACTAGGGCTGGAAAATATAAAAAATATATAACATTGGAGATCTGCAAAATTAGAATATTATGTATATTGTCTATAATTAAAATTGTTCGCCTAAACAAGAGTGATATTTCCCTATTTTTGTGGTTAATTTTATGGTCCATTCATGTTTTGTTTGATACTTGAACCTCAACCAAGACATTTTCAAACACATTTCAGCACATTTTTCTTCTTGAGATGATCTGAATATCGTTATCAAGAGGGCTGGGAGGAGACACAATTTCCACAAGAACAAGACGAGACATGAGATTTTGACATCATTTCTAACCAATTTGAGCAGTACAGTTCACAGTTGTGCTCTCAATATTTTAATTTACTTTATTTAATACTTTTACTGTGCATATATAGATCTCGTGTGATAAATTTGCAAAATCTATGCAAGCAAAATCTTGTAGCAGTTTTATCTTGCAAGATCTTGTGGCACGAGATCGCTAAACTACGCAAAAGCTATATTCATTTTTGTCAATATCCCCTACGACTCCTGATTGTAACGTATTTTTCTCCATGCTTTCAGGTCAAAGTCTGGTTCCAAAACAGACGAACCAAATACAAGCGTCAGAAACTGGAGGAGGAGGGTCCCGAGAGCCAACAGAAGAAGAAAGGGAACCACCATATCAATAGATGGCGCATTGCTACCAAACAGTCCAGCTCAGATGATATTGACGTCACATCGGAGGACTAATCCAACCCCAAAACTAAATGGACTAACTTTATTTATTATGTAATATTATTGATATAAAGACTGACCATCTTCTGAAGAGCTTCTCGCATAGACTTTTACCGAAAAAGACGCGGAGATCTTCAAAAACTGGTTATAGATCCCAATTCGAATGCTTGTTTTTTGAAAGAGAACATTTGTTTAGTTACATCTACGTTTTTCCACCTGACTAGATCATTAACACCTCATGTCTTTGCCACATCCGCCATCTGCGAGCTTGCCATCTTAATTTAAAATCGCTTCCAGACGAGAACGACGACTGCTTTTGGGGAACCAGGGGATGCAACAATTTTTTGGCTTCAACAATAATGAAAAAAAAAGCACCGATCTTCATTACAAGGTGACGGAACAGAAGATGCTGAGATTTATGGACTCAAAAAAAACAAAACGAAATTAACGAAAAGTTAAATTTAAAAGTGCACTGCGCAACCTTTCTGGTCAAGGGTGCAAGCTGGTCTCCATGGCGATGTTATTGCTTTGCCCTTTAATGTTCCACGGTATGACATTAAACATCTACAGTGCATCTAATATGTATTCATTACAGGTGTTTCTATTGCTCAAAAATACAATAATTCCTTTTGTGAATAGGGGCGACTCTCCACAGATCTGAGCTGTAACGTAGTGAAGTGCTGTAACCTGCTTGTGTTCCTCGTGATAGACGGATTTAATCTCTACTGTGGAACATTCTAGACAAAGAAATAGCATTTCCATGAAGACAAGCAGGTGGCAGACCCTCCGCTATGAAATGTTACGCAGTGCACCTTTAAATCAACAGATATTTTTGTTTTAGGTTTAAGAACAATACCTCTTGGTCTTATGTTAACACTTGTTTGCAGACTGCATTGTGCCGTAAAAACCCTAAACTATATGAGACTTTTCAAACAGAATGTGTAATAACTTAAATATGTTTTAGAAATAATAAAAAAAAGTATTTCCCTGGACCCTTAAATACATGTCATTTTAGCACTTATCTTAACGCTTACATCAAAACAAGTGTTATAATGTTAATGGTATATTTTGAAACAGAGTTAAAACTGTAGAAGGCAAAATAATAGAATTTGGTTATAATTTTGCAATATATTTATGTAAATTTGTCCACCTTCTAATTCGTGTAAGAAATCTATAAAAGATTCACACTAATGGTAACAGTAACATTATAGATTAGATAGATGTAATATGTCTGTACAGCTTACGCATATCCATGGGTTTCAGAATGATGCGAAATTAAGACCATAGCGATTAACAATTAAAAACAAAATACAGCATCACTATCACTAGGAAGGAAGGGAAGGGAAGGAAGGGAAAGTTTGGATACTGTGCTCAGAACTCACACCATAAATGAAAACACACTTTAACCCGTATCAATACGACATTTTCAAATCATTCTTACACTAATAAAATATTGCCAGTATCACCTTCTGTAATTGCGTGTAGTACAAAGAATATGAGCGAACAGGGCGTAGTTTTGATGCCAATCTGCTCATTAAATCTCCCCGTGAGCTCCAGGTGAAATGTGTGAAACAGGCTGCTGCAGATTTTGATGAAAACCACACAATAAGAAAGCGATTCTTCACAGAGGAACAATGGTTAACTATAGTATGGATCAAAGCGGGATAATGTCAGATCTAAGAGGTCTTTATTACACAAAATTGACTCTTGTGAACTTAAAGCCATGTTAGAATGCCGTTACCTCGTCAAAAACATACCTAGAGTTGTGTTTTGTTGTAGAGAGATGTAGAGGTAGTTTTCAAGTTAACAGCTACTTTTTACCTTTAGTTCAGTAGAGTTGGGATTGAAATCATCCAAATTGTTTAGTGAAGGTGTATGGAGAGTGTTTTCCATTTGAGAGAAGAACTCAGCCTAAATGTGCAGGGTTTATGTGTTAAACATGTGTGAATGAAACAAAGCATAACTCTCCGGGTAAGTTTTTGATGAAGAAACGACATAATAACAGATCAGAAAATAGCGTAATATGAGCCATTTATATAGCAAATACTGTATCACCTGCAGACATCACAAACTAGAAGGAAAGTCGTCAAATACGCTTTATTGCTACTCTGAAACAATTGTACCCCTCTGTCTGTAACTGCTGCAGTGAGCCTCAACATTTTGGTTTTAAAATGTTCATATTAACCTGCTCTACATGATCCTATTTTTATTTCCTCCAAATTCTCTCTTATAAAACTGCTAGCATCGTGAGCTTCATTTGACTGGAGCCGAATGCTGTGGGTGACGTCACACTCCCTTAGTCCTCCTCTTTATACAGTTGAAAATGAAATCATGATTTTAGCTACAGAAGTATCTTACTAACTACAGAGAGTGAATGAATACTGCTTGAAATCGCTTGTGCATGTGTTACATGGATCTCAGAACGATGAAAAACTAGAACCGTTGCCATGGTTATTAACAACTTAAAACAAAATATTTGACCTATTTTATCTTTTCAATGGGAAAAGTCTTCAAAATTTTACATTTAACAGAAAATGAAGCTCGTGAATAAAATACAATGACCAAAAAAACTTAGTAAAACTCTAGTATTGCTCTACCAAAACCGACATCGCTCCCAACAACTCTAAAAATCCACACTTCTCGACAAAAAAAGTGGTTGTGAGAAAAACTGAAAACTCATGAAAAATCTATAATGACCAAAAACGTGTTAAAACTCCTGTAATTGCTCTACTAAATCCTACTCGCTCCCATACAACTCAAGGAATCCTCACTACATTTTATTGAGAAAGGTGGATTTTCAATCTGTTTTTTTTTTTTTTATGATTTTAGATACAAAATTTTACATACAACAAAAAGTGAAAACCACGAAAAAAATAGTGACCAAAAACATGTGCTAAAACTCCAGTAATTGCTCTACCAAATCCTACATCCCTTCCAACAACGCTTTTCGACAAAAAAGCGGTTGTGAGGTTTCCTAATACGTGTTTTTTAAATTTTAGCAACGAAATTTTACATCCAAAAGAAACTGAAACCCACAAAAAAATATAATAACCAAAGACATGGCAAACTCCAGTAATTGCTCTACTAAATCCTAACAACTCTGAAAATCCACGCTTCTCGACAAAAAAAAAGTGGTGGTGAGGAATGTAGCCACGCAGGTGTCAGGTGCAGCTCTCTAAATTCCTGCAAAAAGTGAAAAGGGGTCCTGAAGGTGTCTGAGGAAAAAAAAGGGGCTAAAAGTGAAGCTACTATTGCGCGCTGGCCCATTCACCGCCATCTGTCAGAAAGAGCGGAAGGAATTTGTGGTAATGACCCTAAAGCTTCAGAGATGAGCGCTGCGTCTGACCCCGGTGTTGTGTTTTGTAAGCTAAGAGCTGATACACAGGAGCAGGGCGGAAAAGGCTCCAAAATACGCGGTGAGTCGGTCCTCGCGCAGACACTGAGAAAAGCACACAATAAGTTAGACATCTGCGAGCACCAAAGAAAACGCTCCACTGTTTTGACTTTCCAGGACATCCTATACTCACTGCAGGTGCAAATTTACAAGGTAAAGAGGGGTATTTAGGACGATGAGTTAAAGGTAAGTAACTTTACTGGTTGTGTTACCTGGAATGTTCCACAGTATTGCATTAAAATGTATCCGTCAGTTTGAAGTGCTCTAAAAACAAACGCCTTACATGGAGTTACAAGTGCTGCAAATTTGCCTTTTTACGGGTTCGTCCAATCTGTATGTGATCGCAAATCAAATCAATCAAATAAATAAATAAATCCCTGTGGAGACGTCTAAATGACCCCATCAGACTAACTTACAAGTCAGATCTGTGGAGAGGCAAGCCCATTCACAATAAGTGAGGTATAAAAATGTTTGAGGCATAAATTTGAAGTATAGAAACATCACCAAATATGTAATAAATTCAAGATATGCTGATAATTTAAATAAGTGAATTTTGTGGCTTGTGCCCAAGAAAAATCACTGTTAAAATTGTAAATTATTAAGGGATGTTAATAAGAAGTTTACCTTCAAGTGACACTAGCCCTGTTTAGTACAAAAGACTGAACCATTTCAGCCTTATCTCCCACTATAATATTTAAACTCACAACTGCAATATTTGCATTATCATTTTTTACCACGCAAAATAAATCCTAACCAACAGTTTTTGAATATGGATTTGATAAAGATTTCACATCAGATGCCCTTCCTAACTTCGTGCTTACTGTATTACTTTTCTGGTACTTTTTTGACCAGCCGGTTACTTGTCTCCATGGAGATGCTATTGCTTCACCTCCAATATTCCAAAGTAGGGCATTAAACTTTTCATAGACACATGTAGGAGACACCACCAGGGTAATTTACAGATGAGATCTGTGAAGAATGTTTTTAATAGAGGTAAATAATCACATCTCCAGGGTAGCGGACCCCTAAGCTGAAAAGTTACGCCTTGCACCTTCAAAACATACAAAATTCCTCCAGTTATTGATCCATCTTTTCACAAAACCTGTCAGCTAATTCACTACAGGCAATTTACAGCTGCCAAAAAGGTCAATACACCCAGACTTCACACATCTAAAAGACTTTGATGGGTCAGAGCAAAAATCAATCTTACGTATTTACTGTGAGCTACAAGTGCTAACGACTCTGCCACACCTAGTAAATACAACCATCACCCATAATTTAATCATTACAAATCAATACCTGCAACATCTCACATCGCTCTTACTGGTAGATTTTAGTTCATCCTTTTCAGTCTAACGAACCAATCTATAATTATTTGGACAGTTTTTAAGCCAGATGCTCATCCTGCCTCCAAAAATACAGACATGTTGAAACTGGAGTTAGATAAAGTGTCTTGCCCAAGGACACATCATAGACAGTATAGGATAGTGACTAAAGGACATCTTTATTTAATTTAAATTACTGTTTATGTGTGATTACATTAATATTTACTCTACTAGAGTTGTTTTTGCATTGTGTTAAGCTCCTGTGTATAAGTAATTTTCTTGTGAATTCATTAAAGTGTGGCTATTTTACTTCTATGTGGTCTTAACTGCTAATACATTGTATATTTAGCTCACCATGTTACCTTTTATTGTCTTGAAAATGTTATATTAGCTAGAAACAGCGTATTAACATGTTTTATCAGTTGTTATAAGAGTCTCTCCTCCCTTTGCTCCCTGTGCTATGTCGCTTCTCCTTCAGAGCGCCATCACAACACAGTCAGCGTGCGTCCCACTAATGAAACTACTGCACATTGCCTCATGTTTGTCAAGTTGCCGTGTACAGTTACGCATCAAGTTTTTGTATGTTTATGGAGAATTGTTGTGTGGGAGCGCGGGACAGAATCTGACTGCTGACTCTGAGGAGGGTTAGAACAAGGCCCAGGATAGAGACTCAAACATGCACGGATGACATTTAAAACCTCTTGAGGCATGTTTTTGATGAGGGAATAACATTATAACATGGTAGAAAGTGGTTTTGCATTATACTCCCTCTTTAAAGCAACACTGTGTAACATTTTGGGGTAGCACATCATCTGCAGCATTCCACTGAAGTAGAAAGTTAAAACCATACCCACATTTTCTATGGAGTTAGATATGTTGTCTATCATATACAGCTCTGGAATTTTTTTTTTTTAAAAACACAGTTTTTTTCTGAAATCAGCATCTCTACATGTTTGATGACTGCTCCATTCCAGCGTCCAACACAAACACACCTCATTCTGCTTCATGAGGCACTGATGAGGAGATTAACTGAACCAACTATTATTATTATAAGGAGAAAAGTATAAAAACCACTGCTGTGTTCATCATGAGCCTCTTGCAGGGTTATTCCACCAAATATTAATTTCTGAACTCTTGCTAAGTTAAAACATTGTGTTTTAAAATGAGTAAGATCTAGTTTTCTTTGCATTATTTGAGGTCTGAAAACATTTAATCGTTTTTGTTATTTTGACCATTTGTCATTTTCTGCAAATAAATGCTCTAAATGACAATATTTTTATTTGGAATTTGTGAGAAATGTTGTCAGTAGTTTATAGAATGAAACAAAAATGTTCATTTCACTCAAATACAGACCTACACATAGTAAAATCAGAGAAACTGATCATTTTGCAGTGGTCTTGTATTTTTTTTTCCAGAGCTGTGTGTTATAATCCAGGCTGTGGAATAGGAAAATGTTCAGCCAAAAGAACATTTCCACAGAAACAACCAAGAAGAGTCAGGTTTGCTGAGATGCAAGCGCACTCACAGTAAGAGCACACCATGTTTTTCTGTGCAGTGATAAACAAATATGCTTTTATCACCTCACAGCTAACAGTCCTACTCAAAGGTTATGATATTTTAAGTTAGCTCTTGTTGTCTGTTTAAACTAATGAAGTGGAAATGAAGTCTGTGTTTAAAGCTCTGATGATCTGAGTCGGCAGTTACAGCGAGAATCCAGCGAGTGTCTTTCCAGAGGAACAACGCAGAGGAAGAAACAGCATTCAGAGGTGTGGATGTGACACAGGCATCAATGAGCAGCCAACGCAATTAGAGCTTTAGCTGTGATGGAGCTTTTTGGAGCTTTCTACCATGTTATAATGGTCTCTCATCAAAAATACGCCTGAAGTGGTTTTATTTATTTAATTTAAGTCTATTATTATTATCATGTTTTTTATTTCGATTTCTATTTTCATTTGAATTGTATTTTTTGTGAGGGTGGGGGGAAAATTGAGGATTAAAATAACAAAACATAATTGTGTCTACTGTAATCTGTAATGTCAACCAAGAATATATACTTTTTTTTGGAGGGCAGGGGTGAAACTTTGACACAATTAAGCATCAGGAAGTGGTTTTATATGTCATTCATGGATGTTTGAGTGATTTAGTGATCTTTCCCAGGCACTATTCGAACCCGGTTAGCAGTGCGAGTCTGTCCAGTGATCCCACCTGACGGTTTTCTATAAATATACAAAAGCTGAAGCATTATAAAACAATACACCAGTGAATATGGCTTTTTCATAACAATAAACGGTAACGTGGTGTTCTAAATAAGTAATGTGTTAACAATTAATACCCCATAGAAGTGTAATGCCCCATCTTTAAAGAGTTTGTATGGTCCCTAACAAAAGGCCTAAATACTAAACTAAATTCAGACCATAAAAACTCTAAATATTTGATTTAACACAGACTATTCCACCATTCCACTATTGTATACTAGCAGTCAGTTGTTTTTGGAAGTTTGGATTAAGAAAAAGCAAAACATTTTTAGTTGTATTGTATTTTTTAAAACAGCATAGAAAACAGTTCATTATATAAAATAAATCAGATCCTTGTATTGCTCAAGTATGGATTAAAATAAATGTGTAAATCAAAACAGCAGTAATACATTTCATCATAACATATTTCTGTAGAGTTAAGTTAATGTAAGTGAAATTACATTACAGAAAGTCAAGTCTAATGTTAAAGGTGCACTGCGCAACTTTTCTTTGGAGGGTCTCCATGGAGATGTTATTGCTTTGCCTGGAATGTTCCATGGTATGACTTTAAACATATCCATCTAGCATTTATTCATTACGCGTGTTTTTATTGCTCAAAAATCCAATGATTCCTTCTATGAATAGAGGGGACTCTCCACAGATCTGAACTGTAATGTAGCGTTGTGCTGTAACCTGCTCGTCTCCCTCGTGATAAATAGGTTTAATCTATACTGTGGAACATTCTAGACAAAGCAATAACATCCCCATGGAAACAGGCAGGAAGCAGACCCTCCACCAGAAAAGTTGCCCTGTGCACCTCATATTTTAGTAAAGAGCTCACTTAGTATTTGTTCCCTCACTATGACTAAAGCGTCATCAGTGTAAATATTTCTTCAAGACTTCAGTGGTTTCTCCCACTTTGAGGTTTTGTTGTATTAAAGTCCTTTGTTGTAGTACACGATCTTACCGTCTGCTGCTTTGGCGATCTCTGGCTCCAGTTTTTCCACAGAAATCTGAGGATGTTCAAGCAGAAAGGGCATTCAGAGTAAAGAGGGGAAGTATTACACCCCCCCCAACAACCAGGAGGTTCAATATCTGGTGCTGATGAAGTAACAGTGGACAATATGCCAAATATACTAGTTTAGAACTTCACCGTGATTCCACCTGCCACTCAATGTGTGTGACGGAGGCTAAACAATAAGAGGAGCAGGTGGGGAAATCTGTCTGTTTCACTATAATACCATGAGTTTGCAGATCACCACAAATCCCAATTCAATTTTGCATATGGCCCCAGCCCCACTATAAAGTACAGGAGCATTAACGGTAGTAGTAGCCACAGTGATAGTTGTGAGTAGTAGTTGGCACCATGGAGAGCACCAACACCTGGGTCCTGGGTTTGATTTGAGGGACTTCCTGTGTGGGGTCTGCATGTTCTCCACATTACAATTGTGTATTAGCAGCAGGACATGTAGTAGTAGTAGTAGCAGCAGTAGCAGTGTCAGCAGTGTCAGTAGTGTCAGTAGTAGCAGTGTCAGTAGTTGTAGTAGCAGTAGCAGCAGCAGTAGCAGTAGTAGTAGCAGTGTCAGTAGTGGCAGTGTCAGTAGTAGCAGTGCCAGTAGCAGTAGTAGTAGTAGTAGTAGTAGCAGTGTTAGTAGCAGTAGTAGCAGTAGTAGCAGTGTCAGTAGTAGCAGTGCTAGTAGTAGTAGTAGTAGTAGTAGTAGCAGTGTCAGTAGTAGCAGTGCCAGTAGTTGTAGTAGTAGTAGCAGTGTCAGTAGTGTCAGTAGTGTCAGTAGTAGCAGTGTCAGTAGTTGTAGTAGCAGTAGCAGCAGCAGTAGCAGTAGTAGTAGCAGTGTCAGTAGTAGCAGTGCCAGTAGTAGTAGCAGTAGTAGTAGCAGTGCTAGTAGTTGTAGTAGTAGCAGTAGTAGTAGTAGTAGTAGTAGTAGTAGTAGTAGTAGTAGTAGTAGTAGCAGTGTCAGTAGTAGCAGTAGTAATAGTACTCAAGAAAAGTAACCCTACATTATTACTTTATTTAGACATACTTAAGTTTGAGAACAGTTACCATGTCTGAGTCCGATCTACCTACTAATTACTTGAGTCAGTTTCCCTTGTTACTAAATAATGCTTTAAGTCTGTAATGTTCCGTATTTACCGCTAATGTGCAAAAGCGTCCAATTTGGCAGGTCTGAGTCTAATTTGAGGTTTGCAAACTCCTAATATTTGAACCAGAGACAGATGGCTCCTGGCGACGGCTGTATCTTAATCAAAAAGCTTGTGCTAGGTGTGAAATGGGGAAATGGGACAAATCTGAGTAGGCGTAGGGGGGTCCGGGAGAGGCGGGGGCACCGTGTTGCATTTTGGGTAATATTTTTTTCCTCCACGCCTATATTGGATCGAGTGCAAAAACAGGATCTGAGTGAGAAAAACAACGAAGGCCCCTCCATGCATAATAGGCAAGCTGGTTTTCGCAGGACTGTTGGCGGCGCATATGTTTTGAAGTTTTTTGCCATATGGTTGACTAAGTTATTTCCAGCGGTAATTAAATCCTAAACATTTTAAAGCCAGAAAAGCTTGGCTCATGTCAGCTTGTGTCATTTGGCAAGGAAAGGAGAAAGAGGAGAGAAAAACAACAGAAAATTCAACCAAAGGCGAGACTTAATAAGCAGATTGATAAGACGCTATAGGGATACAGGAAGTGGGGTGTGATCGGGTTAGGATCCTTGGACAGAAGCAGGTCCCAAAGGCCTTATTAAGAAAGAGGCGCAGTTTAAGTCATTGGGTGTAAATGAAACCGGACGGCCATTTTGGGTGATCACTGGGTGAATGGGGATTTGGCAGATCGTGGCAGGATGTTTTAATAGAGATTAGAAAGAAGAAATTAGCGCTGGTGTCATTATCTGAGTGATTACTAACATTTCACTTCATAAAAGACACAAAGAGTCTAAGTTTTGACCCTAAAAGTGTTTATAAGTAGAATGAATGCAGTGATTTGATGCCATTGAGCTAAACCAAAAAAACAGGTCTATTTAAAGGGCTTTTCGGGACACATTATAAGCATTAAAAATGTATCAGTTCTTTAGACTTTTGCTTTTCAAATGTAAATGAGCAAAAACAGCTATTAGGGAGCAAATTATGGTTATAAGACTATAGACCAAATGACTTCAATCTCAGATCAGCTACTGTCCGTATTTAGTAAGCTAAAAATGACACTTCAAACTATAGTCATAGGTCCTATATTATGCAAAAGTTGTTATGTTATAATGCCCAAAAACATACCTGGAGTTGTGTCCATCTCCAAAGCTCAAAATGTTCTGTTCCACCTTGTGATGTCATGGTACCTTTTATCTTTAGTTCAGCAAAGATTGACAAATCCAGGGCTGAAACTACCGAAATGCTTCCAGTGAAGGTGCATGGAGTTTAAAACACAGTGGAGCACTTCCTGTATTACCGTAAGACAAAACAAGGTGGAAAAGTGTTCAGTTTGAGAGAAGAACTCAGCCTAAACATGCAGGGTTTATGAATGAAACAAAACACAACTGCAAGTATGTTTTTGATGAGGAAACAACAGTATAACATGTCAGAAAATAGAGCAGTATGGGCCCTTTAAATGATCCATCTTGAACTGCCTGGCTGGAGGATTAGGGTCCTGTATATGTGTAAACTCCAAATAGATCAGGAACTTTTCATTATAAAGTGATTTTAGTGCTCGTCTCTGTGCATTGACGTATAATGTACAGCTACACTGGTGCTTTTACCTGTGAGGTCTGCGGGAAGAGGCTGATGGCGAGGGGCAGAGCGAAGGCGAATGAGGCCAGACAGACCAGAGCGTGGACGGGCAGCACCATTCTGGGGTTTCCCTGCAGGAGCGGCAGTCTGCAGGGGCACACAGGGACAGGGACAGAATCAGAGGAATACTCATTATAATGGCCCACTGCTTTCTGTCTGACTCAAAGTGGGCAGAAATTCAGATATGGCAAACTGTCTATGTCAGATACAATCCCTGTAACAGTGATTTTTGTCCATAAACTGTTATCTCAGCTTACAACTGTCAAAAAAAGGACAAAGAAGTTTTAACTGTTTTCATTGGGTTATTGGTTCAGTATAAAGTAGTATGAAAATCCCCCTTATATAATTAACTTAGTGATACTTTAGAATTATTCACCTACAAACATTTGCAGCTCCATCTAAACAATAATATTTCTGCTATATATTTTAGCCATCACTTACTTCATATTTGAACAAATGATGAGCAAGATGAATAAAATATATGACAAAAAAAGCATATAAAGTTAAAAAATATTGATTATGCATTAAAAAAAAGTATAACATAACATAATGCCACAGCAAGTTTTTCTATGGGAAAAATGAATGGGAAATTTTCTACCTGAAGTTACAGTGAAAATAAGCCTATGCCATGGAATATTTTTTTTTGGAACCAAAAATCTAAATTCCTGGTACTCAAATAATATCTGATTTACTCTTAACAAATCTCTAACTCCACCTCTCTACAGCCAGGTCCCATATCCGTCTATATTATCCATTATATCATTTCATAGTGGCGTTCAGATTGGATAGTATGTTCGGGACAGTGAACACAGCGGGAACGTCTCCTGCTTCAGTCACGCCTCTCCGCCTAACGAGGAGAGCGCTGGCTAATGAGAGAGCTAATTAACACATACGACTGCCATGCTTTAATTAGACCCTACACACACACACACACGCACGGACACAGGCACGAACACACTCACACGCACTATTGCATACTCCCAACAGACAAACAAAAGTCAATGGTACAAAGTTGTAATCTAGGAGACACAAGTGCACCGCCTTCAAAAGCAGGTGACGATTTACCAAATTATTCCCTGCTTGAATTTGTCTATGGGCCATTTCAAGGTCTACTTCAGGTTTAACGTTTTTTTTTTTGAGCATGTGATGGCTTAAACTTGGCCTCCTGTCGAGAAGCTAATTCATCAACATCCCACTGACTCACCAGACAATGGAGACGCTCATTACTAGTGCAATGCCAGAGTAGGTATTCAATAAAAGGAGATTCAATTCGTTTATAAGGATAATCATACTTTAAAAGTCCAGTATTACACAAAATTGACTCTTGTGAGCTTTAATCCATGTTAGAATCTTGTTTCCACATCAAAAACATACCTGGAGTTGTTTTATTCACACAAATCTGAGTAACCCTAACCCTAGAGAACTCAGGCTAAATATGCAGGATTTGTGTTAAACGTGTATAAAAGAAACAAAAAATGACTTTGAAGAAAAAACAACATTATAAATTCAGGAAACAATATGGGGCCTTTAAATTTGAGTAAAAGTAATAAATGAATAGATTAGATTAATAGATTTTGTTCTGAACATTACGAGGATACTCAAGAGGAGTTTTATTATGCATTCTTTCTTTCTGTTGTCAAATAATTTCCTATAAACCAATTCACATTTCTAGGTTTAAAACATAGATGAGTACTATTAAAGATAAACGACATAATGTTTTCCTTGCTAAAGAGTTTACATAAGTCCAGTTCTGGCTCCCCTAAAGCCCAAACCCAGCTGTTCTTAGTGAGTTACGCCTCTCTCAGCGCGTTCATAAATCACAGAGGGGCCGTCCTGCTGCCTCGCTCTCCTCTTGTTCCTGCTCCATTGAAATCCAGTGGAGGTGAGCAGACACAGGGACACCTCACCTGTGCCCCCCTCTCACATAAACCACCAGGAATCCAAAACACACCTGGACAGACAGAGGACATGGAGGCATGCCATAGACGAAGTGAAGATATCCATGAAAGCACAAGACACTGCCGTCATTAAAGATACATTAGGGGTTTATCAGGCCAAACTGAGGAGAGGGGGTAAGGTTCACTAACTATGTGGGGATGCAGTATTTAAAAATGGATTCATGTTTCTGAAGTTATGAGCTGCTTTTATATGCTGGTTATTTTCCATTGGAGGTATAAGAGGGTCAGGGAGAAGTGGATATAGGTTGGTGGAATTTGACGTTTATAGGCACCTCCATCTGAAATTATGACATATAGCCACTAGAGTGATTCACAATATGATGGTATCAGTAAAGTTTTCAATATTTGACACTGTGAACATCTGTACCAAAAATTGAGCCAATATGACGCCAGTAAAGGGCGGCACACACACACTTTTTCACAATTTTTAATGTTCTACACAAGAAAGCGTAACTTTCGCAGAAATAGAAACTTGAACAATACAAAGATAAGTATGCTCATTAATAATCTCTCCAAGTCTCTCTGTACTGATGCTACATATATAAGAACATTAGAACAGTCTAAACACTATAATCCAAGTATGATGACTTTGTCCTCTTCGATACTTTATCTGTGTGTCTGGACTGAATCTGTGACTGGATGGAGTCTTGGAAAAAATGTGTCCTATGTCCAAAATTCCAAACTGTCCCTTTAACAATCTCGAAATAGTGAAAAAGTATGCAGCAAATGACTCCATTTTTTAATACAGACGCTTAAAATATCAATTGGAACAGGACAAAAAGTGACCTGGCAAAATTTGGTGAAAGTTAATTTTATGAACCACTCTAACAGCCACACATTTTTTGAAACTGTTCTTGAGGTAAGAAGACAAATACTTATCTTTATATTATCTTTATAGATGATATATTTTGTAGCAGAATTTCTGTTGTCAAATACAAATGAAAAGTGAATTGTGAAAATAGTGAAATGTCACTAAATCTGTGTCTCAATCTTGGTACAATTGGGGAATGAAAACTGCCCCAAACCAGGTCTAAACCAGGTCAAAACCAGGTCAAAACAAGGTCAAAATCAGGACTAAACCAGATTAAAACCAAGTCAAAACCAGGTCTAAACCAGGTCTAAATCAGGTCAAAACCAGGTCTAAACCACGTCTAAACCAGGTCAAAACCAGGTCAAAACAAGGTCAAAATCAGGACTAAACCAGATTAAAACCAGGTCAAAACCAGGTCTAAACCAGGTCTAGACCAGGTCTAAAGCAGGTCTAACCCAGGTCTAAATTAGGACTAAACCAGTTCTAAATCAGGTCTAAATCAGGTCTAAATCAGCTCTAAAGCAGCTCTAAAGCAGGTCTAAATCAGGTGTAATTCAGGACTAAACCAGGCATAAATCAGGTCTAAATCAGGTCTAAATCAGCTCTAAATCAGCTCTAAAGCAGCTCTAAATCAGCTCTAAATCAGCTATAAAGCAGGTCTAAAGCAGGTCTAACCAAGGTCTAAATCAGGTCTAATTCAGGACTAAACCAGGTCTAAATCAGCTCTAAACCAGGTCTAAAGCAGGTCTAAACCGGGTCTAAATGAGGTGTAAATGAGGTCTAATTCAGGGCTAATCCAGATCTAAACTAGGTCTAAACCAGGACTAAACCAGAACTCATCAAGGACTAAAACTCACAGGAAGACGTTTTGCCTCCACAGTCCACACCTGCATATGTGTATTTCAAAGCTGTTTCACATGTCTAATAATGTATTAATTATCAAGTCTGTAATAATAATAATTTTGACTTTTGCACGACGTGAATAGTTTACTAACTGTCGATTTACTTTATTTAATTGGGATATTTAAAAATAATCTAATTTGGTGACAGCAGCCTGGAAAATACACTAATTTTATTACAGTCATTACTGCATTAATTGTGTTTCTTTGTACTGGAAAAAATGTGTAGCAGATTAGAAAAAATGATTAGAAAAGCAATGAGTTATTTAAATCATTGACATATCGAGTGAAAACACCTGGAGTTTTGCATAATGTTCTGAATACACCAGCTGAGGTGTTTATGAGAGAAGTTTGATCAAGTTACAATAAAAAGAAAGTATGCAAGAAAAGTGTTTAATTAGCCAGTCGCACATAATAATAGGAAACATCAGGGGAAGGCCATCAATAATTACATTTGCCCTATTTGGAGATATTAGGTATGTTAATAGATCAGATCACACTGGAGACTGCAGTCAAGTCTTCTGAGTCAAATGGAAATCAAGCAGCTTCAGTGACTCTAGTGTACACTGTTGGGTGAATAATTCCTTTATGAGTAAAATAGAGCAATGTAAAGTTAATGGCTAAACATTTTTTATTCAATATTACTTAAATATTACACAAAACTGACTCTTGTGAGCTTCAGGCCATGTTAGAATGTTGTTACCTCGTCATAAACGTACCTGGAGTTGTGTTTTGTTTCATTCGCACATGTGAGTAATCGTTTATTAATAGTCTGTCTGTCTCTACAGCTCAAAATGTTCCACTTTGTGATGTAATTTGGTGGTAGTTTTCAAGTTAGCAGCTATCTTTTACCTTTAGTTCAGTAGAAATGTGCAATTCCAGGGCTGAAATCATCCAAATGTTTCTAATAAAAGTTTCTGTATTACCACATGACATCATAAGGTGGAACAGAGTGTTTTCTGTCTGAGAGAAGAACTCAGAATCCTGCCTAAACATGCAAGATTTGTGTGTTAAACATGTGAGAATAATGTGAGAATTTTTTGATGAGGAAAAGATATTATAACATAGATCAGAAAACAGTGTAATATGGGCCCTGAGGAACAAAAATCAATAAAAATAAAGTCAGTTTTGCCTCATTCATGGTGGAATCTTACTTTTCCAGGTTTGCCATGATCATGGGCGGTAGAACCAGGATGGGCATTGGCATCACGATTCGGGTCAGAGCCGTCTCCAGAAGCGCCTTTAAAACAAATGACACAAATATAAAAATCAGATTTACGAAATAGTCAAATTTTAAAGACAATCAACAGCTTCCAACGAAAACTCCTCTATCTCATCTCAGTCAATACCATGTCCTCCTATAAACCTCATCTTTGGTTTTCTCATCAATTACTGGACTTCAAATGGTCCATATTATGATAGTTTCTGATCTATATTATAATGTTTCCTCATCAAAAACATACCTGGAGTTGTGTTTTGTTTCATTCACACATGTTTAACACACAAACCCTGCATATTTAGGCTGAGTTCTTCTCTCAAACATGTCATATGTTAATACAGGAAGTGCTCCACTGTGTTTTTAAACTCCATACCCTTTCACTAGATTCATTTGGATGATTTAAGCCCGGGAATTGCCCATGTCTGTTGAACAAAGGTAGCAGGACCTGACATCAAAAGGTGGAACAGAGAATTTTGAGCTTTGGAGATGTGGAGTAATAATAAAGCGTTACTCAAACATGTGTGAATGTTTTTGATGAGGTACGATCTGAAAGAACATCATTATTATATTAATTGAGTTCAAGATAATATTTTCTGTTGAATTGTTAACTGCTCTAACCCTAACATTAACTTTTCTGAAACCCACGGCTCTAATCCTGAAGTGAAATGAAGTGAAATCTCAAATAGATGAACGGCACAGTCCCTGAAAGAGCAGAGCTACAGCTACAGTTACAGTTACAAAGACTTCAGAGGAACCTACATATTTGGCAGCGACTTTAGACGTTCCGACCACGTTCCCGTTCTCGTTCACGACACTGATCCCTTCAGACAGCTCCCACCTCCTCATGAGCACCACATTACACAGGTTTGCACTGGCTGTGGAGAGAGGGAGAGGGAGGGAGGGAAGGAAGGAGAAAGGAGAGAGGTTAAGGAGGAAGGGAAAGAGGGACAGAGAGAGAGGGTGAGGATGAGGGAGGGAGGGGAGGAAGTAAGGAGAGAGGAGAGAGGTTAAGGAGAAAGGGAGAGAGGGACAAAGAGGAGAGGGGTAGAGAGGGGGAGAGAGGGGGAGAGAGGGGGAGGGAGGGAAGCAAGGAAGGAGAAAGGAGAGAGGTTAAGGGGGAGGAAAGGAAGGAAGACGAGAGGAGAGAAGAGGAAGAGGGAGGGAGAGAGTGAGAAAGGAGAAGGAGGGAAGGAGAGTGGAGGGTGAGAGAGAGGAGAGAGAAAGAAAAGGGAGAGGGAAGAAAAGGATGAGAGGGAGGGAGATGAGATAGAGAGAGACAACAGGAGAGAGGGGAAGGAGAGAAAGAAGGGGAGAAAGGGAAAGAAGGAAAGAGAGAGAGCGAGGGAAGAAGGGAGTGAGGAAGGGGGAGAGAAGGACGCAGAGGGAGAGAGAGATGGGTTGACAAGGATAGGGAATACAGAGCAAGAAAGAGGTAGAGAGTGAGAAAGAGAGAAAGAGATGATAGAGTGAGAGAGCGCATTGTGGAATCTGACATATTTTTAATATTTCACAAATGAGGGAAGTGTCTTGTTCTCCCTGTGGCGCTGGTGAAAACATCAGGAGTCTCTGAGGAAAAGCCCCGGTGGGGTGGGGGTGGGGGCAGGTAACTAAGGCTGGGACTGATGCTGGAGAGTAATATAAAAATAAGCAATGTGATCAGGATAATGTCATCATAATAATCATCATAATTACTCATTTACAAAGCTACAGAGTACAGCAGTTTACAACTATACAATGCTGTACTATTTTAGCTCTATTTTATTACTGGACTTTTTCCATGTTGTGGTTTGGTTATACTACATAGAAATCTACATTTTTGTGAATTTACATTTGACCAAAAATAAGTGCTAAAAAATTACTATCAGAAATTCTCCTCCACTTGTGTTTTTTATTACTGCGGTAGACATCACCAGCCTTACCTTGGTACAGAAATATTTGAATTTCTAGTATTATGACAACACTAACATTAATTGGCTGATAATAGCAGTATTTCTTTTTTTTAGTTTTTCGCATTAAACATTCCTCTATTTCCCAGTGAAAGGTGGGCTCATACATGTACATGAAGTAACACCACAGACCCCAGAGCCTCAGATTCACAGCTGTCATCAACAGTGTATGTAAAAGATGTGATTAGAACAGATGATATGAAATCGAGAAAAACATGTTTGAATATGTATGGTTTTCCCTACAGTGCCTGTATGTATGAAGCGTTTTCACATGGATGGATTAATATGCATTATTTCAATTAGGGGTGTCACAGTATCTCATCAGTTCACATTAAAGGTCCTAGATTATGGAAAACTGACTCTTGTGAGATTTGAGACATGCTATAATGTTGTTACCTTCTCAAAAACATACATGGAGTTGTTATGTTTTATTCACACATGTTTGAGATCAAAATGCAGTAGTTTTCAAGTTAACAGCTTTTACCTTTTGTTCAGTAGAGTGTATGGAGTTTAAAAACATGGTGGAGCACTTCCTGTGTTACCACATGGCATCACAAGGTGGAACAGAGTGTTTTCTGTTTGTTAGAAGAACACAGTATAAATATGCAGGATTTATGTGTTAAACATGTGTGAATGAAACAAAACACAACTCCAGATATATTTTGATGAGAGAACAACATTATAACATATCAGAAAATAGCAACATGGGCCCTTTACCATCTTAAATGAAAGGTTTAATATCAGGCTGAGTGAAAATTATTTTTATATGATGACACAATCCAAAGATCTAGTGCGGCAAGATTAAATGTAACTGAAATTAATTTGAGTGGATGCAATTAGAAATTCGCAAAGGTTGCAGTTTCTGAATTACCATAATTTCCTTCACAAATAATATAATATCCCGTCTTATTTAGCATAAAAACGGCTAACCTGTGGTGTAGATCTGCACAAACATGTTCTGAAATGTGAGTCTTGTTAGTTTGTCGGTTCATATTTCAGTCTTTTTGTCAGTTCTTCTGGAAGTGAACTCTGAACTTCTGGTTCACTTCAAAGACGCACTGTGTAACATTTCTACTGGAAGGTCCGCCACCTGCTTATCGCCATGGAAATGTTATGGCTTTGTCTAGAATGTTCCACATATGCATTAAACCCTTCTATCACAAGGGAGACTATTCACAGAAGGAATGATTGTATTTCTGAGCAACAGAAAAACCTGTAATGAATAAATGTTAGATGGATATGTTTAATGTTATACCATGGAACATTCCAGGCAAAGCAATAACATCACCATGGAGACAAGTAGACAGCAGACCCTCCACCAGAAAAGTTGCGCAGGGCACCTTTAAAACACAATTTGCTAATTACAAACGCAATTTCTTCTCTATTTTTTCATCACCACAAAAATCTCCATATAAATCAATCAATCAACTTTATTTATAGAGCGCGTTTCATACAAAAAATGCGACACAAAGCGCTTTATACCCCAACCCTCACTGACTCGCTGATCTTTTTTCTTTTTTTACTACTAACTTAATATGTCTTGAGATTACTACCTGTGACATAACTATCTTTTTTACAACTATCTGATCCGGAAAACTATACTAACTATCTAGGATCTGGGACCCTAAATATCTAGAATCATTACACAGAGAAAAAAGAAAACACAGGAAGCACATAACAACAAAAACACAGTACGGACATACAAAAACGACGACAAACGGCAACAAAGGCATGGGATACACTGTACAGTATATAGAAAACACACTGATAACACTAAAGTAAATGAGCAGCACTATCAAGCGGGTCAAATGAGTCCAAAATAATAATAAAATGTCCTTATGTGATTCTGAGTTGCATTTGTGAAGGTGACTGACTGTACCTTGTGAAATGAACACAAATGTACGCTAATGCAGACAAACATTTTCTCCTTGACTCTTTTAGCGAGTTTAGTGTTAGCCCCCCCGAGCCTTTTTAATTTAAGACAATAGCGGCCGGTTCTTATCTCCTATACGCGCTACGGGCTGGCAAATTCAATTGAGCAAATCACTTTTTCTACCTAAGAGCAATGTTTTTTCTTTCAAACAGACCAATTAACACAAAGGACACTGGGGGATTTTGGCAGGAAAAATATAAACTAAATTATATGAGACATCGACAAAGCTGCTTGCAATTATAAAATAGCTTAATTATAAATTGAGCTAATTATTAAAAAACCTGTTTGGGTACAATATAAAATGTAATTATTTGAATTAATTGCGTTACAAATGCGTTTTAATTGTAAGCTAATAACGAGTTGTGTATTTATGGAAATGAATCTAAGAACTTAACGCATAATTAGTTCCTAAATATCTCAAATAATAGACAACATTTCTAAAGACAGCTCTGAATGAGTACTTTTACATTTTATTTATATTCTGTCGCCTCCAGGTACAGTCTTTAGTGAGTGACGGGCCATTTCTTGATTAAGTTATTACAGATCTAACCCGTAAGTAAGCAAACATTAAAAAGGTGCAAAATTCAAACGCCACTTTGATTTCCGCTCGCTCCAATTAGCTGTTTTAATTACCTTTAGATATGGTTTGAGTCAAAGCAACAACTGACAATACACACACACACAAACAGAGAACGAGCAGGTGAAATATGGGCCACTGACTTCTACGTAGACGCCACTTTAGGCATAATTATCCAATTTGTTTGAGGCAGCACCGTCCTAACGAGAAGCCAATTACCAGGCAAAGGCTGCTCTGTACAAACCTGTTGATTTAATTAGAAGAGTACGACGGGAAAAGGAGGGGGGCAGGCTAAAAACAATTTAATTATGAGCTGCTTGGGGCTTTGGGCACAGAGCTACACCCAAGGGGCTTATGTGTGTTTGTGGGGCATACATTTAACAAAGCGGCATTCAAAACATGTCTATAAACCACTAAAGAAGTAAAAAAAAAAAAAAATTACCATCGCATGTAATTGTGAGAATTTGTGGCAGAGGGCAAACAGCTTGGAGTTAAAAGCATCAAAGTGTAATACCGCTAATGGCCACTAGATGTTGGCTCCAAATGAATAAAAGTGGTCCCAAGGGTGCCTCTGGTCTCATTGACTGTATTGTGACTCGAATAATTGGCTGGTGGTGTTTGTAAATGAACTGTCAGATCTGTTAGAGTTTGCTGTGGTGATGGTGATACACAATGTTTAGACAAAAAGGGAATAAACAGCCAAAGCAGAACACAAAACAAGTCAGTGCATAGAGGGCAAATCCTATGTTAATCCGCACTACCAGTCAAAAGTTTGGACTTACCCTCTCATTCAGTGTTTTTTTAATATGTTTACTCCTTTCTATATTTGTTATACATACAGAAGACATCAAATATATGAGGCAAGGTGTATGTAAATACATAGCAAAGGAAAAAAAGAGTTAAATACCTTTTGACTGGTGCTGTTTAAACATACATGACCAATCAAAAGTTTGGATATACCCTCTCATTCAAAGTTTTTTCTACATTTAGATACATTCAGAGACCATCAAATATATATAGAAAGTAGTGAACACATAGCAAAAGTTGAGGGTGACAGAATATTGTGTTGTCATCTGAAACAAAATGGGTCAGGAGCAGTGTACGTTTACTCTTGTACTGGTTATGAAGCAACATGAAAACGGGTCAAATTACAACCAGGATGAGCCAAATACTGAGGTTAGTTTATGTTTAGTTCAGTTTATGACAGACGGTACACACACAGAGTTGATAATTACCTAATTTTTTTTTTTTTTTTTTTTAAGTCAGTGTCAAGTATTGTCTGTCTGAATAAATTATTGTAGTAGTAAACTAGTCAGCAATTTTTAGCCTAAAGGCCACTACACACTACAGGATTTTTCGGTCTTAAGCAATTTTTAAACGTGCGACAAAAAGTGCACACCAAAGACACGAGGAGAATCTTATGAGACTAAAAATCTCCGATCGCAAAAACTGCAGCGGGATCTGTCTGTGGACCAGAGGATAGAAAGTATAAAGAGCGCGATCGCGTCAGCGGTTTCCTGTCTACAGTAAAACTACTCGCATTGAGAGTGTTCAAAGATCAGAGCTCTGCACTTCTAGTTTAGATAAAAGTCAAAACTGTATTATTATTTGTGCAATGTGGTGCAACACTTCAGATACATGGTTTTTAAAAGCATAAAAGAGGAGATAAAGTCCACAGGAAGTAGAGCCTCGATTACTAATCTGCAGCTTCACCGTGCGCTGTATGGATGTAAACAAACACGTGAGGAACTACTCTTGCCTTTTTACTTTTAAAGAACACCTCAAACTGGATTAATAGCGCAGTTTTGTGGACTGGATGTCATTATTTGCGGAGGACAATTTCTATGGATAACACATTACATGTACCACTTTACGAGAGGTGAGCAATAAGCTTTATTTTCGCGATATCCCGAGTTTGTACGTTGCATCTCTGTGTCCATCACTCCTCTGCCCCTGACGCTCTGTTTTATCGGCTGTTACCATCGCGTTGCTGATGTTTGGTGGTTACGATCTGACACTGACACCAGACACGAGGAGAGCAGCAGCTTCAAAATCGTACACAAAAAGACAAAAATTAGGGTCACGTCTCCTTGAACTCGGGAAGAAGAAATCGCAGCCAAAATCGGGGTTGATTAATTATTAAATATATTCTTTTTTGTTCTCCTTAAAGCATCTTAAATATGCACTATGTAACTTTTCATTGCCAGGAATGTTCCACAGTATGGCATTAAACAGATTTTATACCGTGAAAAAAATGCATTGTTGCTGTGACCACTGGGGCCATCTTTTCATAGATCTTACCTGTAATTTGGCTACTGTCTTCACCCACTGGTCTACGTTAAATATAAGGCAGAGCTTTTTAATGTCATACTGTGGAACATTTCAGAGCAATGAGCATATTGTTTCTGCATGTTTTTATGCTGTGTTAATTTTATTGGAAAGCACTTTTGGGCATCTTGAGTAAAGGGCTCTAGAAGTAAAGATTCATTGTTTCCCTTTGATAAAATTGTTGATCTTTTTTACAATATTTAGTACCATGTTCTTGGCGATATAGAGAATTTTTCTACTGTATTTCCCAGTGACGCCTGTACATTTGTCAAACTAAAGTGTGAGAATGTCGTCCTGAGAAAATCTGTGGACAAAGACCTCTGCAGATCAAACCAGGGAGGCTGTTTGAACTCACCCACTGCTGGGAAGGGGATGAACCGCTGCACCAGAACTCTGCTGTTGGGGCTGAAACCTTTGGCTCTCTGGATTAAAACATTCAAACCAACCTACAGGAAAGCAGAAAGACATTTTTTAAAAACTAAAACCTGTGAAAATGTGCACGTTTTAAATTAAACTTTGAATAATGATTACATTGCCATAAGATTTTTTTAAAAGTAAGTAATTAATTAATTTAAAGTGCATTATAACTCTGTGGTGCCTGATTGTCTCCATGCAGATTTACCATTTTGCCTGTAATGCAAATCCACAGTATGGCATTAAATGGTTTACTCATGCATTAACTAAATTACAGGTGTTTTTATTGAACAAGCTCGCCTCTCCACACATCTGACCTGTAACTTGGTCTGGTAGCGTCACCTCCTCCAGTTAACCAATAACTAGAGTTGTACCAGTGCTGTAAATACTTTAAAACATACTAACATAAAAAAAAATAATAAAAAAACTTTAAATATTGCTTCCTTCACCAGTCCAAGATACTGGTCAGATCTGTGGAAAGGCAACTGCACTTACAGTAAGAAAAATACATGTTTATCAAAGTTTTTTTTAAACAATATAAAACCAGGAAAAGCAATAAAATCTCCATGTAGATGAACAGACGGCAAACCTCCCATTTGAAAAGTCACATAACCTTTAAACCTTTCAATCAAATGCAGCCCTCAGACCACTTTTTGTTCTTGCCCTCAAGCTTTCTTCTGATTATCATCCGCAAATTTGTATTTCTATCACTGTATAATCTTATTGCATTGTGATACAGACCTAACTTAATCCTGGTGTTCCAAGACTTTTTAAAGGTGTTTTCGCTCTGTAAAATGCAGTTATGTGCAAGACTCACTGTATTGAAAACCAGTCTACTGCCCTCCACTACAAACATGTTTCTATACGCAGTCCTTTGCGAAAAAAGTTTGAACATCCCAATTCAAAGGTGCACTCCGTAACATTTCCAGTGGAGGGTCCACCACCTGCTTGTCACTCTTGAAATGTTATTGCTTTGCCTAGAAAAGTCCCACAGTACCCAGCAAAAAGTGGAGTGTTAAAATTGTCCCTCACAGAATCAATTTTATTATTTTCTCTGGGTTTATGAGTCCAATCTGTTCTCGAGTTAATTAACATTTCCAAAAATGTTAAATTAACACTGGACCAAAGTTCCTGTTTAACCCCGAAATCAAGAATTATATTGACGTTTGGAGAGTAAACGGATAAGACTTTGTAGGGTTATCCTGATTCAGCTAAACAACAGACAAAGGTGTTTTATTTTTACACTTTATTTTAGTTAATTTAAAATGAAATTATGTATAAACTTCTTCAAACTGTTCTTCTCTCGTGGTGGGAGGGAGGGGCCAAATTAACACTAAGGGAAGTTGAATCAACTCTGGCAAATAACCCCAACTCGAACCCCCATTTAATTTTCAAATAGTTAAAATAACACTTTTTTGCATTAAAAACAACTTGATTAAATCTATCTATCACGAAGGAGACAAGCAGATCACAGCACTACGCCTATTACAATTCAGATCTGTGGAGAGTCGCCCCTATTCACAGAAGAAATTCGTGTTTGAGCAACTGAAACACCCGTAATGAACAAATGGTAGATAGAAATGTTTAAAGTCATACAGTGAAACATTCCGGGCAAAGCAATAACATGGAGATTGATCCACGGAGACAAACAAGTAGGGGACCTTCCACCAGGAAAGTTACACAGTGCACCTTTAAACAACTGCTTGACTAGAACCAAAAGTCTGCATATATCAAATGTAATATTTCGCACACAGGATAATATGAGAAACACTGACGCGGTGTTTAAAATCACTGTCCATTGTACGTCGGCTGGAGAAGTGGTGCATCCTTTGTGCCAATCGGAGCCCGTCACACATTCAAAGCAGCAGTGAAAGGCTATATGTGCTCAGATATCACACCAGCGTCACCTCTGCCCCCGGCTCTTCTCAGGACAGCGGGGGGTCGTCACCATAGCGGCTGTTTAATTGGAGATCTCCGCCTCCCCCCGTCCCCGGCCTGTCGTGACGCCCCACAGACCCCCGCCATGTTCTAGAGTGGGGCAGGTAATTGGCTCGGTTTGAGGCACTAAGGAGCGTGTGGGGCAGGTGGACCACGGCCAGGGTTCTTTGACGTTTAGGGCTTTGATGGGACAAAGGTAAGAAAAGGCCCACGCTCAAAAGAGGTCTCTAATTAAATCATTACACTCAGGCTGGACATTCATACACAGATTAAAGACACAAGGAAATGCCTATTATTACTGATCGTACGCATCAGTGCATGTGTTAGAGCACATAGAGGAGTTTGGACTGGGACTATTGCACAAACTTTAAAGGTTTTGTTAAATTAAAAAAACATTGTATTCTTTGAAATAATAATAATCGTATAGGAAAGAACACTTCCAGTCAAAAGTTTGGACATATACACATGCATATATAATACATTTTATATACACACAGAAGGCATCAAATATATGAAGTAATATATCTGAAATTATGTATCAAAGAAAAACGATAATTTTGTTTAAATCTTTTATATTCAGCTCCTCAAAGCAGACACCCTTTGCTTTGTGGAGGCATCTTCTTTGCTACATAATTCCATATATCTTGCTTCATATATATAACTTTATTACAGACAGTTAGTCCAATTCACATACAATAAAAGAAAAATATAAGAATATAAAAGAATGCAGATACGAAATGTATACAATTATAAGCGGTACAAACTATCTAACTATCATCTCAGTTTAGATACATATCTGTAGCAGCTTTTCTGAGGACTGACCAAAGCTGCTATTACTTGGTTTTCTGAGTTGTCCAGGCGACACATAAAACTAAACATCAGCCGTCTTACAAGTGCCTCACGAGCTGCTAATCTTGTGGATACAAACAGCTGATTAGCACTGTGCCACCGAGGGACTCGAAGGAGCATTCAAGGCATCATTGTAGTCGACCATTAAGCTCTGCAAACTTGATTTCTAATAATTTGACCACAATTGTGCGGTATAGAATGGTGTGATATAGGTTTTAAACAGGGAACACTTCATATATTTAATGTCTTCTGTGTGAGTATAAAATGTAGAAAGTAGTGAAAACAATGTATATGTACCAGGGCTGTCAAAATCGTGTATCCTGATACTAAAACAAGTTTAGAAACGACTTTTTTCTAGGTTCGACTACCTTTTCTTTGGACACTTACAGCTATGGACACAGCACTGGTCACTGCTCCGAAGTATCCAAACACAAACGCTGAGGTTGGATTTGGCTGAAAAGAGACGCTTGATATTAGTCGTTTGTTGTTGTTTTTTGTGAATTATGATTACTCAAAGATGTGTGAATGAAACAAAACACAACTCTTA
Organism: Odontamblyopus rebecca; assembly: GCA_030686955.1. Lineage (NCBI taxonomy): Eukaryota > Metazoa > Chordata > Actinopteri > Gobiiformes > Gobiidae > Odontamblyopus > Odontamblyopus rebecca. Next base: position 14,971,558 of record CM060670.1, on the reverse strand, counting down.
GTAAGTTGAGGTAACATTATAACATTATAACATGACTTGAAGCTCACAATTGTGCGTAATATAGGACCTTTAAGTGTGTTGAGTGGATTTCATTATATTTTTTCTGCCATAGTTTGTGCGTGGACCCCCTGTGGAGGGGTGAGTTAGCAGGTACCTGGGAGGCGTTGCGATTGCTGTAGTTCACACAGGCGTTATGGCTCTGGTTCAGCCACTGTCACAGACACAGCAGAGTGTGAAGAGCTCGTCAATACATTTGAGAAAGGTAATGGGATTAACAGTGGGCATCTTATGGTCAGTACAACAAACCACTGACCACTTACAAGGCCAGGGGAAAACCAGGACAAAGACACCGCTTTTTCAGTACATATGCAGAGGAATAATGAACAATGGGATGAAATATGTCAAAAATGTTGTCTCATATCACCCAGTAAAGTCTATTCAGTGACAATCTGCTGTGATGTGATTCGACTCTACTCCCATAAAAAACAAAAAAACTCAAAACACAGAATGAAATTCTTTTTGAAAGTCGTTATCTAAGCCCAAAATGACAATACAACATAAAGTAATGAGGCTAATTGTAATATACAATTAAAATAATACAGTATAGCAGTAGTTCCCAAAGTGGGGTCCAGGGGGCCTCCCAAAGGTTGTTCACACAAGCAAGAAAGAAAATTGAGTTTTGAGCTTTAATATATATGGTTACATTTACTTCTTATTTATTTATTAACTCTGTATGTATAATTATATCCTTTTAATATGTATTTCTAAGGGAAAAACATGGCATTTTATATTAAATATAATCAAAATTATTATTCTCTGCACTGCAGTCTTTGGGAAATGCAGTAGTAAAGTAACAGTATGTATATAGTTATTACATTTTAAAAATGATGATGATGCTATAGTGTAAATATAATACCTGCCAGAAGATGGTGGACATGAGGGTTTGATTTGGTAAAAGGAGTCCCACAACCTGCACAAAGAAACCATGGAGCAGTTAAAGGAGAATGAATAAATAAACCAGTTGGCACACTCTTACTGGAGAGCATAAAACAACACTTACCACAGGCGTGCCAAAGGGGATGAAACCTGGGAATATCAAGAGTAACTTGTAATATGCTGTTACTCAAAATAACCCTTAAAGGCGCACTGTGGAACTTTTCTGATGGGGGCCTGCTACCTAAGAAGCCTTCAGTGAGATAGAATTCCTAGCCTGCAATGTTTCACAGTATGGCATTAAATTTATATACCAAGAATTTATTCAAATACAAGTGATTTTATTGCTTAAAAAAATGAAAAACTGTGTGAGGTCGTCTCTCCATAGATCTGACCTGTGAAATTTCTAAAAGATTCAAGGCAAAGCAATAACATCTCCATAGAGACGAGTATAGATGTTGAATCCTGCACCAGAAATGTTACACAATGCACCTTTAATCTAAGTAATGCACAATAATGACTATTAAAACTTTAATATGTAACTGAATCATATAACTTCAGTTTTCTTCATTCATCTGACGCAGCCTTCGATGCCACAGTATTGACTTGAAGCATTCAAGTTTTAGTACTGAGCATAATAATACTAATACTACTAATAATAACTTTATTTACATAGCACCTTTCTTAACAGTTATAAAGTGCTTTACATACAGTTAAATTAGAAGGCATAAAAACAGTACAATACAGAATAAAAATAACCGTAAGCATGAAGATTAGCTCATTGTACGTGGTTTTATGTGGGTAAAATGTCTCTGCATGTTCTAATTAAATTACACAAAATGTCACATAAGGTCTGGCCATCCAACCTTTCGCCATTTCATGTTTAAAAACTTCTCGCCGACTCTCCTTTAGTTTAATTGATACTGTCCGCTCCTGAAAGTCACACCTTCACTCCTCTGGGTCTGATGTGGACTTGATGTTGCTCCTAACATTTGTGCCTTTATGACAGCAGACTCAGCTCACTTAAAAGGTGTTTTAGATTCGCCCAAAATACTTTCTGTTTTTCAGCTCTGAGGACTTAAGGACATCTGTGCCTCGGTGGGGGAGAGGCTCTAATCAGTTTCCAGCAGAGAATGACCTTTACAGCTGCAGACAACCTGAAGAGCCCCACAGATCCATGACAGTAACGAGAGCCTACCTGACATGCGGAAGGGCATAAGGATCTTCTCCCCTGTGTCCGGGTGGATGATCGCCTGAGAGAGGGAGACACTAACTTCAGACTTAAAGGTCCTATAATACACAAAACTGACTCTTTAGCGGTAGTTTAAGTTAACAGCTCCTTTTACCTTTAGTTCAGTAGAGAATAGCAATTTCAGGGAGGAAATTATCCAAATAATTTTAGTGAAGGTGTATGGAGTTTAAAAACACAGTGGAGCACTTCCTGTATCACCACATGACATCACAAGGTGGAGTGTTTTCCGTTCAACAGAAAAACTCTGCCAAAATGTGCAGGGTTTGTGTGTTAAACAAGTGTGAAACAAAATACAAGGTAGGTATGTTTTTGATGAAGAAAAAAACATTATAACATAGATCAGAAAAAAGTGTAATGTGGACCCTTTAAAGGTGCACTATGGAACTTTGGCACCTGCTTGGAGATGCTTTTGCTCAGCTTGAAATGTTCCACAGTGAATCAAACTACCGTATTTTTCCGACTATAAGTACCAGAATATAACTCGCACCAGCCAAAAAATGCACAATGAAGAAGAAAAAAATAAGTCACACCGGACTATAAGTCGCACTTGGGGGAAATGTATTTTATAAAATCAGAGACCAAGAACCGACCTTTCATCTTGAAAGGCAAGTTATAGAAGTTATAGTAATAAAAACAACTAAATAGAGAAGAATCCGTGCATCATTCGTTTTTCAATATAGAACCAAAAATAAGAAAACGAAAAAACAACTCTTTTCTTTATTATTTGACTCTAAAACCGAAATGAAAAAACAGATAATGATTTGTTTTTTCATTTTGAATTCATATATACGATTCATATCCCACACAAATCTTGAAAAACCTTTCGGACTTATAGTCCAAAAAATACGGTAGTTATCTTTCCTCAAGAAGACAAGCACGTGGCACCACCAGGCCAAAATACAGGTTAGATCTGTGGAGAGTCTGCCCACAGATGCATATTTTTCTTAGAATAAATAAATGTGTTTCTAAATGCAATATTTTTGTGTTTCCACATCTTATTTATTCATTACTTATGCAAATCTTCAAAATGCGCATTCAAAATAAGCTGATGGAAACACTAATGTTAGAGAAGTATAAAGCCATACTGTGGAACTTTCCCTGCAAAGTAATAACATCTCCAAGGAGAGGTGTAAGACTTATGAATATAGCTGAGAGATAAACATAGATGAAAACAAACAGCACCTGTTTAATCTTCTGGGCTTTCCATAGCTGTAACACAACACACACAGAATGTAACAGATAATACCGTAGTTGATCTATATTTCAGATTTTATTTGTTATACCTGTTCATTTGTGACACCAGGAGGCAGGGTCCCTTCTTTAAACCGTTGGAGGAGGTCAATGCTTTCCTTCAGGTGTTTCTGATAAACACATTTTATTTTATTTCTCATTATTATCATGCTTCAAACACTACCTCTTTTGTCTAAACAGTCCCTTCTGTTTGAACACACAGTACTTGGAAGCCATCTTGTGATAATTGCGTTTCACTAAAAAGTTCCACGCTGCTTTCCAGTTGACAAATGAGCTTCCTAAAAGGTAATGATGGCGATATTTCTGTGCTATGATCGCCAGCTAATGCAGGGGAAAATACAAGATCATGTGGCCCAATTTGTACTAATTAGCTTTCAGCGACTTGAGTGTGAGAGTGCAATCATAGGAGGTCATTACAGGCAAGTCGAGGCTGCACCCGTCCCACCAGGAGTCCGCCCCCTCCTCCTCGCCTCTCCTCCTCCCCTCCTCTCGTCTTCTCCCTCTTCTCCCCATCCCAAGAGCTAGTGGTGCTATTACTGTCACGAAAGGGCCCACTAACAGGTTCATTAACCACTGCACCGGAGCAATGATGACATAAAGGGAAATTACCACAACAAAACCATGAGCTGGAAGAGCCGAGGTGTTGTGGAGAGAGGAGCAGAGGTCATGGGTTTGAGAAGTTAGATAAAAAAAAATACAGAAAGTCAACATATCAATAGTGTCACTTAATGTGAAGGGTTAATTGTTTTGTTATGATTAGTTGCAAAAATGTATTCAATTAAAGGTCGTGTATTACACAAAAATGACTCTTGTGAGCTTATAATGTTGTTCCCTCATCAAAATAAACCTGGAGCTGTGTTTTGGTTCATTCACACGTTTGGATAATCCTGCATTATTAGTCCAGCTCTCCAAAGCTCAAAACCCTCTGTTCCTCCTTGTGATGTAGCGGTGGTTTTCAAGTTAGCCGCTACCCTTTACTTTTAGTTCAGTAGTAGCAGGGCTGAAATTATTCAAATGATTCTAGTGAAGTTGTATGAAGTTTAAAAACACAGTGGAGCACTTCCTGTATCACCACATGACCTCACAAGGTGGAACAGATTGTTTTCTGTTTGAGAGAACTTTCAATACCTAAATATGCAGCGTGTGTGTGTTAAAAATGAATGAAACAAAACACAACACCTCCCTGTACGTTTTTAATGAGGAAACATTATAACATAGATCAGAAAAGAGCATAATAATATGGCCCTTTAAACTATTATTCAAGTAAAAGTACAAATACAGCTTAGATGAAAATTAATCACCTACAATTAGGGGTGTATCTTGACAAAAACATATATCTTGATATCTTTTTGGATTATCCTAATAATAATCATCAGACAGTATTTTAACAATCCATCCGCAATCTTCTCAAATGGGTCTGGAAATGGGAGGGAATGGACCATAAAATTAACCCCAAAAGTGGAGAAATATCACTTATACTAGACACTTAGCTTCAATTTATCTTTAATCGGTTATTTTTTGCTGCCATTTTTTATTTATCTCACACCTATGCATCATATTGCTAATGTGAGACACAACAGTGCCTCTTAAACACAAACACATGCTCTATATATTTTATACTATTAAAATGTAAAAGGAAAAGATTATTTTAAACCCTGAGCTCTACAAAATCTGAAAACTCACCTCACTGACAAACAAAGTGCTGGGGTCAATCACATCCAGGAAGTGTCGGAAGCGTCCAAAAAATGTGTTCTGAGGAAAAAAAGAGTTTGTTACATACCTAATCATTTATCTACTAAATATGTGTGAAGAAAACTAAACTCTACTTGGCCTCTACAGCATTCACATGATCAAAATCTAAAGTATGAGGCAAACTGCTAATGAGGGCATGTGGAACAATTGTCTGTGTCACTATGAGGATTTAATCTAACTGAAAAGTCAACCAACCTTAAGTACTACTACTACTAATAATGCTGTACATGAACTCAAATAAAGGCAAAGTGGGTTAATGGTATTGCCCATGAACACAACTTACACTGGGATTGCTGGCTGGTATTGCACCACACCCTTCTTGGCCTGTCACAATAACAATTTGTAAAGTGTGATATACTGCTGAAGAAAATACAGACGATAGACAATAATAATGAAACTAGTTTATACCACTGACATAATCATTTTAAAGCAGGATAATCCCCTGAAAACAAATTCTAAATGTTCAATACTGTTAAGAAACATGAGTTGCAATAAAAAATAAAAGAACACTAATTTCTTTATATCTATAATCAGCCATAGAAGTTACTTGTTCTACCTTCAACTGTTGTATGGTACTACAAAAAAACCCAAACCTGACCAGAAAAGAACCACATGCTTTGACAAAACTTTACAAAGATGAGCAGATCTGGAGCCGTATCCTGTCTCCCTGATTTCAGAGGGCGTGATTGACCATGTCAAAAACAAACATGGTAGATTACACATAAAAAATCTGAATAAATAAAGGACTAAGAAACCGTGTATTTTCTCTGAGTCAGCAATCAAAGCACCAAACTATTACTTATCTCAAGTAAAAGAAGCTATATATTTTGTCCTGAATGAAATTTTGGAGAGATGTCTTCCACATTTGAGGTACAAATTAACAGCTGTGGTTGGATTGTCTCAAGTTTGTGCAGAGGATTTTCACGCTCTATTGTTCGGTTCCAGTCTTTGCTGGATTTGAATAGAAAAGAAGAAAAAAAAATTCCCAAAGAACAAAAAGAGCACATACAATACAAGATACAAAAATGCACATACAATACAAGATACAAGATATTGTGACGTTTCTGTGGAGAAAAAAAAGTCACGTGAGATGAAATTATGAGATTTAGTTGCACTCCTCGTGCCCCATACCTTGCACGGCTCCGAGGTCCTTTAATTATTAAGACCACAAAAACAGGCATGAACAGGAGGGTCACTTCACAACAACCAACTCAGTCATGATGGGAAACATGCTTCCCAAAATAACAGCAGATATAACAGTAATAAGATGTGGAAGTGTCTTAACTTTTAAAGTAGTGGAACCAAAGCTATAAAGCACTACAAGAGCCAAATGCTTGACCGAACATTAATAAACATTGCTAATAACATCATTAACATTACCCAGAGACCTTCCTGCAAGTGTCACGTGACTCAACCAAACAGTGAAAGTGAGCTGCAATATGCTACAATTAACTAGAGCCCCAAAATATATTGATCCAGCAAATAATAAGTCGATCGACATAGTAGTTACTAGGGCTGGGTATCATTAACAAGTTGCCGATATGATACATAGGCCATGATATGATACGCATCTCGATACAGTGAGCTTTCGATTTGATACGAATCAATAGAAAAAATCATGGCTGTCATGCTGAAAGTCTTCGTTAAACCACTTATTGTGGAAAGTTAATATAAAACACGCCCATTTTACTCATCAAAACAGTGAAAATGTCAAATGTGTTGTGTAAATGAGTTTCCTTCCTCTAAACAAGCAACAAAATTGGCACTGTAATAAAATAATTTTGTAAAATATACCAAAAAAAATACTCTTGGTGATGTATCAATATAGCAGCCCATGATATTTATCCTGTATCATCACATTAAACGATACGATATATCAATATTTCTGCACATGCCTACTCACATCCTCATGTTATATTTCATGACAAAAGTTTGAGATATAGACATAAATATACCAGTTAAGTTTCAATAAGTCTCACTTTTGATAAACTTGCAGGTGGATCACATGCGACTCCAGTTCGATGCCATAAGCCAAATGAAATTGAGGATTTTTATCGCGTTTCTCCAGCTGTTCCCACTGTGTAAACGCCTGTATTAGCTTGAGCCAGCTGTTTTACACGCCAGGTGGAGTCAGCTCATTACCAAGCCACAAACTGTTTCTGATACGAGTCTTTTAGGGACTCCGACTCACTCACACCATTCGCAATTAAATCCTATAATGACTGTGCCAGAAATACTCCTCGTCTACGCTCATTTAAACCCAAAGCATAAGGAATAAAATCTGAAATATATTATCGACACGGCAGAGGCTGGCTTATCGGACCTTAATTATGCGAACTGCTAATTTGGATGGAAATCTGGTCTGTGATTCACCGCGGAGCCTTGTGACTTCCGGAACATATGGACAGCTGATAAAATGTGGCGTGGGGGTTTAATCTGTTAATTCAATTATTTATTTGCCATTTGAGTTTGACAAAATGATCAGAGGAGAGAAGATTGTTAAGAAGTTAAAAGACTGCTTATAGATGTGTTTTGGGGATCTGAAAGTGTATATGATTCAATTTACAGGCAGCGGCATATGTATAATTAACTGTTCATTACTTAATTTATTCATTAGGCTAGTTTTAATATAATGCTTATTCTATTCTCTTGAGTGAGGGGTTGAGTGCTTAAAGTGTTGACAGTGCTTAAAGGTTCACTATGTAACTTTTCTAGTGGACGATGGAAATGTTTTTGTTTTGCCTGAGAAGTTCCACACTAACTAGCTTTACACTTACTCATATTTGCACATACTTGCACATACTCTCTATGGCAGGCATGTCCAAACTATGGCCCTCAAACCAATTGATTTGGTCCTCAGGCTTCCAGGTGAATTGGCCCATAATACCCCAACTAGTATTTTTACTGCATGTTTTTGAAATCTACTTTGATCAAGCAAATTTAGTGTGTCCTTTTGAGGGTTTAAGCATGAACAAAGATCTGATGGGTCATTCAAACCTGTTATAAATGCACAGATTTGAATTACTCACTGTTTTAACCCCCAGTCTATGACCCTCGATCGGCCCTCACGCCTATCTGTGTTTTAATATGTGGCCCTTGAAAAAAGTTTGGACACCCCTGCTCTATGGAGACAAGCAGGTCAATAGGTGAAGTTACAGGTGAGATCTGCGGAGAGGTGGTCACAGAAAGAATAAGTGCTTTCAAGGTTTTTTTTAACAAAAATATCCATAATTGAATAAACGCAATAAGGAACTACTATGGGGCATTACAGGCAAAGCAATAACATCACAGCAGGTGCTAGACTGCACTAGAAAAGTTACATAGGGTGGCTTTAATTTAAATCACAGGGATGACACTCTTACAGCAGCCATATTTACTATAAGATTATACAGAATATTTTGGGACTCGGGAAGCCACTACTTAGTCATGACATTTAATAAACGTGCTGCCACCTTGTAGTACATTTTCTAGCGAGCACAGATTTACAGATTGTTTATTATTAAGACATAATAAAGTCGAATTAAAGAAAGTATTCCTCTCATACATTATTTGCTTTATTGTCCAGGAGATAAGACAGTTAAGTTTAATGTTTTTCCACAGTTCAAAAGTCAGGATTACCATTAATATGAGAGAGCACCATAAACTTTATACAGTCAGTGGATAACACTAAAGATGTTGATTAAAAAAAAACGCATGATTTTTTTTTATGGCCTATAGCATACACCGATACGTTGAGCTGTTTATTTAAGTTATTTGAGCGTATGTGGAAAAACGTGTTATACTGTTGAACTATGCCTGCAGTGTGCAGGAAGTTACTAACTTGCCAAAGTTGCTTTCTGCTTTGCATTTTCTTGCACTGAGAGTTGTCGGTCTTGCACAATATGCCGTTGTATGTTAATAAATACCTGGTCGTAGCGTGGCTTTCCCAACTGGAACACCGGGTACTCGGACATGCTGCAGCCCCTGGAGAGGGTTTTTCACGTTTGGTTTGTGGAGCCGTCACGGTCAGTCCTGCTCAGGGTAAATGTAGTTTTTCTCTCGGTCGGAGAGACAAGTCAGCTGATGCGAGAATCCATAGATAAAACTGCATTTCCCAGAAGACACCGCTGTGATATTGTTTTGAGGGTGGAGTTAAGGGAAAACTAGTTTTGGAATCATCAAATTGAACAATTACTGAAGGCTGTGTCAATATGAAGTGTTAGAGTGTGGACATTTAGGAGGTAATGTAGCCCCCTGGTGGAGACTTTGATCATTACTGTCACAATGTTTACACAGAATAAACAAGACAATGCCTAAAGTATATTTTGCAAAGATACAATAGCAATGACAGATTTTATTTTATTTATTTTTTTTGAGAAAGGATTGTGCAGCTACATTTGGGTCTGCTTCTACATCTGAATAATCAAAATTGTATTAAGAATAATAAAAAAAACAAAAAACAGATTGTGTTGATCTGATCTGTATTTACTTTAAATAAGTTGACTCAGTGTTAATTCTGAAGTCCACAGATACCAACACCTGATATGAAGAGTAAAGCCAATGATACGGATGAGCAAGAAACACAAAATATTCTTTATTAAATATACAAAATTTGTGAAACAGAATTGCATCACGTTTGTAAACTTTCCAGTCTTACACACTACCTTTGAGCACATTCAAACAGCTACTCAGTCAGGACAAATACAATCAAACTTTAACTTAAAACTGCTTTAAAATGGAAGACATGGAGACAAACTTTATTCTATAAGTGCCACATTAAAACACGCCTCTACAACTGGTCTAGATTAAAACCAAGATGGAGGACACTATGCTCATTGGCTAAACGTTAACTGTGGAAGCCCAGAGCAAGTCATAAGTGCAGTAATATTCTGTGATAATCTAACTTCACTGATACTGACATAGGTACAGGAATCCACAAATGCTGTTAAAAGTGGTTTAGTAATCTGTATACTTTTATGGTTACTCACTCTGCTCCAAAGATTAAGTTTTAAGACTATATTTGGCATTTCACAGTAACATCTGCTCATCGTCTACTGTTATGCATAATTTTGTGCAGTGTTTCAATACAGTGATGAAAGAATAATAATAAAAAATTTGCGAATGCCCTTTTCTTTTAATGGTAAAATGATGTGGCTAAGCAGAAATAAGGCAGCATTTGGTGCATATGCTATTAATTTAGGGAACAGAGTGGGAAGTTGATAATACGTGTGCGCAAAGCGTGGCATTGGAAAACATGTGATGGTTGTTTGTTAGGATAGTACAAGATCTCATATTTTCAAGATCTCGTGAGACAAAATTGACCCAAGACTGTGCACAAATGAAAAAAAATATCTTGTAAGATTTTTTTTTTTACAAGTGTTTACAGTCAGATTGGACAAAAAAAAGGTTATGTACTGGTGAGTTAAAGCTCTTACAGTTCCAATAAGCAGCACTAGAATGGAAACAAAAATTTTAAATCGAATTTTAAAAATTAAGGCCAAACTTGGAAACCGAAATGTATATATTGTTATTAAAATCTCATCTTGTCTCACTCTCGTGGACCAAATCTCATTTCTCGTGTAGTCTTGTGAAAATTGTCTCTCATCCCATCCCCCCTGCTGTGATACTGATAAAAACACCAGACAAAAATACTCTGAACTGTAGGTAGACACATCAGTGCAGGAAAATAAAGGAAGGAATATGAAATGAACAGGAGAACTGCCTTTTCACTGTAGAAGACACTTTTGAAGGCGCTACAACCAGGTCCCAGTGATGCGGTTGAACAATTCGGTTTGTTCATCCACCAAAAACGAGTCAAAGCACTTGGTATTTGATTAAAAGAAATGGTTCAGCGTCAGTCCAAAACATCCAGTGTATATGATGCAGAGAAAAAAGCAAGGTAAAGCTGTTTCTGGCTTTATCTTGACGTAACTTCTAAACAGTGTAAAACAAAACAAAAAAATATTTATGTAAAAATGAGTTAGCCTTGGCGGTGACGTTTACTGTAAAATTTACAACTACAAAAATGTATTTTCTCAAAACTACAAATTAAAACTGTTAATTAAACTGGAATAATAGTCCCTCAGAAATGACCTTTAGTCCTTTAGACTGAACTAAAAAAACAGACCGACTCTTAACTTCAAACATAAGGTATAGATGGAGGCTACTATTATTTTTTTCTGTAAATATCGTCTCTGGGTGAATTCGAATTAGGCTCACTATAAGTTTCTATAGAAGTCTAAGCTCAGGATGTAAGGAATGTGACTGACGTATGGCACTATGGGGCAGGTGTTAGGATTACAAGCCAATGTTTTATATGTTAAATTATTTTGTTGCTTTTGGAAGCAGCTTTGAATGCACAGACATATTTGATAAAGAATGTTGTAAATATTAAACCGAGAAACTAAAGTGCACTAAAACTAAATGGCTAAAAGTATATGCATAATTTATGTGCAAGGTTAAACATATTTGGCAAATGCATTTAGTTAAACTTAGTAAAAATGGCTATTTATTTTAAAATAATAAAAAATCCATTACTGATTGTCATTGGGGCATTGGCACATAACTAATGAGGAGTGACGCTGCCTTTCATATAGTGTGGGTGTTTTGGAACGAGACTTCCCATACTCTGTGATCAAAGTGGTGAGAGGTGAGAGGATCATTTCTACAATCAGAGTCCTAAATGAAAGCGTCTGGGTCTTGAAGCCTCTCGGTGAGAGCCCAAAACCGACCTGAATTCGACCTGAGGACCTGCGGCGTTCTTCACATGACCTTCACGCGACCTTCGGACCGCTCGATCACGTGTTTTGTTCAGAGGAGCATGCTGTCTGAAAACCTCTCAGCGCCTGTGTAACTGTATCAAAAGGACAGCTGAGCAGTGAAAAGACTAAAGAGCCATTGTGGAACTTTTATAGTGAACAAAGCCAGACCGTGGTCACTTGAACTTGGAGCGTACTTGCAGGAGAGTGGGTTTCTGCTCCATGATTCTCACCAGCAGAGTGTCAATGTAGTCCTCCAAATCTCTGACCTGTGGCTTCAGCTTCTTCAGCTCTGTCTCTCGTTTGGCCAAAAGGATTTTCTGTCGCTCAAACTCCGCCTTCTGATTCTGGAGCTCTGCCTCCCGCTGCACCAGCAGAGACACCAGTTCACTGTGCGTCAGGTGGTAGTAGGAGCCCGCGCCCTCCGTCAGAGACTGAAGGACAGACAAAGACAGAATTAAACTTACAGGCGTGATGCATAAGATAAGGGGGATTTACACTAAAATATTGCATTTATTCTTTAAATGCACTCAAAATAAAGGCAGTGAAAACAACCGTCGATTCAATAATCTTGTCAAAACTATCAGAAATGAGATACCAAATTCATTCTAAAACTAGTCAAGAAACTTGATACTCATTTGAGCAGATATCGATATTAAAGAAGTCACATTCAGGATAGAAATGAACCTTTCCTGAATATCTTTAGAACAGACTAGTATATTCCCATGGGCCACTATGGAACCTACCTGGACAACTGCGCAGATATAAAACCACATGGTAATATAAAAGAAAGTGTTGAACATCCTATTCTCTAAAGTCTAAAGAAAGATGTCTTTTATTTTTAATTGTTTTTTATTATCATCGTGGCATCAGAATATCGAGTATCGTGCCAACACTAAGATATTCATTTGTGCAATTACATCTATGAGAATAAATAGCCTACGTAATTAGTACGTTCAGTTTGTAAGCATTTCATTAAAAGTCACCTACTATTCCCTATACTTTTAGATACATATTTATTTTAATGAATTTCACTTGATTGTTACAGTCTTGCTGAGATGTGACATGAGATCTTCTGACAAATGACTCATATGTGTAATGTTTTAGTAATATGTATTTTCTACCAACTATTAAAACTGATATAAATACATATCATAAAACTTAAACTGGCTTTACAGAAAGAAGGAAGCAAACATGAATTAAAAAAGGTAAAGCGTTAAAGGTGCATTAAGTAACATTTCTGGTGGAGGGTCTGTCAAATGCTTTTCTACATGGAGATATTACTTTGTCTGGAATCTTTTGCAGTGTGGTATTAAACCTTTCTATCTTCATGGAGACCAAACCAGACCAAGGTACAGGTCAGATCTGTGGAAAGGCGACCCCGCACACAGTCAGAATGCCTATTTTTATGGACATTTTGGAGCTTTAAAACAACCTGTAAATAAATAAATGCAACGTAGAGCTGTTTCATGTCATACCATGGAACATTACAGGCAGAGCAATGACATATCCATCATAGGTGTGCAAAAATATTGATATATTGTATCGTTTAATGGATGATACAGTATCGATATCATGGGCTGCTATATCGAGGTATTAAAGTATTTTTTGCGAAATTATTTTGTTACAGCGCTACAGTTTTGTTGCTTGTTTAGAGGGAGGAAACTCGTTTATGAAACACATTTGACATTTTCACTGTTTTGATGATTAAAATGGGTGTGTTTCATAATAACTTTGCACAATAAGTGGTTTAACAAAGACTTTTCACAGTATCACAGCCATGATTTTGCCATTATTTTTTACTGAACCATGTTGGATCGATTTGAAATATAATGAATCAAAAGCTCAATGTATTGAGGTATCTATCATATTATGACTTATGTATCGAGGTATGTATCGTATCGTGGCATATGTATCGAGGTATGTATCGTATTGTGACTTATGTATTGAGATATGTATCGTATCGTGACATATGTATCGAGGTATGTACTGTATCATGACCTTTCTGTGTGGAGTTTGCATGTTCTCCCCGTGTCTGGATGGGTTTCCTCCGGGCACTCCGGTTTCCCCCATCAACTCAAAACATGCACTGTAGGTGTGAAAGTTGTGTGAGTGAGTGTTGGTGGTGGTCGGAGGGACCGTTGGCGCCGCTTGGCCTGGCAGCTGTGCCTCCGTCAGTCTGCCCCAGGGCAACTGTGGCTATAACAGTAGCTTACCACCACCGGGTATGGAGTGAATGGAGCTCTGTAAAATGCTGTGTAAAGCGCTTTGGGGACATGTGTCTGTGTAAAGCGCTATATAAATAAACCTTACCTTATGTATTGAGATATGTATCGTATCGTGACATATGTATCGAGGTATGTACTGTATCATGACTTATGTATCAAGGTATGTATCATATCGTGCCTTATGTATCGAGGGATGTATCATATTGTGACTTATGTATCGAAGTATGTATCATATCATGGCATATGTATAAAGGTATGCATCATATCGTGACTTATGTATTGAGATATGTATCGTATCGTGACATATGTATCAAGGTATGTACTGTATCATGACTTATCCATCCATCCATCCATCTTCTCCCGCTTAATCCGGCTGGGTCGCGGGGGCAGCTTGCTGCCCAATACTCATAGCACCTGACCCCCCCTATGAACCCCTCTGCAGGTGGTGAGCCCACAGGAGGGTGGACAACATGGTCCTTGATGTTAGTTCATAGGGGTGCGGGCATGTTTTAGGTTGATGGGGGAAACCGGAGTACCCGGAGGAAACCCATCCAGACACGGGGAGGAACATGCAAACTCCACACAGAAAGGCCCGGGTGACCCGGGGATCGAACCCGCAACCTTCTTGCTGTGAGGCCTGAGTGTTGCCACTCAGCCACCATGCCGCCAATATATATGTATCATGACTTATGTATCGAGGTATGTATCGTATCGTGCCTTATGTACTGAGGTATGTATCGTATCGTGCCTTATGTATTGAGGTATGTATCGTATCGTGCCTTATGTATTGAGGTATGTATCGTATCGTGCCTTATGTATCGAGGTATGTACTGTATCATGACTTATGTATCGAGGTATGTATCGTATCGTGCCTTATGTATCGAGGGATGTATCGTATCGTGCCTTATGTATCGAGGGATGTATCGTATCGTGATTTATGTATCAAAGTATGTATCGTATCATGGCATCTGTATCAAGGTATGTATCGTATCGTGACTTATGTATTGAGATATGTATCGTATCGTGACATATGTATCGAGGTATGTACTGTATCATGACTTACGTATCGAGGTATGTATCGTATCGTGCCTTATGTACTGAGGTATGTATCGTATCGTGCCTTATGTATTGAGGTATGTATCGTATCGTGACATATGTATCGAGGTATGTACTGTATCATGACTTATGTATCGAGGTATGCATCGTATCGTGCCTTATGTATCGAGGGATGTATCGTATCGTGACTTATGTATCGAAGTATGTATTGTATCGTGACTTATGTATCAAAGTATGTATCGTATCATGGCATACGTATCGAGATATGTATCATATCGGCAACTTCTTAATGATATTGAGCCCTAATCTCCATAGAAACAAGCAGGTGACAGACCCTCAACAAACAGTTACATAGTGCAACTTTCATAAACACATCACCTATTTGTCTTTCTGTTCATTTCTCAGTGTTATTTGCTTCTTTATCATTACCTTCCTTTTGTCACTTTCCTCACTGCTCTGGCTGCTCTTTCCTGCGTTTCTGAACTTGAACTTCTCGAGCATCGACCGGCCCTCCGTCCTCTTCTCGTCGCCCGCCGTGGCAGTGGTCAAGGGCTTCACTGGGTGTGGACTAAACATCACCAATACAAAACACACAGTTAGACATGAACCTGTAGCACTAGACTTTATACAAAGAAGGAAGAGAAGGACCTGGTCTGGCTGCCACACAGGAGATCTGATTTAACAACATATTTCGGCTTTGAAACTGGTGTTATTAATAAGAATAATTAAGCGAGAAAATAACAGAATAGAAGGAATTGTGAACATAAAAATTTGACAACATTTGACAAGCGGAATCATCCAATAATATTTAAGCAAAGTATGCAATGAAGTTGGCATTAAAATGTTGTGCTATACCCCCAACCACGAAAACAACAGGAAAGATGGTTTCCTGTGTCAAAGACCCACTTTAATATGCGTGAACAAGTACTACAAGACTGCAGTTTAACCAGGTTTTAGCTGCATGTGTCAGAACTTCCAGTGTGACAGCAGATATTGAAAGTATAGATTTACCTCTGAAATTCCCCTGAAAAGATAATTTTAGAAACTGGAAGTAGAAGAAGTTAGACAGGTGTAAGATTCCTCATTAATGGAAACAATGGTGAAAATTGAAATTAAATTAAGTCAAAATTGAAAGCCTTAATTGCCTGCTTTTGTGCAATCATACATGTTAAAAGTGTTATTACCCCGAGGTGAAAAGGAAATGCTATTGGCGACACAACAACACCTTTTGTTCCCACTGCACACGACCTCGATCCAGGCTGAGAACTCTGTAAATGACTGAAACTGTGTGAGAAAGCTGAAGGGGAGGGAGAGGGGGGCTTACGGTGTGTGTGTGTGTGTGTGTACGTGTGTGAGTATGTACATGTGTGCTAGTGTACGTGTGTGTGTGCGGTGGGGGGCGTGTGGCAAGATTCAGGACAAAATAATAACTGCTAATTGGCCCGAGGCTCAGTTTTCCCTTTCGTTTCCACGGAGCCAGGACACACACGACACCTGCGGCGCGGTCCTGTTAGCACCTGTACATGAGATCAAAGAAAGGAACCCCACGAGAGCAGGCGGCAATCAAGTCCAGCAGAGCAGAAGAAAGCAGGATAGAGAAAAATCTAGAAGAAGTGGGGAAAAAGTGCTCCCCAAAGCGTTTCTGAGCATGTGCGACCTCACCTGATGAGCTGATTGGCTGCCTCGTGCTGCTGCTGAGTGGGCGACCCCTGCCAGGCTGCGTCGGCGACAGGAGGAGGGGGACAGAGCGCTAGAGGGGAGCTACTGCACTGAGGAGTAAGAGAAGGAGTGGAGGGAGAGCAGAGAAGCAGGTCTGGTTGGGGTTTAGAGGAGTTTAACTCAGGGTCACTCCCGAATGCAGACGGTTGTAGCTCGCCAAAGGCTGGGACCAGGAAGTACTCGGATTGGGAACGCTGCAGAATGGCATGTTCCGGTTTCAAACTCTCGTGTTTTGGTAGAGTAACACTTTGTAAACCAGAAATATCCACAGGTGTAAAATTTGTCTCAAATATGTTGTCAAATGCATTGGTCTTGGGTTTGTGACTTTGTGAACTGAAGTCATCTGCAACTGTGAGGTTTGACTCAAAGATGATGTCACTATCAAATAAATCTCTGCTTATATCATTCAGGACTTCTTCTTTTGAACCTTGTAAATCAAAGGTTCCAGCTGTGTAATCCGACTCGATCTTGGCACCCACCCAATTGTCAAAAAAACCTCCATTGGGATTGTTTGAAAACACGTCTTCAACAATTAAGTCTTGGTTGAGTGTAGAGACTGGTTTACTTTGTAAAATGAAGTCATCCGTGGCTGTGAAACTTGCCTCAAATTTTTCTCCTTTCACATCATCAAATAACCCATCATTACCATTTGAAAATATAGCGTCCACTGGCACTTCCTGGTTTGGACTTTGCAAATTGTTTTCCAGTTGTGTAAATCTTGACTCGAACGCATTAAAATCCGACTCAAATCCTCCATTTTGATTAAAAGTTTTGTCACTTGAATGTTTGTTATTAAAGAAGTCTTCGGTGTCTGTAGCCGTATTTCTAGCCTCCTGGATGCTAATTTGCTTGACAAAGAATATTCCATCTATATCCTTAGTAAATGTGCCATTTGCAACCACCTCTTTGGGACTTTGTAAACTGAAGTTATCCATTGCTGTGAAATTTGTCTCAAAAACTGGACTAAAATCACCAAAAACTCCTCCATCTTGTCTAGCGGATTGCAAATCATTGTCATTTCTGGTACTGAAGAAGTTGTTCAGGTCTGTCGCTGTACAATTTTCCATTTGACTACTATTTTGCTCCAGACAAAGTGTTGAGTTTGCAGATTTTTCCGAGTGTCCCGAAGTTACATCCGTCAGACAAGTTTGATATTCCTGAGAATCTGCGCTCACGTACAAGCTCTGTGCAAAGCTGGTCCTGTCTGAGGAGGCGTTTGTGTGCAACAGGGAGGTGTCAGGACTCGGATTTATGCTGCTTGTGTTTGGAAAATCAGTGAAAAGTGCCACGGGAACAGGGGAAAGCTGATCCGGTCCCGCCACATTAGTGCTTTCTAAGGGACAAGAGAGTGGGTCGGACAGCCCAGGGGAGGAGGTTGTGACAAAAACTGAAGGGGGGGTTGGAGAGAGTTCACTTTCAGCATCTATATCTGGCTGTGGGTCAGGATTTGGGTGACAATTCTCAATGTCAGTTTCTATATTGGTAACAGAAGGTGTAATTTCTAGTTGTGAGCTACTTGCGATTGCTTCCTCGCTGTAGTCCTCAATGACAGTTTGTTGGTCTATAGACATCTCCTCTGACTTGTCTGTGAACTCCTCTTCAGACTCACATGGTTTTGAAGTTCTAATTGTAGTTCTTTTCTCAAAGCTGCTTTCAAAATTGTGTAATTCAGTTTCCTCTGAAGACTCAAGTTTCTCTGATGCAGAACAGGAAGAGAAGCAGGAGAGGCCGTCTTCCTCTGCCAAGCTACCAAGGCCTGACGATGAAGGGTCAGGTGAAATGCTGTTGTTTTGACCTGAAATTTCACCATTAATGTTGTTAAAGATATCAGTGTTTAATATTTGTTGAGTTTCAGTGACAGGTTTATTGTCATATTCCATGCTGTTTTCTGGGATAGTGTCTAGTAGTTTAGTGAAAAAATGATGTGTGTCCTTAGTGTCTAGACTTGTAAAAATGTGCATAGGTTGAAATTTTAGACAGTCATTAGGGGTTTGCTCAGTGTCAGACTTAAGTGGCATTGCGTCTTTATTAATACAGTTTAATGGAAAATCACTGTAGGATGTGTTGTGCTGTGTTGTGGACTCATGGGTCAGATGGTCTGGAGACTGGAGCCTGCCAGCTGCAAACTCGTCAAAGGAATGGTCTAGTTCTGAGTCCAGCCCTGGTTCTGAGGTGAAGGGATTGGACATCTTCTTGTGTACTTTTGTTTGTTTGTCATTTTCGGCGTGTGCTTTCTTAGATAAGTTTATGCCGGGGCCCTCTGTGGTGGACTTCATGACGACCTCTGGGAACAGCGTGGTTATAGGAGGGCGAGCACTGGAGAGAGGCAGAGGAGGTGGTGAAGCATTCAGGGGCTGAGTGCAGGACATGTCTTTATAGAAAGGATTGTGCAGAGTGGTGAAGAAGGGGTTGGAGAGGGACAGGGGTGGAGGTGAGGGCTCTGAGGGGCTGAAGGGGTTAGTGAGGTGCCCAGAGGAGTCTACAGATCTGCCCCTGGAGAGAGGAGGCGAGAGAGGGGGTGAGTGAAGGGGTGAGTGAGGTTCTGTGGGTGACACCACCCCGCTGTGGCTGTGAAAGGAAGCAGTCCTCCAGATTAGTGACCATCACAAGCTTGGGTAGATTTAAGAGATTAAAAGTCTTCTTAATTTTCTAAAATGCTGATCAATAAATGTAACACTTTTTGAGAATCTTTTGACCAATATTTACAGTGGCAGACTAGACTACGACTTGAACAAACTGCACAGTAGAGCAGAGTGAATCAATGTGAATTGATTGATTATTCTACATATTTTACAAAAATCCAAAGCTGACAGAGAATTTAAAAAGCACCATCTGTGTCTCTGTTTTCAACTCTTGCTGCAGCTGGTCTGGCTGATTACTTGGCGCTACCTGTGCCAACTTGGCATTTTCCCCAGGAATCTCTGAACACATCAGTGTGTAAGCCCTGGGTATGTATACAGAGGAGGCCAGATGTATTGAGTGAACAATGGTCCAGAGGAGCTGACCTGGCCTCACTCACAAGGTGCTTATGAGGCCAATACATCCCTGCAACAGATCATAAGAAATACAGCTCTGTGCTACGTATACACTGAGCTGCTTTTTGCAGAGATGAGATGAACTATACAATGTATATTATCATTAATTAATTATTATTATTTGAATCTAACCCAAGTGTTTAAGTGTCAAGTGACTTAAGGACCCATCATTGAAACGAAGTGAATTACACAACAACCTGTAACATCAAAAAGATCCATTCTTAATATTCAAATAACATTACAAAGCCATAACTTAGTCAATATAAATGAGGATAAAAAATTTTTTTCCAGAAACAAACACTTCCTCTGCAATGCACCTCTGTAACTGGAGCATGAATAAGGAGAAGCTCAAGAGAACTTAAGCACTTTAAGTGAAACTGTTCTGAGATCAGGTCAAATAAAAGGAATTATATATATTTTTTAAAAATGTTATTTCTGTTTCAGGCAGTTTTAAACAGCTGGAAAAGGTAGTGGTTCTGAAGTAGCATGGTGGAAGTCAAATGATAGATAACAGAATATAAATACGGTATATTTAAAATGTAGTCAATATTATTTCATACTGTGGCTCTTCTTACAGAGATACTGACCAAGAACCCTCTGTGTAAATCTCACCTGGGTTTGTTGTGCGAGTCCTTGGATCCAAACCAGCTTTTTTGCCTGTCCTCTGTTGGGGCAGGTTGAGGCTGGTCTTTGCTCTGTTTCTGGCGGTCTGCCTCCATAGGGCCTAAACTGTCCTCCTCGGGGTCTCCCTGCATGGGCCCGCTCTGCTCTAGCACTGCAGCGATTGCCGCCTTCTCTTCTGCGTCAGGTTTGTCAAAGGACCAGCGGCGCCCATCTCCCAGGATGCCTGGGGGCAGGTCTCTGTCCTGCGGGCTGAGGTTCTGGAGGGACATGGACAGGGGCAAAGGCTTCAACAGTCCCAGGCCGAGCGGCGCTGCTTTTCCTGAGTCCAGCGGCTGGACGCTGAGAGAATGGCTTCCATTAACGCACACTTTGGGCTGAGGCACTGTGATGGTGATCTCACCGGCCTCATCCCCAAACTCACATTTGGGAGAGGACAACTTTGGCGACGTGTTTGCTGTGTGCTCTGGAGAAACAGAATGTGTACATAAATGTAAATTTTGTACATAGTAAAATGCATTTCCATATGCGGAAACTGGCTGTATTAGCAGCATGTAGAGTACCTGGGCTGTTGTCTGCAGTCAGATTGCTGCTGTTGCTGGGGGAGTTGGACAGATCAGACACCACCACACTGATGCCGGCGGTGGGGCTGAGGCTGCCCCCTCTGGAGGATGACTCACTGCTCTCGGAACCCAAGGATGTGCTGGAGCGAGTGTCTGAGGACTTGCGCAGCTTCCCTCTCAAGAAGAAGGTTCTCATCTTACTCCTCCGGACCTCTCCACCCTCATCATCCTCATAGTACTCCTCGCCTCCGCCATCACTAGGCAACCTCTGTCGCATGCGCACCAGCGAGCCATATCCGCCGGGCAATATGGCCGACGAGGAGTCCTCTTCACTGGAACGCCTCTTGCCCTTTATGCGCTCCTTTAGTTTAAAAAAGGTGGACACGTCCTTGTCCTTCATGACCAGGTCGTACATACTGGCCGTTAGATTGTTTCTGGTGAACTGCACAGTGACTTGGATGTCTCCTCGCTCCTTCTCCTTCTTTCCTGTCTTTGAGTTCAGTCTGTACCACCTGGAAAAGATACACAAATGTGTTTAGTTGGACAAAAATGTATGATTAATAAAAGAATAAATAGTGTCGTATTAAGTAACAGCACATTCAGAGTGCACTCAGTCCAGGTTGTTTGTTAGAGACATTTAAGTGAAAGGCTATACTGTTGTAAAGAATGGGGTTAAGCTGGGGAATACTGTCCTAGTAATGCCATAACACTACATGTGTTTGTGTGTGTGTGTGTGTGTGGGGTGTGGGGTGTGGGGTGGGGTGGGGGGTGGGGGTGGGGGGGGCTTGTGTTTTGTTCAGACAGTCAGTGAGCGCAGACAATAACTTGGAACAATGCAGAGTTTTTATTTAGCCACAACTGCCCAAAAAAGTATAAAATGCAGGTGACCCAGATGGTGAATGTCTTTCTTGTAGAAAGACAGAGCAGTTCTTGGAAACAGAGTTCACCAGCCTGAGCCTGCACAGCATGACTCATGGGAAAGTCTCATCTGTTTGAATTAAATGAGAGAAAAAGCCCCGTTAACAAGTGTTTGTGACACCAACAAGAAGTGATCAGCTCAGGGAGGAAAAGATACGGCTTTATTTGTTTCATTTCCTCTTAAACTGGGCCATTACATCTCACACTTTAACCACAATACATTTCACTTTTTTAGAATATCAGACTGTCACAAATAATCACAATAGAGTCGCCCTGGTCAGTGGTTTTAGTTTCCATGTGATATTTTTGATTGTATGCAGCAACAATTAAACAGGTTACCTTATGGTGAAGTTAATGTACTATTGCACTATTGTGTAGGTAATTCACACAGGATTATGACCAACATGTAGGCCTGTCACAATAACAGAGAATCCCAATATATTGCTACAGAGGAAAATTGCGATAAATGATAATATTGAACCTACTTTAAGCCACTGACACAATAACAATAATACAAGATAATCCCAGCAAATCATTTTAAATGCAACAAATGATTAGCAGAATTAACCAATACTGAGCCACAGAAGTTAGTTCTTCAACCCTTTACAGCTCAACTTTTACAGAGAAAATGTACACATAATAAATACTAAGCCCCAAAATATATTGCTCCAAATTCCATATAATGAATGATAATTCGATATAGTAATTATCATGTCAGGCCGGCCAACATGTGGTGAGTTTTATAACAAAAACCAGTGGAGATTAAACCCTCCTGCACGGACTCGTCTCATCCACCATGACAAGAGCACACTGGATTATGCAGTGCAGGCAGTTATGCAATAGGACTATCCCACACTCTGGCCACAACCCAGTATATTCAGCAGGACTGAGTTACAATTTAATCATTATATTGAAATCTTGTCCTGGGATCTATACTGATCAAAGAATAAAATCATCCCCTTTACTGCAGCAGGTTCTGGTGTGAAGGCATCCAAAAATAACAGTGTTTTCTTACTTCACAGGGCTGTAGGTGTGGACTAAGGTTACACTCTGACGGAGCAACAATAGCCTCTTGACACCGGTTACACCCTGTGGCCAAGGAGGGGTGCACATTCCTCAGACAGATGGCTAAGAGCGTTTATCAATGCTGAACCACACCAGTAATACAAATGAACCAAGACTTTGATATTACATTTCTGAAACACATTATTGATTTGGCCACTTCTAGTCTTAAATGGAAAATAAAATAAAGATGAATGTAGCATGTATCTGCCAATAGCTTCAAGATAAACACCTGCCTTTGGGATTACAGTATTATTTACTATGCAGTAGCATCATGCTGGGGATGTTCTACATGCAACTGTATGGTGTAATGTTTACCTGTTACCATGGTGACACAATGTACACATTAGCAAACTCAAAAAAGTTTTAAGATAGTCTGAAAACTCAAGAAAGTATAATGTTCAGATGACTAACTGAAAAACTGTTGGCTATAGCATGTGACCAAATGTAATGTGAGATGGACTTAAACAGCAGAAATCAGCTCACCTGTTGTAGCTCAAGCTAAGTCAGTTCTTTGTGGTTAGATTGTGTTAAAACAAAGATTAGATTAAATTCCAACTTGAGTAACAGAGCTTCAGACAGAGCAGAGCTCACAGTTAGCATCACACACCCAGGAAATGTTTATGACATCAGCTGCAAAGTATCAATGCTATGTAAAGGGAACTAGTTCATTTAACTTCTTTAATTTACTTTAACTTTGTTAAATACATTCCTCCTAGCAACTTTATGGTTTATTGTTTACATCTTATTATTATAAGCACATTTAAAATTAGTTCTAGACAGCACACAGTGGTCTTATTTTGACCCTGTACTACAATATCTGTACGAGGGCAAGAAAAAACGTATGATTACATGGAATAAAAAAACAGATACAGCCCCTTTAACAAAGAAACTTAATACATCATATTAACATTTTCATATTTACTACAAAAATATAATACAATTGGAGTTTGAACGTGACTGCTTATACTACCATTTAACAGAGCATGTTTAACGATGATTTTCGGTTTTTGCCACATCTATTTCTGAAGACCTCATTCTGTCACATAAGCACTATGTTGAAACAAAGGTTGAACTAGATCTAAGTCTGTAATGTTAACTTGACTCAAATAAGAAAATGCAACACTGCAAAAGCGTCAGAAGCAGAGGCAGCCTACATTTAAGCCCACGTACCAGAGCAGAGAGAGTACAGCCTGTTACTGAAGAGGACCCACTTTCCCAAACACAGAAACCTGCACTTAAACAAGGCCAAATCTATAAACCCAACTAAGTCTTCTTTCTAAAACAAAAGAAGCGAAATGTTAACTCATATGCCATAAGTTTTCAGTGGAAATTTGTGCTTACATAAATGTCAAATAAACAATCACATTCTGCAGCATAACTCCTCTATCTGCTTCCCAATCTCCAAAACAGGAACTTACAACACTCCACCCCGTCCCCTCATGACACCATCTTTTCCAGCTCAGATAGTCAGTTCTTACTCTGGTCTTTTAAAAGTGTATGGTCCCTTCTCTGGCGTGCATATGATGCCCAGAAGAAACCACCCTTCAAGGCAAAAGAGAGCTGAAATTACAAGTAGGCTATCAACCTATTTTCTCCAGCTCCGCTCAGTCTCCAAGGAGCTCTAAGTGTCTGTGTGGTATCTGAGCAAGACAAAAGGGACTCTTTGACATAAAACTACCCACAGGCCAAACATGTGAAAAATGTAGCAATGTACATTTCTACAGTGTTTATGTAATCTTAATTTTTATGGATTGTTCGCTTTAAAAAGAGTCTACTGTCTCCTGCCCAGTGGCAAAAATTTAACACAACATAAAAATCCAGAGAGCATAGAAAGGTGTCACTGGTGATAATAATAAACTGCCTCTATGATCAGCAACTGCTGGGAGAGGCGGTCAAGAGGCTGAAATCAGTACGTAAATGTGAGCTGTTACTACATTTTCAAAACCGTGAGGTTTAGGAGTTTTATTTTCCATTAAAAGTGAGATGGCTATAAGGTCTCCCCCAAAATAAATTCAACTATATATTGGTAATAGATTATAGTTTTTGTATCTTATAAAAGATTTTAAGTTGTTAAAACTAAAAGAATGATTATCTGTTAAATAGAGACAAAATAAATACAAAACTTGGGCAAATTGTGGCTTGATTGAGAAAATACATTTACAAAAACACCAGATTACTATAAGCTTAAATGACATTTACAGCTATTTTGAACTTCAAGCATTTGTTTCTGAACCTGTAGTGCAGGCTATTGTGGCCCTAATTGCATAATATTGCCTTGTCCATAGAGCTACACTGGCACTCCCATGTTAACAAATTAATACAAAAGATAATGGACAATGCAGGCATGATATTCTTGTAAGGAATTAAAGATCTTTGCACTGTGAACTACTGAGTATTAAATACAGATGTCAGTGTCAACAAGGGCAGTAATTAACAGTAGTGTCGCAATACTAAAACAACAGGATTTTTATTTTTTATTAGACAAGAGAGTGTAATTTTCCCACACAAAATAATGGTAATTTTTAAAATATTTTCATGAAGCCACATACTAGTTCTGCTAAAATGATTTTGATCAATACAGGTTCAAATCAGTAATTTGATGCAAGTTTTAGTGTTTCTTTTTGTCAACTGTACGAGTCTAGATACACCAATGGCAAATGTTACAGCTAAGGTGGTGAATAAACATGCATAGCAATATCACTGCAATATTTATGGTATCTATGGTCTACACTAGATCGACTGCTATGGTTTTTTATGGTCGATACTAGTGCTGCCACTAACGACTAATTTTCTAACGATTAATCTCTCGACTAATTTTTCAATTAGTCAACTAATCTAAACGACTAATTAAAAAAAAAAAAAAAAAAGCGGTTCTAACACACACAAGTGTCTGTGTTAGATTTTCCCGGGAGGTTACCTTGTGTGTGCTGTGTATGCGAGTTGCAAAGGTTATTGCTGTTATGTCTGTTGTGTGTGCTCATTCCACAATGTTGAACAACGATATGCACACACAATTTAACGAGTATGCACGAGCAGCATATTGCAACGGTATTCTCAATACCTCATGCATCGTGGTCGTGCTCCCGTGATAAGCCAAAGAAGTCTTACAGAGTGTACAAACCACTCTATCACCAACTGTCCGAAAGTATTCCCAGACTTTCGAGGCTTTAGGTCTTGGTCTAGAAGAAGTCGCCACTGTTCTTGGATCCGACTCTGACCCACCGGCCGCTGCCGTTTTCATACCGCTCTCAAATGCTCAAATCGGGGGAAGGGGGAAGAGAGAAAGAGAGAGACCAGCCAGCAGAGTGCGCACGGCAAATACTTCCTCAAGTTTGTTTTCTTTGGCGGTGCCATTATTTACCACTGCTGTTAGCCTTTGGTGAAGCCGAGGTTAGCCACCTCGGCGTCAACCCCGGATGTAGCCGCTGTTAGCAGCACCGGTGTCCGCCTGGGGCGCAGCCGCTGCCCGCCGCACCGGTGTCCGCCTCGGGTGTAGCCGCTGTTAGCCGTGCCGGTGTCCGCCTCGGGCGCAGCCGCTGCCCGCCGCGCCGGTGTCCGCCTCGGATGTAGCCGCTGCCTGCCGCACCGGTGTCCGCCTCGAGTGTAGTACTACTAGTGGTGTGGAGGGGAAATACCTGATCTCAGGCAAGCAAAAGGTCTCTGGACGAGCCGTTTGAGACCAAAAAGAAATAAAGGCGAATATTCGACCAAAAAAATTGTATTCGACTCATTTTCACATTCGATTACCTCAACAGCGTCAAATAATCGTGGCAGCACTAGTCGATACAGAGAAACCGATGGCCGCTAAATTCTGCCAGTATTTTTGGACGGCTTAAAAAAAATTTCTTCACCAAATTATGCAATTTAAATGTACTAAAACTCACCCACAGCCCTTTTTTCCAATACAAACCCATAAGAGAGTTGTGTAGTCACATTTTCGGCAGTAATCTATTTGCACTTAAGTGTTCAAATAAAGCTTTATGGGATTTTTAGGCTGCAGGTCACCCAAAACAAAACATTAACCTGTGCTGGAGTTTTAAGGCCGATAGCTGATAAGTGAAAAAGTCCAAATATCAGCCCAATATATCAGATATATCAGTCTATCTAGTCTACACCAGTACCAGACATGCCAGCAGCTTCAGAGTACTAGACTTGTCCCGTTGTGTCTCCAGGGCATGAAGACAGTTGGCTTCAGCAGGACAGTGAGGAGGCATGCGGCGAGGGCTGTGGTGCCGTTTGGGGACGGTCCAGATTCCTGCTCTTTGACATAAGTAACAGACAGGCCACAAGACCAAAACCACATTCCACATCTGGACGCTATGTGCTCCAGCCTCACCACTGACTTCCCATGAAATGCTTTCACACAACCGGGCATTGTGAGAGAGAACCACACATCCTCCAGCGCAGGTTAGCCACAAGCACAACAGGATTCCTCTACCGAGTTACACAGACATTACAGTTTAATGTTTTGAAAGGTGGCACAAACAAGCTTAATCCTCGTGACAATAAAAAACACTACTCTGTCTTCGCAATACCATAAAAGCCTTTCTATTGACAATTACGGTTGCACAATACATTACAATCAAATCATAATTGCAATTTGAGTCGGTACAATTATGAAATCACAAAGACTGCACTTATTTAGGTAATAGAGTTCCCACAGAAAGCACAAATCGTTCTAAAACCACCCTAACTGACGAGCTATACAACTGTCAATTAAAATTACATCAAACCAGTCATATCTAGTAGCATTTCATAGAAAAAAAGGCAAATAAACACCTACCTTCCTGTTATTTCCTGTTATTGTAACAAAGTGATGCCTGGGAGATTGTGAAGTATAAATGGTGACTGCAGCTCAGTTGTATCTAATGTGATAATCTGGTGTATTTCCCCTTGAATGATCCAAGAGGCTGATCCTGGATGTTACTGTTATGTAACTTTAATGAAGAGACGAGTTTCAACTGGACATACTGCACATTACACAGAGAAATGCCTGCACATTGGGAATTTATTCAGCAAATGGATGAAAAAATGCCTTCAGACCTTTTGTTCTAGAAATGTTAAATATGTGTATGTCAGTGGAAAATCAGAAACTGCAATGACGGGGCAGGACAGAAATCGGGACAGCACAATGTTTAAAAAATAATAATTCTTGTTAAATTTAAAAGTGAATTGCATTAATTCAACCTTCCACCATTGCTCCAAGATAGGGCTAGGCCGTATCAAATTGCTGGTGATTGGAGATATGAAATTTGGAATTTTGTGATAACATTGTACATGCACTGCAGCTGATTTTCCTCTCATCAGTGAAGGGAGGCTGACATTGAGATTGTGGCTAATTGCTACAACGCAACTCAAAGAAACTTAAACACCAACTATGGAGGCTCTGCAGAGGCTAAAAACTAATAAAGATAGAATGTGATTAGTTATAGCAAGGTAAGTATCCCCAAACAAGTACAATCATAAGAAAAGCCACATGTAAGGAGCCATAAGTAAACTGTTGCCACTACAAAGATTAGATTCTCTTTTACATCATGATAAACATTTTAGGCCATATCGTACTGTCAAGCCTTTGTCATAAGTACATAAGTTTGTAAGAAGAGTTATATTATTGAAAATCATACTGGCATCTGCAATGTCACAAATAAGACCATCAAAGTCTTATATCAGAATCATATTGACAATGAAACACAACATCCCCGACTCAAGGGTGTTCCCCTATATGACATATATGATTCATAAACATTCAGTGTCATCTTGAAATGTAGGTCACAGTATGACACATCAGAGGTGCCAGTGGCATGGCATCTGACAAACCTAGAAGAAACTAAAATGTATATATTTGTCATTGTAGTGCCACAGAGTAAAGTATATATGTACAGTAAAGTTATGGCTTTTTCTGTATGCGATGGTTCACTGAACTGGAAATACCAAAGGGAAAGCACCCACTGTTCACCTTTACAGAAATCTGACACTGCATCTGTACTGCTAATGTAGACGCATCACACTGCACCCCCCCACGTCAGGCAGGTTCACCATTCATATATTACTCAGGCAAACAGAACAACACAAATACTGTCTTTTATAAATTTATATATATATAAATTTATATATATATATATATATATATATATATATATATATTTTTATATATATATATTTTTATATATATATATATATATATATATATATATACACACACACACACACACACACACACACACACACACACACACACACACACACACAATGTGCAATAATGGTTATTCTAAGACTATGCATTTCAAAAACATTAAAAAGCTAAAAGTACATCAGCTAAATAACAGATCAGCCTAGATTTATGATAAAAGCAATAAATCTGTGTTAAACCTGTGCTCTGACTTATCTCTGACAGTTAAATAGTCAAAATAGTTAAGTGAAAGGTTTTGGCTGCTGGAAAAGAATTATATCAAAAATGTGTGACTAGATACAAAGATTCTTTCTATAAAACTGCACCTTTTTATCATAAATTAATCAAATGTATAATTTATTATAGATCCGATTGTACTACTTTTGACTGAGTGTACAGGAATTTGTCTGTATTCTGCCATTTTTTACTTTATTACCTTTTTTTTTTTAACTTACTTATTTTTTCAGGGTATAGCCATACACATTTCTAAGATGCCAATGGTGGTTAAGTCCAGGGACGGGGTCAGTTTGCTTTAAAATGGCAGCAGCAAAGATACAAGTTATAACTTCCATTGCTAATAATACAGACCTACTGATAACAGTCACAAAACAAAACATCGATCAAAGTTAGAGTTGAGCAGCTCTGTAAGACCTATAAAAGTAAAGTCAACTAAAAGCACACATTCGCCAACTAAGCGTATATTTATCATTTTCACTATATCAGCTATATTTTCCAATGGGTGACCCTGAATTGTCACTTTACCTTTTAGTCCAGTCCATACTCGGTCTAGTGCTGCTCCTGACCAGCCCAGATTCACTGAATGCCACATGGAGATACAAAATGTACCAAGACACTGAACTGCTGACACATCCTCTGTACAAACACAGCCTCACCTTCAAGTGACCAGCTCCCAGCGCCAAGCTCGGCCAGAGGAGGGGACTGCTGTCAGCTCACGTTTAGAGGTTTACAGGTGCACAAGAGTCAAAACCACATTGGACAATTTCATCTCCTATGGTACACAAAGATGGACTGACATAATTTATTCTTAATGGAACTTTTTTGTTCTGTGGCGGAGGGTTCCTTGTTTTGTTTCCATGGGGATGTTATTTCTGTCCACGATGTTCCCATAGACTAAATCGACATAGCTAACCCTCTAGTCGCTACATACCAAATAGGAAGTGACCATGGGCACGCTTCCGGCTCCATGGACTGGTTCCAATTCACTTTGTATTGAACAACCTTGTCCCTGTCTCTGTAACTGCTGCTATCAGGCTCCTCACTTTGGTCTTAAAATGTTTGTATTAACCCGCTCTACATGATCCTGTTGTTTTTATTTCACTAAGCTGCGATTACACTTACTATTTCTAACATGGAACTTTTGCCCCATAACTGTTTCATGCTTCATTTGACTGGAGCCGGCCTCCATGGGTGACATTCTCTAAGTCCATTTCTTTATACTATGGATGTTCCACACTGTGACATTAACCTTGCATTTATTTTACAGGCGTTATCATTGCAAAAATATATACACTGCAAAAATAATTCTGTAAGCAGGGTTGTCTTTCCGCAGATTTGACTTGTAACTTGGCCTGAGTGCGTTATTGGTTTGTTTCTATGGAGATAGTTTCATACCATACAACTTAATAACATCCTCATTAGGACTGGGTATCATTAAGAAGTTGCCGATACGATACATACCTCGATACATAGGCCACGATATGATACATATCCCGATACAGTGCATTTTCAGTTCGGTAGAATATATTTCATATCAATTCAATACAGTTCAATAAAAAATAAAGGCTAAATCATGGCTGTGATACTAAAAGTCTTTGTTAAACCACTTGTTGTGCAAAGTGAATATGAAACACACCCAGTTTAATTATCAAAACTGTGAAAATGTCAAATGTGTTGCATGAATGAGTTTCCTTTGTCTGAAGAAGCAACAAAACTGTAGCTCTGTAATAAAATAATTTAGTAAAATATACCAAAAAATACTCTTAGCGATATATCAATACAGCAGTCCCCGATATCTATACTGTATCCTCACATTAGGCGATACTACAGATCAATATTTCGATACTTCTGCACACCCCAAATCCTCATGAGGCCAAACAGGTGCCAGGTCCTCCACCAGAAAATTGGCACAGAGTTAAGTGCACGTTTGTAGAAGACCTCAAGCCGCAAGAATGATGTTGATGTGCTTAACTGAAATGCAGTTGCAACATTGCTGTCTTAGAAATCAACCTTGGCCACATGGAAGGGGAAGGAAGAATTATAAATTAAGAAATATAAATACAACTACCTCAAAATACAGAGTCAGTGCCAGAACTGTAGCAGCATATATGACTAAGCCAAGGCCAAATCTTTATGTGAAAATAAGAAATTTGCACTTGAAGCCCTATATGCATCACAAGTACATGGACCACTGCCTTGTTACTAACTTATAGTGATGTTTATGGGTAAAGGATATGTCGAACCCACCCAAAGTCATAAAACATGCTCAAACAATCCACAACACAATATCATCACAGTCATCTGAAAACTATGAAGCTGGTGCATCCTCCTTTTACTGTCGTTATCATAGCAACAGCTAAATCCAACAAGCTTGAGCTTGTTCTCCATATTCATTCCCAAGCCACAGAAGAAGGGCTATTTTTATTCTCCTTCTGGAAGAAAAACAATTGAAACTGGTGTCTCAGTATACTTTTCAATGCTCTTTTTGCCATACTAAGAACAAAGCAGGAACTTACATTAATTGTTTTCATGTACTTTAAAATGGTTTAGCTTTTAACTCAAAGTGGTGGAGGCTATAGATGCCCCCCAGAGTCTAAAAACTAGGTGACCAAAAAAAAAAGCAAAACAAATAATACTTAATGCTCGTGGTGTTATCATAAATATATAGAAGCATCTATTTTTAATCTGTAAATCTTTTTTTTTTTTTTTGTTCAGTAGAGGCAATATACATACACAATATACATGTATTCACCAAAAGATTGTATTAAAATTATAAATTATTATTAGTTATTGTAAATTATTAAAATTATATGGGTCGCTTGTACCAGCATACCACTGCAAAGGTATGTTAGCGTACTGTGTTACGTGCTTCAATTGCTTTTATTTCTCAGTGACTTTTGAAACATGCTATGAAACAGATTGGAAATACTACGATGCAAAAAGCAATGTGGTTTGTGTAACTGTTACTTAGCAATGAGTCTGCAAAGACAACAGCAGAGGTCTAAATGCAGATGGGCAGAGTTCTGTCATTCTATCTGTAAAATTAGATAAGGTTAGTCAACTATCTACTGTGTAATCACATAGAACAGAGAACAAAAACTCATGTTACTGCATGATACAGTGTCCTAAATAATGCTTACCGCTTTATCTCAACTATGCAAAACAAATCCTTTTTGAAACCAGATTCTAAAAGCAATACTGTCTCTTGGTCATGTCGTTTTAAACCACCCATGTACTTCACCACACATGGATGCTAAAACTATTACTTTGCAGTGTTTCCCATTAAAAGAGGAGACTATGGTGGCAATCAGAATACCAAGATATTGTAACAAATAAAATTATTCAAACAATGGATCATATCAAAACATAAATCAGAAAAGTGGAATTACATTTATGCTAATCTCCATATCCAACTTTATCACACTGTGTATTCTAAAGGGTCAAATAATAGTACTGGCATGTTGCTCAAATCTGATTTCAAAAAGAAGCATGCGATCTGTCACGCAAGTTTGCTGCACTTTTAAACATCCCAGGCGGTCCAGCTG
The DNA here is from genome assembly GCA_030686955.1 of Odontamblyopus rebecca. Lineage (NCBI taxonomy): Eukaryota > Metazoa > Chordata > Actinopteri > Gobiiformes > Gobiidae > Odontamblyopus > Odontamblyopus rebecca. The sequence goes on along the minus strand of CM060670.1, from coordinate 14,938,477 downwards.
CATACCGGAGAACAACATGTTGTTCTAAAAATACTCAAGAGCTTTCCAATCATAAAACTGTTAGATAATCCCTGGAATTGGGACAGGGTTGTAATCCTCACTCAACTACGTCACATCTTTGTTATTAGGAAAACAAACACAGCAGGGTGCTACAACTACTCATGTGGGCAGTGGAGGGGTGGAAGAAGTTTCTAGAGAGGCCAATTACTTTAGTAGTAGTAGTATGTGTGTTTTTGTTTTGGTATGAGGAGTGCAATGTTCCAGAGTTAAGTTATGGGAGGAGAGGGAGAGGGTGTGTCTGCAGGGCCTGGATGCAGCACCAGAGATTTGACAGCTGTGTTTAGTTCCTAGAGCAGAGTGAATTCAATGGGACAAAACAGTGCATGATAAAGCATGATCATCCTGTATACTTCACACACATCACACAACTGTTACTTACTCGTTTTTCACGCCTCTGCTCGCTGTAAACACCTTGTCCAGAGGGATCACTGCCTGTCCCAAGAACACATCTAGCCCAATGAGAGCCCGGTGCATGACGGTGAGGACCAGCTCGCTGCCGCTCTCCAAGGCACCTGGCTGCAGCTCAAACGTGCACTCCTCCCTCCACTCTGGCTCGGTGGTCTTCTCCGCCACGCAGGTTGAGTATTTCTCCTTCCCCAGCTGGATGATAGTGTACACATCGCTGGTGCCGTTCTTGCCCTTGCCCCGTAGTCCTCTGCCTTTGAGCACCGTCACCTGAACATTTGTCGGTACCCATTTCTGGTCGTCCTCCGGGTTTAGCGAGGACATGTCCACCTCCAGACAGACAGACTGACCTGCCTGCCTGTCTGCGCCGCGGAGAGGTGGTGCTGCCGTCCGCCGCTTCCTCCCTGGTTCGCGTAGTCACATCAGCTCCAGGGAAGTCGGGCGGTGCCGCATTATGGCTGTCGTGTCTCCACTCGTAAGTTGCCGGTAGCTCCGTGCACTCGCCGTCTCTGCCGCAGCGGTAGTAGCAGCAGCAGCAGCGTCCGTCCCCTGCCTCTCTCGCCCCGCCGTACGGGCCTCTCTGCGGGCAGCGACGTCACGCCTTTACCCCCCTTCTGCAGGACAAGGAAGTTGAGCAGCCCCGTTCTAGCACATGGCTGTATGGGTTGTATGCACACTCCAACCATTACAATCACCACAATACACTCACCAGGCTGTGGCGGAATACACGTGTTTCTCCCCACGGGATGCTCTCCAGCTACATAAACAGCTGCAAATGAGACGAACTGACAAAGAACATGCAAAAAAAAAAAAAAAAAAAAACATTAAAATGAGAAATGCCTGAATTCAAAGGTACTCCGGTAACACAAAGGGATGGATTCTCAAATAAAAGTTGTTTGTTATCATTTCTTTCGTCGTAGTGTTCACGCCGTTAGCTAACGTTAGCTCATTTTTGGAGTTATGAAGATTCGGGGGATTCTGGGTAAAATGCTAACAAACACAAAAATGCTAACAAATGTCCATCATTATAATACAGTATAAACTTTAGAGAATCCCAACAGTCAGTGGTATTATTACATTGATGGATAAACGGAAATGATAAAACTTCTTTTAAAAAAATTACTAATTTAAAATACATTTATTGACGAAAATGCAGATGAGCCCTACCCATGGATCTATGCCCCTACCCATGGATCTATGCCCCCTAAGCATGGATCTTTGCCCCTTACCCATGGATCTGTACCCCTTACCCATGGATCTATACCCCTTACACATGGATCTATACCCCCTACCCATGGATTTTGCCCCTTACTCATGGATTTATGCCCCTTACCTATCAGATGGTGCCGCTCTAGAGCCCAATTCTTGTTGCCATAGTAACAAAGCATCAGTTTTTATACGCCCGTTGTGTAAGAGTATTATGGTATGGCGCTGTCCGTCCGTCTGTCCGTCTGTCCGTCCGTCCGTCTGTCCGTCCGTCTGTCCGTCCGTCTGTCCGTCCGTCCGTCCGTCTGTCCGTCCGTCTGTCCGTCCGTCCGTCCGTCCGTCTGTCCGTCCGTCTGTCCGTCTGTGGACACTTCAAAGTTTTGAAGTCTTTGAAGCTTTGTCTTCATGAAAGATCTGAACTCTCTTCTCAAATGTTCTGCTGCTGAAAGCGAGAACAACCCACATTCTCTGCTTCTTTGAGCTTTGACACATTAAAGCTTCGTAGTGTCTTTAAGTTCTGTTGCTGCAATCTGATTGGTGGAATTCCGATTCTAGAATTCTATATACAATAATTCAAAGTACGGGCGTATTTTGCCCCGCTGACGGAGCTCTTGTTACAAACGTCAGGCTAGTTTTTATTTGTTTATTTATTTTTATTTTATTTTTTTTTTCAATAAATAATCTTTTAGTATATTCTTTTTAGTCCTGAAAAAATAAACTAAAACAAAATCATTTAGGCCAACATTCTGTCAACATTCAGTCTGGGGACTGCAGGTGAAAAATAGCCTTTGGGGTAACCCTGGCATATTTACAGAAATGTTTAATATGCGCTGTCCCTGAAATAAATAAATAAATAAATAAAATAAACCACTGTCCATTTATTAGTGAACAAAGTTGGGCTTCAAAATGACACATGTACAATAGTAATAGGCATATAATTAACCAAATTTTGATTATTCAGCACAATGGTATAATTCTGAAACCCCTTGGTGAGTTACTTTGAAGGGGGTGGAGAGCTACTGGTAGCTCTTGTGCTACAGGTTGGAGACCCCTGATTTAGGCTCACAAACATAGACCGTATATAATCTTTTATACGGTCTATGCTCACAAACAACAGAGACAGGGAGCTGCTGGGATCCAGGTGACTAAGCATGCAGAAAAAGGTGCAGTTCTTTGAGAAAAAAATCTCAGGCACCCACTTAGTTACAAAATATTTAAACACCTTTATTGTGAGCGGGCAAGAGACATTAAAAACACACCAATGCATGTAAAAAGCATTTAGGTTATTTGATTTTAGGTGTTTTTATTGCTTTGCCTGGAATGTTCCAAAGAATGGCATTGGCATAAAACTCAACTCAAATAGGCTAGTTATGCCAACTGCCAACTAGTTATGTCAACTGCAGAGACTGAAGGCCGGTAAAGCACCAGGACCTGATGGAGTGAGCCCCAGAGTCTTGAAGGGCTGTGCTCCCCAGCTCAGTGGTGTCCTGCACCAGATCTTCAGCCTGAGCCTGAGTCTTCAGAGAGTCCCCCTGCTGTGGAAGACATCGTGCCTCGTCCCTGTCCCGAAGATGCCGCGCCCCAGCGACCCTAAGGACTACAGGCCCGTGGCTCTGACCTCCCACATCATGAAGACTCTGGAGCGACTCGTCCTGGAGCAGCTGAGGCCCATGGTCCAACATCTGCAAGACCCTCTCCAGTTTGCCTACCAGCCCCACCTTGGAGTAGACGACGCCATCCTGACCCTACTCCACAGAGTCTACTCCCACCTGGACAAGCTGGCCGCCACTGTGAGGATCATGTTTTTTGACTTCTCCAGTGCATTCGACACCATCAGGCCGGCTCTGCTGGCTGAGAAGCTGGCGGTGATGCAGGTGGATGCCTCCTTGGTGTCCTGGATTGTGGATTACCTCACTGGAAGACCACAGTATGTGCGCTTGCAGAGCTGTGTGTCGGACAGAGTGGTCAGCAACACCGGGGCTCCACAGGGGACAGTCCTCTCTCCCTTCCTCTTCACCCTCTACACCACTGACTTCAACTACTGCAGCGAGTCTTGCCACCTTCAGAAGTTTTCCGACGACTCTGCAGTGGTGGGATGCATCAGCGGTGGTGACGAGGAGGAGTACAGGACTGTAGTGGACAACTTTGTCACTTGGAGTGAGAAGAACCACCTCCAGCTCAACGTGATGAAGACAAAGGAACTGGTGGTGGACCTGAGGAGGACCAAAGCTGCTGTGACCCCCATCTCCATCCAGGGGATCAGTGTGAACGTGGTGGAGGAGTACAAGTACCTGGGGGTGAACTTGGACAATAAACTGGACTGGAGTAGGAATGTGGACGCCGTTTACAAGAAGGGCCAGAGCCGCCTCTATTTCCTGAGGAGGCTGAGGTCCTTTGACATCTGCAGGACAATGCTCAGGATGTTCTACAAGTCTATGGTGGCCAGTGCCATCATGTACACTGTAGTCTGCTGGGGCAGCAGTCTGCGCGTGAGGGATACTAATAGACTCGAGAAGATCATTAGGAAGGCTGGACATGTTGTGGGGGAGGAGGTGGACTCTCTGACTGTGGTGCTGGACAGGAGAATACTGGACAAAATCTGGATTATTCTGGACTCTCCCTCCCACCCCCTCCACAAGGTGCTGGCCAGTCAGAGGAGCTCTTTCAGCCATAGACTGCGGCTGCCGCGCTGCTCCACTGAGAGACACAGGAAATCTTTCCTGCCTGTCGCCATCAAACTGTTGACCGCTGCACTTTAAATCACAAACTACTCTATTCTTTTTTATCCTATTCCCTGCTCACACATGTATATAGTCGTAAATATGTCACTGATGTAAATAATTTCCCAGAGAGAGCTATTTTATCTTTTATCTTATTGTATTTATCTTATCTTATTTTTGTAACTTGTTTCGATCTACATGCTCTTGGTCGGTTGCATCTGTAACAAAGGAAATTTCCCCTCGGGGATGAATAAAAGTAATTCTGATTCTGATTCTGATTCTGATGCCAGCCAAGTCAGACTTAGAAAAACTTTATTGGTCCACAAGGGAAATTACACCACAATAGATTATAATAAGAAAGAGCAAAAATATAAACAGCAATAGTACATTCAAAAATTACAAGAGACTGTATCAAATAAAAAAAATATATATAGAACTATAGTAGGCTAAAAGGAGACTGGTATCATAGCATATATAGCATAATTAAATATAATATAAATAATATAGAATTATAGTAGGCTAATACAAATATATCTCTCAGCTATAACGTTATAACAAACATAGCCTATTCAGTGCAGAGGGTTTAAGGGGTCGCCTGCAATCTATTGAATCTCAGAGCAAGCCAGCTGTTATAATCTGGGTCTGTCTGACATCAACATATAGGTTATACATGTTACCATATGTTTTCCCACACACTCATTAGATGCTATAGTGTCCTTGTTAGTAGCCTACCCATGTCATTTCTAAGCTGTTTCTAAGACTATACTTTATCATCTACATGTATCACTTGTGTTATGGTCCCATTGTGTCATAACTGTAAAGATTAAATAGCTCCTTTGCCAGTTCCTTTTCTCTGTACTTATTTGACCTTGAGCTGTGGGCGGTCTCCTCTGACTGAGCGCTGAGTTACAGCTTGGATTGTTGGCTGCCTCAGATGCTGGAATAGACCAGTTAACTCTGATACAAAGGGTGGATGGAATACTGTACACAATATGGACAAATCAATAGCGTTCTTTTGGCCTTGGTTAGAGGTTATGTGTAAAGACATCAATCTGATAATCCATGTTTCATTACAAATTAGTAACTAGTAAAAGCGATATCAATTCATGTCAGATTTCATAGTAGCCCTCAAGCCAGAATGTTAGGCCTACACTTTGACCTTGTGAAATTGAAAAAAAAAATCAATTTATAAAAATTGTATCAGCCATGTTAAACTTGTGTTGTTTGTAGACAATGTAAAATAAATGTAACCTCCTTTATGGATAAACAAAATAGAGATTCAAGACCAAGACCTTCACATTTAACTTTGAAGCATGAGAAGACTTTCAGCAATCAGCAGAAGTACTTTCCTTACTTTACTTGGCCTACTTGTGTGATCACTATTATGGGTGTCATTTTACACTATCTGTAGGTGTGAAGTGTTAATGAAAATACGACCAAAGCAGGGAAAATGAAACTTCACACACTGGCCATTTTGCACGCCCTAATTTGGGGTAATTTAATAGTTTGTGTTTAATTGTGTGCGTGTGTGTGTGTGTGTCTGTGTAGATATTTTGCAAGGGTGTTCAACATGTTTCTCTATTAGCGGAATGCTCAGCAGTTACCATGGTGACATAATGCACATATTAGCTGTCAAAGTTTTAAGATTATCTGAAAACTGAGGTAAAAATACTAAATGCTCTTTCTGGTTAAATTGTGTTAAAATAACGCTCAGATTAAAGTTTATCTTCAGTAACAGAGCAGTGCCCACAGTTAGGTTCACAGCCCCAGGGAACGTTGAACGTTGAACATCAGCTGGAAAGTATCAATTAAACGTGCATATTATTACTTTTCTAGTGATGCTATTGTAAATTTTCTTGCTCACAGCAAGAAGGTTCTGGGTTCTGGGTCCCCAGGTCTCCCAGGCCTTTCTGTGTGGAGTTCATGTTCTCCCCATGTCTGGATGGGTTTCCCCTGGGCACTCCAGTTTCCCCCATCAACTCAAAACATTCTAGCAACCCTATGAACTAACATCAAGGACCGTGATGTCGCCCGCTGTCCGGCCGGGCTCAGCCTGAAAGGATGACGTGGGTCCACCCTCCTGTGGGCTCACCACCCGCAGAGGGGTTCATAGGGGTCAGATGTGCAGAGAACTGGGCAGCAAACTGCTGCCCCCGCAACTCAGCCCGATAAAGAAGATGGATGGATGGTTTCCCAAGCTATTTTTTTTCCCTAGAAATATTGCTTTGCTTGCAACGTTCCATGGCATTAAACCTATCTATATCAATGGAGAGACTGTTGCAAGGCCAAATTACAGATGCAAGATGCAATAAAAAACAGTATATGCTCAGCTAGATCGTTTAATGCCATTCATTTTGGACAAAGCAATAACATCTCCATGGAGACAAGCAGGTGAGGTGACACTCCCCACCAATAAAAGTTACATAGTGTGCCTTTAAAAACACAAGTGAATATTTCTAGTATGGACATCCTCCATATAAGTGACATTTTTCATGTTTTGGCCAAATTATTTTAGATAGCCAGTCCGTCTCCATAGGGGTTTATACTGTGATAATTTTAGAGGAGCTCCTAATTAGCTTTGAGAATAAATGAGTTTTGGACCAGCTTTAAATGTGGAGAAAATAGTTTTAATAAATACTACAATCTGTGCTTCATAGATTTAGTCAGAAGCACAAAAATATTTAAGCCTCTGCCAAAGTAATTTTTGGCCATGTAGTGATGGGGTAGTGCCAGTTCTAATGGGCAGGTCTGGTTGGTAACAGTCCAGACTTCAGAAACTACTATATCAGTCAAATCAACAGGCTGTTCACTGAATCACACTTTGTTAGTAATGAAAGATTAGCTATAACTCTGATAATAATCTTTATGTTTAGTATTACAGGGCCCATATTACGCTATTTTCTAATCTATGTTTTAATCTAATGTATGTTTCCTCTTCACAAACATACCTAGAGTTGTGTTTTGTTTCATTCACACAAACTTCATACACCTTCATTAGAACCATTTGCTTAATTTCCTCGCTGGAATTGCCTTATCTTTTCTGAACAAAGGGTAAAAGGTAGCTGTTGGCTTGAAAACTACCGCTTAATGACATCACAAGCTGAAACAGAGCATTTTGATCTTTGGAGAATTAGACAGACTAATAATGAATGAAACAAAAGACAAAACAAAACACAGGTATTTTCTTGATTATAATATTGCTTAAAAATCACAGTTAATTTTATTAAATGTAGGGTCTTTAAAGTGGGACTAAAGATTTAAACTCCACCCAAACCCAAATGAAAATAGACCTGCGTGGTCTGGAGGTACAATGAACAGTGTGATTTATCGAACAGGTAGCCACACTTCAAACACCTGTCTATAGTCAGGGCAGTCTTGCGTGATGTCACCAAGTACCTGAAATTAAAGTGGCCACTGGAGCCAGGCACACCCATCTTCAGACATTTTTGACCACAGAGCAGCAAACTGACCTAGTTTGTACTAAAATTGCCAAAAAGCAGTAGAAACAGTTGACCAGGCTATTAAAACATGATATGCACAGTAGCAAAAAGTTGATATACTGTAGTGTTTAATTCCACTTTAATGGTGCACTAGGCTCATAACATTCTAAGGTGAAGGGTTGGTGACTTGCTTGTCTCCATGGAGATGTTATTTTTTTGCATTGAATGTTCCACAGTATGCATTAAATTTATCTGCCTTGCATGTATTCAAGTGCAGGTGTTTTATAGTTCAAAAATATCTTGTAACTTGTCTCCATTGTGATAATCAAGTTTATTTCCATACTGTAGAATATTCAAGGCAAAGCAATTACATCTCCAAGGAGACGAGCAGGTGGCAGATCCTCCATTAGAAAAGTTACACAGTGCACCTTTAACAACAATCTTGGGCTTGAGAGCTGCAGTTGGGTTTTCTTTGTTGATGGGACAAACTTGAGTGCTTCGGCTGACTGGAGAAATGTGAACCAAGAAGAGCAGTGGATCTTGAACCTTCGCCACATCAAAATGCAAATTTTTTGGAGGCAATCAATCAATCAAATTAAATTGAATTGAAAAGAAATATTGATTAGTGTTTTAATTTTAGGGTTATCAGATATACTTTCAGTCTCCCCCTGAAAGCTGCATAACAAAAGTTTAATTGCTTAAGTTGTTCATGTGAATAGATGTTTGTTTCTGCATTCATTCAAAATAGGGGGGAAAGTATTTTATAATCTAAAAATATAAGTAAAAAAATATAATATAAGCCTTCGGTGCTCTTGTTGAGTCTGAACAGTGGACAAAGGCGTTGGATATATTTTAACTGTATCACCTGTATGTGCCTTAAGGAGTGTTTCCAAGTAGGGATACAGGGATGTAATGATGAGATCAATGTTCAGATTTGAAAGAAATGTGGAATTTGTGTAGTATTTGAATATAAATGGTTCATATGGTTTATTGATAAAAAAAGTATGTAAATATCATTAAACAAGATTATATAGGCCTCATAATACACTAGTAATGTGTAATTATACAATTTATATTATAATTACTAAATATACACCAATACACAATATAGGGGGAAGACATTGTGAGAAAAAATGACAAGGAACCACTACATTGATAAACTGATAAGGAGCCACTGCCTTAAAGGTTGGGGTTTTCTTCCCATTAATTACATATGTAAAGGTACGGGAGGGGCTACCATTTCTGTGTAACATAATCGTCAATGCAAACAAAAGTATTCAGAATCATCTCAGAGTGACATGAATTATGCCATAAGAATCCTTCAGCTCTGCCCATGCAAATCAAAGCAGAAGGAGCATGCAGGAGAGCCAGGTTCCGCCTTACCGACTCCATAAGGGCCTGGTGGAATTTAATGGACCCTCGGAAATCTGATAACTCCTAAAAATGCTTGATTTTTATGCCCCTTGTTATCTTTCACTCTCCCTTTGATGGGCCCCTATTAGCTCACAAGAGCTGTCTGTCTGAGTCTGAGGATCTAAGAGCGAGTGGAGAACACTGAAGACTGCAAGGGGTAAAGACTGTAGCGCCCTCTGTTGACCAATGTAGGAATGGCAACAAAGATGCAGATGGATATGACATGGAATGGGCTAGAAAAAGAGTTAATGGTTTAAAGTGTATGATCATGGCATAGAATAAAATATATTACAGATTCACAAGAATATCTATAAAAGAACAGACAAGGTAAACTTTTCAATAATTTCTGCAGTAATTGACAAATAGCATTTACTATACCAATACTCGTACTAGCATCAATAAAATAAAATAGTTTGGAAACCATTTATTTAGCAGTACTTCTATTTCAATCATATACTCTGTTTTAATGATCAGGGATTTTGGTGCCATTAACTTATTTCACTCTGTTAGAGCTAATTGAAATTATCTATATAGTCCATAGGCCTGACTTTTTGCATGGCACATATATATAAGCATTTATTTAAAACTTCCATAACACATACATTCTCAAAGATATTATAAATAGTAAATAGTGATATTCTTTATGTAATAAGAAGTCTTCAAAACATGCATGTTCAAAATTGCTCCTTAGACTTGAGTCCAGATATATGAGCAGACTATTACCAATCTAAATCCTAAGACTTTTTCCATAGCGCCGCTAATAATTTGTAACCTACAATCACTGCCTTCCCTAATCACATCAGAGAAACCCATATTTGAGCTTCATAAAGTCATTTAACAGGCTTCAAATGAGGCTCTGAACTGTTTAGCAATATTTTTCACAATCTTAATCTGTCTAATTAAGTTATTATCTCTGCCAATCACAGGAGGGACCAGGCGTCACTGAGCTCATAATATCTTCAAAGAGAAATACCACACTAATATAATCTATTTCTAGTTTAGAGCTGCCAATCACCTCAGATTCATATCTCTGTCCGACAGGTGTTACATAACCTAATCCATGGAGCTATATGTACCCACACACTATGGGACAATAAGAAACAGCTGTCATAGAGGATCCACCAAGACTGACATAAACTAGATCTGGGTCCTGGTCCAAGTCCACAGTGCAAATGGCCTACTTAGAGTTTAAACTGTGTAATTAGAAATCTAATCAGGTCTCATAATGAAATGCCTGCGTTCTTATAGCTAGACTCACATCAACCCTGAGACGGACCACAGCTGCCACTGCCTGTAAACGCCACACTGCAGCAAATGATACTCTGATAATTGTCCGTTTATGATTGGAGATGAGATATACTGGGCCATGCAAATAATGATACATTTTTATTGCAGTCTAAGATGTATAAAATTGTGAATATGCTGCTTTTTCCTTTTAAAATGCCTTGAGAAGCCTTTGGATCTGTCATAATCCATGAATTCAGATTTAAGAGTGCTGATTATTTTTTCATGTTGTCTGCACTGAAACAGAAGGATCATGGTCTATGTAGTTCCTCCCGTTTAGTTCCCTCCATTGCCACACCAAAACAGTTAATATACAAACAAAAAGACTTATATTTTTGATATTTTGTTATGGGACACTGTTGTGAGGCTTTTGGCAATACAATATCAAGATATTTTGGTTATTATTACATCCCTATCCTCCACCAGAGAAGCTCCATAGTGTATCTTTAAAATGTATTTTATTCTTCATGGTGGTGCAGTGATTAGCCTCACAGCAAAGAAGTCCCAGGTTTGTTTGTGGGGCCTGTAGTTGTGCTTTGGTTATTGGCTATTGAAAAACAACAAGAAGGTTGGCGCTCATTCAAATAAACTGTGTTACTTTACATATCAAGTGACATAGAGAATCTTACCAAAGTCACACGTGCTTTGACGATCTAAATTGTCCTTATCTTTTTCAATTTTCATTTTCGACTATTTGCCTCACTAAAATCTCATAATGAGCCCTGAGGCCCTGCAGATATTTGATCTTCTGTTCAGCCTAAATATTTAGTCTTACACAAAGCCCAGTAACACCACTTTTACCAGTATTGACTTCTGCACTGACAGCTGCTGCTCACGCCGATCCACTGACACCAGAGTGGGACTACTGGACTGATGGACAGGACTCCTTCTGATGCCACGAGTAAAGGCTCTATATTAGCCTAATTATTATCTCCATTAGCCTAAATGTCTGTTTTATCTGTTGAGTTAATCTCATAGGCCTATAAAATGTTTTGGACATTTGGATATGGATTTGTGGAAGGATGTGCACGTATCATGTTGCAGGTTTTGCAGAAATCATCACCGTTAAACACTTTAATGCAGAAGTTAGTTTTCACCAAAGCCTAAAAAAGCTCTTTAAAATAATCAAAATGTGCCGAACCTTACTAAGGCTTACTAAACATATCTCTCTATTTGCCCTGATGACTAGTCCTTTAAAAGCAGTTGGTGGTAACAGTCTGCAACAAACCGCGACACCAGATGACGAGGAAGCGCCATATTTTGCGGTTTGTTTGTGGCCTGGTGCTGATACAGGCGCAGCTCAGTCTCAGGGGACAAGGGATTTTCTACTGCCGCTAAAACCAGGTCTTTTGCCGCGAGACGCTGCTTGAAGGGGCTACAGAGGAGATGAACTGTGCATATTTAGATTAGACCAATGACTTTAAGGAAAATTAACCACTCACACGTAACTTATGCTAATGCCATGGGACAAGAATTGTCTTTCTGCCTGTCCGTTCATAAAAATAAACCTCATGCATTTTTTTCCATTGATAACTGTACAATTTTCCTACACCTAAACAGTAGGTCTCGGTATTTCTCACAGCCCGTGAAGCCAGCCGCCCTGATTGCCGCGGACCCGGAGGGTTTGCGCGCTCCTGACGCAGACAGCTGGCGGAGCGCGTGTTTGTCTTCGCGGAGCCTTAATGCGGTGTCGGTTTCACGGCTCTGGGGACGTGCTCTGCCCCCTTTGTGCCGCTTAACCGCGGACTTACCGCTCTTTGTCCGGTTTATTTTTTAATTATCCGCTAAACTGTGACGGGGGCGGTGTGGGAACGAGACCAGCGCCTGTCAATCACCCATAAACGAGATAGACTCTTATTCAAGTTTAGAATTGTGTCTATATGAGTTTGTGTTAAAGCTTAAGTGGTTTTGGCGATCCCTCCTCCAAAATTGATGTTCATCAGGAAACTGCCTACAGTTCTTTTGATCTGAATTGCACCTAAACTAAAAAATATTGCATAGGCCTACAGCTTTGTTACATTGCCGGTTTCTTTTCAATCTATAGAAAACAAACTTTCAAAAAGCAATCAAACCAATAGCTGTACAATTTGCACATCTCAGTTTGTGACCGAACCAAAGTGCCTCAGTAGCTCACGAGTTCCCCCTTTAGACTCAAAGTGGTATGACAGAGCCACAAACCAGGCAGTAATAACTAAGGAAATTCCCTGCTGGGATACAATATGCAATCCTAATTCAAATTTAGCCCTACATATAATTTTCAACAGGATTTTGATTTGTTTCAGTTCAGTACTTACTATAAAATACTATAACGTATTGTTAATGTTGTAAACATCCAGATATAAGTCTTATATTTAGGTTTTATATCTGCTTAGCATCCCTATCACTAACTACCAGCTATAGCTACGTCAAACCTGCACCATTCTCCCGTCATACACCTTTAATCCTCTTTAAATGACAAACTCAGTCCAAATTAGTGCCCATGTCTCCTCACTTGTAATCCAAACAAAGACATCACAGACTGTCCCTGTCCCTCCTGCTGCTGTTATTGGTGCTGAATATTAAGTGACTGGGGTTGATTTGTCCTTGGTTTGTCCTGCTCTAGTACTTCCTCTCTAGGCGTCACATCCCCCGTGAAGAGGCTAATCTGCTCTCCGCGGGATCCCAATGAAGACCACAGGTGCTGTTCAAACTATTGTCCACGGACTCTGTAGGATGAGCCCCCATTTTCTATTGTGACCAGGACTTCAAAAACACACAGGGATCAGTGAGCTGGGTACAGGGTGCCACTTGATCTTATAGGTCAGAATTGGGAGTTTAGACTAGACTTCGTGCACGTTAAGAAGGCAATTAAACTTCAATTGACTACTTAGATTACTTATGCACTGTCAAATCTTTCTATGCCATGTTTCCAAATTCATAGAAAATAAGATTTTGGGTGGAGGGCCGTCACCTGCTTGTTTCTATAGATATGTCATAGCTCTGCTTTGAATGTTCCACTGTATGACATTAAACAGCTCTGCCTTACATTTATTCAATTACAGGTGGTTTTACTGCTCAAAAATACCTAGAAAAACAGACATTCTGGCTGTGAGTGGGACTGCCACTCCACAGATCTGACCTGTAACAACAAAACTCTGCTAACAATCTATTGCATTTTTGGCTGTTTGTGGATACAGTTGATGCTCTAACAGATAAAATCAACATTAATGAGGTTTTAATCTTGTTTTAACGTTGTTCATTCACCGTTAGCATACTCAGAGTAGTAATTAGGTAGATTTATTCTATATTTGGCCTGTCCTGCATTTGAGCCTTGAGTGCTATAATTTCTGGCTTCACCTACCCCCTATCTCTGCCCACTGTTTGTACTAACTCCATGTTATACCTGTAGGCTTAAAAAGTGTCAAAAACACATTTTATTTATTTATTGATTTATTGATTTATTAGAATTAGGACAGTACATTAAGATCTACTGCTTTGTATGGTGAAATGTTTTTAGCCATCACAGCAATTGCCCATATTAATTCTTCAAACAATATAAATACCCTCTATTATAGTAGTATTGCCCACAGCAGCTGACGGGGGCATCCACACAGGCTTTTGTTATGTATAGCTGTTAATGGAGACAATGAAAACAAACATTTAGATTATAAGGCTTCTTAAACCTCCAGTTTGTATTACATAAAAGGCTTTTAATTCTGCTTCGCCTTTTATTTTAGAACATATGTGAAGTGAAATTGCCACAAAATATTAGAGTTGGCCTGTTATATTCGTCAGATGAACCATGAACTGTCCTCTCCATTAAGCCATCCTTTTTATTCATTTTTTATTGGAGGCATAGGAACCTAATAGACTATACACTGACACTGCAATACCTCATTTACAGTCCCCTTTCTAATATATGTTTGAGACTGACAGAAAAACTATACAACCCTGCAGATACATTCAGATTAAAATCAAATTTCACTGACACCATTCATCAGTTCAGTATATAGTTTATGCTGCATTGTTCCTGTTCATGATTTATGAATTTGGATTAATTTGGTACATTTGTAACTATTCAAATAATGTACAAATGTATTGAATTACTTTTCATCAAAGACCATGCTAAAAGGAATATATAACTTCAATATTGTAATTGTAATTAACATTGTCAGAATTAGTCAGAATACACTCAATACAACTGTACAACTGATCCTTATGTAAGAGATAACCAATCCTATGTCAAGTCAATCACCACTTACTCTTTGCACTCACCTTTTGTATTTAGCTGAGATATATTTGTATAACTATATTTCTATATTTTATTTTTAACTTGTACATACATTTATATAATTGTGCCTCATTTGACACCATTTTCATGCTATTTTTGATACTTAGACTCGATTACACTGGAAATATCCAAAAACATATTCACAAATGTTGAACCTGATTATTTATTTCAGTGACTACACCCAATAACTCGCTGTATTACAACAGAAATCAGCATTAACAATATGAATTTTAGCTGCCCCCTTCTGTATTACATATTACTGGGCTGTGAAGCCATCTTAAACCCAGCGATATAAGCCCATTACTGAATTTGACATTTTATCAGTAGTTGTTAGCAGGGGGCTTGTACCTCCTGTTGTCTTGCTCTAACGTAGCGTAACAAAAGAGCAAAAGCAGATGTAAGAGGAGCGAGTTTAACGCCGTCCTGTTTGAAGTCCCCAGGGAGCATGCCCAGTGTGTAAGCCCTCTGTCCCTCTCTGTTTGGGGTTGCCCTGGTACCACTAATTCCCACGAGGACCTGTTTTTTTATAAAGTCTGGATTTGTAAGCGGCTCTCGTTGACCCCCTGCAGGTCACTGGGGCAGGTCCGTGCTGGGACTGTCCTGACGATGGACCACACTTCATCTAACGCTATAATGTATGAGGCCAGCACAGTGGAAGAGACAGATCCAGTGTTGAAGGGGTGCTCATAAATTCATTTATTTGTTTGTTTGTTTGTTTGTTTTCTGATGTTATAATGTTGTATCCTCATCACAAACATACCTGGAGTTGTGTTTTGTTTCATTCACACGTTGTATGTATGTTTAACACACAAATTCCACATATTTCAGCTTCTTCTCTCAAATATAAAACGCTCAGTTCAATCTTTAGGATAATTTCAGCCCTGGAACGGACTATCTCCACTAAACAAAAGGTAAAAGGCAGCTGTTAACTTGAAAACTACCACTACAAGACATTACACGGTGGAACAGACCATCTTGAGCTTTGGAGATGTCTATAGACTAATAATAAAGGATTACTTGAACATGTGTGAATGAAACAAAATATAACTCCAGGTATGTTTTTGATGAGATAACAACATTATAACATGTCTTAAAAGCTTACAAGAGTCAGTTTTGCATAATATAGGACCTACAGGCAAATTATTCTTTCCTGATTTGAAGGATTTTTCTCCATTTAAAAGATACAACACATTTTTCTATTTCACCATTTCATACTCTGGTCAGTTGCAGAAGGGTGCAGCACAGTGTAATAATAGATTATGTTACGACAACAATCTGTCTTATAATCAAAGCCTAAAAAGTAAAAGTAGTCATTATAAGGCCAATTATTTCTGCCATTGTTGCATATTAATAAAATTGTCATAAGATTGGTGTTTTTGAATCTGGACATCTTTGGCACAGACAAAGCTGGGAAATCATTATGCAAAATGTTTTTTTAATGTTTAACTATTGTATTTATACATGGCCAAATATGATTGAAGAATCTGGCTTGTAACCTTAGCAATTAACAATTCAGAACACAATATTCTTAGATTTGATGATGAAAAGTCCTCAAAATGTCGCCTATAAACAGGTAGTTAAAATCTATAAATAATAAACATTGTGACATTTTACTACAACTAATACATGCATATCATGTCACCTTCACTTGTCCTTATATTGTGTCTGGGACGTCCTGGCGTGCCCATAGACTCTAACGGCTTCTTAACTGTCACGGTCAAACTCCCTGGACCTGACTATGGACAGAGGAGTCAGGATTAAGATGGTCTGTTTGCTTTGGGGGCCCCTCTGCAACCTTCACCCTGCCCCATGAACTGACGGGGCCACACACATTGACCGCTACTACACAACACAATACAGACAAAGAACAAGGTCAAAACCCTTTCTATATTCATTCATGTTCATTTCATTCTCTCAGCTTTTTATAAAGAGCAACATTAGCATCCACAAACAGAGGCATTTGGTCACAATAATCACAGCTAATCCACCACATAATCCTCATCTGGTGTAGTAATTCACAAAGAGACAATGTGAAGACAACACTGACACTATACACGATCCAGAGCCACTATCTGAAGCCATTGTTAAACATTTTATGACATGTGGAGATGGACAGATTGACAGACAGAGAAGAGGCAATGGGAATACTATCTGGAAACACACAATATATTTAAGAAGTGAAAAACTAAGAAAAAAGTAAGCTGTAATGTTAAATACACTTCTCAGCACTAACTCCAACGATATGGCCTGATGAAGACACGTGTGTCGAAACGCGTTGGCTTGTCCCATGTACCCAATAAAGGACTTTTATTCTTATTTCAACAGAGTGCCTAGGACTTTTTGGCCACTTTTTTACTTTATCACAGTAAGTTTTTACATTACAAGGTTGTAGAAGAAGCTGAAGTTACATAATATACTCAGTGAATGCCACCAGCAATTATTAAAGATTAGTATAAAATTATCTAATTAAGCTTTAAAGGTGCACTGTGTAACTTTTTTGCTGGAAGCTCCGTCCCCATCTTCTCTCCATGGAGATGTTAGAAAGGTATTACACTTATTTATCTCTACGGAGACAGTAAGTGTCGCCGTGGGGCTAAGGTGGCAAAGCGGCCATGGTGGTAAAGTGGTTAGTGCTCTCGCCTCACAGCAAGAAGATCCTGGGTTTAATTCTGATGTGGTGCGGGGCCTTCCTGTGTGGAGTTTGCATGCCTGCGTAAGTTCCCTCCGGGTGCTCCAGTTTCCCCTACTACTTAAAACATGTACAGTTACAAACATGTACAACAGGGTCCCCTGTGGGGCCAGAAATCCCCTGAAAAAGAGATTCTTATTCACAGTGGGACTATCCTGGTTAAATTTAAAGTTTCATGTTACATGTTACAGATCTGTGAAGAGGTGAGCCCATTCACTGTAAGACTGTTTTTTTAAGGCGTTAAAAACATTAAAGACATTCCTGACAAAGCAACAACATCTCCATGGAGGCAAGCAGATGGTGTACCCTTCACTGTTTACCTGAATATGAGATTTTTGAATTCTCTGTGAATGACATTTAATTTTGGCGTTTGTTCAAAATCAATGCCCAAAATTATCACACTAAAAACACTGTTAAAGCACCTCCACTTACAGTTTGCATTATAACTAGTCCCACTGTCTAAGCAGGCCTGCAGTTTGGGCATGTTGCCGGTAATTATCCTTGCACCTCTTCCACTTCGCCTGCCTAAAACCAGAGTCAAAACCAGTTTTATGCCAGATGCTCTTCCTTCAAGCCAGACTGTTACTGGAATAGGCACATAATCCACATCACTGTTGCCCCATATACCAGTATTGCATTTATTACAAAAATGCATTAGAAATGTTCAACCCTTTGAATGTCGAATTTGTCAGATGTTTTGCTTCTGTCCATCTCTCCTCAAAGTCATTTCCGTTAAAAGTGCCTTATCGACAAAGTTAGTGCAACATTACTAGGACATAATCACCAGTCAGAATCTTAATATGCATCAAATGAGCAGAGAATTGAGACATCACGTAATCATATCTCTAAACACCACTGTGATCTGCTCCTGTGGGCCGTGCATGTGAATGAGAGTCCAGTGTCAAAGCCAAAGGCGTATGTCTGTGTGCATTCATTGAACAGATCCCCATGTTATTTGTCAACACTGCAGTGGTATACAGCTCTCCTGGTTGGTCAGGCTATGATTGATAATTGATCTTTGTTCAAACAGACTGTCTTTAGGCCACAGTTGCCTCTGAATGCCAAACGCATCATTGTGGCTGGAGCCTAATCCCATAAACGAATGTGAATGAGTGTCATGCTGTGGCCATCTCTCCGTCTCACCGCTAACATTATCCATAATAAAGCAGCCTGCTGCAGCGATGGACAAGAAACAGCTATCCACGGGCTTCAGAATGATGAAAAATTAGGACTGTTACCATAGAGATAAACAATTGAAAACAAAATACTATATGTTTCAAATGAAGAATAGTCCTAAAAATGTTGCATTTAACAGGAACCAGAAGACATGGAGACAAGCAGATGGTGCATAGAACTCCATTATGTGATTTGTAAAATAGTTTTATACATTATATTGTATAAATCAATATCACTTAAGGTCCCTACAGTATTTAGAATCTTCTGGTAGCTTGGCTCTTTCCCTTCTGCTGTTAAGAGACTTTATAACGGGGCAGAACTGTATGTTTTAAATCGTATTTAATTTGTTTATGTTGTTGTTAGGCGACCATAGGTGTCCAGAAAGGTGCCAAATAAATAAAATGTATTATTATTATTATTATTATTATTATTATTATTATTATTATTATTATTATTATTATTATTATTATTATTATTATTATTATTAGAACCTGATGCCAATCCAATATTGTAACCTCCTGTGCTATTTTTGGTGTTGCTCTAGACCTTTATATAAAAGCCATAAAATCGTCAAGCGTGGTCTCATCACTGGGAGTTACACCAGGATAAAATGAAAACTATGGTCTGGCTATGAAACACAAAACAAATTTCCACACACACTTTCTTAAATTGAGACTACTTTGAGGTCACATATGTAATTTATTATCTCCAAAGGATTCTCCCGTCTGCATTTGACCCATCCTTCAAAACGATCTGTCATGAGTGGAAACCCTTCTCCAGGTCTTGAGTTGCAGGTTCCTGGTTAGATGGTTTGGAGAAAATAACTGAAAGGTTAAAGGTGCAGTATGTAACTTCTAAGGTGGAGGATCCACTACTTGCTTGTTATTTCTTTACCTGGTTCCACAGTAGGGCATTAAACATACATGTATATTCCTTACGTTTGTTCAATTACAGGTGTTTTATAGCTCAAAAATACCTTACCTTACCTAACTTATCATTTGCAGGCTTGCCTCTCCATAGATCTTGCCATTAACCTATCTCCACTGTGATTCGTAATATCTTCATCAACACAAGCAGGTTGCAGACCTTTCACCAGAAAAGTTACACAGTGTACTTTTAATCTATTATGCATGTTTTATTTTACCTCCAAACTTAGAAATATATAAAAAAGCAACTGATTCAACTGCAACTTCTACAAAAAGGTGTTGTGCCGATGTTTCAAAGCTTTGTTCAGTTTGTGTGAAGAGGATAGGTCAGTGCACAGCAAGCCCTGAGCGACTCTATTTGTACGCCACGACATTTAACTTGTTATTATTTCCCCGAATAGATTAATGATAAATTGTCCATTATTTTTCCTTAAAAGTCAGAGATAAGGCCACAGTCAGACGCCCTAGAGCCAGCATGCTAGGCCTATGCAAAATCACAGCCAATTACCGGGCCCTAGTTTGGTATAATGACATTACAATGAATCTTTTGATTGAAATGTAACTGGCTTGGCCTTGGGCAAAAGAGCAAGGTAAAAATGAATGGAAAAGTTAACAGAGGAGACAATGAGGATTCTATAACTGTGTTCACGCTGGCCCTTAGAAATGGCTATAGGACCAGACTATAGAGATATGCATACTATATTGATGAAAAAAATTATTAAGCTGCGTAGCGCTTGCAGCTAACATAAATTAGCATATTGAGAGTAAATATGCAGACTATTTACGATAATAAGAGCGGATTATTCAATTCAATGAATGTTAAATAGATGAGGGAATGGTATGTGTCTTATCTTCTATTCATTTTAATGGCTTCCCAATTGAACTCCTTATTTTATTCTCTATTCTTTTTATTGTTCCTATTTCCACGCGGCAATGTTACCTATGGGTCTTTGGGTGCATGATTTTTTTTAAGTAGCATTCACCTTATTCCTGAAATAGGGAAATACGTCACCCCTGAGGCCAGTATCTCGATAAACTCGATTCAATATGTGCAGGGCTGATCCAGGACAAGATTAGCACTAGCGGTGTCTGCATAAAGCTACAAGTCATCTAGATAAATAAAAGAAATGAAACAGCAGAGGTGGGCCTATAAACAAATGCCTTTCTCATTGTTGGTATTAAAACTTTCACTTTTTTAAATGGTTTGACCCTGTGTTTCTAATGTGAGGCTGTAGCTTCAGGCCAGTGTTCTCTTTCACAAGTTTCCTGAAAGACACATTAGATTGTTTATTCTGAAAAAAGGAGAGGATCAATGTCTGAATAAACTCCTGGTTTTGTGTAACAAGGGTTCATTATACACTAATTATTTTAATATGCTTTACTCTATAGGTTTCATAGGTCAGTGAGTCTGGGGTATAGTCATGTTTGACAATGACTTGAGCCTAAGCTAGAAAAACACAAGCAATGTCAATGTTGTTTCCTTATCAAAAACATGCCTGGGGTTGTGTTTTGCTTCATTCACATACATTTAACACACACACTTTGCAGATTTAGACTGAGGCCTTCTCTCAAACAGAAAACACTTTGTTCCATGTGGTAATACAGGGTGGGCTCCACTGTGTTTTTACACTTCATACTTTCACTAGAATTATTTGTGTAATTGCAGCCCTGGAATTGTCCATCTCTACTGAACTAAAGGTAAAAGGAAGCTGTTAATAATAAAGGATTACTCATGTGTGAATGAAACAAAACACAACTACAGGTATGTTTTGATGAGGTAACAACATCCTAACATGGCAAGTTCGAGTCAAGTTTGCATTTTTTTTATTTTAGATGAGGGGAATAAATTGTCCTTAAAATGTGTTAGGAGTTATTGAACAGTTGCAATCTATCATGGATGGATGGATACAAACTAAATATTAATTTCAGTAGGCATCAATACTGATTATTCTGCATAAAGTTGGACCTTCCCAGTTTAGTTTAGTTTTTTATAGTATAGCTTTTAAATGGTCTTCAGCTGTATGCACACACACAAAAAAAATCTTGGCTCTGGCAATTTATTTCTATGAATTTTTTTTTTACCAATAAAATGTTATGGAGCTTTGAGAGTATATGTTGGAATTACTCAGCTTCTCAAAGGGTATGATCTTTAAATTTAAATTTCACATATTACCTCATGGAGAGCTGTAAAGTCCGGACCATAGACCATATATACGTTCTATAGTTCAGACAGACTGATCTAGATCCATACAGAGCCCTCTGTCGCCATCTGACGGCCACATCCGGAAATCCACCGTGGATTTGCCTCCTGGTGTCTTCATGAATGTGCTGGAAAAATACACGAGCCAGCTCGATGTTGAACTAGTAAACCTAAATCAGCACTTAACATTCATCACTGATTTGCCAATATATTAATTGACAATTTAGACAATTTACAGAGGTTAGGGCACGTGCTATTTTCGTGTCTTTACTATACTCAGTCTATGGTCTTTACCTACTACCAGAAGGTGGCGCCAGTCGTCCACTCAGAACAAGCGGAGTGTAGCCTGCGCTCTTTCTGGTTTAAAAAGGAACTACAATGATAATTGATGCAGGGTTACAAATGTATTCATAGAAGACAGTATATGGACAAGCCATGCCTCATGTCAAAGCTCAGAACCTCACAAATTCACTCACAGAGCTGCAGAGGCTACACTAGCACTAATGATTGGCTGCAGGTGCTGGGGTAGTGACCATTCAGATCAGATGTTCAGACCAACTTGTTTGAGTCACAGGATCTGGCAGCCCAAATGTGAGGCTCATTAGATCGGATAATCAACCAGTATATCAAATAACAACAAGTTGGCCATAATCAGTAAAGCCATATTTGATTTAAACATATTAAACATTGTAATAATTTGGTCATTTGAATTAAAATAGGTATGTTATGTTTAGCTCAGTGTTTTGTATTATGATTATAGGCTTTATAGAATCCAGGTCTTGTCCTTGTCTTATCTCCCCTCTCCCACACACCAGCTGTCACTCATGTCATAGGCTCCATGTGACGCCGCTTCCCTTATGGACTTCACACTTTGCCATTTTGTATGTTATGTATTACACCATAGGCCTCTGCCAGAGTGACACCAATTAACCTACAAGTCAAAATGCCACCACAGACAGTGGGCTGCAGTCTGTTACAGCCTCATGACTTAAACTAATCACAGCACACGTTAAAACCTGTTTTGCATTTTACCTACATTTTAACTGTGTAAAATATCACTTCTAACCATAGAATGTATGTATGAATGGACATAGCTAACCTGCTAGCCGTCGCATTTAAAATAGGGCATGGGGACACTTTCGACTCTTGACTTTACATGGAAAAATCTCTCTCTGTAACTGCGGCAGTGAACCTCGTCATTTTGGTCTTAAAATGATTGTATTAACCCGCTCTACACAATCCTATCCTAATATGGACCTGGCTCCAAATCTGCTCTGTAACTGCTAGCCTCATGAGCTTCATTGGACTGGAGGCGAATGCTATGGGTGACGTCACACTCTCTTAGTCCACTTTATACAGTCTATGCTCACAACGTTGACATTGACAGAGAAGAAAGCACTGCTGGCAAAAGAGAGCAGTGAATATTGAAACGGCAGCACAGCTCTTACAGTATAGATGGTTTAGTGAATGCAAATGATGCAAATGTGTGGTCAGAACAAAGCAGGAGAATTACACATTCTTTAAAAACATGTAAGCGGCGCAAGGGGGAAGATAAAAGCTTTTCTTTTATCACACAATGGTTCTTAAACTGATGTGCAAGGTCTTTCTGTCCATGCATGGATTCCTCTACAGTACTAGCGTTTATTTAGTGTAATCTACTGGAGTTACTTTATCCAGATTTCCATCCTTCTTTGGGTTAGTCTTGTTTTAAACTTCTGTAGAAATAAAGGAAACTAAGAAAGTAGTTTGATCCTAAACTAACTTGTATAACGTTTCAGTTACCTGTCTGATCTGTGGAGAGGCGACTCCGCCCATAGTAAGAATGCATTTTGAATTAAAGACCATACTGTGGTGGATCTGGTGATCAACCCTTCTTCAGGTACATGTGTTCCTTTAAAACAGTTCTTAACATATATGATTACTGAAAACATCCTTTCACTTCCAATAAAATCACATTTTATAACTTGCTTCAATAAAACATATATGTGTCTGTGTGTATTTTCATAGTGTTTTAACTTATATGAACTTGTTTTACTTATATATATTACACTATTTTCTGATCAGTGTTATGTTTCCTCATCACAAACAAAACACAAATCAGTCCTAGAATTGCCAGTGTTTACTAATCAAAAGGTAAGAGGTAGGTGTTAACTTACATCTATGTGAAAACTACCTCTACATGACATCACAAAGTGGGACTGACCATTTTGAGCTTTGGAGATGTAAAAACACTAATAATAAAGGGTTACTCAAACATGTGAATGAAACAAAACACAATGTTTTCAAGGAGGTAACAACATTATAACTTGGCTTAAGGCTCATAAGAGCGAATCTGAATAATATAGGACCTTGAAATAACTAGTCTGACACCCTCACTCCCATCTAACCTCTTCTACCTCTTCTCCCTCAGTTGTTGCACTAAATAAACTGGAGTCTGGTCCGAGTCTTTCATATACTGCGGCCAAACCCTGCAGAGGATGAAACAGAACACAACTAAACCAACGTCCAAATAAAGAAGCACCCTGAGGCAGACCATGCTATCCATTATGACTGAGTAAAAAGAACAGGCATGGGCGCTTTTCAAGGTCTTTTAGCTCACTGCAGGAGCAGAGCGAATACATGTACCATCCGGACTAACATGGAAGCTTTAAAATATGCATCAAGCTGCTATACATCAAAAAGAGTGCGTTGACAATAAACAAGGCATCAAAGCATTGACAAGTAGAATGTAAAAGTTCAAAGTTTGAATCAAGTTCAGGATTTTACTCAATGGAAGCACTGAATGAGACCAGTCAGACGTACACTAAAGAGAGGTTCACGGCCACTGTAGACTAAAAGCATGCATTGAAGGGGTATTAATTATTTTAGTGCACAAAGTCGTCCAGCTTTGCAAAAAAGAAAAGGTAAGTCTAATATCTTGTGATGACAGGAGTGGGAAAAGCCATTGGGGCCTACACACTGAAAAACTACGTCTTATGTAGAATATGAGTTTGCGTTGGGCTTAAATGTGCACTGTGAGGGGATTTGCCTCTTGTTTGTCTCAGGGGAGATGTCATTGTTTGGACAAAAGTACCACAAGACATTTGAATTTCTTCAGGTTTTTACTTACACCCTCACTCTGAGCAGGGTCGTCTCTCCACAGATCTGATCTGTAACCTGCCCTGGTGGTGTCACCTGCTTGTTTAGATGGATGTTGTAGAGTATATTGTAGTAGCCCGAGAGTTATGATTATTATGTGGAATGTTCCACATATTTTCCATATGTGGAACATTCCCTGTACGGCTCCTTTGAGATAAACCCTCCATATTTACATTTTGCATCTTTATAATCGACTGTCATCACAAAAAATGAAGAAATAAAGTGAACTGGTCATACATTTCTCTGTCTGATCAGTTTACTCTGCACCAGTCACGCCGTTAAATGACAAGATTTCAAACAATTTACATTATAGCAAATATTATATAATACAATAATACAATATTAGAATACTAAAAATAGTAGTTTATTAGTGGATTTCAGATTCACATCACAAAACTCCATAGACCAATATTATTTTATTTATTTATTTTTTATAATGTTGCAAATTGCCAAATAAAATGGCAAATTGGGCTAGTCAATCAATCAAAGGAAATGATCAAATTCAACATTTGTTAATTTACCTTTTCATATTTCACAATACAGTACAATAATACAGTCTGGTTCTTGCCCCCATCTGAGAGTATGACATATTGTAAAATCTGAAAACCACCAATAGTTGGGCCAGGAATGAATAAGGATTATAAAGGTAATACTTTCTGAATTAGTTGGTCAATATAAGCTTTACATAATTAATATCAAAATTGTTCAGGCTCAGATGTTAAAGGACATTTGAAATTCATTAGAAAACAGCCCACAGCAAGGTAAGAACCCTGTGAGCTCGCTGGAAAAGGACGCTGCATCATAAATATTGAAGAACTGAAGAAAACATGAAATTGTATGACATAAGAGCAGGTTAAATAATTCATTTAGTCATTTTAGTTTTTAGTTTTCTGACATTAGGTGGGTGTTGTCATTAAAATGCTTTCTTAGCGGTTTTCTTCTTTGTCAGGACCAACTGAGAATAACTTTCTACCACCACAACTTTTCACTCATTACTACCTAGTCCCATAAGAAAACAGTTTAGCTGTTTGAAGTGTCTAAGATTTTATTTTGTTTATTATATTTTTTGTCTATTTTTGTTTCATTAAATATTAAAATCTATTTAAAAAAAAGGAAGTTGAGTCTAAGATTGATCACTTCCTTATAGATGTCTCCATGTCTTTAAAAATGGGAAGGTAATTACATTTTGATTTGTTTTTTAATTATGTCAGATGCCCTTCCTAATACAAACCTAATATAAAAATTGGATATTGTTTATTCAAAGCTATGTTTAAAACAATATTATATTTTTATTATTTATTTAACATAAAACATTGTTTTAATAGCTGCAGCACAACTCTAGAGGTGACCAAGATCAATTTTTATTTTATACCTTTCTTGTAGACGGTCATCACTTGGTTGTCTCCATGGAGATATTGCTTTGCCCGTACGGTCCTCTGTATTGTATTAGGAAGAAACAAGCCGGTCAGGTCAGACCTGTGGAGAGGTGACCTTGCTAACAGTCTGCAAGGTCACAATGCTTGTTTTTCAAGGTTTTTTGAGCAATAAAATGATAAAAATAAATGAAAGAATGTCATACTGTGGAACATTCTAAACAAAGCAACATCTCCATGGACACCCCGCCAGAAAAGTTGCACAGTGAACCTTTAAAAACACACATTTGTCCACCATAAACACAATTAAAACAGCTCTTTTTTCCTCCATCCTCTTGCTATGACAGTACGTCTATAAATACTGTGCGGAGTAGAGACACCAGAGAGAGTGAGTGGGAGATATTTAGAGCCACTGTCAATAAATAAATGATGTGGAGGAGCACAATCAGCCCTGAGCTTTAGAGACACACGTTTTTTTTGTCTTCAACCTGTAACCTTTACTTTCACTCACTCAAATGTCAACACTGTGGAAGGCAGACTCAAAGGTGACTGGGATATACGTGTTAGATCCTTTGCTTCATTTAAACCTGTATGCAAGTTCACACACACAGGGTTCCCAGAAAAAGGGATTGGTTGTATAGCTGAGAGCTTTCTATGAATATTGGGAGTATATCTAAAGAACGTTAAATAACAAGAGCTTTTGTGATTACGGAGACAAACAAATCAATAAAGTGGAGATTATAATTGTATATCCTGCACTGACCACCTCTTAAGACCAGAGCAAGTGAACAATGGTGGCCCGGGAGGGACATATTCAGTGTTGTTACAGAATCAATTCATAATAGATGAATTCATATCATTAGATATTAAAGAGTTTCTTCTTTCCAACTGTCCAGCTTCCCTCAAAAGGAACATTTGTGAATGTTTTCAGGTGATTCCTTTCAAGATTTTCAAATGTAGATTTAAAAATATATATATATATATATATATATATATATATATATATATATATATATATATATATATATATATATATATATATATATATATATATTCATTCATTCAAATACTTTGGATAAACTTTGGCCCAATAGTAGCCTAAAGGTGCACTATGTAACTTTTTAGTTGAGGGTTCATCACCTTCTTTTTTCTATGGATATACCATTGCTATGCTTCAGATGTTAAACAACATGACAATAAAAAGATCTACTTTACATGTAGCCAATTACAGGTGGTTTTATTTCTCAAAAATACCTGGAAAAACATGCATTCTGGCTGTGGCCTGGGTTGACTCTCCACAGATCTTACCAGTAACTTGGCCTGTTTTTTCCATAGAGAAAGCAGGTGGCAGACCATACACCAGAAAGTTGCACAATGCACCTTTAAGTAGTGCAGAATGAAATAGCTTCTTCTCCAAAACTACCCTGCCTGACTTGTGGTGTTTAATTATATTCAGAATTGCCCTTTTTGCGAGAATTTGGTCCAACACACTGGTTTTCATTCATTCAACTCATTACTTTCGAGCAACTTTCAAAGTCAATGAGCTTCCAAATGTGCATCATAAGAGCAAGTACGACTTATGTTCAGATAATGGAGACAGTTGGAAAAACCCAACTGTAACATATGGGGCGGTTTATTGATAAGAACCCGTACATGCATTATGTATGTGTGGCACTGCCCCCTGGACATGTCACCGTTTTCATCCCATGTAACCCAGAAAGCACTCACAACAATGGTTATGGGCAATACTGACAAAAATGTGTGTTTCTTTATTTTAGTGAGACAACATTATGATAATCTATCGTGTTGTGCTATGTGTTATAAACTATACTAGTTTTTGCTGACTTTTTATCCTCAGTATTTTCATTTTACAAATCTATAAAACCATGTCCCCTCTGCTCATAAGCATTAGTGAAATTGACACTTACATTGCATTTTTACATATAACAGAGACACTAAGTAAGATGTCCACCCATTAACCAAAGGGTCCAAAACTTTTAGACATTGGATAAGAGTTTACCAACTTTACTTCACAGTTATAAACACTATTAGTACATCCACGTCCCTTCACAACATTATCAACCTTCAATTAGTCCATCTTGGTTGGGCCCTATATATAGAAGTATACAGGGAGTAAAGGGAGTTTAAGTATAAAGAAAAGATCATATTTACTTGTAGGCAGTGATGGGAAGAATACTTTGAAAACATATTTAGTTACAGAATACTGAATACCTGAATTAAAATGTACTTTGTAATGTATTCTGATACATGGTTCAATCAGAGTACTTTAGTAGAATATGTTGACGTTGAATTGCATGATATTATAGTTTAAAAACATAACCATAACTATAAACAGCTTATGCATTAAATTATGTCTAAAAAGAGATGAAAAATCACACATACATGCACTACAAGAGCTATGTTTTTTGTTTTTGTTTTCTCACCAATACTGTACAGTTCAAACCAAAATTACATGATGAAGCAGTGTCAAGTATTCTTTTTAATTTAGGAAAGTCACTGTATTCTGAATATGACCAAATGGTATGGTATGGTATGGTATTTATTTATACAGGGACAGTGTACAACAAACATTGACCAAAAGGAAAGATGCATTGTACCAGGTTATAGCAAGAAATGCTAATTTCCACCTGTAGTCCCTCGGCAGGGTGATGCAAAAATGTACAGACAGTAGAATTAAATGGATCTATGACCATGTCACCACATTAACACTCTTAATATACTAACATTTAATTTACAAAACAAGTTATCCGCTTCTGTATCAAACATTAATAAAACCATTTTGAGCCACCACACACACCAAAACATTCACTCTCTCAAGTTTCAAATGTTCACATATTCATCACTCATTACACATGGGGATCTGCTTCTCCAAAAGCCACTTTCTGGTCAGATGCGCAAATGTTTTTATATTAGTACATGTAATAATAATAATGAAAAACACTATAATTCAGTACATATTCATACATGTGTTCAGTTCCTCTTTAACACTGATTGTGGGCTACACTCATAACATCCGCATACACCACTACCCCAGTGCTCACACTGTTATAGTTCACTGTCCACCCTCTACACTCTCGCTGACACGGGACACAGATTGACCTTGAACACCACAGGCACAATCACTGTAATGAACCCAATCGATGCTGCACAGAACCACAGATCACAGTAACACAAGGGATTCAGACCTTCTGTTGAAAATACTACACTAGTCTTGTTCATTGCTGTGCTCTGTGTTAAAATAAGAAAACAAAAGCAAAAAGTAATTTCTAGGTAAGTTAAAAATGAATTCAATTAAGAATATTTTACTTGATTTGTGTAGATTCAACTTGTCAAGTCTGATTTTCTGCTAGTGGAATAAGATTTTATTTCTCTTTTTAATTGCAAAGCTTTGCTGTTGTTCTTATCTTATGTGTAACAAGATGTATTTTTTTATTTCAAGTACAAAATTTCTTGTTCTTTAGTAGATAATGTTACTTACCAATTGAAATTTACTCAAACCAAGTTCAAACTTTCTTAATTCAAGTAATTTTAACTTAACCAGATCTTACTTTTTGCAGTGCATACATTACACTACAATAAGCATTATCTAGGGAAGTTAAAATTACTTAAATTAAAAACATTTAACTTGATTTAAGCAGATTCAACTTGACAAAATGATTTACCTAATTATCAATAAGTGTGATTTTCTTAATTGACGCAACACTCGATTCTGTTTCTTATTTTAAGTGCAACCTTTTTTTTTAGTATAGTGTAGTAAGATGTATTTTCATATTTTCAGTACAAAATGTCTTGTTCCATTTTTCAATTGAAATGTACTTAAATCAAGTTCAAACTCTCTTAACTCATGTAATTTTACCTTAACTAGATTTCACGTTTTGTAGCGCCTGCACCACCAGCTCCTTTACCTCTAGAGACAGCCTGCAGAGAAGAGGAAATACTCCATTGGCTTGTTGTTTGTGTACGTGGGTGGGAAAGGCCAAGTGCAATACGAAACTATCAATACTAAGGCTATTTTTAAACTGTTTATTGTTCCTACTTAACTGCACCATCACGATGTGCGCATGTGGTGTTTAATCATAGTGCTAATTGCCTGTCATCTTTCATTAAGTCTCACTGGGCATTTGATTGCAATTATTAAAACCATTAAAAGAAAATGCATGTGACTTTTTTGCATTTGTGGTTTTTTCCTTCTGGGAGTAGCACAGTGTTTTTGCATGTATGTCAGATGCCCTTCCTAAGGCAATAATCTCGATTTCACCACTCTTTAAATATTTGATGCTACGTTTTATAATGGATACATGTATATTTAAATAGATCAACTTAAAGGTGCATTGTGTAACTTCTCTGGAGGGGGATCCGGAACCCGCTTGTATCCATGATGTTTCTGCTTGGCCCACAGTGTTCCACAGTCTGGCATTAAAGGTCTCTATCTCTATGGAGACAGGCACCAGGCCAATTTACAAGTCAGATCTGTGGCGCTCAAAGTAAGAATCCAGGGTTTGTTTGTTTTTTTAACTAAATAAACTCATGTACCTGAATAAATGCTAGTTGGATAAGTTTAATGCCATACTTTGAAACATTTGAGGCAAAGATGAAGGATCTCCATGGAGACGAGCAGGCGGCAGACCCATCTCCAGAAAAGTTACATAGTGTTAACCTAAATTTGCTGTCAATCAACATAAAATAATTAAGTGGAAAAAGGCGACAAAAAAAACTTGTGAAGGCTGAGACTGGCTCAAAAAGTTTGTTTGCTTCTGACTTCTGTAAGTATGTTCTGTTTACTTTCAGGATTTTGGTATTTTAGAGGCTGAATTAAACATTAAACAGGAAAGGAAAAGAGCAGCTGTTAAACAAAGTGAGTTAGATGGATAAAGACAGTGTTTTATTCTGAGGCTTTTAAAGGAGGATAAACTGAAAACAATGACATGGAGAAGAGAGAAAGGGAGGGAGATAGAGAGGGAGAGAGAGAGAGAGAAGGGGGGAGGGAGAGGAGAGAGAGGTGGGGGACAGAGAGAAGGAAAGAGAGGGAGAAGAAAAAGAGGAGGGAGAAAAGGAGAAGAGAGAGAGGAGGGGGAAGGAAAGAGAGAGGGGGAGAGAGGGAGAGATGGGGAGGGAGAGGTGGAGGAGAGAAGGAAGGAAAGAGAGGGAGAAGAGAAAGAGGGAGAAAAGGAGAAGAGAAAGAGGAGGGAGAGAGAGAGGGGAGAGAGAAGGAAAGAGAGAGGGGGAGGGAGAGGAGAGAGAGGTGGGGGAGAGAGAGAAGGAAAGAGAGGGAGAAGAGAAAGAGGGAGAAAAGGAGAAGAGAGAGAGGAGGGAGAGAAGGAAAGAGAGAGGGGGAGGGAGATAGAGAGAGGTGGGAGGAGAGAGAGGGGGGAGAGAGGGGGAGGGAGAGAGAGAGCGAGAGAGAGAGAGGAGAGAGAAGGAAAGAGAGGGAGAGGAGAGCAAGAAGGAAAGAGCAAGAGGGGGGAGGGAGAGAGGAAGAGAGGGGACAAAGGGGGAGAGAGAGGAGAGAAAGAGGGGGAGGAAAG
Source organism: Odontamblyopus rebecca (assembly GCA_030686955.1). Classification (NCBI taxonomy): domain Eukaryota; kingdom Metazoa; phylum Chordata; class Actinopteri; order Gobiiformes; family Gobiidae; genus Odontamblyopus; species Odontamblyopus rebecca. Next base: position 14,906,631 of record CM060670.1, on the reverse strand, counting down.
AGAGAGGAAGAGAGAGAGAAAGGGACGGAAAGGGAGAGAGAGAGGGGGAGAAAGATGGAGAGATAAAGAGAGGGAGAGGAGAGAGAGAGGAAATACAGAAAGAAAGAGACCGAAGAGATGGAAAGAGAGGGAGAAAAAGAGTCATGTGGAGCTAGAGAAAGAGAAGCAGAAGAGGGAGCGATAGATAGGGGGAGATGAAGGGAGAAAGGGCGAGTCACACGGAGCTAAATGGCTCAAATCATTTCTGACCCTTGATCACTTTGAATGATCTTAGGTTTACTAAATAATTCAATGAACTCAGTGCTTTAACAATGGACTAAGCCGTTATATTGTGACACGTACACGAGCTGAGTAACCAAACATGTGACTGCAGGCGAGATCTGCATGTTACTTCAGTTAATGTAAAAATCATGTTGTCCTGTTACAGTATGAGTTACTTAAAGGAACTGTTTTATAACTTTACTTCAGACTGCCTTTTTTTTTTTTTCTGGCGTCTGGCAAATGACCATGAGGCTTGTGGGGCTGAGTCTGCTTTCTGATTGGATAATTGTCTTGAGAAGCAAAACAGCACATTATCACAAACAAGAAGCCATCATGTCCTCCAGTGTTCTTGTAATTAAGAATAAATTAGCACTGAAATTGTTATCACTGAAATTAGTATTTGATTTGAACATGTTTTGCTCTTATCTGGGGGCACAGATGACAAAGGTCATGTTTAGGAAATCAAAAACTTACATACTGTTTGAGTTGTGGCTATGTTTTTCTGCTTCTCCTTCATTCACCTACATCTATGTTCTGCCCTGGTGACTCACATGAGAACAAATTTTGATCTCACAATTGCTTCATTTTATGTTGTCATGATGGAGCATTATAATATAAAGTACCAAAAAAAAAAAAAAGCATAAAGTTGACACAATTTTATTAACCTGCCCAACCTGTGCCTTAAACATGATTACTGTCTTTGACCTAAAACCTGGATTAAAATAACCATTTATTTTAATATTCATCCTATGTGAATTAAATGGAGAGCTTTGCTGCTTTGACTCGTATCTCATCCTTCATTAACCGGCTTAGCATAACAAAAGAGAGAAAGAGAGCGCTGATGGAGAAAAATGGTTTAATAATCACAACAATATCACAACATTCAGTGTCAGTGTAAAAACTCCTACTCATATTAAAGACTATAGCAAAGGGTTCAGGTAAAAACACATGAAAACTTTGACATTTACAAGTGTACAAATATGTTACAGCAACTCACGACGTCTTTCAAACTACAACACAAACGCCTTTATTCAAATGGTAACACATTGTTCTCTCTTAGACTACACAGGGCTCATCAAAAATAGCCACCATTCAGTTTTTCATGGCTTTTGGTTTTGGGGACATTTAAAAATATATATTTAATTGTCTTATGCCTGTTAAGGTCACATGTGGTTTGAACTTGTCCATCAGCTAATTTTACTTTATGTTGTTTATCTTTTTGTGGTGTTATAATACGTGGAGATTAAGATGCTAATCTACATGTCATATATTATTTATGGACATGATTGCAATGTCTGAGCCATCAAAACATAACACCCATAGCACAGGTATAATACAACACACCTCAATACTAAATCCCAGAGTCCCACTTACAGAGAGGAAGGGGCATTGTCCAGTTACAATGAACCATTTCAGAACTAACTGTGATTGTTCATTTTCACGTTTAGAAATTCGCCACTGCCAGTCACTTGTCATTTTACATTCAGATGTCGCCCACTTTACGCGCACTCCTGTTGGTTTGAGTCAGTTTGATTAGACTCCACTCCCATTTGCAGCATTTTCTCGTCTTTTTCCCACGGGACCGGGTCTTGCTCATCTTCTACGTGCGTATTTCTGCGCCCTGTCCAAAAGTGCTCCACGTCTGGAAAGGTTTTATCTTTGGCGTTAGAGGACACTTCATTAGCACACGCCTCTGCGCCATTTCCATCTGGTTTTACGCACAAGTTGCACACAGCTGCTGGCGGATGTTTGCGCGGTCTGCAGGTCACAATGTACCAAAGGGAAACGAGTCCCTGGCGCACGTCGTCGTACATTGTCATGAGAAGCACGGGGAAGATCGAACTGCACGTGTAAAATAAAACATTGGCGAAGATTAGCAAACCCACGGGCGGTCTGTTGAACCCAAGTCGTATCCAGGCGAAAGTCCCCCACTCCGGTAAAAGCATGAGCCCCAGCGTGCCACTCAGACACAACAAAACAAGCGTAACTTTACTCTGGTGTCGTGGATTTGGCGCGTTATTGACCGCACCGTGGAGCGTCTTGGTGTAGTACGCGAGAGTAAAGATGATTGGCACCACAAACACCGCAGTTGGGTAGATCTTATAGAAGAGACTCATGAACTCAGATGCGCACACGGGCATCTCTGAGACGCAAATGACCTCGTCCAAACTGTATGGAACCTGGGTAGCGAACAGCAGTTGCGGTAGAGAAAATAACATAGCGATGAGCCAAACGAACACAAGAGCTCCGTGGATCCAGGTAGAATTTTGGAATCCATCCTCATCTTCCGCTATGAAAGTGTGCTTAGATCTGGTAGTCGCGGCTAAAATTAGAGTTTTGGCCACTATGCACGAGTGCTGAAACCAGTCCGTGGTTCTGCAAACGAAGCTCCCCAAAGTCCATATCTGTTTGTAGTACGTGACAGCGCGCACCGGGGCGCACAGTAACAAGATGAGCAAGTCTGTGGACGCGAGGTAAGCGAGGAGCGCTTTTACTTCTGAGCCTCTTCCTTTTCTGAAGTCACGGACGAAAACCAGCAGCACGAGGAGGTTACACAGCGCTCCGGACACGCACACGCCGATCAGGATCACGGGGATGGCTGTTCTGATGTTACTGTTTCGGAGCAACTGCAGCCCCCCCACGAAGTCAAAAAGAGTCACGTTAGAGGGGCGCTCGATGTCCATCTTCGGTTAAAAAGTTCAGTCTCCGTTCCACTTTTTGCGGGTTAATGTGTGTAAGACAACGGGAGCTGTCCTGGTGCTGAAATGCACTCGTGCGCAGCGGATGTGGTTGGGGAGAGCGCGCGCAAATGGGAGCGCAGACTGGCAGGTGGGCTATTTCAAGTGCTGCCATTTAGCGTCGCCAGGCACTCACGACTCACGTCATTTTAGTGGTACAGCTCCAGGCAGCAGCCCAAATGTGAAGCCAGTGTCACAAGCAGGAAACCACCATCACTTCTTAAAGTATGAAAACTATGTTACTTACCCTTTTTTTTTCACGTTGATCTTTAATGTGATTACAGTTCATATTAGCTGTAGTCTATCTACAGTAAAATGCAATAGTGTTTCACAAGAACATATAGGCTTATTCACTATTTGAATTTAAATTGTAACTTTGTAGATATTAAGAATCAATTGATGAACACTTATGGATTTATTTATGGATCTTTATTAAACCAAGATAGCTAAAATAAACAATCTCTTTTTCATGGGTACTTAAAGATACTGTTTGTAACTTTCTAAATGTCATCTACTCAGTTCCATGGAAATATAAAGTTAAAAACATAATTTGTCATATTTTCTATGGAGAAAGATGTTTTATGCCAATAGCTATATGGAATATTATAGTCAAAGGAACAATGCAGAAACAAGCAAAAGGAAGCCCTCTTTTAGATCAAATCATTTGTAGAGATGCAAGCCTCACAATAAGGATGCTTTTTTTCTCCACACAATTTTGTCTATTTTTTAGGCTATAAAATTATATACTGTAATTTTAATAACACTAAAACCAGAGCAGATCAGACAGAATATTGAGAATGTTGAGCCAGACTTTGTAAGAAAGACTGTTTTCCTGTATTTGAGGGACAGTTTCTCTTTTCCTCTTAAAATAATGACGCTGAATTACCTACTTATATCTTCATTAAATGCCAGACGGTGGTGAGCTTTGAGCTGTGTTCAAACACTTCCCCATGTGATGCAAATACAATTTAAATGGCAGTTCCATTTGCACTTATTACTGAGACCTTTCCATGTCTTGTTTACAGACTTTAAGTGCGTGGTAGCAGGTTCTTGCTGGGGGAGAGGTTGGTGGAGGGTGGAGAGGTGGTGGAGAGGTGGTGGAGAGGTGCCCACTCAAATGCTGTCACCCTCCTGCAGCCTGGGTTGCTAAGAGACGACAGTATGGGGTTATGAAGATGTGAGCCGTCCCGAATCGCAAATACAAGGACTCAGAGCCCTTTTTTAAAAACTCTTTTACTGAATAAATGTCTACAGTGGCATGTGATTGCAGCCAGGAAAAGACTCCGGTGGTATTTAGAGGGAAGATATAATGGCTCGCACAGGGGGAGCTGGCCTCGCTGCATGCAGTAATCAGGGGTAATTGCCATGTTCTGGTCTATGAGAGAAGGAGAGAGAGTTAGGCTTGATTCGCCTCCCCCTGAAATGAGCACTGTCTCCATAGACGTAGGACTTTAATGGGAATCTCTGGATACATTTATCAGTGTATATTTTATTCACTTTCATTTGTTACTGGCCCTATACTGCGCAAAATGGACTCTTGTGAGCTTTTAGAATATTGTTACCTTCTCAAAAACGTACCCGGTGTTTTGTTTCACTCACACATGTTTGGGTAATCCTAGTTTATTTGTCTATGTACATCTTCAAATGCTCTGTTCCACTTCGTCATGTCACGACGTGGTAATTTTCAAGTTAACAGCTTCTTTTTTACCTTTAGTTGAGTAGAAGTTAATTGGAAGCTCTGCTTGGTCTTGCTCTTTAACTGGATCTTTGTTAGAACTTAATCTAACCATAAAAAACTGATTTAGCTGGAACTACAACACATGAGCTGATTTGTATTGTTAAGAATACAATTGTTTCTCTTTTTTCATCAGTAAATGCAACAAGGAGTACAGGGGGGCAGAGTGGGGAGTCTCTATAAAAGAAAAAGGTTGTGGTCTGATCTCTGTGGGTAGTTGCACGTCCTCCCGATTGTCACAGTAGATTATCTATGGTCTCCTCCCATCATACACAGACTCACATGAATCATTTGTAATGGTTCCTCGGGAATGGTTGTCTGTGTATGCCAGCTCTTCAATTAACTGTAAACACTTGTCTCCAGTATTGAAGTATTGAAAATTAGATACTATCCATCCATCCATCCATCCATCTTCTCCCGCTTAATCCGGCTGGGTCGCGGGGGCAGCGTGCTGCCCAATACTCATAGCACCTGACCCCCCCATGAACCCCTCTGCAGGTGGTGAGCCCACAGGAGGGAAAATTAGATACTAATTGATACTAAAAATAATATTGAAACTAGATATTCATTTTAGCAATACAAAAAAAGTCATATTCACAAGATAGAAATTAACCTTTTCTGAATATCTTTAGAATGATCTCGATACACACCAGATTAGTATACGCCCCTGGACCACTATGGAACCTACCGGGGTGATAGAGGGATTACACAGAAACAAGACCACATAATATAAAAGAAAGTACTACAATTTAATGAGCATTAGCATCGGTATTGAGTACTGAATCTATTCCTTAGAAATCAAGTTTGAAATGTTAGTATTGTGACAACACAAGTCTGCAGTCTACTGATCTTGTTCCTTTATCTTTAGCTAAAACAGAGAGAAAATTTAATGGCATGAGGAGCAAACACTAAACTAATCATTGGATCTGATACTCCCAGAGCAGTGTGACCTTTCAATAATTAGTAAAAGCTTTTGGACGTCATCATTTTGCTTCCGAGTGCCTCTTTTTTTATCATTCTAATGTTGTGTACATCACTGAAACTAGGTCTAATGTACTGTCTGAGCCCGTCAATAAACAGCTAACAGCATGAGCTCTGTCAATAACATGCATGTGATGGGGAAGAGTATAGTGTAAACAGACGCTGCCACTATAGCATGTATCAGAGGCTCTCAAACTACTCCAGATCTAATCTAAGGACGAACCAAAAGTGGACTACATCATTTCCACTGTTAGTGAGCTAAGACCACCACACACTACAGGATATTTTGGTTTTAAATGATTTTTAAACATGCAACAAAAAGCGCACATCACACGAGGAGAATCTTATGAAATTATGATTATAAGAGATATGGCCACATACCTCACACACAAGCGCCACAATCAATCTTATTTCAAACCAGTTCACAGAGACTCTCCTCCCTCAGTCTCAGCCTGTGGAGCTCACTTATTACATCCCAGGACTTGAAAAGATCCCAAGTCCTGGTCTTGTCAAGTCCTGGAATCTCCTCGAGTCCTTGGGTCTCGTTCTTGACAGGATACCAGGACTTGGGGGAGATCCCAGGACTCGAGGCAATATCAGGACTCGAAACCCTGCCAGGACTCGAGACAATCCCAGGACTAGAGCAGATCCCTGGACTTGAGGACCTTCCAGAACTCAAGACCTGCCCAGGACTTGAGGGGACTTCCAGGACTAGAGCAGATCCCTGGTATCAAGGACCTTCTTGAACTCAAGACCCGCCCAGGACTTGAGACCATCCCAGGACTAGAGCAGATCCCTGGACTCGAGGACCTTCCTGAACTCGGATACATACAACCTCATGTGAAAGCAAAGAACTGTTTTTATCTCCTCCCACCACACATTTCGCACTATAACACACTGAACTGGTGAATATACTGTATACTGTAACACTGAGCTTGGGGTGTGAATTTGGGTTAAAATAGCGGTAGTCTCATGTTGGACCACATTCAGTTCACAGCAGGAGCCTTCTAAACATGAAAGCTTCTTTTTAGCCATCGCCTACACACCTCACAGTGTGTGACCAGTGTCCATTGTGTAATTTTGAGCTTATATTAAACCCAAACAAAAAAGATATAAGAGCAAAGCCTTCAACTCTTCCCCTGTCCGGCATAGATTAACGTGAACAAAAACTCAAAAGTTTGTCCAGGCTTTTGAAATACAGAAAATCACCAAATGACATCACAAGCTGGAACCGGGTGTTTTCTGCATATTTAGGGAGAAATTCACCCTAAATATGCAGGATTTGTATGTTGTGTGTGAATGAATGAATGAATGTGAATGAAACATTATAACATAGAAAACAGTAATAATTTAACAGGGGTGAAGCTAACTGGAGGCACTGCTCGGTCTGAAGCTCTGTTACTCATGTTAGCATTTTGTTGTGTAATTTTGAGCTTATTTTGAAGCCAAACTAACAAAGATATAAGAGTAAAGCCTTTAACTCTTCCTCTGTCCGGCCTAGAGGCAGCACGTTAACAAAAACTCAAAAGCTTGTCCAGCCTTTTAAAATACAGAAAATAAAAGGTCCAGACAGGGTGCTTCTTGACGTCAAAGCTAAAAAGCAAACCATGCCATCACAGAGTTCTGTCCCAAAAGCTGTGATGCATAAAAGCTTTCTACAGTCTAAAAGCTGACAAAGCCTGTTTTTGTGTTTGACATTGTTCAACAAGAGCAGAGGTAAAAGGTCTTCTCAGGGGGACCAAATGCTTTATTTGGAGAAGGCCTGCTACATAATTACTTCAATTTATCAATATCTGAAAGATGCAACCATTATTTCTGGGGTCAATATTTATCGTGGGTAGTTTTTCTTTGTACTAGTGGGAGAGTGTTTGTTCTTTTTCTGTACTATCATAGATTTCAGCTGAAGAGAGTTGAATAAATAACTTCTATGACTCATTCTAGATGTTTCAGAACTACTACTACTAACTACTACTACTAAAGTATTTAATTCTTCTATTTCATTTTTGCAGCTAATATGTTTTAGACTATATTGTACTTGTACTAGAATCATTTTAATTCAGATAATACATTTATCCAAAATATCGACAAAAAAATCATCCCCTTCTCCACATCCATAACACACAAAACTACACAACAGAGTTTGCATTTTGGTGATTGTGTCAGTGGAATGAATTCATTTTAGTATTATCTTTTATCATTTACATTTTCCTCAGCTATATATCGTACTACTTACTTACTTACGACTGGCCTACTTGGAGTGGAGTTAAATGAGACCAGACTAAGTCACAGTTGTGAGTGGTGATGCAGGGGTCAGTTGGGTACAGCATAGTTTAGTCTTGGCTATTTGATTCAGAGGTTGGAGCACTAGTTTACAATTATCTCTGGAACTGAAAGGATGCAACATCTGTGAAAGACATGCCAGTATAATAGGACCATATATTATAATCCTCTGCAAATGTTGTATAGTTTCCATAAGGCTATATTGTGCCTTATTGTGCTGGTAGTCATTGTGCTAAAGATGCACAGTATATTCTTTGTACTGTAAAATGTACTGCGTATTGTTATATAGATGCAGGCTGGGAGACTAGTATCAATGCCTCTACAGCATTGTAGACCACAAAAGCAATGTGAAAAGAATATATTATTGTAATTTACAGTATTCTTATGGCTGTTGATCATGCTAGGAGAAGACACTGGATCACCCAAAAAAGATATGACAAGAAAGTCTACAGTCTTTCCTTTCTAGGGCCTCCCTACTCTGCCACTAGGTACACATTTTTATAAATACTGATTCAAAAAAATCAATTCATTAACAAATTGAACTAAAATAATTACAGCTAATTACCAGCAATAATCAAATAATTTTTCAAGGCATACTTCAGTTTAATTACACTATTGTTAAGACTGAATCAACAGAATTAGCCGTCATTCTTTATACATTTTTGGCATGTAAATACTTATTATTTTTAAGTGTCTTTAATATTACCTTTAAGTGTCTCGCTCTATAATATGTTTAGACAAGCCAAGAGCCTTTTCAAATCAACTTGGTCCCATATGATCCCCGTTTCCACGGAAACCTGTGGATAGGGGCCCTTGACTTAAAATGGGTGCTCTAAACATGTGTGCTCCGTGCATACATCACCAGTGGAGCTGCAGGAAGGATCATTATCCTCATCAGCACAGTTATGTTTATTTAAATCAGGCCACACGCAAAGGGATAAATGACTCCTCTGGGTAAAAGGGCAGACTCCCAGCCTGCAAAAAAGCAAATAATTAATGTTTTATATAGTGCAAGTGGGAGGGGGCGATTCACTAGACATGTAGGCCTGTAGTAGAAATACAAAAATTATTACAAACTGTTATTTAATGGGGCTACTGACTAAAAGACCTGGTCAGTGAGAAAGTTGACAACTCTGCTCTTGAGTTGACTGTATGTGTGATTTTTCCATTTCCAATTAGTGATAGGAAATGCTTTAAAAAACAGTGAAAAAAATATAAAGCTGTTATTAATCCTATGTATCTTTACACTATAATGTAATTGGAACATGATAAAAAAGTTGTCTATTGTATTTTTATCAGAAAACGATATAAAATACATATTAATGCAGGTATTCTGTGTTCTGTAACTAAATACATATTCAAAGTATTCTTTCCATCACTGTTTACTGATTGTGTTTTTCAATGAACTGGCAGTAGGTCAGTTTCATGGGATGATGTGACATTTACCTCACTTCCTGAATGCATTAAAGGCAAAGTTGGGGTTTTGAAGTGGGGACATTTGAGGGTCATTTGTTATTTCTAAGAGAAGTCAGTCTTGTGTTCAAAAAATGATCAAAGTTTAGCCAGTGCAGCCTTGTTCATCAATGTCTTACACTTTGAGTTAATCTGTTGTGTTGAGAGTAGAGAAGAAAAGTAATTAAGCAGAGAGAAAAAGACAGAGAAGGCTAATTATGTCATGTCATGAGATGTAGGGCTGACACCCAAACAAGTAGTGTAAATTGTTTTCCAAATATTAAAGGCCCTATATTACGCTATTTTCTGATCTACGGTATGTTATAATGTTTTTTCCCGATAAAAAACATATCTGGATTTGTGTTTAGTTTCATTTACACAAACCTGTCATATTTAGGTTGAGTTCATTGTTGTTTTTAAACTCCATACACCTTAATTAGAATCATTTGGATAATTTCAGTCCAGGAATTGCCCATCTCTACTAACCAAAAGGTAAAATGTCTCTGTTAACTTAAAATCTATTCAATCGGGACATCACAAGGTGGAACAGAGCATTTTGAGCTTTGGAGATGTAGGCAAACTAATAATAAAGAATTGAATGAAACAAAACACATATCTAGGTATGTTTTTACATTCTAACCTGGCTTAAAACTCACAAGAGTCAATTTTATTTAATATAGGACCTTTAATTATTTTAATGTTCACAATGTCTAAGAATTTGGAAATACACAGAAAGTCATAGCACAACACTGAGAATATACATTCATGAATCATACAAGCTCCGTCTGTATTAAAGGTGTAACTCTTACCTCGTCTCATCACCGTAGATCCACTGTTTGTGAATCAAACATTCACCTGAAGCTGTGGCAGAATGGGAGCAAATGTCTGTGTCAACTACAGCATCTAGTAAAGAGGAAAAACAGATGAGCAGAAGATAGAGATGTAAAATCAGTTCCAGGTCTACAGTGGTGTAATCTTATTTTAAAAGGAATGCACCCCAATTTTAGGCAGATCAGATAATCACTGTTAGTGGAAGAATACTGTCTCTGCATCCCTTGAAACTCATACGGTATGCACCCTCAGTCAGTTTAGTCAGAACCCCTTACTGTGAAAAACACAATAAAAATATACTGAAATATGGTCACAACATAATTCTGCTGTGTTGTTCAATCAATTATTCCAAACTGGTCTGGTCTTAAATTACTAGTCTATATTCATGGATCATTTTATTCAGACCTAGACCTACGTATTTTTATAAAAAGGCAGCTGACAGAAAAACAGAGGTCCTCACGTATTGATAATGATTTTGGATTGTAAATTCTGGGGGGGAAATAGCTGAATTTACTCATGACCTGATTTAAAACAACAAACCTTTCTGTTTCAGGTTTGACTTGAACAAAAAAAAAAAAATGAAAAAACACCGCCATCTTGTGACAAAGTAAGGAAGTGCAGCAAGTGTAGGACATTTAATCTGAAAGTTTTTACACAAGCACTTTAAACACCATCCTTAAAGTTTTATTTAGCTCATTATTTATGTTTTTTTTTTTAAAGTCCAGAAACATATCTCTCTGAATACATGCTATGGATGCCAGGCAAATCAACATTAATTCTGCAAAATATTCTGCAAAGGAACCGATTTTCCAGCTTTTACTCACATGTTAAGTGTCATGGTCAGTGCAAAGAAAGTTATCACCCAAACCGGCTCTGTATGTCTCTATATTTGTAGGTATGCACCGTATAATGCCGTTATCTCTGCCTATAGCCGCCGTGCAGTCCATGTGCGCGGATTAAAAGCGATTAGAGACAGATGTAAACCAAAAGTCGAGATCCGATCTGCCGTCCACCATAGAGGGCAGCAAAGGTGACGCTTTCAGGTCAAGATTAGCATGTCCCGCCTCCTCAGAACATCGCCGCGTTCTGATTGGTTCATTTTTTGACAGACGCTGCTGGTATCCAATCAGAAGTCCGAACCGGGCTATGCTATGGGCTAAACCGCTGCGCAGATGTGTGTGTGTGACAAGAAGACAGCTCTTAAAGGCAGCAGGAATAGCTCTGAATCCGCTCGAACTGCTGAAGCTCTAAACACGAAAGGTGAGCTACAGATTGCATGATTTAAAAGCCAAAATTAGTCGTTTTAATTGCTCTGTTTTTGTCATCTCATAATATAATACGTGTAATAACGTGGTAGCAGAGGAGGCGGTAGCGTGTCGTAGTTATTGAAAGTTGCTGACAGAAATGCAATATAGTTTTTTTGATTTACAATTTTTGATGTATGATTAAGTGTTTGTATTAACAGTGCAGTTATAGCAATCGTGTATGACAGATATTTACGGCACCTCTCATAGATTCACATGCGTTTATTTCCTCATTCCACTTTCTCTCATTGCCACAAATTGTTTGGGATTTCAAGTTTGTGGTTGAACTTAGAAGTTAAAGCAGCTAACCATTGTACTGGTGTAACTGTCTTGAAATATTAATGAAGAATTAGCAAGGTGATCTGTTTAAAAAAGGTTGACATTTTAGAGGTCACTCATTTGGGACGGCTGTGTCAAGGTGGTTTTTGAACGCAACACGCCCCCTTTGAGTACCTTTTCCTTGAATACTATAGTTTGCACTCTGCACTAGGTCTGTCAGTATATCTACCTGCGTAATAATGCAATGGTTGCTCACACGAGACTTTGATCCTTTGGCTACCGTCACTGGCTTCTGTGCGTCTTCTTGTCTTTCCCACATTTACGCACGCTGGAGTTTCTCTTTGACGTCTTGAGAAATCGTTCTCCATGACTGCAAACCACAACAGATTACTCCTCCAGTGTTTGTGTATCAACATTAGAAAGGTTTAAGTTGTATTCACCACAGATAATGCGGTTTTTTTTGCATTGAAACCTACAAAACTGAGTTGTGGAGCGATCATGCTTGGTGTTTTGGCTGATAATAATACAGTGCATAATGGAGACGAGATTAATCAATGACTAGTTTATTCCTCGACCTTGAAATGGCATGTCTCTTCCTGTTTCAAAGAGCAGAGCTGCAGCTGCACAGTCTATGATGACACACTTTGTAACGCCTCTCAAATAGTTCTTTCTAAACCGAAACTAAATGCGAATACTGGTCATTTCTATATAACAACCAGTTTCACTTTCACTTTCCAATAGAGATTTAAACACCCCAGTCTGATGCAATCTAACGCTACATCTTGGTGCTTTCATTTTTACATTCACTTTTCTCCTTTCTCTAATTCTAACTGCATAATAGACAAAGCACATATCAGGCAAACTTAGGAATGAGAGTATGTGAGGTTTGAAATTAAGTGGTTGGTTCAGAAATTCAACTTTGGAAATAGTAATGTTCATTATGCACAGCTGGGTTTGCATTCATTTTTATCCCGTATATTAAATGTGTTATAAAAAATTCTAAATATTTAAACATGTTTAATTACATTGATTTATCTGTTTCACTAAGCAAAGGATTTCTAGTTTTTGTGGTTGCATATCCTGTTCAGTAATGCATTTTGACACAAGATTTTAGATGCAATCCAACATTTTGTAAGTCTTTATACATTGCACAATATCACACGGTTCCTGTTACAGCTTTACAGGAAAGTTGAATCAGCTGTTATTAGTTTGAAAGTGATCGCTCTACACCAATAGAAAGTTATGTGCACAGAGGTAAAAAAAAAAAAAGGAATTTCCTCAACAGAAGTGCCTTTGTTTCACCTGTTGAAGGACAAAAGGACAAATACAGAAGTTTTTAACAATCATCTATGCATTTTGTGAACAAATCTCTATAGCCAACAAAATGAACCATTTATTTCACTTTTTTAAATAATGGTTTTGTTTTGTTTTTTCTCCAGATGTCGTACGCCAACGACAAGCTCTACTCTGGCTACCTGCGAAAAAACATGCCAACGATTGTGACCACTGTCAAAACAAGAGAAATTGTTGTGTATCTTCCATGTCTAACAGATCATGACAGAGTGAGTTCAAAACTTTCTGCTACTGATTAACCAGTACTTGAACATATTTGAATTTAATGGCTATTCAGTGTTTTGTATCCAACACTTGCAATTATAACAGCTTAAACATGCACTGTGTAACACTATAGAATGCCATACTGTGGAACATTCCAGACAAACCAATAATATTATAATAAATAGTGAGTCATATCTCCATGAAGGCAAGAGGTGGTGTACCAGAAAAGTTACATAGCTCACCTTTAATGAGCTCTGTTTTTGTGTTTTATAACTGTAGTCTCACAGTTTATACAATCTATCTCACAGTACGGTATTAAACCTTTCCATCTTCATGGAGACCAAGCCAGACCAAGTTACAGGTCAGATCTGTGGAGAGGCAACCCCACTCACAGTCAGAATGCCTGCTTTTCTAGATCAGGGGTTTTCAACTTGGGTGACTGTGAGCCTCCCCTTAGTGTAGGTAGGCAGCCGAGACAAGCGAAAATCGCATCTGTCTACCCTGCCCCACACAGGCCTTTGAAGTAAATGCACCTTTTGTGTTCCTGCAATGACAATAACAACTAATATAATATATTTTTTTAATATTGTAATTTCATTTTTTTAGTGCATTCATAAGCGATTTTTGCAACAGAAGCGATTTTTGCAACAGCAAATAGTTTCCAACTTCATGCAGGCCTAATTGAGGCAACTTTTAACATCACTGAACATCAGTAGGCCAATCCAAATCAACAGAACATGCTTAACATTTGTAATCAGTGCCAAAACTCCCACTGATGACACCTGATGCTGAAATCAACACATGTCTGGGCCTTATCTTAAGCGCTACTGCTGTCCCCGTACATCAGGGGTCTCAAACTAAATTTACCTGGGGGCCGCTGGATGCAGAGTCTGGGTGAGGGTGGGCCACATAAGGGATTCCACAAAAAAAAGTAAAAAAAAAAAAAGTCCTCAAATGTCATTAACAGTTTTAATGATTTCTTCTGAACACGAAGTGTCCTGAACATGAATGGAACATTGAGTGAAAATCATGAACGGTTCTTCTGAACATGGCTTCTCTTGCCTACTTCTTGCTGCCAGAGACTCACTAACCATGTAGCTTCGACTGCTGCAATATTCTCTTTGGTTGCTTTCTTGAAGAAATCTTGTTGCCTCAGTAGACCTGCTTTAAGACTGGCAACTCACTTGGCTCTCTCATCCCCCTGGTATTTTGCACATTCCACAGCATGTTTAGTTGAATAATGGCGTTTAACGTTGTATTCTTTGTGCACTGCAACTTTCTCTGTGCAAATAAGACATGTGGGGATGCCCTTGTGCTCAGCAAAGAAATACTGCGTCTCCCACTTTTCTTGAAATTGTCTGTGCTCGTCACCAACCTTTCTCTTCACTGCAGGCTTTTGATGAGTTGTTTCACGTTTCAAACAAGTGTTTAGCTAGCTAATTGCGCTCAGAGAACGTCTTAACGCTTTGTGACGGAGCGCGCCTTAACCGGGAGAGCGCTCCCGAGCCAGAGCGAGAGGCGCTGGTCGGGGAATGTCAGGGCAGCTACAGGTGCTCCGTCACACGCTTCTATCTGTAACAGCAGCGTAGACGATAAACAGCCCGGTAACAGTCACTGTTCTTTTTGCGCTCGATCATGACAATCTGCCAGATCCCGCGCGCCGGTAGAAAGTACGATAGATGGCAAGCGCAAAGGCGACTGCTGTCTGACTGTTCATTACACGCCGTGCTGTTGTTGCAAGTGTGAAGTGCACGAAGCTGGTGTAGCTTAGCCCAGCCCTGACCAGGGACGGCGCGCGGGATCTGGCAGATTGGCCCTTCGGAGGTCCACTTTTTCCGGTGCCACACTAATATTATACTTTCATATTAAGGTGCGGGCCACAAAATATTGTACTGCGGGCCGCACTTGGCCCCCGGGCCGTGAGTCTGAGACCCCTGCCGTACCCTGTGCCTCCAAGCACGTTGGTCACATTGGTCCGGAAGCTCCGTCGTCAATGTGCTGGTTCCAGACGGGGACAAACAAGACCAATACACAATGGACTGGGTCTGAGCGGGTCCGTGCCGTCCTCTGCGCGCTGGTTCCGTGTGGGGGAAAGCGAGAATGTGCAGTGGAATATAGGTCCGGGTGGGTTGCTCCGGTCCTCTGTGCTTGAGGGCTGTAGAGCACTGAAGTTTTTTCTTAGTGGCCCATCCTCCGCTGGTTCTCCCCGGGGAAAGCGCTTCTCAGGCCGAGGCACCGAACCACTCCCCGCTCCAGCTCAGCCAGAGCTGCTTCCTGCTGGTTACATGACGTTGTCTCAGAGCCCGACCAGGCGAAACCGAACTTTAATTTGGATCATATTTCCTATGTTTTTTTGTTAGCTAATACACACACGCACTTTAACCGATATCAATACTGCTGCAGATGTGTACCAAGGTGCGTGTGCGTTGTGCCTCCCCAGTGGCTCTTTGGTGCCCCCCAGGGGAGGTGCGCCTCACCAGTTGTAAACCTCTATTCTAGGTATTTTTGAGGTATAAAACCACTTTTGAGAAAAAAACAACTTAAATGTGGAGCTGTCTTACTTTTGAACTTTCCAGGCAGAACAATAACATCCCTCCAACTAAAAAGTTACATAGTGCACCTTTAATGCGCAGCAAATTTAAATGTATTTCTAGTCCTAATCTACCCATTAATAATGTGCTACTGAGCTATTTTACCAAAAAATAAGATCATTTCATTCTCTAGCCTGAGAGAATGATATAATGAAAATGTACATTTTAATTCCAGGAGACTATTGAGGCCAAAAGGGAGAACAATGGTAACTTCGATGCCATGGTACGCCTGTTGGACTGTCTGAAGAGGAGAGAGAACTGGCCTGATCAGTTCATCGCTGCTTTGGAGGCGTGTGAGCATCGGCAAATAGCAGCTGAGATCAGGGCAGAATACGACGCACTGAGAGGAATTAACAGTAAGTCACTAAGTCCATTAACCACCACTCCATATTACCAAGTGAGGATTGATAGGGAGACATGGGAGTTGAAATGTCATAGTTGTGACAATGTACCTTTCTGGCAAGCAACAATTTTAGGTTTCTCAAAGATCTTTCAATTATAACATAATATAAACTGGGAAATTGTTTTTATCTTAGTTCAACACAAAACACGAGTTACAAAAATGATGTACATATAGGCCTGTCACGATAACAAATTTTCAAGTATGACGATAATATCGAATGTCATTGACACAATAACTATAAAGCAGGATTTTCCCCAAAAAGCTATTTTATTTGTACAGTATTATTCAAGAACAGCTGCAATAAGTAAATGGAACATCTAATGAGTCAAAGAAATTAATTTGACCCTCTACAGGTCAAATTTGGTCATAATATAGAAAAGTAACAGAACAGAAACAGAAAAAAGTACCCATGATGAACATTGACCCAAAAAATAATTGTTCCATTTTTCATATATTGAACGATAAGTCTAGTCTAGTAATTATTGTTACAGGCCTATGCATATACAGAATAAAATAGTTTCTAACAACATGCCAGTTACAATAACAATAATTTATTTTAGATAGATACCACAGGTTGAATGAATACTACACTTGACAAAATCACTACCATCTGTGTTTTGTGTGAAATAAACGATAAAGCTGAAATAACCTTAGATTAGTGGATAACCCTGACATACAATTTAATCCCCATGTATATTTTCATTATGTAATAGTAATACCCTTACATGACCGTGTTTTGACCTGTTGATCATCATAGAGTAAATTGCTTCCGAATAGATTTGCATATACATACATTAACAGATAACCACCATGTTTACTGTGTCCTAGATTCCAGCCCTCCTCCTGCACCTCCAGCTGCTAATGTAGTCACAGCACATGTTCACCCTGCACCATCTGCCCCCGACCTGCCTCCTCCCGGGCCCACGGCCATTGCTCCACCTCCTCAGAACGTTCTATCTGAGGAGAGTGTGACCCGGCCCATCCAGGAGACCGAAAAACCAGTGCCTCAGAGCAGTCCGGCATTGGTAGCAGCTCCTGTGATGGAGGTAAGATAAAAAATTGTATGTTTGGTTGTATGTGATACTAAAACTAGTATTTAAACTAGATCTTTTTGAGCAAATATCAATACTAAAACTAATCCCAGGACAAAATGTTACCTTTTCTAGTCAGAATGATCTTGAATTTGTGAGAACTAGTATAACACCACATGGTAACATAAAGAACTGTTAGAAAATTTGAAAATCACTATCTTATCGTTTGTACCATGTTTTAAAATTATCATTGTGGCATAAAAATCAGTATTTAGCCTACTCCCCAATATCAAAACTGAATTTGAAATTTTAGTATTGAATTACATTGCATTAATGTGGCAAACCAAAAAAATCAAATGCTGTGTTGAAATTCCCTGTATGTGGTGTCTATTGGATAAAACAGGATTTAGCTGCTCTTGGCACGGTAAACCAGTCAGACAAGCAGCACACATGATCCTCTTTTAACTTTACCTTTATTGCTCTTTTAAATAGTATTGAGTGCAAACATGGGCAGTGTCAAGGTTGCCCTGTGCACTATTTTGATAAATATTGAATAAGAAACCGCAATGAGCCAATGAGCATTACACAAACCATGAATCAGTCTGATAAATTGATAGGATTGATCAGTGTGGAAAATACTGGCTGAAATTGCTGGAAACATTTAAAACGCTGAATAAAGAGAATACATGTCTGTTTTAAAGCCTCACCCTGTAACTTTTTAGCCAAATAACTGAAATAAAAGCATATATTATGGATGTTTTTATTACAATAAAACTGCTTGAAAAACATCCTACTGTGATTGGGCTTGCATCTCCACAAACCTGTCTCAAATGTTGACTGACATGTTGCCATGGAAAGTTTATTGCTTTGGATTAAATATTCCACCGTATGGCCTTAATGATATGAAGAATCCCTCAAATTTTGGTTTGAGCTTCCTCTTTGTCTTTGTGTTTTCAGTGTTGAAGTCAAAAAGTTGCACAGTGTTGCTTTAAATAAAAAGTACCGGTAGCTTAAATTAATTTAACTTGTCTTATTTTTCTCTATAGGTGACCCCACCAGAACCCTCACAGGCCCAGGTCGAGGCAGTTGTGGTCCATTCTGTGACCCCTCCTCCCTCTCCTGATTCAAGCAGAGGTTCTCCCACTCCAGAGCAATTCATCTCCCATCAAGAACCAGAGGAAAACCTAGAACCAGAGCCCCTCCCAGCTCAGACCGTCCCAAATGACACAGTTAATAATCGACAGGAGGAAGAGGAAAATACTGAGGTACCACAAGCTCCTGAAATTCAGCTCGAGCCATGTGAGGTTGACGATCCCACGCAGACAGCTACTATGGTAGAACAGTCTACTTCAGTACCAACTATTGTGAATGAGAATGCACCGATCATTAATAGTGTTATAGATAGAGAAATCGAGCCGGTTGTAGTTGAGCCAGAACCAGTCACTGATGTTATGGAAGAAACTACAACTACAAACACTGTAGAAGAAGCTGCTTTAACTACAACCACTATAGACACTCCTATAGTGCCCCCTGCTGCCGTAGAGGCATCACCGGGCCGAAGTGAATCTCCATTGACAAATCTAGACGATCTGATCCTAACACCAGAGAAACCACCAGTCCAAGAGACCAGCCCCACTGTGGAAAAAGCCCCCTCTGTGGTCCCAGTCAAGGAGAAGACCCCTGAACCTCAGAACACAGAGGTAACATGCGCTAGATTTTTCATACAGATGTTAATAATAATTTAATGAAGTGTTTCAGTGCATATAATATTGTACATACCTCATTAAATACAAATTCATAGATGCAGCCTGAACTGTAATCATCTGTAATGTCGTTGTGGGCTGTCACAGTAAAGTGTAGTATTTATCATACTAATTACATTGATTTAATGTCTGGCTTGAACAAACATGTGCCATAAATACAGATTAATTTTGTTAAAGGTGTGCGATGTAACTTGTCTGGTGGAGGTTCGTTCCGGTACCTGCTTATATCTTCAAGTACTAGATCGATGTGTTTAATTCCATACTTTGGAACATTCGGAACAGGCAAAGTCACATTGTGCACACTCCCTTTTTAGATTAACCACGTGATTGTCATAAAACTCCACTTAATGGCGGACAGAGCAGACATAGTGCAATTTGTAGTTGTAATTTAACAATGTAATAGTTTCACGTAGGTCCGTTTAACAAAAGGTCACATTGTCTGACACAAGATTCCCGTAAATATGATTAACAAATCTATGTTTTTTACTTTCAGATTGTTAAAATTCCCCAAGAGATAGAAGTTCCTCCCGAGCCTCTTGCTGAACGGGCTAACAGTCCTGTTGCTGTCTCAGAAGATGACGATATTTGTTTCAGTAAACCTGGCGTACTTGTCAGTGTTGAACCTCCAGATCAAAATGACACAACTTTCCGCCCACCGACCCCCGAATATTCTGGAGACAGTGCTCGCATAGAGATGAGTGAAGATGTACCATCCTGTCAGGAAAACGGCATTAATCACTATAAACCAGATGAGGAGTCTCCTGCCCCCAGTCTGGAAGAAGACAATGTCCAAGAAAATGTTGGGCATGTGGCAGAAGAGCCCTCCATTTTGAACAAGGAAATCCATTCACAACTTATGGAAGAAAGTGATGATCTAACCAAAGAAATAAGCATTGCCCCACCTATAGCAGCCTCTACTTTGATTTCTGATCTCTCAGCGGGCACTGATCCTGGAGAGTCTACTGCCCCCAATCTTAATGAAAGTGAGGATCCAGCCGTAGAGATGACTATACCAGAAACTACAATGATTTCTGAAACCACTTCTTGCCCAAATGGAGAGGAAATTTCTGAAAGTCCTGCTCCAAGTCTGGACATGGAAGATGTTCGAGAAAACATTGGACATGTGGCAGAAGATCCTTCACTTTTAAATCTAGATGAGGCACCATTGCATCAGATTGGAGATAGCAAATCAGAGGAAATAAGGGAATTGAAGGCTATTCCATCTGGCATAGGCGCTATCACAAAAGTGGAGCACGAAGTTGACGAAACAAATGCCTCTGTCATTCAAGTCAATGGGGAACCAGCCATAGAGAATGCCCCTGCCCCGCCTAATTCTGCCCCGTTCACTAATGATAATCGTAAGCCAAATGACCACCCAGTTGACCCAAAACAGCCTGATTCTGTAACAACAACCCGTAGCCTAAACAACAGGTACATTATGGCGGCAGCAGGAGTGGGCGCCTGTGCACTGCTGATAGCATGGAGATTTAAGAATTAGCGGTCTACTTAATGCATTTAAAGGAAGAGAAGATTAGGCTGCAAAAGAGGATCTGGAGGCTATTGGTGCCTTATTGTAGTCACTGAACTGGGTTGGTGTCAGGCAGCTGCTTAATAATTACCCATGAGAATTGCTGACCCTGCAGATTTTGTGATATTACTAGTAGTATGTTTGTGAATGGGCTGAGTGAGTGATTAGAACAACAAATAGAATTTTTTTTTACCTTTTCATAGGACAGTTTAAATTTTTTATTGTCTTCGGAATAATTGGTTATGATTTGATTCTCAAAGTTTAAATTCAAAAGTTTAGAATATTCCATCCATCCATCCATCTTCTCCCGCTTAATCCGGCTGGGTCGCGGGGGCAGCGTGCTGCCCAATACTCATTGCACCTGACCTGAATATTATATTTTTTTAATGATCTTTAGTTAGTAAGCACTTTATCCAACTTTTACTCCTTGCCAATAAATGGCATCTGGTTATTTACGGTATTCATCTCAGCTGCATTAATGTTGATAAATCAATCATGAATACATTTATAACAATATAATTAGTGTTTCTTATTACAAATGCTGTTAATGATTTATTTCTGGTGAAATGTGTTATTCAAACTAATCTTAAAGTATGTTTAATAAAGTCTTGAAATATTATACCAAAAACATACATTTTAGAAAACTCAAAACATTCAAGTATTTAATTGTGTCATCATGAATTGCACAGAGTTATTGTTAAATGCCTTTTAAACTTCAAAATCAACCCTTAATAGTCTTTCAGTTGTTGTGATTTCCTCATAAATTCTTTTTAAAGGATATGTGTGAACTGTGATGGTCATTTTCAAGTTGAACAAAGCATCTGCACTTTGATGAAATTTCTTATACTGTTCAAAGATGGCAATCAAAGACAATCCCTTATCTTAAAGCGAGCTTGTACACTGTGTTTCTGTATTTATTTGTACAAAAAGATTATATATGTGTTTATTTTAAGAACGTTGTAAAGCCTTTTCCTATTTCATTGTCTCAAAGAATATAGACTGTAATCAATGAGGAAATAAATATAACAATATTCTCTCTGCTTTTTTGAGGAGATATGTCAGTTTTATTTTTGCACAATTGCTGTTGTATATGTAAAATCTGTGGTAATTAGGGTAAACATATAATTATAACTTTGCATCTTAGGTGCATGTAAGGGACCTGTTGACTGCAATGATAGAAAATGGAAGTGCTGTAATCCTAACTAAGTGAAGTCTTACTCACTTTATGCATGTTATAGCTTTGTACTGACAATCAATTAAATAAAGATTCTTTAAGAATTGATTTGTTTGGTGATTTTCAAGCAAGCTATCCTTTCATCGCTATTCACGAAAAACACTCAGGCAGAACCATACCAGCGCAGCGCGCAATCTGATAAGTCCTTTCCCACGTCAATCATCTCTGCCCCGCCCCCCACGCTGACAGCCGTATAAAAACGACATGTACCGAGCAGTTACAGCGACGCAGCTACTTAGGCTTAGCTAATTAGCCTTTAGCGTGACGGACATCGATGTCCACACAATAAATGACCCTTGTTTGTAAACAAACGGCAGCATTTATGTGGCTTGGTGGTCATTTCAATGGCGTTTAATGGCCACTGCCGCGACGATGACATTATCGACGAAGACGAAACGCCCAAGAAGCTGCCGCGGTCCTCGAAGGAGATGCCCGGTTTGTGCAAGAGCGACCCCCACAATGAAGCAACTGCAGCCCCCGGACCGTCCACCTCTGAGCGGAGGACCTTCAACTCCACCGCCAGGCTTCGGGCGGACTCGGTGAAGAAAAGCAGGCCACGTAGGTGTTTTGAGCTCCGGCTCTGGACTTAGTCTATTTCCCGCAAAGCCAGTTGTCTGTACATAGAAAGGGAAGGCGTGCCTCACAAAGAGGTCAGTCAAAATAAGGATTACGGAGAGGATATTGGGAGAGTAGATCCTATGTCTAAATGTTATAAAAATGCATGGATTATATTTGCCTTATTTTCCTCAGAACGTTATTACAGTGTAATATCAGTGGAGCTTGATGTCAGTAAATGGCCTGGACCTTTTTTGCAACAAGATGGCGTTCGCGGTACACACTGTACTAAGGCTGTCTGCTGTAATGAGACCTACATCCATGTTGTTCCCCGGACAATGAAAAAATGGAAATTCAATACATATTATGAAATTATCATTATTATTAATATAATCATAATGAATAAGTGTGTTGATTCAGACTATTTTTCTGTCTTATTATTTCTATTGCAGCATTTCCTTGGTTTGGTATGGACATTGGAGGCACTCTTGTGAAGCTCGTGTACTTTGAGCCTAAAGACATCACAGCTGAGGAAGAACAGGAGGAGGTGGAGAATCTGAAGAGCATCCGGCGGTACCTCACCTCAAACACTGCCTATGGGACCACAGGGATCAGGGACGTCCACCTGGAGCTGCAGGACCTGACGCTGTGTGGACGCACCGGAAACCTGCACTTCATCCGCTTCCCCACCCAAGATCTGCCCGTCTTCCTCCAGATGGGACGAGACAAGCACTTCTCCAGCCTCCACACCACCCTCTGTGCCACAGGAGGGGGGGCCTACAAGTTTGAAGCTGATTTCAGAACGGTGGGTTCATAAAGCATTAAAATATATCTGTCATTCGTTGCTGCCTTTTAGTTTAGATACCATCCTTGTTATTGATATTACTCTAAATGAGACCCTGTAATCAGCAATACTGTATATGAGAACAAAAACGTTGTAATAATATTGAACTGACAAAACACCAGATAACCACACAGTATAGTTAGTACTAGTACATCATAATTAGATGTAAAAGGTTAGCATTAGCACAGTCTTAGTCTTAATAGCTGCATTTTACTTGGTAGAGTACAATGACACTATGTTTTTACTTATTGTAATTTGTAATAGTATACTGCATGCTTTAACTGAACAAAGAAAAGATTGTTTGAGAACTGACCACTACATCTGATGATTTTCATGTTGTTATTCTCTGGATAGATGTGCTGTTACATTGTCAGTAACTTCCTGTTTTCTTACCCCCCGTCTCTGCGCTCCCTCCTGTTTCCTGTCTCGGTGCCCCTCCCCTCACGGATGTTTCTTCTCAGATGGCCGATTTAGAGCTGCACAAACTGGATGAGCTGGACTGCCTGATCCGCGGTGTTTTGTACATAGACTCGGTGATGCCTAGAGAATGCTACTACTTTGAAAACCCCACCGACCCGGAGCGCTGCGTGGAGAGACCCTACCCTCTGGAGAACCCCTATCCTCTGCTGCTGGTGAACATCGGGTCAGGGGTCAGCTTCCTAGCAGTTTACTCCAAAAACAACTACAAACGTGTCACTGGGACCAGGTAAATGTCGAACAGGGAGTGGGTTTTAGATAAAGCCACTAGACAAACACTAGATTATGAAAATTACACTTTTACTGTGTAGTAACAACTGCTTAATTTTGTGTAGTAACAACTGCATAATTTTAGTAGTTCTGAAATTGATTATAGCATGTTTTAAAAATCTGACTTTTCTTTTATCACGTATTTCTTAAATAAACATGACTCTTGAAATAGTTTTTACTTCACTAGTACCTAGTTGTTCCCAATTGTTAAAAGGTTATTGTAGCCTTTCATCATACATTGATATTGTTTGTAATATGTAAATAAATACAAAATATGCACACATTTAGCATCACAAAAAAGCTCACTAAAACTAATGTAGCTCTGATTGTGCTCACAAGATTTCCTTAGATCAGGAGATAGTGTGACCCCAGTGAACTCTTAACTCTTCAGGTACTTGTGCAAATAGGTTTTGGTCTTGAGTGAAACATG
The DNA here is from genome assembly GCA_030686955.1 of Odontamblyopus rebecca. Lineage (NCBI taxonomy): Eukaryota > Metazoa > Chordata > Actinopteri > Gobiiformes > Gobiidae > Odontamblyopus > Odontamblyopus rebecca. The sequence continues at coordinate 14,882,087 of CM060670.1, read as the reverse complement.
CGACATCTGCCTGCTGTCTGTGTTCTTACCAACATGTGAAAAGTAGCCACATTTTTGGGTTACCAGTGACAAAGACTCTTTCTCTTCTCACAGTTTGAGGCAAAATGTTACTTAAGTCTGAATCTAAATTTGCTGAAATGGTGGTTTTGGTGTTTTTCTTTAGTTTTTCCACTACTTGGTTTTTCATGGGTGGTTTCTCAGTCGAACGGTTTTCAAAAGAGACTTGTTGAATGTTAAGATTTCCTTTGACATACTGGGCCTCTGTTCTTTGTGCACCGAAAGAAATGCAAGAGTGGTTTATTTAATTTGAGACTCAGTGGAAGCCAATGTTTTCACAAGTGTACAGTTTAACTTATAGAGGACATTTTGTTTGATTTTTATCTCTCCTGTTTTCTCTGCTCCACAGTCTGGGCGGTGGAACCTTTCTGGGCTTGTGCTGTCTTCTGACCGGCTGCTCCACATTTGAAGAAGCTTTAGAAATGGCGTCCGAAGGGGAGAGCACGCGAGTGGACAAACTCGTGCGTGACATCTACGGAGGCGACTACGAGAGGTTCGGACTGCCAGGCTTTGCTGTGGCCTCCAGGTGCATAGTTTTATAGCATAATACTTTTAGTTTTTATTTTTAATAATATAAAATAAATATCAAAATAAGAATACATGAAAAAAATAAAATGATAATAATTCTAAAGAAGTAATAATCAACTAATGATTTAAATACATTGAAGAAACAAAATATATTATATATAAATTATTCATTTTAAAAAAGAATAGAAAAAAATAATAATTTGAACATGTGATTGAAGTTTATGATCAATGATCTATTATCAACAGATCTTTAAAGTTCCAAGCATTAATATTAATGGATAATTTGGGGGAAAACAGAGTGCCTGGAGGAAACTCATCCAGACACGGGGAGAACATGTAAACTCCACACAGAAAGGCCCAGGGATCGAACCCAGAACCTTCTTGCTGTGAGGCATGAGTGCTAACCACTTTGCCTGTACTGTAATTTTACTTGAAAAGTTACATAGTGCACCTTTAACAAACTTTTGCTGGTTTAAAATACATAAATATGGTGAACTCTTATAGAAGCTTTATGTCAAAAGAATTGTGTTTATTATGCTTACATTTTGAAGGAGTGTGTAATTGTTTTTCAAAATATTTATAAAAATGTTCATAATGTAAATTGTGTGTTTGTCTCAGTTTTGGTAACATGATGTCCAAAGAGAAGCGAGAGTCTGTTTCCAAAGAGGACTTGGCGCGGGCCACTCTGGTCACCATCACCAACAATATCGGCTCCATCACCCGAATGTGCGCGCTCAACGAGGTCAGTGGGTCAGAGCTGAAACACACAACTCCTCTCACTGTTTAGATGCTATCAAACCCACTTGCCTTTTACATGCATATTGTTGAGTGGTTTTCCTCTTTATTTTGCAGTTTGAATACATTTATTTTAAGACTTTTCTGTGATGGGGGATGTGAATGCGTGTGTTGAGAGGAGCCAGTGCACTGGAATAATTTCCTCTCTGCGTTCAGCCTCTTTACGGTGCTGCCTTGTGGCGTCTTGATCAAGCAGCATTGTACAGGGCTATGAAGGCGGATCAGGGGCTCCATCTGCTGACGAGCACTGCTCTGCTACAACAGTGTTCAAGTTCCTCTTTACATTTTGACCAAATTCACCTGTGCAAGGGCACATGAAACTCACACTATGTCTGTTGCTATTATTACACATTTCTTTTTTTGTCTTTTTGTTCAGAACATCGAACGAGTGGTGTTTGTGGGAAACTTCCTCAGAGTGAACACTCTCTCCATGAAGCTGCTGGCTTATGCCATGGACTACTGGTCTAAAGGACAACTCAAAGCACTGTTCCTGCGACATGAGGTCAGTGATTTACACAGACAAACCTTAAACCTCATCACTTTTATCTGACATGTTTAAAGTTCTCCCTGTTTCTGTTTCAGGGTTACTTTGGGGCAGTCGGAGCGCTGCTGGAGCTTCTTCATCCCTCTGAATGTTTGTGAATGAAACCTTCACCTGCTGATGCAGAAACACTGAGCACTTTGACCCAAGATCTTCTTTTGTTCTTTTACCACAAAGTTTTACAAACAATTTTAAACAGCGCAAGAGCAGCTGCTCTGACGGAACCAAAGTTTGTGTCGTATCTCATGGACCTGACCTACAGTGGCCTTGTTTCCTTCACCCTGTGGACAGAGTTACTCATCACTGTGACACCCACAAGACTAAAGATGTTTGGTCTGTTGCACTAATGTAGGTACATTATTTAAATGGAGGTTTCAAAAGACAGTTACAAGACTATGGTCATGTGATACTGAATACTATGATACCTGTGTATACTATTTACTGATACGTTCCGGCACTGAATCTGGTTAACATCTTGTGGCTCGATTCGATCATTTGAATAATCTAATTAATAGATAGATTAATACAATAATAGAAATAAGAACTTTTTTCACTTTTTATGCTTTTTTTTAACCCAGTGCATCGTAGACTAAAAATAATATACAGTATGTATAGATACCTTGTTTCCACACTGGAGATCTTTATTTCTTTTTGTTTTTTATTAGCAATATATTTAATACATTTTTCACTGCTGAAGCTTTATTTGACAAAATTCTCTTAAATGTGTTTGTGTATTCACAATAAATACTGCACTAATTTGGGGATTGCCCCAAAAAACACAGTTTTAAGACTATCGGGCATAATTTATGTAACTTAATATTGAGCTGCTTTAAAATTGAATCCTAAGCATATTGATTTTTTTTATTTTTTTATTTTTTTAACAAGTGACTGGACCATCTATGAAAGTATTGTTGTCTGTTGGTTATCATCTAAAGTGCCTGTTTTTGTTCACCAAAAATGTATTTAAAATTTTCATACTGATGTTTCTCAAATAAACACTTCTTTGAAACTTTAGGCTCTGTTTGTTGAAATATGAAATCTTTGAAGTAGACGACTGTATGGATCAAGTTTCAGCCTTTTTGTAACCATGGGTGTATAATTCATAACTTCAGCACAGAAGTAGAAAAGCAAACTATATATTTACCAAAAATGTGATCTAAAGTGTTTGCCCTGGCCCCTGTCCCTGGATGTGCACTACATTGTAATAACACAGTGCAATTAACTAAAGGGAATTGAACCTGCAACCTTATGTTTTTTAGGCAAGTAGCTTAAAGGCTGAAGCAGAAAAGGTAATCCTATATTTTCATCCATCAAACATGCAAATGAATCTCTGGAGCGTTAAAATCATCAGTGAACATTATAATAAAATATAGGAAAGACCAGCCCTGCATTTCTATATGATTTCTTATGTACACTCCTCTACATTTGGTGTTTCCTGTTTTTAGACCTCAAAATCACAGGTCGTTGCGTGTATTTTTAGTCCAAAATACATGTGTTTTGGTGTTAGATCCATGAAAGAGTCAGTGTTCCGGTCCTCCCAGAGCCCCAGAGCCCGCCCCGTCCCTCCTCTGAGCTGTCCCCGGCTCCCCCTCTCCTCTCCCGGCCTGACTGACGCGCAGGGAGGCGGGAGGCTGTACAGCTGGCAATTATACTCTCGGTCTCAGCTCTCACTCACTTTAATTGGCACCTCGCTGGCCTCAGATTGAACCCACGCTTTAGATGCTCGCATTAACGCGGCTTGCGGATTAATAATTTTATTTTTTGTCTCATTTTTGGCGCTGGCTCAACTTTCGACAAAGATCTTTTTCATCGGAGCTGCCCACTCTCCGTTGGGACCATTATAACCTCCTCCACCGGCAAGACGAGGTAAAAGAAATGCAGCATAAACCAGAATAACCTTTATTTAGCATAATTTACTCTTATTTTGTAATTAATCTGTAGAGTATAATCATTAAATGTGCTTAAAATCTTTCTATTAATTATAAGAACAATAGTCAGAGGTCAGAAATTAAGTTAATGGCTGTAATTAAATGTAGGCTTGTGTGTTAAAAAGTTCACAAATTACAAACTAAAATCGAAATGAATCTATTAAAACTATTGTTAACAGTCTGGTGAATGAAGAAAAGTGTAATGTCAGATGTTAGGCTTGATGTTGCTGGCAATAAAATAAAAAGCCTTGAAAGAGCACAAATTATAACATTGGTTTGGTCTGGGTCCAGTCTTTTGTATAAATTAGTTTCACAAAAGCTATAATGAAAAGTAATTTAACAAAAAAAAATATGCAAAGCCATCCTGCTGCTATAACTACAAACTCCACTATGACCAAATTATTGAAAGTCAAAACTGGGACTGGTATAATTAAAATGTACGTAAATTTTGAGTATTTGGTTAAACAAATGACAATTTATGTTCCTATTTACTGTTGGTGGGTATCAAATTCATCAAAAATTGTCCTGCTTTAGACCTGATTTAGTCTTGGTTTAGTCTTAGTTTAGATCAAATTGGTCAAAAATGGGGATTAATAGGGAGATTTCTTTTATAAAACTGGGACAAATCACTGGTTTTACATAAATCTGCTGGGACAGGGGACACAGGGCTAAAAGTGGGACTGTCCTGGGTAAACAGGAACGTCTGGTCACCCTGCTCTACTACAAAGAAAGACTAACATTAAGACCAAATAGGCTAGGTACTACAGTTATAGCCCATGTACCTTTGCTCTTTGGCTGCTACGACTGCAAAGCTGAGCAGTAGCACGTCTCAGTGGAGAGTTAAATAAATGTTGAATGAAAAATGCCAGGAATGCAAGAGGAAACACAGACAGACCAAAATCAGTCTCAAATATGTGTCAAATAAATTCATTCATTGCTATAAATGGACCAAGCTTAGGGTGACCAGATGTCTCTATTTACCCGGGACAGTCCCAGTTTTGAGCCCTGTGTCCCCTGTCCCAGCAGATTTGTCCAAAACCAGTGATTTTTCCCAGTTTTATACAAGAAATGTCCCAGATGCCCCTATTTTTGACCAATTTGATACCTGTCAGCTGTAAAGAGAGGCATACATTTTCGCTTGTTTAGGTAAAATACAGAAAAGCTGCTTAAAATTACCAAAGAAAATGTGAATATACTGACTCACAAGGTTATGAAGTGCTCAACAGTTTTCCTTGATTACTCACTTGATTCACAGTTTCATTATTACCAACCACCCCAAACCGTGTCCCAGTTTTTGATTTCTGAAATTGTGGCCACCCAAACCTATCAGAAAAGTTCTGAAGCCATGTACTACGCTCTGTAAAGTATTAAAATTTTACTCTGTTTAAAGGTCCACTATGTAACTTTTCTGGTGGAGTGTCCGTCATCTGCTTGTCACACCAAAGATGTAATTGCGTTGCTTGGAATATTCCACAGTATGGCATTAATTGTATCTATGTTCATGGATGGAGACAAGCAGACGACGTTATCAGACCAAAACACAGGTCTGATCTGTGGAGAGGCAAGTCCACTCAGCCTACGGACGTGTGTTTTATGGTATTTCTAGCCATTTAAAAACCTGCAGTAGAGATAAATTTAATGCCATACTGCATGACATTCCAGGCAAAGCAATAACATCCCTGACAGAATGTGAGCCCCAACAGCAATGTTATATTTTGCACTCTAAATAAAATACTTAGTTAATTAATTGGAACATATAGTTATGATATCGATAACACTCTTGAAATGATTAGGTCAATTTTGTGCACACGTAATTGTCTCTTATTGATGGACGGGTCAATTGCAATGAGGAATTTCTTTTACAAATTACTGATACTTTTTAGAGACATCATGGTGTAGGGGTTCTACATGTATGTGTGTGGCAGAATGTCCAGCAGTTACCATGGAGACACAATACATAAATTACCAAGTACAACAAAATGAATTTAAACGAAACATTTTCAGGAGCCTGTGACCAATGTGAGTGTCCTGTTTAGGTGTTTGATTTTCAACAAAAATGTGAGAATTACTAACTGAAAAACTGTTGGCAAATGCTAGCTCGTTTGTGACTGTAATTTTATGTGAGAGGAACTAGTTTGTCAGCTCAGCAGTTATCAGCTCACCTGATTGTGTTAAAACAGACTAAAGAAACAGATTAAACTCTAACAAAGTCTCAGACAGAGCAGTGCTTACAGTTAGCATCACACTCCCAGGCAATGTTGAGAACATCAGCTGCATAATATCAATACTAGGGTGACCAGACATCCCTGCTTACCTGGGACAGTCCCAGTTTTGAGCCCTGCATTCCCTGTCCTATCAGATTTATCTAAAACCAGTCATTATAGTGACCCAGTTTTATACAAGAAATGTCCCTGGTGTCTCTATTTTTTACCAGTCTGATCCCTGCCAACAGTAAAGAGAGGCATACATAGTCACTTGTGTTGTTAAAATACAGAAAAGCTGCTTTAAAATGACCAAAATACAAAGAAAATGTGACAGCATTGACTCACGTTAGCCATGAATGGGCCAAATGCAATAACAATTTTACTTAATGACGCATTGTTTCACAGTTTTATTATTACCAATTAGCTACAAAAATCAGGGGACCCCCAGTTTTTGATTTTGAAAACCCAGTCACCCTAATCAATACAAATCTCAATCTTATGCCCTTCTATCCCTGAATCCTGTGGCCTTTAGTTCAGTGTAATTTGTCGATGTGCAGACGGCCAGACATGTTTGGGAAAAGGACAGTTTGAGTCTAGGGCTCCTGTACTAACGTACTACACTACTGTACTTGTGTGTGAACAAGCAGCCCCCTCCACACACAGGGGAGCCCCCTCCACACTCAGAGCAGCCCCCTCCACACTCAGAGCAGGCCCCTCCGTACACAGAACGTCCCCCTCCACACACAGGGCAAAGCAGCCACCTTCACACTCAAGGCAGCCCCCTCCACACACAGGGCAGACCCCTCCACTCACAGAGCAGATCCCTCCACACACAGAGCAGACCCCTCCACACACAGAGCAGACCCCTCCACACTCAGAGCAGCCCCCTCCACACACAGGGCAGACCCCTCCACACACAGAGCAGCCCCCTCCACACACAGGGCAGACCCCTCCACACACAGAGCAGACCCCTCCACACACAGAGCAGACCCCTCCACACTCAGAGCAGCCCCCTCCACACACAGCGCAGACCCCTCCACACTCAGGGCAGCCGCCTCCACACACAGGGCAGCCCCCTCCACACACAGAGCGGCCCCCTCCACACACAGAGCAGACCCCTCCACACACAGGGCAGACCCCTCCACACACAGGGCAGAGGAGCCACCTTCACACCCAAGGCAGCCCCCTCCACACTCAGAGCAGCCCCCTCCACACACACAGCAGACCCCTCCACACACAGAGCAGACCCCTCCACACACAGGGCAGACCCCTCCACACTCAGGGCAGCCGCCTCCACACATAGGGCAGAGCAGCCCCCTCCACACACAGAGCAGACCCCTCCACACACAGAGCAGACCCCTCCACACACAGGGCAGACCCCTCCACACACAGGGCAGAGGAGCCACCTTCACACCCAAGGCAGCCCCCTCCACACTCAGAGCAGCCCCCTCCACACACAGAGCAGCCCCCTCCACACACAGAGCAGTCCCTTCCACACACAGAGCAGCCCCCTCCACACACAGAGCAGACCCCTCCACACACAGAGCAGCCCCCACCACACACAGAGCAGAGCAGACCCCTCCACACACAGGGCAGAGGAGCCACCTTCACACCCAAGGCAGCCCCCTCCACACACAGAGCAGCCCCCTCCACACACAGAGCAGCCCCCTCCACACACAGAGCAGCCCCCTCCACACACAGAGCAGCCCCCTCCACACTCAGAGCAGACCCCTCCACACACAGAGCAGCCCCCTCCACACTCAGAGCAGACCCCTCCACACACAGAGCAGCCCCCTCCACACACAGGGCAGTCTCAAAGGTTCATCTATGTGGGTCTCCTTATACCCACTGTACGTGTTCTGTCATTCATCCAAATGATCCTAAATGGGGGGCTCTCAAGAGTTTGTTTTTGCTCATTTTTCAAACGTGACGGTGAGTTTGAGCTCTGGTATGTAGGTTTGATTGACAGGTCTGTTTCACGGGTCACTGAATCAGACTGTGGGCATAATATGAGCTCCTTAGGTGAAGGGCTGCATGTGAAAGTTACTCTGTGATTATATGGACAAGAAGAGTTACTGTTAGCACAACTTCAATCTCAATTTTGATACTAAGGAAACATCTCGATACTCAATTTTGATATCACAATGATCAATCAATCACTTTTCTTTACTGCAATTATTGAGATGCAGTAGTACTACAGGATCATATCATGCATACAGCTAATTCTGACATTTATCATTTTATTTGTCCAGCATTGTATATTCAAAATCAGTGTCTGGATTTGACTTAAAAATAGCAAATAGTAGGATAGTAGGCTTTCTTCCTATATCTCTCAAGCAGGAATGTGTCGAGTCCTGACCTTAATTTGGTTTTAATAAACAAAGCTCCTGCCTTAATATACTCATAATTAAAGCAGTCTGCATTTAATTATCTTTCTTGTTGTTTAAGCTTTCTTTTATCGCGTTGTTATGAGAGGAGCAGCTGTCTTCACTCAACTCTTCCATGCTCCATCTGCTCTGCATAGTTTCACATAGTTTCATTATCGCTGCTTTGTTCTGCAGATTAAAGATACACAGATAGATTGATGGATACTTTATTGATCCTAAAGGAAATTAAAATGAAAATAAGATGGGTGCAGGTTGACAACAGCTCGGTGAACAACATTTAGATGTTAATCTGAGTTTTATTTTAACATCATTTGACCAGAAAGAGCTGGTTTAGCTGGAGCTACAACAGGCGAAATGATTTGTGCTGTTACATAAGTCGCTCACACATAAAATGACAGTCACAAGAGAGTTAGCAGTTTTTCAGTCAGTCACTCTCACGTTTTTGCTGAAAATCAAACACCTAAACAGGACTCTGAACGCTCGTATTGATCACAGGCTCCTGAAAATGTGTTAAGTCCATTTTGCATTTTTTCTTGATTTTTCAGACGATCTGTTTTAATCAGTGTCTTTTTGGTATTGCTAATGTGTGCACGGTGTCACCATGGTAACTGCTGAACATTCCACCATAGAGATACATGAAATACACCCGCAGCACAATGTCACTTCAAAGTATCACTCATAAACCGATGGGGATTTTTTGAACTTTTTATGTGTGCTTTTTCAAACTTTTAGCAAATATACACAAAAGAACAAACAAACTGTGGGGTTCTACAATAAATAATAGAAAAGTAAAAAACATTATCCATTGGAGTGAGCTTTATAAGTAGTCCGTTTTGACCATTGCTTCTCAAATTTACCAGCTTTCAATCTCAAATAATAAGTTACCTTTTCCATCCTCCTTTATATCTATCCATTGTGCCAGTTTCAAAGGGCCCTTCTTCAGCCAGTTCCTAGTTATTACCTTCTTGATAGCAGCATCACTTTAAATAGACAGAAGTCCTCAGTTTTAATATTGTTCTCATGCAACAAGCGTAAGTACATAACCCGTGCGTCATTAGGTATTTTACAGCCTCTTTCCCCAAATACCTCTTCCATTACAGTTGCAATATTTTCCCAAAAGGATTTAAACCAATGAGGATTTTAAGATGTTAACTAACTATGGTAAACATATTAGGTAAACTAATTAGCAGTGCCTGCGTGCTTAGTGCTCGTAACAAACATGGTAGAGCAGGCCAGTACGCTCCATTTATGATCCCGATTATTCTGTTTACTGAAATAGTACATTGTTGGCTAGTGTTTTTTTATTCCAAAGTCATTAAACTTAAGTGGTAGTGAAGCAGCGTTCAGCCAAACCTTGCAGACCAAATTATGAATGAAAATCTGATATTTTTGTGAATACCTCTGACTTCAGTATATTTAAACCAAAAGTTGCAAAATACAATTGTTTAAAAATGGGCATAGGAACTTAATAGGTAATTTTGACTATTGACGTTTATTTATTGTTTTCTTTATTCTCTTTTTTCCAGCGGTGCCAATGGACAGATCCAAGCATCTATCACACTTGTCCGTCTTGTTACTAAGTCTATTACTACCATCATGCTTGGCCCAAACCACACCACGGCCCTCTGTCTCCCCCCTGCCCTCCCCGTCCTCCTCTCAGGCCGATCGGCTCCGGGTACGACTGACCGGATACCCCCGAAAACACAACGAGGGGCGGGTGGAGCTCTTCTATAAGGGCGAATGGGGCACTATCTGTGACGACGACTTCTCCATTCAGAACGCCAACGTCCTCTGTCGACAACTGGGCTTCGTCTCTGCCACGGGATGGACCCACAGCGCCAAGTACGGCAAAGGACAAGGTCAGAGCCACTCTAAACATCTAAACAGTGAAGGGTTTAGCCAGTGTTTCCCTACAACCCTATTTCCTTAAGCTATGATACACATAGCATTCACAATATGGGCCACCCTAGTCTCGGTATGAACCCATAGGAGACAGTGGTTTAGGGTTTTGTTTTTGATGTCCAACCCATCCTGGTGCTCACTAAAGCTGTGTACTTGGGCAATGCACTTCAGCCGGTGTGTTTTTGTCAGTGCAATTGGACATTAACATCTGATTTGCGTGCAACCCTCAAATCATGTGATCTTCCCTGCAGGTAAAATCTGGCTGGACAATGTGAACTGTAACGGTGGAGAGAAGGGCATTGAAAACTGTAAATCTCGCGGTTGGGGAAACAGCGACTGCACCCACGACGAAGATGCTGGGGTGGTGTGCAAAGACGAGAGGATCCCCGGGTTTGTCGACTCAAACGTCATTGATGTAAGTGACAAAGGAAACATCCTACCCTTTTTGAATCATCTGCAAAATGTCAATACATAAATACCATGAGTTTTGTACTTTTAATTTCCCATCCTCACATCGATGGGAAATTAAAAGTGCAAAACTCATGGTATTTATGTATTGACATTTTGCAGATGATTCAAAAAATGTTAAAATTGTCTATATTTGCTAATGTGTGCATTGTGTCACCATAGTAACCACTGAACATTCCTCCATAGCTATATATAAATTCACCCCAGCATGTGTCACTTAGCTCTTAAATCAGTAGTTTATATTTCTCTCAGTCTCTCAAATTTTAATGCTCTTTTGAAATTTGCATTGGGAACAATAAAAATTACATACATCACACATTTATTTGCTACAGTAACACCTCGGTTCATGAGTTCACAGTTGTTTTCTCATTACAGTTACAAGACCATAAACAGCCATGAGTGTCGTCCCACGGGGCTCTGTGCGTCTGAACCACAGAGATGTTAAATGGTTCAGTTAGGCACATCTGCTCCTGGTTAGACCTACACACTGTGTGAAGCCTGTCCTTAGTTTACACAGAGTTTGTACAGTGTTTGTACAGCGAATGGAAAAGGCCTCTCACTACATTGATCTGTTGTCTCACAGATCAGTGCGGAGTTGGACTGTTGCTTTAGGGATGCGATGATGGGATTTTACCATGTCCAACAAATACATAAAATTAATGGAATAAAATGTTGAGAATCGAGTTAACTGTATTTTGCCAAATTTTAGATATGAATGTTATATTTTAGGACTGTAACTAATGATTATTTTAGTTGTCTGCTGGTCAGCAATTACTTTTTCAGGTAAATATATTATTTCACTATTATTTATTATTATCGAATGTTGAGATTTTAAAAGTACATTTGTAACCAAGTAAAAGTTAACATATGCCGACTAAAGGCATTGTGGTAGAAAATATGTATTATTGATGAAAATCTGAAGTATTTTCTTCTTTTTTTGTCATTTTGATTTAACTAAGATGACAGATCTTTGTTATAAAAGCTCTTTGGCATGTGTTTAGTCCAGAGAACAATGATCAGAATTGGATTATTTTAATAATTGATGACTACTGTAGATTGTATTGTTTTTTTGCTTCAGTTATATTTCAGTTTATTTCACACTTCTCTGTCTTTTCTAGTCTGTTCTGAAGTAGAGTCCAGTAGAAGTAAATAGTGTCCACAGCGGTGAGAAACAAAACACTGTATGCTGAATATTAAACCTATATTTACAAAGCAGATCTTTGTCTATTTACAAAGATATAAATATGTTAACATGTTTTTTGGCCTCGACACCATTTCTCTCAGGTACATGATGGCCTCTTGACTCTTCATATCAACATTTCTTAGCATTACTTTGTTCGCAGTAACTCTCCCTTTCTCCTGCTGTTTGTGTGAGTAGCTGAAATGTGGCGTCCAGACCTGACTCTGAAACCGATCCAAGACTTTTTCCAAATAAACCGGTGGAAGTGACTCAGAGTGAAGCCAGCAGCAGTCTGTGATAGTCACGTTTACCATATATGAGAGCTACGTAATACAATCAGACCCACAATCATCCCATTACTCAGAGTGTCGACTTGTATAAATGCATTTACACATGTTAAACCTGTGAAGGCCTTCTCCAGACATGTGTGACCTACTTTTATATTATGTATTTACACTTTACAGCATATTATTGCAAAAGAAGGTTGAAGTTCTGTCAACTGGACAAAAGCTTTTAGAATTGCCAATCACCCAAGTAGCTTCTTCAATGAGCTTATTCACTTTTGCCCAGTTGACAGAATCCAACCATCTTCTGCTATAAACCCCACTTGGACGACCAAAAGATTACACAAAGAGCTTTCATTATTTACGTTTAATCTTGGTTTTTTCCATTATAGACGTTTTTATTGCATCCCCTGCTTGTTTCCGTGGAAATAGATGTCAAATGCCAAACTGTTGAATATTGAGGACCAAGCAATAAACATCTCCATCGAGACAAGCAGGTAGCGGACCCTCCACCAGAAAAAAATAGACAGATAGATGATGAAAACACATTCGAGAAACCTGTGATCAATACGAGTGTTCGTGGTCATGTTTAGGTGTTTGGTTTTCAACAAAAAGGTGAGAGACTTGAGAGTTGTAGTAAGTCAGTTCTTTATGGTTATGATTATGTTAAAATAAAACTCAGCCTAACAAAGCCTCAGACGGAGCATGCCCACAGTTAGCATCACATCCTCAGGGAATTTTGAAGACATCGGCTGCAGCAGTGTCAGTAGAAGCTGCATTATAACCGACCTTCTTCGTCTTCCTATTGTTCTCAGGCCCAGGTGGACGAGAACAAGATTGAGGAGGTGCGGTTGCGTCCCGTGGTGAACATGGCGAAGAAGAAGCGCCCGGTCACGGAGGGGGTGGTGGAGGTGCGGTACAAGGACGGCTGGGCGCAGGTCTGTGATGTGGGCTGGACCATCAAAAACACGCGTGTGGTCTGCGGGATGCTGGGGTTCCCACACGAGAGGAAAGTCAACAAGAATTTCTACAAGTGAGTCCGGCGCTTTCAAACACAACTGTCTATGAACTGGAGTGAATGTTGTGTACTTGGAGTGAAATATGGTGTGTGGGTTGAAATCTTATTTGATCATCTTGTTAGACTAAACACATGGTCAGTTGGTTGGGTTTATGGGCCCGTTTGAATCAGGAAACAAAACTGACAAAAACAAAAACTGTGTAGTCCTTTCTCAAATGTTAAAGGTGCACTATGTAACTTTAAAGCTGGGGGATAGTCACTGTCACGTTTGTATCTACATTTATTCAATTACAGGTGATTTTATAGCTCAAAAATACCTAGAAAAACAGATATCCTGAGTGTGAGCGGGGTCGCCTCTCCACAGATCTGACCAGTGACTTGGTCCGGTTTGGTCTCTATGATGATGTAAAGATTTAATGGCATACTGCGAAATATTTCAGACAAAGCAATAACATCTCCATGCAGAAAAGCAGCCGATGGACTCTCCACCAGAAAAGTTACACAATGCACCTTTAATGCTGCCAGAGTTGTTTACATTTCGCACTCTGACCAGAATCCTACTTCATTGCAAATAGAATTGAGACAAAACACAATTTTTACAAGACAAGGATCTGATATAATTTAAAGTGTGCAATCAAGTTCACAATTTTGGATTTACTGCACTGAATATTGTTGTTGTCATCGTTGGATTGTAGTGTTTCCCATTAACAAAATACACTATGGTGACTGACCTCCATAGTCTAAAAAGAACAGGAACGAGACACTGGCATAACAAAATATCACTTTACTGCTCTATAAATAACATAAAAAGTAACTACATTGTTAAAAAAGACTGCTAAAATGGTAAATACATGCAATTAGTGACATTCAAACTCCACATATAGTATTAAAGAAGTATTTGTGCCACTGTAGTCTGAACAAAATCTATAGGCAGCACTGCACTCCTAAGGATAGCTCCTGATGTGTGTACAGTCTTGTTGCAATTTTGTCTGGTGAGATCTAGTGGCTCTAAGATTTCTTTTTAAATTGTGGAGTCCTATTTCCCAATATGAGGCTCAGAAGATGCCAGTAAAGCGTTCAGTTTCATGTTGACCCACGTGTTGACTGATGTTTGGTGTTTGCTGCAGCCTGTTTGACATTCCTGTGGATAAACTCGAGGAAGAAGAAGAAACACAATGAGACACAAAAAATTGTCGTCTGAGGCTATATCTGTTCTATGCTCGTACGCTCTGGCCTGAATTCAATTTTTAATATAGAAACAAGTTATTAAGGTAGTTTTATAGTCCATAGTTAGACTTAGAGATGAGACTAGAGTTGTCCTGGTTTAGTTCTTTTGTAGACTTGGTTTGGTCCTCTTCTAGTCCAAGTTTAGATACAGGTTTAGTCCCAGTTCAGTCGCATTCTGATGTGGTTTGTTTGTAAGTGTCATACTGACTTTCTCTGAAAATACTGTCAGTGGGAAGAAGAAAATACACATTGCTATATTTATAATAGATTACAAGACTAAAAAAGACTAAAATATGACTGAGCATGTGGTCAATATTCTGAAAACCATAATTTAGAACGACTTTAAACCACACTGACATATTTACTGGATTATTGCTCTGTGGGCTTTTCCTGTTTGTTGCCCCTTGAGTCCTGGACACTGGTTTGGTATGTGTGAGCCGAACACATTCCTGGTTGGTCTCCAGACTGATTCTCTGCAGATGTTTTAACAGCAGCTCTCAGTGGAGTTTATCTTTTCTTTGGCGTGTGAAGAGGTTCAGGCTCAGGGGATGATGAAAAACTTTATTGGTAGTTTTCAGATAGTTGAGTTTGATTATGTCACTTTCTCAAATGTGGGTGGGAGTTATATTCTTGTATGAGTGTGGTAATGTGGTATTTTCCTGAAAAATATTTAAAAGAAAAGTGTTGAACCTGATCATTTATACTGACAAGGTGTATTTTTACCCCTTTATCCATCCAACCACACAAAAATCGGATCATTTTACCTGCAGTCATATCAATAAAACAACAGGCTATCTAACTTTTCCGGTGAGAGGTCCTCCACCTGATTATTGCTTTTCTAACAGGTGTTTGCTTCTTTTTGCAGTAATTTACCTCAAACTAAAGCATTTATATCTCCAATGCAGCCCAACAGGAAGCGGACCTTTCCCCAGAAAAGTTAAAACTTTTGGTTGTACTTTTAAATCAGGACCTAATTTAGAAGAAAACTGTGATATAATTTTCTTTTTTGTTGCTACTCCTAGTTTTAAGAGTGTATTACATCATTCTCTGGCTCAGTGCCTCTTAGCACACGTCTAAATGTGCCTATGCTCGGCATGCATCCTTCCCAGTGTTTGCCTTTGGTCTGTCACCTCTGTGTGATGAATCTGTGCATCTCACTGTTGCAGAAGTCTCAAAAAGCGTGCGGCTGTGAAGGGGTCCAGGTCAAAAGTCAATGTTGTGCCGAGTGGAAGGTACAGTGTGAACGGAAACCCATCGTCCTGCTCTGTTACGCTCCTGTCTGCCCCTGCCCTGCGCCTGTCTGCCCCTGTCGCTTCTGGGCAGTCTGACGATGGGTTTCACCTGTAGAGTTTACTTGTAGCTGTAGTGTGTGTAGTTTGTAGCTTAGACTGTTGGTTCTCAAACAATGCATTCATCAGAATCAGAATCAGAATCAGAATCAGAATCAGAATCAGAATGTGTTTTATTGCCATATGAGTGAACAGGTTCACAACATTAGGAAATTGCTGCGGTACTTGGAGCAGGATGTAGACAAACACTGACATGCAACAAATAATAGAATAAAATAAAGCTATAGTATAATCTAACAAAATTTACAAATTTACAGGAGTATAATAATATTCATGTATTTTAGTTTCTTGTTTATAGGTGCCCTTCTGAGGGCATTTCACCATTGAAATTATATTAAAATATCTTTTGAATTGTTAAATGGTAACGGTGCCATAATGTAGCAATAGTGGTGATAACTGAACTTTGAAACTTTTGGATAGTGCTTTTCTCGATGCTCAAAGCAGCTTTAGACCCACAGACCTCATTCATACTTTGGCAAAGTGAAGGTGAGGGTCTAAAGTGTTGAAAGTGCTCAAAAACACAACAGCAGACGATGGAATAGGATTGAACCACCAACCTTTGGGTAATCTGCTTTAATCTCTGAGGCACTGCTGTCAAAACTGTGCTTTCAACCTACAGACCTGGTTTAGACCTTGTTTTAATCCTAGTTTCATGGTTTAGATGATTTTTAAGACATATTGGAATTGGTAAATATTTTCTGAGGTGGTATTTGGTGAGAATGTTTGAGAATCACAGGACTATAGTCAGCTTTCCCTTTTCTTGTTTCTATGCAAATAGAAGTTTCAGTATTTCCCAAACAGTGTGTGGGTCTGGACGTAGGATTCTTCACAATATAAATATCTTCCTGAGGTAAAATGTTTGGTAAAACTGCTGTTATTTCCCCCCTACCATACATCGATGTTAGTGCCTATCTCCTGTTTGCTTTAGTTAGAGTTAATAGATGTTAAAGGTGCACTGTGTATCTTTTACTATGTAACTTTTCTGAGGGAGGTTGGACGCCTGCTTCTGCCCATGGAGATGTCATTGATATTATTATATGAATGTTTCACAGTATGGCATTAAACTTCATCTATCTCCATGTAAACAAGCAGAAGGCAGTTGCAGGTCAAATTTGTGGAGAGGCAACATCATGTAGCAATGGACCCTCCACTAGAAAAGTTACATAGTGTGCCTTTAAATAATAAATAATCTCAAAACTATCTTATTCCTGCTGCTTAAACTTACGGCTCTGTATAAGTGAATGCTTTTGGCGACATTTTGTGCCCCTTTGTGCTGTTGTTTTATTTTCTACCTCTTGTTTACATTGCAGGCCGACACCAAAACCTAAAGTTAACACTAAACTGAGCAATGCTGGCAAAAGGTAACCAGCATATTATTTTCTACTTTAAGAAAATAAATATGCTCAAAATGAAATCGTCTCAACGCAACTTTGATACTATCTATTGTAACTTCACAGGCAATGGAAAATAACGGGCTGCAACTATGATTATTTTAGTAGTTGACTAGTGGTTTCTATCGTACCAAGAGATTAATCACATTATAAACAAAATAAAGGTTGAAAAGTATAGGTTTCTGAATAGAGAACATTTAGGAATAAAGTGTATTCTCAATGAAAATGAGAAATCTTTTTACATTTCTTTTAATATGTTGAGTTATTAATGCAAATCCCCTGGGTTTTAGAGTGTGTGTAATTCAGATAACGGTTCAGATTTTTAAATAGTCGACCAAGTACGGTTATTTGATTAATCGTTGCAGCCCTGATGGAAATATATTCAAGAATATCTCTTCAATAACATGCACAAATCTGTATATTTCAGGCTGTATTTGGAGCGTCAGAAAAGTTACTACCACGTTCACTCTGTGGCCTGTACCGGGACAGAGGTGCATCTCGCCGCCTGCCCCCTCGAGTTCAACAAACCCAACGCCACCTTCAACTGTGGGGGGTCCGCCGCGGTGGTCAGCTGCATGCCCGGACCACTCTTCATGCAGAACACTGGGCTCAAGAAGAAACTAAAAATATCTGTAAAGTGGATTCATATTTATTTTATTATGACTACACTGTCTCACTGTAGTTAATATTACGTGAAATTAAGATACAAAATCTGCTTTATTACATAATTAGTTCTCAAAATGTGGTATATGTATGAGCTTCTTTTGGAGGGGACAATTTATTCTTTATTTAAATTATATACACCATACTAATGTATTTATTGTTAAGTATTTTTCTTATTTAGAGTTTATAATAGATGATTATGATTTTGTCCAAGTTTAAGGGAGTTTGAAGTTTCCCTTTTGAAATCCAAATAGTCAGACTAGGCAAGCTATGCCAAATGAGCTTGTAGAATATTATAATTACTGAACTAAAACAACCAAAATGACTAAGAAAATGTCTCACTGTTATTTGGGCAGGTGGTGGACCCTCCACTAGAAATTTTATGCAGGTCACCTTTAATAGATGCATTTTTAAGCCCTAATAGTGATATTTGTTTCATTGACTGAGTGTATCTCTGTGTGTTTGTGTTTAGACCAACGTGCGTCTGAAGGGAGGAGCGAAGGTGGGCGAGGGGCGGGTGGAGGTGCTCAAAGGTTCTGAGTGGGGCACAGTCTGTGACGACCGCTGGAACCTGCTGTCAGCCAGTGTCGTGTGCAGAGAGCTGGGCTTTGGCAGCGCCAAGGAGGCTCTGACCGGGGCACGCATGGGGCAAGGTGAAAATGCACTGAAATAAAGGAACTACATGAATATATATAATGATTTACTGACTAATGTTTATGTTTAGTCATGTCTGAAGTTTACTAGATGATTGTCAGGTATCCATCCTTTGCCTCACTTACTTATTTTGTCTCTTAAAGTACTTTATTTGCCATTATACAGTATATTGTGCACAAATGCTTTGGATGGTTAGCCATGGTCCACCTGAACTAAATGTTTATAGCTGAGCCACAGAAACTTTTAAACTCTAGAAACAGAACCAAAACAGAGAAAGTCCAACACTTAAAACAAACTTTTGACAAAAGTATGATTTTTGGCGCATATACATTTACATTTTAACATTTCCACAATGAAAAAGATTTAGTATTTAGTAGCAGTAGTAGACTTCTAGCTAACTTTGTATATTTCACAGATGGATTTACTATTAGACATTTTTCCTGCCTGGCCTCATAGTTAACATCCTAGTTTAGAACATTGTGTGTAGACTGTAAATGGGCATAGCTAACCAGCCTCATCATTTTGCCCTTAAGATGTTCGTATTAATCTGCTCTACATGTTCCTAGTGTTTTTATTTTGCTATTTTGTAAGTAAATGCAGGTCTATTCATAAAATTGAACTTGGCCCCAAATTTGCCCCATACCTGTTGGCCTCGTGAGGTTCATTTGACTGGAGCCAAACGCTTTATACAGTCTGTGTTTGTGACCCAGTGTCCAATTATGAATGTTGTACTGGTTTTTATTTGTTATATTGTGTCTCCAGTGCTTCCTGTTATAACTATGTATAATGGGGACGTAACATGCTCCACACTACGTGAAGTTTGAATAAATATGAGCGAAAGAACCAGTGCATTTGGGCTAAACGTCTGCGAGACACAGTCAGTCTCTTATACTTTACTTCTGGGAAACGTAGGCGTGGACGTTTACCTCTGTTTGAACATCTCCACCACAGTAGACTCTCCTCACAGAACATGGCTCTGTTCAAAGGCGGATATTGAATGCGGCACGTTTCTGGTCCGAAAAATTCCTAAACGTCACCAGAGTCGGAAACATGTGCAACTGAAGGAATTTCTTTCAGTGAAGTTGCATAAGTCAGTGGAGGAGGTGCGCTAGGAAAAGGACTCGAAGTTTAGGCCAGGAATGTGGAGCTAATGGACACAGCTCTGTAAACATGACTGGGCAAAAATCAAAGGCTGCTTGGTCACGATGAAGTTATGAAATGCAGTAATTTTTGAGTATTTTTCCGCTCATATTAAAGGCCCACTATGTAACTTTTCTGGTGGGAGGTACGCTGCTTCCTTGTCTCCTTGAACATGGTATTGGTTCTTCAGGAATGTTTCCCAGTATGGCATTAAACATATCTATCTTGCTTATATTCAATTACAGATTTTCTCATTTCTATAAAACATGAAACTTTTCAAAGGTATAAAAAATGAATTCTGTCCACAAATCTGACTTTGAACTAGATCTTGTCGTGTTACCTGCTTGTCACCATGGAGATTCTTAAGCTTAATGCTATAATGTGGAACACTCCAGGGAAAGCAGTAATATTTCCGTGCATTTGCATATATAAATTATGGGAGACTAGAACCAATCTGTGCTGCTGTGGACCATTGGTGGGGTAGAGCTCTGACACTAAATCAGAAATGGTACAATAATATGCACTGACTTTGGGCAAACTTCAAAAAAAAAAAGAAGAATTGTTTTCATTTGGCACCTAGTATTATTAATTTTAGTTCTGTTTAGCAGCTATATTTTTGGATTGGTATTATTAAGGTCCCAAGGGGAATGGGAGTGGTTGCTATGATCCATGAATGAATCTGATTTCAGAGGCAAATTGTTTTGTTTTTTTTCATTAAGACCAAGTTCTTTCATATAGGTCTAAGGCTGTTATCATAGGCATTATTTACTGTAATATCACAGACTTAAATATATGTAGTAAACAGAATGTGTTTTTAAATTTGTCAGGAATGGGTCCGATCTACATGAACGAGGTGAAGTGCGCAGGGACAGAGAAGACGATCTGGAACTGTCCCTTTAAAAACATCACGTCTGAAGACTGTCAACACACAGAGGACGCCGCTGTGCGCTGCAACGTGCCCTACCTCGGCCTGGAGAACTCGGTCAGACAAACTTTACTCACTCACACATTATCAGTCTTTTTAGTCTAAAGTTAAGATATGTTAAGATACATTTTACTAATATTCTTATAAGTTATTACACATTAGGGGCTACATGTACTTTTGAGATGAACATAGTGTATGGTGTACTGTTCTTACTGTGTGACAGTACCCAATGGATTAAAATAAATACACATAATATATCAATATTACAAGTACATCTAGCTCCTATAGTGACATTTTAACATTTATTTTAACACTCATCTTCAGGGCTGGGCAATATGGTGATAGAAAAAGAATTGACAATAATCTACTTTGTTGTGACTCTGGGTTTCACTGTTTATTGTAGCTCTGTGTTCAAACACTGATACTTTTCCCCACCCACTCCTCCTCTTGGCCTCACTAAGGCTCTGAGTGAGTGACAGGTGGATTTAACCATTTACATTTACCCGTGAACTTTCAGAGTTACCACCTGAAAACCACATAAAGATACTATATAAACATGAATTGTGATTTTTTTTTTATTGTAATAGGGAAAATGAAGAGATGATCATGATACAAAGCCATATCGCCCACTCCTACTCTGTAGATGCACACAGACACCATGTGATGGGAAATAAAAACTCCACAAGAGCAACATTTCAACTTCATATTCATATGATTCATATTGTTCTTATAATGTGATATCCAATTCAAATACATCATGTTTAAACTTTTATTTGGTATTGGCTTATCTAAAGTCTGTGTTTTATTGGCATGTAAAATTAAAATATCCCCTCAAATGGCCCAGTAATCCATACTTGGAGTTTTTATGCCCCCGAGAGGTGTCTATTGCTGTAGTGTCTAACCTGCCCCTCACAGATCCGCCTTACGGGGGGCAGGACTCGATACGAGGGGCGTGTGGAGCTGCTCACCTCAGACGCTAATGGCACCGAGAGCTGGGGCCTGATCTGTGGAGAGGGCTGGAGCAACAGAGAGGCAACGGTGGCCTGTAGGCAGCTGGGGCTCGGCTTCGCTAACCAGGCTAACCAAGTAGGTCCCTATGGAAACCAGGGTAACCAAGCAGGTCCCTATGGAAACCAGGGTAACCAAGTACATCCCTATGACAACCTGGGTAACCAAGTAGGTCCCTATGACAACCAGGGTAACCAAGTACATCCCTATGACAACCAGGGTAACCAAGCAGGTCTCTATGACAAACAGGGTAACCAAGCAGGTCTCTATGACAACCAGGGTAACCAAGTACATCCCTATGACAACCAGGGTAACCAAGTAGGTCCCTATGACAACCAGGGTAACCAAGTACGTCCCTATGGCAACCAGGTTAACCAAGCAGGTCCCTATGGCAACCACGGTAACCAAGTAGGTCCCTATGACAACCAGGGTAACCAAGTAGGTCTCTATGACAACCGGGGTAATCCATTTATTTAGTGGAAACTCAGTGGTCTTAGTCTGTCTTGTCAAGAAGCCTCAAACTTTAACAACAGTTTTAATGTAAGTCATTACACATTGAATTGTTACACAAAATACTGTTAATAACAATATCATTTTAGTATAACTTACATATCAAATAATGACTTCATATGATTAGCTCTTTTCCCTGCCAAACACTTCAAAGTAAATCCCAAAACTAAATCTTAGCAAGATCAGGACCAAACCAGGACTAGAACAGGATCAAACCATGACCACATCAGGACTAGTGTGAATGCACACCTAAAACAAGCTTCAATTGTTGAACATTTTCGTTGTGAGAAAGTACATCTGGTATTAAATATTATTAAATCTTCAATATGTTAAAATATTAGCGCAACCATTTTCTTCCTGTAAAGGTGAGTAAATTTATGGTTCACTCATTAATTAATAATGCATGTGGAGTCGTCGTAGTAGTCATAACAGCAGTATTAGTAGTAGTATTAGTAGTAGTTGCTTGTCTGCTTCCCATGGCTACACCGTTGTACTCCATGTGGAAGTGCCTCTTTCTAATCAAACTAAATCACAGCTCAGAGTGGTGACCTCATGTGGAAACCTCGCTGTAGTTTCCTCCTAAAAAAGACTAACCACTCTGCCGCCGCCATAACCACGTTTCCAGTCCGTCATTATACAGTATTCTCCAGTGTATGTGTGAGTGCAGACAGGTCACAGACGGGACAGGATACGCCCCCCTCCTCTGACTCCCTGCAGGGCCTCTGTGCAGATTCGGATAGTGGGCGGCCGCAGTGGGTACGAGGGGCGTGTGGAGGTTCAGGTTGGCTCCAAGTGGGGCACAGTTTGCAGCACGGGATGGACCACTAAAGAGGCCATGGTGGTCTGCAGGCAGCTAGGGCTCGGATACTCCATGCATGCCATCACTGTAAGTATAGGTCTCAGACACCGTGTTCAGGTTACATTACAGTGATCTGGCCAATATTTTTTAAATGGGAAATAAAAATGTCTATTGTTAATTTATTATTAACATACTTTTTTGTGTACCTGGATAAATATGAAGGCAGACCACATCACTATTGTAAAGTATAAGGGTTAACGTTTGAATATGGATTTGTCTTTTGTTTCATTCACACATATCTGAGTAATCCTTTATTATTATTTATCTTCAAATGTCAAAATGCCCTGTTCCACCTTGCGATGTCATGTGGTGGTAGTTTTCAAGTTAACTTAACTCAAGTTAACTTAAGATAAGTTAACTTATCTTAAGTAACAACATTAAGTAACATCTTTTACTTTTCGTTCAGTAGAGAGTGACAATTCCAGGACGGAAATTATTTATTCTAGTGAAGGTTTATCAAGATATCTGATAGATAGTGGAGCACTTCCTGTTACCTATTACCACATTTTTTCTTTGTTTGCGAGAAAGCATCAGCCTAAATGGGAATGAAACAAAACACAACTGCAGGTATGTTTTTGATGAAGAAACAGCATGAGAAAACAGCGTAATATGAGCCATAAAGTTTCCATTAGAATTGTGCATCAGAAAAATCTCTATATTATCAATAAACATGAAATTAAATCAAGATGAATGAAAAATACATTCTAACCAGAATGTAACACCTGATAGTTAAAGCAACGTCATGTCTTGTATACATTATACTATATTTTTTAAGTATAATTTCATCCTGATCTTTCTTTTCCATCATAAATACACTGTAAAAAAGAAAAAGTTAGTTCAACTCCAATTTTCAAGGCAACCGACTGCACAGAGTTTTTAAGTTGTACGTATCAACTTAAAATTTTAAGTTTTGAAGTACTGCTATTATTAAGTTGGGTCAACTAAGCTTTTGAAGTTTGTTTCTATTTTATCAACTTATTTGTAGTTCATATTATCCCCTGTGAAAACTTACTATATTGAGTTGAAATTACTACACCCACAATAAATATTTATTTTTTAATTTTTACTTTCAACTACATTGGTACAGCTTTTGAACTCCATCCATCCATCCATCTTCTCCCGCTTAATCCGGCTGGGTCGCGGGGGCAGTTTGCTGCCCAATACTCATAGCACCTGACCCCCTATGAACCCCTCTGCAGGTGGTGAGCCCACAGGAGGGTGGACAACATGGTCCTTGATGTTAGTTCATAGGGGTGCGGGCATGTTTTAGGTTGATGGGGGAAACCGGGGAGGAACATGCAAACTCCACACAGAAAGGCCCAGGTGACCCGGGGATCGAACCCGCAACCTTCTTGCTGTAAGGCCTGAGTGTTGCCACTCAGCCACCGTGCTGCCAGCTTTTGAACTGAACACCAAAAATGACGGACGCTTCTTTTCCAAACAAAGGAAAACCCCTGAGAAACTCCTCATGCGACCCCGTTGCAGCAGATTGCTACGAGATTTCAAGTGAGCATGCGCAGATTAGTTAACCTGGTCCTAAATAAGCGTCTACTGTGATTTGTATATTATGCCAACTCAAAATCTTAATTAAGGTCAACTTTTTATCAGAAACTTCCAAAAGTGAGTTGAAATGACTCACTTGAGACAGTGTAAGATGCAATTGGTAATTTTATTGTTTGTGGATGCAAAACTCTAGTAAACTGAACAAATTCAAGTTGTCATTTTTACAGTGTAATGGTCAGTGATTTGTATAATTTCCAGTATTCCAGCGTAACATTCTGTTCAATACACATTTTAATACACTAAAAAATGGAACAAATTTGATTAATTCTTTCTTCAGAACAGTGTCCAACAGATGGCCTTTTACTTTACTGATTTATGATTACCTGAACACTTGGACATCTTCACAAAAGCCATAAATTATTACAAATATATATATATTTTCTCTACAGATAACAGTGGGGACCTTAAATCATACGTAAATATTTAACAAGGCAAAAAAAGTGTTTGTGGCTTTTTTCCGTAACTTTCTGGTTGCTCTGAGTAAATTCATTTCACAGTGGTGTGGAACAGTAACAGGCGGCTAAAATTTCAAGTATTAGGTGAGATTTTAAATTACTTTGGCAGAAGTTTAAAGTAATATTCCAGACTACGTTAGGTAGGTGAAGGGAGAGAGTAACTTTAATGGGACCTTTAAACCCTTTACACAGAAGTTATATATTTTGAAGTCATTTATTTTGTCTGATCTTACCCTTGTTTTTCCTCTTTTTCTTTTTCCATAGCTCAGCGCCTCTGTGAACATCCCTGACCCATGAATCATTTTTTATATGAAATAGTGAAATACATAAACTCCAATTTATGTTTTAGATTAAAGCTACACTGCCTTAGACTCGAGTATGTCAGTCTAAAGCTGCACTGTGCAACTTTTCTGGCGAGGGGTACGCTTTTGCTGTGCCTTGAATGTTTCACAGTTTGGCAGTATTGTTTTCCATGTTTTTGAGGGATTTTTGAGGAATTAAAACCCCCATCATGAAGTGAATGCTGGATAGATACAATTAATGCCATATTTTGAAATATTCAGGAAAATCAGGAACATATCCATGGAGACAAGCAGATTTATTTATGCTGGATCCGCATCAGTTATTACCCAAGCAATAATTGTTCTTCCAAAGGTCCATAAAAGTTACGCAGTGCAGCTTTAAGTAACACCATTGTGACTCTTCTCTGATCATGTCCTTGTTTTGCCCCCTTGTGTGTCTGTTTTATCTGATTTATTCAAGGAAACGTGGTATTGGGACAGCAGTAATGTGACGGAGATGGTGCTGAGTGGAGTGAAGTGCACCGGTAATGAGATGTCTCTGAGTCAGTGTCAACATCACAAAACCGTGAGCTGCCAAAGAGTCGCCGCCAAGTTCGCCGCCGGAGTCATCTGCTCCGAGAGTGAGTGGGACAATGGGGAAGAAACACAGACGGGACTGAAGTATTACTGTTTAAGGCCAGATGTTTGGGCTGCAAGATTAATCATGATCAAAGTCAATGTAGGATGTGACTTCTGATTCTGGAAGTAAAATTCTGGTTAACTGATTCTTAGACATTGAGAAAACTTAAAAATAATAGTTTCATGGGGGATAAAATGAGCTAAGGAGGTACTCTTGACGATAAAACAACAACAAGAATTTGCCATTTTCAGCTATTTTCAATATTTTTATAATTTCTTTTTAATTGAACATACTTGTTTTTAGGCCATTTTTACTCCATAGCTCAATAGTCTTTGTAAGTAATTGTGACGTCATTATATTTTGCTTCCAGAACCAAATATTGTGGTAAAACAGTTCACTTATATTAGTAACTTGCAACACATTATGCAAAGATGCTAAAATACACATGTTTCTTTTTCGTTGTGGAAGACGTGTTTGATTAAATGACAAAAATGTTGTCCTTTACTTGGTTTTATGAAGAATAGACAAGTGCCCTCTTTTACAGACTATTGGGTGAAAAAAGTTAACATAAAAAATCGATAAATACATCCACACTTATCCTCCCCTCTGTCCCCTCTCAGCGGCGTCAGACCTGATCCTGAACGCCCCCCTGGTGCAGCAGACTGTGTACATAGAGGACCGACCTCTGCACATGTTGTACTGTGCAGCTGAGGAGGACTGTCTGTCGAAAACCGCCGCTCAGGCAAACTGGCCGTACGGACACAGACGACTGCTGCGCTTCTCCTCCCAGATCCACAACATCGGACGAGCCGACTTCAGACCCAAAGCAGGACGTCACTCATGGGTCTGGCACGCCTGTCACGGGTACAACTACACATCTCATCAAACTGTTTATGTCAGGAAATGTTTGGTTAGTGGTCATGCTGGTGGTTGGTGACTGCATAAAGTCATAAAATCAGTACACAGTAAACAGTCTGAGATCATAAACACTACAGGCCTAAAAAGTGGTTCACTGTTTGAGATGAAGAAAACTTGTGATCCCAAAATTGTGACTCTATTTGCTGGTTTATGACACTGGACATCTCTGAGTGTCAAAAGTCAGTTTTATGAAGTCATAAAAGGTCATATGTCAGTACTTAGAGGTGCAAAAATAGTTGGTTTGAAAAGAATGGAACAAAAAACACTGATTCATCATATTAAAGTGTCTTGTTTACATGTGGTTATCACTAACAATCTTGTTCCTTTTAACAAATTATACAATTCTTTGTTCTGAACAGTCACTACCACAGCATGGACATCTTCACTCACTATGACATGTTAAACGCCAACGGCACCAAAGTGGCAGAGGGACACAAAGCCAGCTTCTGCCTGGAGGACACGGACTGCCAAGAAGGTGAGAGACACAGTTGCACAGTATTAAATGGTCATGTACAGCAAATAGATGAAGAAGTGATGACTGTTTATACTGTAGCGTTACAGAGTGAGGGAACACAGCAAAGTTCTTCTTGTTTATTTTCTGAACACAAGATCTACTGTCCAGGCCAAAACAAGCACGAACTAAACACAAAATATCAGATCATTACAGTACGTTTCATGTGGTTCTTGTAGGAGTTTCTAAGAGATACGAGTGCGCTAACTTTGGGGACCAGGGCATCACTGTGGGCTGCTGGGACTTGTACCGCCACGACATCGACTGTCAGTGGATCGACATCACCGACGTCAAACCTGGAAACTACATCCTACAGGTCGGTCAAAGCCAGAGGGACAAATCCAGTTCTACCACAGAGGCTGTTCTCCACCGCAGGCGTGGGGCAATATAGAAATTTGGTGTCTCACGATTATCATGGCCAAGATAATTGTGATTAACGATTATATCATGACAATTATGAATGGTGTTGACAGTTTATGGTTATTAATAATGATCATTTGAATATTATTAATAGGTTCCATATTTAAACAACTGTTATAGTGTTGTACTTGGTTAGTGAAAGTGAAAACAACAAAGATCTAGAAGAAAACATGGATTTTCTGCACATTGTGGTGATTTATAGTGATTATCTTTGTTTTTATAAAATGTCCACAAACGATTTTTGTTTACCGTTATGTCATTTATGCTTTTATTTATTGTTTTATTTGGGCCAGACACTCAAATATAGATTAACAATGCAATAATCTGATGCAGGTATCACAGTGTTTATAGCCAAGGCTAATTCGCAACACCAGTCCTCAGAAGGGCTTTGAAATTGTCCACTAAAAAGCAGTGGGATAGTTGGATGAAAAAGCAATAATAAGAGTCTCACACAGTCACGTTTCACTCTTTCTCCGCTCCTAACCCCCAAATTCTCTCTCCATCACACACAGTTTATGGTCATGGACATCACATTATCTTGAGCTAAATCTAACTGGACACTTTCCTTTAGGTTGTGATAAATCCAAATCATGAAGTGGCCGAGAGCGACTTCACCAACAACGCCATGAAGTGTAACTGTAAATATGACGGACATCGGATCTGGCTCCACAACTGCCACACAGGTAGTACAATGAGGTTCATTTGGTCTTCCGATAATTTGTGTTATTAGGTTCTTTTTTCAGACCGAGAGTTTTTTTTCATACCTGACAGAGGAAGAGCGTTAGTGAGCAAAAAATAACCTAATAACATAATGCCTCACAGGTACACAATATGCGTCTGTTTTAACACATGCATTTCTACTGGTACTTTGCACTTTGATGTCATCTACATTCCCTGGGGGTAAGATGCTAACTGAGGGTACTGCTCTGTCTGAAGCTCTATTGCTCAAATTAGACTTTAATCTGAGTTTTGTTTTAACACAATCTGACTATTAAAAAACTGATTTAGCTAAAACAGGAGAGCTGATGTGTTCTGTTAAACAAGTCCATCTCAAATAACATTACAGTCACAAACTAGTTAGCACATTTAGCTCATTTTTTGCTGAAAATCAAACTCCTAAACAGGACCATGAATGCTTGATCATAGTCCTGAAAATGTGTTGTTTAAATCCATTTTGTATTTTTTTCAGAGTTTTCAGACAATCTTAAAATAGGGTGACCGGATTTTGCAAAACTGGGACACATTGTGAAAAGAGCGTGTAATATTGTGCATTCTCGCGTCAGTCATTATCTGAGGGACTTCTAACTTTGTATTTTTTTGTTTTATGGTCATTAGCAAACACGGTTTCTGTATTTTGACTAAACAAATGACAATTTATGCTCGTTTTTACTGTTGTGGGGATCAGATTAGTCAAGAATTGTGATAGTTCTGTTCTTTAGTCCTGGTTTAGACCTGATGCAATCCTGGTTTAGACTTGGTTTAGTCCTGGTTTTTCAAAAATAGGGACACCTGGGACATTTCTTGTATAAAACTGGGACAAATCACAGGTTTTGCATAAATCTACTGGGACAGGGGAACCAAGGCTCAAAACTGGGACTATCCCGGGTAAATAGGGATGTCTGGTCTTAAAACTTTTTGGTTGTTACACATTGCTAATGTATGCTTTGTGTCACTATGGTAACTTCTGAACTTTTCACCATAGAGATACATGTAGAACTCGCCCAACGAGATGTCATTGCAAAGTATCAATAGTGTATTTTTGTAAATATTAATTTTCTTTTTGGTTTTCAGGGGATGCCTTCAGTGAAGAGGCAGAGAAGAAGTTTGAGAAATACCCTGGTCAGACCAACAACCAGATTTCATAATCAGAAATATTAGTTTTAGTCTAGTGTAAAGTGACTCAGCAGAAGGTGAACTATGTAAGATTTTATACTTGAATATTCAAGTGCTATTAAGTCAATTCACGGGTTTCGGTGTGGAAAAAAAAACAAAAAAACATTGCTGCTGTAGCAAATGACAATTCAGCTGATGGATAGTCCTCAAAATGTCGCCTATAAACGGGAAGGAGAAACCCACGAATATGTCTCCAACAGGATTTTAGTGAATAGTCTGTATATGAGTTTGAATGTTTCATCGAGGCTTTAAAATGTCAGATGTTTACACAGAAAAAACAAAAGCATTAGTATTTTTTTCTTATCATGTTGTTTTGAATGAGAGTACTGCTCATAGTTTTACAATTATGTCAATTCAGTTTTTGTAATACCTGATTTCTAGCGATTTTTCCTCCACTCATAAATTGTGAATGTATTTATTTCAAAAGAAGGTGCTCTGAAACCAATTTGAAGCCGCTGTAGAGTTATTTTTGTGTGTTTTATAAAGTTTCATGGTCTAGAAAAACTACCAATTTAAATACAGTTATAATATAAAACAGATGTAACATGCTTCACAAAATAAAATGATTTCAACTGCCCTCGTTATGCCTTTTTTAAGTTAACTTAGTTATGAGTGGGCTATTTATGCCAAACCATGAGGAGATTTTGCATTAATAATTGTTAAATAATTGAGCTAATAAACTTAAAATTCTTTACACGGCATAACACCCACACAAGACCATCTATAGTCTATATGTTCTTTATATTTTCTAGCATTGATAGCTGTCTTATTTTTTTCATTTATTTTTTCTCTACAGTCAGATCTTGTTCACTGCGACAGGAAACTCATGCCTTGAAATATGTACTTTCCCCACATGATCAACTCATATTACCCTATTATATTCAAAACAATTACCGTACTCGTCTGTATAGGTTAAGTTTTCTATAGCAGGCCTATTTTTAGTGGAGTGTGTAGCAGACTCGTGAGCTCTGAGCCCAGTCGGGTTTGATGAGGTCTTTAAACCCGATCATCTTCATCCCATCAGCGCCACTATGAAGAGGATTACATCTGCACGTTGTCATACATGAGCCACAGCTTCACCTGCTCAGGCTGAACTGTAAACAGTCAATGCACTAAACCCCATTCAAAGGGAGAACTGCGCCCACTACAGACGAAGAGCTGACACTACACGGCCAGAAGAAATGCTCCATACAAAATGTAAACTTCATGAAGCTTCATCACGTGATGGTTTCTTCATGGTCTGAACTTTGTGCGACAAATACTCTATAGATTTGCATTCAAACAGACATTTAAATATTTGGCAACTATCGATTATTAGCAGCAGAAATAGTACAGTCAGTTAGTGCTCATTTAATAATACTTTACCAAATAAAATCCTTCATGAACTTAGTAGACTACTTAAAAAGTAAAAAAAAAAAAGAGTAAATACTGATAATGAGTCATCATTTAATCATTATCATCACATATATTTACAAAATACAACCATGACCAAAGCAAAATACATAAAATATGCCCAGCTCACAAGAAAAGTGGGTTGATGGACAAGCAGGTGTAGACAGTTTTGAGACATTAGATTTCTGAAAGATGTGGATGTTTTACAGCAAATAATATGGAAGGAACCATTTTAAACCAAGTAAAATTCTTGTGGGTGACTTTGAGGACCAATTGTATTGTATTGTATTTGTTCATGTCAAAATGATGAATTCAACTGATACTGAAAACCCCATGACAAGCCATTGCCTTCACTTGAGTACAGTCTGTTTAGTAATCCGTCCTTGTTTGTCAATGGCAAAATTATGATTCTTGGGATTGTCCAATGCTTCTTCGATTCGCTGATCCAAATTCTCCATTGTGATGAAGTACTTTGCCTCTTCCTACACAGTAAAACACAATTATTTATTTAAAATGTCAAATAAATGGTATGTAATTTAATATGGTGATTTGATGGACTAAGATGTACCTGCAGGCGTAAAATTTCTTCTTCCTTCATTTTGAGAAATTCTTGCTGTTTTTGTTCTCGTTCAAGAGCAGCTTCAAGCTGTTTTCGTTCAGCTTCCTCCTTCTCCATTTGAACCCTCTGCAGCCTGAAAACAAAAACAATGAATTATAATTGTGCATTTCACTAAATATATGCACCACAATAAACACATAACATCTGAATTCAGTGGTTCTGTAGCATTTGCTGTTTAACAGTCAGATTAAGAAGTAGATGAAGTACTCAATGTGTCAGGGCAATGGAGTTTTGTGGCCATCTGGCTCACACGCTGAGCAGTTTTTGAAACTTTTTGTTGTTTTTTTTACTTCAGTTTTTAACATCCTGTCATGGGATTTTAAGTCAAAGGACACAAGTGAAGGACTGTAGGATTTTGTGAAATGAGCTGTTAGTTTTTTCCCGTATCCATGGAGATTGTACAAGAGGCTAGCGAAGAAGCTAGCGAAGGAGCTAGCTATGGACATTCAGATAATCAGGTTTTTTACACTATATGTAGCAGCAAATGTGGCAGAACCCTTCAGAGGAAATATTTCGAGGGAATGAACACAAGGGACTGTTGGATTGTGTGAAATAAATTGTTTGTTTTTCTCGTATCCATGGAGACAGTGCAAGAGGCTAGCTAATGAGCTAGCAATGGACCTTTGAGATGCTACAGGCTTTTTACACCATATGTGGTGTAAAAAGCGGTGTGGTGTAAATTTTATTTATTTATTTGTAAAGGGAAGCACATCTTAATGAACATTTAAAATGTAAATAGGCAACATGGCTAATTTCCATCTTCAGTCCCTTGGCAGGGTCAAGTCAAATAAAAATAAAAGTTTTTTTTTTTTTTTTTTTTTGACATCTCCAGAGGAGACTTTGAGAGTGGATAATTTCATCACCAAAACAAAAGAGTGGAACTGCAACAACTACAACAGTTTGCTGCAGCAAAACTTTAATTTGCAGCAAAGTAATAAAGATCAATAAAGTATCTGTCTCTCTTTTGTTACTTCAAATGTAGTGATTTTGATATAGATTGAGCTGAATTTTATTTGTATATTTCTGTTTGCTCAAAAATGTGTTAAAAATAAACCCTCAGGCTTTTCAGCAGGTCTTGCACAATAATAAAAAATACTTTTACTTTGCAGTCCTGTTCAAAAATGTAGTGGAGAAGAAAGTACAGATACCTTCTCTCATATGTAGTGAAGTAAAAGTCAAGTACAATGGCTAAAACTTATACTTATGTACTCTTTACTTCCACCATTGGATTACAGATGTGTTAAACTGATTTATGGTTGTTATTATCATCTCCATATTATTTACTGATCTTATCTGCAAGGTCCAAACTGGCACAAAATTTGACATCTTTTCAGCATAAATAACATAACAATCCTATGAACAACATCTTAGTTAACTCAGACCTGAGTTGTAGCATGCGCTGGTTTTCCTCTTTGTTCCAGTCCATCAGGGCCCGATGCTCCTCGACCTCTCTCCTCGCTCGCTCCTCGGCCAAAGTTCCAGTCTTGGCTTCGTACTTCTGCCTCACCACCTCCGCTTTGAACTCCATACTGTCAAGAGATAATTCAGTTAATATTTGCACATTAATAATAATAATAATAATACATTTTATTTATATACTGCTTTTCAGAATGCTCAAAGACACTTTACAGAACATAACATTACTTTTAAACAGGCAAAATAGCAATAAGCAAATGACACGTGTAAGATAAAAACAGTGAATCGTAGTGAGAAAAGTTAAACATTAAAAGTTATTCTAAACAGACAGTATATGTACCAACACAGTGGCATAATATAGCCAAAATAACACAATTCTCCCACATTTCTATCATTGGAAATTATCACAAAATTATATTAAAACAACTATAGTTTTGCTAAAAGTGCAGTAGTTTTGATTCATATTTTTGTGGTAATTATTATTCCTAGACCTCTCAGGAACTGCTTAAATTGATTGTTCACTTTACTGACTTTGCATTGCATCACAAGTTCACAACTCTAAATTGACTTTGGAGTGGGGCTGTGACGATTAATTGTAATAATAATGGACAGTCGACTATTATAATCGTCGAGAGCTCCAATGCCACTTAATACAATGACATGCCATTTCACATTAAATGATTCAGAAATGTCGTTAAATACTTTTAATTCTAATAAAATGGGTTCAATCAATGGGATCAGTGTATGGATCAAATACAGAAAGCAGGATGGATGCAACACAACACATATATGAACCCACATAGCAAGGGCATGGGAATATGAGGACTTATTTTACTATATTTTAGTTTTGTAGATTATAAAGAGCTATTAACCCACCGGAGGGCACTGAGGATCTGCTGGTACTCCGAGTATCTCTCCTTCAGGACCACCATCTCCACCGGGTCCACGGGCGGAGGGGTTTTGATGCGCCCCTCTTTGGACTTGGCTTTCGGGTCATTGCGGCTCTTTCTGCCGCGGACCGTCTCCACCAGCACGGCTCTTCTCCGGGCGCAGAGCCGGGCTGCCTGGAGGCTCCTGCCGCCTATGGCCTGAAACATATCCCCTCTGAAATGTGCTCACGAATAAAGCGGTGGATAAAGTCAAATTTTGACCTAAAGCGTGGTAAAATGACAGAAATGCTACCGACTGACAGCCGCCATGTTGGTGAACTCTGACCGCCGGAAGAACACGTGACTTACAAGCGAAATAATATAAAAATAAAATAAAATAATCGTATTGCATAAAAACATTAAAATAAAACAATACAAATAAAATACAAAATAAAGTGTTTTATAATTGTAATTTATAATTTGATAATAGATTTTGTTAAGATTATGGTGGCACAAATTATTTTCCTCAGAATAATTAAATCTAATTCAATTTGTGGTGTACAATTGTATAATTTTAAGTCATTTTTGACCAGTGTCATCGCTTTTATAGGTTTATGTTAATACAATGAGCAACAATCTAATTTTGTTATGGCAATAAAGTATAAAGTCCAGGTTGTTTTTAGATGGGGGATGGATCATCCT
The DNA here is from genome assembly GCA_030686955.1 of Odontamblyopus rebecca. Lineage (NCBI taxonomy): Eukaryota > Metazoa > Chordata > Actinopteri > Gobiiformes > Gobiidae > Odontamblyopus > Odontamblyopus rebecca. The sequence continues at coordinate 14,847,390 of CM060670.1, read as the reverse complement.
GTATTAATGGGAAATACGGTACTAGTATACATGGTTTTACTAAAACATATAAAGACAACAACAAAAAGAGTGGAATTAATACAAAAATATTTTAATTATGATCACAGTCATACAAAAAATAACAAAAATGGATGGATTTATAAATCTGGATGAGTATCAGGACAGGATTTCAATTAACAGATAAATTACAAAATCCTGTATGGGATTAAGAAATACTTAAATAATTTACAACATGAAAAACATAAGGAAGGAAAGAAATATTTTGTCATTTTACTGTTGCCAGTAGTTTACCATTTACAAACATAATCAGGAGGTTTATACATAGATTTAGTTCTTGGACAGAGTTGATAATAAGAAAAGCTCATAAGAAAAACACTTTTTAGAAACATGCAAAATATGTATTTTAGTGTAATAGGGTTAGTGCTAACCCTAAGGCAGCAGGAGAGGTTATAAGCAGTAATAGCACTAATAGCCATTCATGCCATGTACATTATTGTAGGCAACTTCAAAAGGTGAGAACAGTGGTAACACCCATACAGTGACAGCTGTAACTTGATGATAGATAGTGGATAGTAGTAGGTACTGGATGAGCCAATAGACTTTTCAAAAAGCATCAGTTTTTCTTTGTACAGCCATTAATAAACTAATATGAACAAGTTAAACCCAGTCAACAATATATGGCCTCATCTTTAAGAGTAAAGAGCAAAACAAATCTGTGTAAACCAGTCCAAACTAGAACTAAGCATAGACTAATTAAGCTAAACCGGGTGTTGAACTGCATATAATACAAAGAAGGCCATACATCAGAAGTGGTACATGTGTTGAGAACCACTTAACTTAATACTATGACATCCATGTGTATTGCGCCACTAAAAACTGGCTCTAGCATAGGAAAAAGGCCATGTATTTGATCCTTGAGCTGCCCTAGTAAACAAACCAAGCTTCCCACACATACAAAGTCATTCCAGTTTGTGCCCAAAATGTGACGTTTTATAGTGCAGTTTTCAGTGCACTACTCAAATGCCCTTATACATTTGTGGCTAATGTTTTTTAAGGGTGCATTGTGTAACTCTTCTGGTGGAGGGTTCGTCAAATGCTTTTCATCATGGAAATGTTATTGCTTTGGCTGAAATGTTTCACAGTACGGCATTACACCTTTCTATCTTCATGGACACCAAACCAGGGTTAGGATTAGTACAGGTCAGATCTTTGGAGAGGAAACCATGCTCACAGTCAGAATGCCTGTTTTTCTAGGTATTTTTGAGCTATAAAACCATCTGTAATTGAATAAATGTAAGGTGGAGCTGTTTAATGTCATACTAAAGTCACACAATGCACCTTTAAACAGAAATATGTAAAAGAAAATGTAATAAGCTACATTATTAAGTCTGAAAGAATGTAAAGTATATTTTAAGTGATCCCAACACAAAGTACAATGCTGCTTTAATAACCCATTTATCCGGGTTTTGGCAAACATCTTCAGTGGCTGTGCTCATGTCCGAAACTCCAAAATCTCCAAAAACCCAACCGCACTTGAAAGAACCGTACGTTTTAGGAGAGGAGACCCAGCTCCTCTCCCACTCTGATCTTCTGTCCTGCTTTCAGTTCAAAGTTGAAGTCTTTAGGAGCTTCGAAAACTAAAACAACTGTGGATCCCAGGTTAAACTCCCCCAGAGGCGCTCCTTTGTGTAACGTCACTCCTTCTGCAGAAGACTCGTCTCCCTGGTAACAGCGTTCATGGCATGAGCCTTTTCTGTATTTAGGGGTGTTTGTTTGGAGCTCCTAAAGGGGAGAGGAAGAAAATATGATATAATTTTAATTTAAACAAAATGCAACTTGCCAATAGAGCTGCGAGATTAAAGTGCACTGTGTAATTTTTCTGGTGGACGTTCTTGTCTCCACAGAGAAGTTACTGGGTTGCCTGTAATGTTCCACAATAAGGCATTAAAATAACCTAGCTTTACCAAGACAAGCAGATGATGCCAGCAGGCAAAGTTATAGATCAGGTCTGTGGATAGGCGAGCCCTCTCACAGCAAGAATCTATGTTTTCTTGTGTACGCTGTAGTTCATTTACCTTTATAAACTTATTCTGAAATGTATTGTATTCTTTTAGTAGTTTAGCAGTTCATAATTAAGTCTGCTTTTAAATGTTAATCAAATAATAACTCAAAATCATTCTCGATAAGATGTGTTGTAGAAATTATTACACGGAGGTGGAGGTGGTGATCGTGATATATTGTTGCCTAAAGGAATCTGAATTGTAAAAGGAATTATATTGTTTATATTTGTGGTTTCGTACCTGGTCAAAGTAGATGCGTATTGAGCCCACGTTGGTCGCCCCGACGGCGGTGAGAGAAAAGAAGCCGTGTTTCCATTGGCCGGTCAGGGCCACACGTTCATTTAAACAGAAGAGCTCTTTAACCCAATGAGCCACTCCAGGACTCACAGACATGAGGGAACCTACAATATAAACACACTGTAGATGAATGTTTGTTGGGAAAGGGCAATACGGTGCACTACTATTTTATTTTGGAGGTAAGATAAAGGTATATGCTTCATCTGAGAGCTCTCACTTAACTGTGATTGGATAAATCGGCCTGTCACTCAGACTGAGCATGACCAATAGGAAGAGTGTGTGGGGAAATCAGATGTGTCTGTGTCTGAATATATATTTACTATACTATATATTTTTAAATTATATTTGTAAATATACAAATCTGTATACTTGTGCCTTATACAACATGTGTTACTACTTTAATAATTTTGTTATTGGAGTCATTTGACATTCATTACCAGATTCTTTTGCTCTGTGTTATTATATTGTAATGCAGATGCTGCTATGTTCAGTTTAAGTATAATAAAGCAGCATTTAACAGCAAACCACTGACAGACAAAATCTTACCAAAATAGCAGATTGTCCACAGATCAGACCATTATTTGATTTTACTACACCAGAGTCAATTGCCGTTTTAGACATTAGTTAAGTATTTAAAGGGTCCATCAAATGCTTTTCTCCATGGAGATGTTATTGCTTTGTCTGGAATGTGTCACAGTATGGGATTAAAACCAAGTTACAGGTCAGATCTGTGAAGAGGCAACCCTGCTCATAGTCAGGATGCCTGTTTTTCTCGCCATTTTTGAGTTATAAAAAACACATGTAAGTGACTAAATGCCAGGTCAGGTAGTTCTGATGTCTTGGTGAAGCTGTTACCTGGGAAGTGTCTCCTCAGCTTCACCGTCCAGTCGACCGGAGAGTGGAAACAGTGGTAGTCTCCCGGAGCCAGGTAAATGACCACATGATACAGGTCGTTGTCCGGATGAGAGAGGAGGCGGTCCCTAAGGCTCTCACCTGGCCAATCAGAGCACAGACAGGAAGTGATGTTCGCAGGTCCATTAACCTATAGCCTCCTTCCCCCCAAAATCCTTATGATGTTCTAGTCAATTTACATTTTAAATATCCATTTATCACATATTAACTTTATTCTTTTTCATAGATATTTTAATTGGGGTTGTAAGCAATCTAGTCACATCTGAGATAGCAATACATACCCCCTCCTCGCCATGTTTTATCTTCATATTTATATTTGTCTCTTTTGACGTATGGTACAAATTACACTTGTTTTTATACATGCACTGAATTAATGTGCCAGAGTACAAATGAAGTTACCTAACGTGAAGAATAAAAACTCTCAGTGGGTTTTTGATGAATTAACAACTTTGTAATGTGGTCGAGAGTTTACATGACGTATATTATCCACACTCTCGGAGGAGCAGGTCTCACCTTGGCTGTTTCCTTTTTGTGGCCCCAGAAAAGTTTCCAAACTGTAGGTGACGCCTTTGACCTGCTCCACCTCTGAATTTTTCACAGAACCGAAGTGAAGCACTCTGCCGTCTGCAGGAGAGGTCTGGAAGTGCAGTTAAAATAATAGAATAAAGAAAATTAAAAGTCAATCGCTTTTTGTTTACTACATTTTGTCTGTGTACTTTCAGAGGTTTGATGCATTCAGTGAGGTCTACAATAATAAATATACCCCGTAACAAAACACGGTCTAACAAAGTCTAATCTTGATTCTGTCTGCCACTTTCTTGTCTCCATGACGATGCAATTGCTTTGCCTGTTTCACAGTATGACATAAACACTTCAGTCACGCCACTGGGTCAGATCTATGGAGAGGAGTGGACAACTTGCTCAAAATGAGCAATTAGCAATAAAAAACAAAAAATGAATAAAGGGAAGATAAATACACATCACACTGCAGAACATTCCAGGAAAAGAAATAACATCTCCACGGCATCAAGCATATAGTGGACCATCGGCCAAAAAAGTTACATGGTAAAGACAACCATTACCATAGCAACTGACTGAAAATATTCTTTTGAATGGTAAAAAGTCCTTTAAATGTCAGAGTCTGAAACCCGTAAGCCAACCTACAATGAAGCTTATATCCTGTAATATATCAGGATAGTACCATACAGTGAGATTTGGGGATATTATTACATCCTTACAGATAACTATAAATTTAAAATTGATTAAAATGAATAGTGTTTAGCTGCTTACCAGGCAGGAGGAGGAGACAGGTCGAGCGGCAGGTTTAAGTCGTCGTCTGAAAAACTCTCCCAGATTCTTGTAAAAATGTAAGTCCTCCACCGCTGCCTCCTAATGGACATGACAGATTTATCAACAAACACCCTGGTTAAATTCAATATGGCAGTCGCTGGTTGCCGTTGGTTACCTGCATGTTGACTCCAAAGGTCCAGATATAAAGTGAATAGATCGGCTTTCGTAAAAATGTTGGCAAGTCCACCGCGTTGATCTTACCCCAGACTCGAGAAATGACCCGAGTGGGAAACGATCGGTACAGCGCCACCTGAGGGACAAAGAAGAAAATAGGAATCAAAAGTGAAATAAATGTTACTTTAAATACACATACGGGTAAGTAAAAGGGAAGAAGACCATCTGGTTGTCCCTCAGTTGAAGTGAAATTGGATTATGGTCTGTAGTAGGTCTGGGCCTCTAAACACATAGTCCACTTAGACCTATGGAGCTCAGGAATAGGGGGTGCTTATTGGTTTCGGAAGTAAAATTCCAACTCATTTTTTTAGTTACATAGGTGCACTATGTAACTTTTAGGTTGGGGGTTCGTCACCTGCGTGTTTCTATGGATATGTCCTTGCTCTGTCTGCAATGTTCCACAGTATGACAACAGCTCTACCTTACATTTATTCAATTAAAGGTGGTTTTATAGCTCAAAATACCTAGAAAAACAGACATTCTGACTGTGAGTGGGGTCGCCTCTCCACAGATCTGACCTGTAATGTGGTCAGGTATGGTCTCCATGAAGATAGAAAGGTTTAATTCAATACTGTGAAACATTCCAAATAAAGTAATGCCATGTCCATAGAGAAAAGCATTTGATGGACCCTCCACCAAAAAAATTGCACAATGCTCCTTTAACGTTCTTGATGTTTTGTTAAATTACTTAAGCTTCATGAGCATCTTCTGACCAAAAATGGATCAAATCGTCTATTAAACCCATTATACATTGCAAGTTCATAAATAGATTTTGACAATTTTCAAGTTATTTTTGAAAATAGGCCTGCATAATTTTAGAATAAAAATCAATGGCATACATGTTTTAAAATTAGGAATCTATTATCTAACTATTTGCAGCCTTTGCCATTTGATGATTGTGCCAACTCAAACTGAGATTTTGATTCAATTCCTATCCATTTCAGTGTTTCAGAACAATTTAAAACTAAATAAAATAAGATAAATTCTTCTTCTGAATGGGGAAAAATCCTCAAAATGTATATAACAGGAAGTTGAAACCCATGAATATAAACGTGTTTTTGTCAATATCCCGTAGCTAACTGGCATCTGTATTATAAACAGTTTACAGACTAACAAAACAAAACGTTTATGGGTAAAATGACTGGAGTGTGGGCACCGTTTTTGCTCCATGGGTTACAAACACGTCTAGTAGGTGTTACCCGATTGGCCAGCGGTCGCAAAGCTCTGGTGGTCAGTGTGCAGTAGAGGAACGCCATTGGTCGGCGGCGCCAGGGGGCGGAGCTTCGACCGAGCGCGTTCAGACGGCGCTTCAAAGTCAACTGTGGATCCAGCCTAAAATATAGATCATAAGCTGCTCACTAATAAAGCTGATTCAATTTTACAAATTAATACTAATGCGACGGACTTAATAATAGCTACCGACACTATTGCCTATATCACATACAAGATCAAAACGTTAATTTAACAGTTAAGGTTTTGGTAGTTGTCAGGATACTGCATAAAAAGAAAAAAAGAAAAAAGAAAACCAGAAAATAGCACTTTCTTCCTTTTGTGTAAAAATTTTTAGTAAATTTTGAATGCAGTACCTGTACCTCAACCAAGAAATATATAGGCAAGTTTTAGCATATTCTAAAAGAGTGCAAAAATATCATCTGATTATGGTGTAAAATGTAACTGGTAAATAAAAAAAAATAGCAAGCTCTATACATTTTTTTCAAAAAAATTTCACTTTTACTAAGAAATACTAATGCATTTGTATCTACTGTATATAGTTGTATTGTGTTGAATTTCACCTGAAGCGGACTCGTGTTCTTTGTGCTGATTTTGTCCCTTTATTTTCCTCAGTTTTAGGCGCTGTTGTTGTCGTTCCATTTTCTTGCCTCGTGTCTGTGTTTATGACTATTTTTGGTGCGATTTTCCTGTAGTCGTTGATCGTAGTTTTTTGGATGCGTCTCAACACGCCGCGATTGCTCCTCTCATCACCGCGGTTACACCAAAACTTCACCATCTCTTCACTGTTACATTACTAACTGTCCTGCACTCATTTGATTCCAGTTTAATCTTAAATGTTCATCGATCATACTTAAATCACTTTCAGAAAGAACTCGATTTTTCAGCTGTAGTCCGGAGTCTGTCCACATTTCCATTTGGTATGCACAGGGCTAATCCTCATTTGTCATCACAGCCTCTTTGTATGAACCGATAGAATTGTAATCCAACCGTGAACTAGTTTTAAAACCTCATCCAAAACAATGAATCACAACAAACTGGAAATTCAGTCCAAAATATGCATTCAAAAGATGAGAAAGACCTGTTCAATGTAGGTAAAAACTGGAACAAGGTCTGTCAAAACATCAGCGGTTTCAAATAAGGTAAATACACACCCCTAGCCCAGTCTAATCAACTATACAATAAACCATTCAAATATTTAGTTTTTTACTGGACCATTCAAAACCAGATTTATGTTCTCAACATCACGCCACAATCAAAATCACCTAAAATGTGGTCTGTTCTACACACAGAAATGTCATCAAGATAATCCAAATTTGTCCAGTAATCTCCTAAAGACACCAAATTTCCATGACCAGTGCAGTTACCAAAAATAATAGTCCAATTTGAGGTAGTTTTCCAGTTTTTAGTCCTGGTTTGGTCCAGAGCGTTTAAAAGCATCCTAGTTCCACGCATCTGAGTGCACAGAGTCCAGAGCCAGAGCTGGATTAGGATTAGACTAAACACCTTTCAGCAGATGACTCCACAGTGGCCTCATTCACGAAACAGCCACTACAGTCTAGTTTTAGCAAGATAATAATTTACTGTCTTCATATTATTAAATTATTGTTCTGTCCATAGTTTTTAGTAGTGCTTAAGAGTGTTTTCATTGCAACTAACTTAGTAATCATGACCAAGTTAATTTTTGTTATTATTATAATGAAGAACCAAAGTACCTCATTGAAGTAAATCAATATTCTCTTATGTGTAGCGATTCTGAAATATTCCCTACAACCATAACTGTCTTTAGAGGCTTATAAATTATTTTAATATATAGATAATAAAGGTTTGTTAAACACTATTACTGAGGTATATTGAGATGCTACAGCGTTAATAAACAGACCAAAATTCAAAACAGAGGGAAAAGTGAAGGAGGGAGTGTTTGCAAAGTTAAAGAGATTGGACATGCATCCAATTACCCACTGAAAGTCTTTCCTGGGCTGTTAATAGATTTTATGTAACACTGCCCCTAGTGGTCAGGTAGAATATAGGTCAGAGCTTTGTCACCACATGAAAACAAACAGTGGCTAAAAAAAACCTACAAAACCTCTGTGCTGACTGGCAGAAATGCAATATGGGTCAATAATGCTGATACAGGAAAGACAAAGTGATAGTAATTGTAGTAATTTCACAACAGGGGTTAATGGACTATGGTATTTGTGTAATTTTAGTTTTGTTTATTTCAATACAAATGTTTCAGTGAGAGACAACCAGAAAAGGGAATGTTTTAATCATGTTTGAATGCAATGTGACTGTGGAAGAAAATCTGGATGTTTTAAGACATACATTTCTTTAATTTATATCATATTAGTATGTTTCTGAATGAGATTAATATATCATAATATTTTCAACACCTCATAAAATAATAAATACATAGTCAATTATAGTAAAAAGGTAAGGACAGAATAAAAATATAACCTGCATAATGGTATAGGAGATTTTTTTTGTCCGTTTATCTGCCCAATATAGACTGTCTTCCGCAATATTTAGTCCTGTCATTTTTAAATATTCCTCAATTTAGACTCAGTGATTGTAGCCTTCATTTTAGATGTCATAAAACACTTATTTTGATGTATTAGAGGCATTACAGGACATAACACATTCAGATTTTCTTCCAAGTCTGCCTTCTACAAAGACAGGTGCATTTACCTGAGTGGGTGTGGCCAAAACAGGGGGCGCTCCCTCTACTTCCTGTTTACCCTTGTAATGCTGGTAACCATAGTAACCTCCTCCAGTGACCACCAGCAGCGGGAAAGGCCTGAAGGGGCGTCTCCACAGCCCTCGAACTGAAAACAAGGGGTCATTACACTCTAAACATGTGCTGTGAGGATTTTGGTGATAGTTTTAAACATGATTTAAGTAATGAAACCCAAAGATGTAGCCAAATATGTAAATTACAGACTGAGGTTAATCTATACAGATATTATAACAATAATAATAAATACCTGTGCTGACGTTGCATTGCTGTATTTTGAATGACGAGGGCACTCTGTAAACAAGAAAAGTTTTTAGTCTTATTTATAAAAAATGCAAAAGTTGAATAACAGTTTAATCCAAAAGCAGTTGTTGCACTAAATAAAATGAATGTCTTGGAGTTTCCCCCCCCCCCACAATTTGGAGTAAGACATTTAAAGATAGTAGGGAGGGTGCTGGTCCCTGATTTGGTCCAGGGAACAATCTTTTTTCAACACCTTGCCCTGTCTTTTTACGTTTTGACATGATGGTCAGGCAGCTTTTCTGACATTTTTTTTTTTCATTTGAAGACCTCTGTTCTCTCAGTTTTTTCCGCCTTGGTCCTCAGCACACTCTCCTTTGTCTCAGTTTGGGCCTTCTGCAGTCTGATTGTGATGGTCTCGATCTGTTGAGGCTGGCTGGGTCTAAAGAAAATTTTGGGCTGCCTTCTATTCCCCTCTTCTCTCAGTTTGAAGGCTGTGCTCCACCTGTTCTTTTGGCCTCAGCACAGACTTATCGGTAGTTTTGCTTCTGTGGTTTCCGTCTGTGTTTGATCAGCCCCTTCATCATCTCAGTGAACTTTCTGATGAGCAAGTAATTCAGCTCAATGTAACTTATCTGCTCCACCATGTTTTTTTATGTGAAATAATCCAGGCATCCTCCGCAGATGTATGCAGGACTCCTTCAGGGTCTGTACCTCCTTTAAGTAATTGAGCCACTACTCTTTAGCTCTCCCTGAAAGTGCACACTGTTTCCATCTTAGCCCTGAGATTTACCTTATTGGATGACAACATGCCATTATAAATAGATGGAGTACAGATTCAAAGAGAAAAAAACGAAATATTCATAAATCATAATTGATAAAGATCTAAACTGGAGGTCTCATATAAATTAGACTAAAGGCACAATTGTGTGGCATAAAATAAAGTTCTGTCTACATAATATTTCTATATTAACATTATACGCAATCATTGTCCAATCAACATGTAAAATTTGTAAAAACCAACAGCCATTATTTATTTGACAGAAAATGGCCTTGAAAATGATCACTAACAGTCATTATAGAAAGCCATTTTAACTCAATATTTGTCAAACTTAAAGCTTAGGAAATTAAGGATATCATTGGCTTATGCATCCTCAAAGTAATGCTAAAACTTGCAATGTATTACCAGCAAACAGTAACAATCTAAAAGGAACAGACATATTTAAAAAAAATAAAAAAATAAAAAAATTCAGAACCAAGAAAATGGAATGAACTACAAAGCATTGCTGGGAAAGGACAATGAAATCAAAGAACAATAATGACATTTAAGATATACATAAAAACTTCCATATTAAAGCCACAGTGTGTAACATTTAGCCAAAAAAGAGACCAAATCAAAGACCAAATTTTCATTTTGGTAATTTTTATAACACTGAAAAACATCCAAAAACATGTGTCCTTACTCTGAGCAGGCTTGCATCTTCATAAACTTGACTCTTCCTTGGCTTAGAGGAGGGCCTTATCCTTCTCGTCCTTCCTTTGGTTATAATTTTCCACAGTATAGCATTAAACCTGTCTATTTCCATAGATAATGTTTCAAAGTATGGTTTTAACATTCTATATCCATGGAATTACCAGTATACTGTACCTTTAAGTACATATGCAAAATAAAAATAACTTGTTGCAGATAAAAAGGCAGATATTCATTTGCAGTGGATTCATGTGATTTAAATGAACAAGAGCTCCTCCAGCGGGGCAAAATACGCCCGTACTTTGAATTATTGTATATAGAATTCTAGAATCGGAATTCCACCAATCAGATTGCAGCAACAGAACTTAAAGACACTACAAAGCTTTAATGTGTCAAAGCTCAAAGAAGCAGAGAATGTGGGTTGTTCTCGCTTTCAGCAGCAGAACATTTGAGAAGAGAGTTCAGATCTTTCATGAAGACAAAGCTTCAAAGACTTCAAAGCTTTGAAGTGTCCACAGACGGACAGACGGACGGACGGACAGCGCCATACCATAATATGTCCCGTATTACAACGGGCGTATAAAAATGTGTTTCCTCAGGAGTGATGCAATGTCATGACCACCATTGATGAGAAGGCTTCATCGGTGGTCATGACCTTCTACATTGTGTCACTTCTGGTCAAATTAAGAATTACACGTCTCACTGTGTTGTGAAATGTTTTTAAGTCCCTCAGTGTTAAATATTGTCTGGAAAAGGGAGCAGAAAACATGGGATTACTCTACTTAGTCCACTTTCATTCATGTATTGTATGTTTAACTTTATTACACCGTTGGTGTCTTTTTGTATAAATTTTGAATAAAGTCAGTGGTGTGTTGTATGTTTTCCAAGCTTATTTCAGAGATCAGACCTCCGGCTTCTATTTCAGCTTCTACTCATCCAACTCCTCCAAAGCTGTGGCCAGTCTTGGTTCTAATAGAGCATTTCTTTCTTCAGGAACATCATCATGATCCATGATTGGAGTGTTGCGCTCTTCAGTATTTTTTCTTCAGTTTTTGTGCCTCCTAAATGCATGTATTAGTAGTAAGTCATCCTCTTGTTCTCTTTCTGCTCCTTCTTTAGGGCTGCAGTCAGTTTTTGTTCCTCTCCTCCTCCATACTTATCTCTAAAAATATAATCACATCTTTCTATGGACAGAAAATCTTCTTACTTGGCCTGTTTCTCCCCCCGATATCTCATGATGATGTCTTCCACGTTTCAGATGATCTTTCTTTCAGGCCTCTGCTGTAGTCTCTGCCTCTTCTCCTCCTCCAAATTCTCTTATAAGGCCTGGCGTGTGCCCGTCCTTATTAAATGGGCTGTCCCCCAAATCTCCCCGTTCATATCGTATCTATGCCAAGGGTCGTAAAAAGTGTTTGTTATCGTCTCAACCCCTGTGAGCCGATGTACGCACTAGAACACAATCTCTGTCCTGATTGGCCAATGAAGTGGTGACATAACTCTCTCTCCACGTGTCCCCTTCATACCGAACCTTAACCTGCCATGTCACCGACGCGACAGTTATACAGACAGTTTTGTTTGAGACACAATTAAATCTATAGTAGATGAACGCAACAAAGGACAAATGTTAGGCCCTGTAGAGTGACTAGAATGACTCAATCTCCTTCAGTCTCATTCACTTCTTCACAACGGCCTTACGTATAGGGTCCGAACAATTTATATCATACTAAACACTCGATCAATCTTATATGACTGTAATCGTTAACTGTGAATGCTTGTCAGATAAAACAAGTACAAAAAGAAACGGTTTAATTCTCACCTGATACTCGTGACAACGCGGACCGCACTCCTGAAGGCCGCCGCCATGTTGTGTTTGCGGAAGTGACGTCAGCGCGATGTACGTAACATGTGACCCATGTTTTGGCAAGAAAAGGCAAAGAAAAAGATGATAAATTAATGCGTGGCAACAAAAATCCAATCTAATTTTAATACAAAGTGTATTTATGAAGTTAAATTAATATTTAAGGTTACGTGTGTAACCTTAGTCCCAGAAACTAGGGGAAAAGAGCAAGATAGGACCATAATAAGACAACATATTGTAGTTGTTTTATAGGAAACTTGCTTTAGGTCAATATGGTGGATTGCCAATTTGGAAAATTTTAATCTTAAACACAGAGTTGATATCCTTTGCATTTTTGAGTAATTTTGTGGACTCTCCAGGGCCATCTGATCTACTGTACACCAGTGCAGGTATCCTTCCCTCTTTATTTTTAATATGGCTAATATCCAGGCTGGGATCCAGAATACACACTTGTTCAATACTCCCCCCATCTGTATTGACACTTTGCACTTGATTTCATCAGTGTTCCCTGGGGTGTGATGCTAACTGTAGACACTGCTCTGTCTGAAGCTCTGTTACTCAAATTAGACTTTAATCTGAGGTTTGTCTGTTCTGTTAAATAAAATAAGTCTGTCACACTTAAGATAGCTAGCATGAGTTAGCCAACAGTTTTTCAGTTAGTCACTGTCACCTTTTTTATAATAATAATAATAATAAATTTTAATTATAATGCACTTTACATTTGACACCAAATCTCAAAGTGCTACAGTGCAAAAAGACTTCAAAAACAGAAGACAATTAAAAATAAATTTTTGTTGAAAATCAAACTCCTGAACAGGACCATGAATGCTCATACTTCACGGGCTCCTGAAAATGTGTTATTTAATCCATTTTATATTTTTGTTGTCTTTCCAGACTTTTTTAAATCTTTTTTTTTTTTGGCATATTGTGGCACATTAATGTGCACATTGTGTCACCATAGTAACTGAAGAACATTCCACCATACAAATACATGTAGAATACCCCCAGTGAGATGTCACTGCAAAGTAAAGTAGTAGTAGTAATAAAAAATGCACACATCATTTTGGATTTGCCAGACGAGATAATATCAAACTTTGGGACTATTTGCTAACCAGAAAAATACATAATGAATCAATGAACACAAGAGACTGTTGGATTGTGTGAAATGAGCTGTTTGTTTTGCTTGTATCCATGGAGACTGTGCAAGAGGCTAGCTAAGGAGCTAGCTATAGACATTTGAGATGCTACAAGCTTTTTACACCATATGTGGAAACAAAAGTGTCAGAAATGTCCAGAGGAAACACTTTGAGGGAATGGACCATTTCATCACCAACCAAAACAACAGAGTGGTGTGAGTGTGAGGCCTTTCCTGTTGGGTTCACCTGACTTCCCCTGGAGGCTGCTGTGATGCTGCAGGACACAGAGGACAAACACTTTTGGCTTTTCCTCAAATTGCCCTGACACAGATCTGCTGACCCTTCCTGACCAGTCCTGTTAAACTGCACTGAGACTTTTGACTGAGACACAAAGGCCACTGAGAAGCGCAGTGTAAATGTTGCAGTAACATCAACTGCAACTGGATGAATAAAGTATCTGTCTGACTTATATTTTGTAGGCTGTTTTCTTATGACCAAAGAGAATCACCAGCCTCACCCACTTTATATTCTTTTCTTGTCAGATCCTGTCTCTGCATCCTCCTCTCCAATTCAACATTATGTGACCACTTAAGGTTTAAAGAAAGACTCAACATACCAAGTGTTTTGCAGGTAACTTAAATTTATTCAGCTTGTTGTTGGCTCTTACATTGACACAATAGTTTGTGTTAGTTTCACAGATGTTAAGAATTAATTTAACAAACAACAAGGAGCTCCTGCAGTTATTGTTTCATTGTTTTAGCAACTAATTTGAACAGAGGACATTATAAGAAGAAACCAGTAACAAAGGAGCCCTCCATTGCAATTACACGAACAAGAACTGTTGGAGAAAATCTGAGTTTGAATACCGGGTTAATATGTCTGAATCTACAGTATTAGTATATGGGATAGAAACCAGAGTCCAGCTGTAAATGCAATGGAGGAAAAACAAAAATATCACTAAAATTGAAGTTTCTGAAAGTAAAATTTTACGGTTACTGGTTTGCTGATCATTAATTATAACTATAACGCAGAACAATGTTAATCGATTTGATGAGCTCCAAGTCCAAGCATCAAAAGTTAGAAATAGTTTTGTCCTTCTTTACAAACAGTTGGTCAAATGTTTGCACAGTGAGGATTTTGATAAATAACTTTCGATACTTGGGTATTTAACTTTAGGAACAGTCAAAACGATATCTCTGTCCCAAAGAGCTGTTTTGTAACTAATGCAGTGCGGCTTCCACTCTTTCTAGGTCAATTTCTTTCTTGGTGTCAAATGTGTGTAGAAGAAGGGGGACTTCTGTTGGACCTCTTGTAGCTGTAGCTCAAGGGCGCAAGTGTCTTGGTGTTGAGTTGTTGATGTTGTAAGAATGTAAGAAAAGAGAGAAATAGAGGGGGAGAGAGAAAGAGAGAGAAAAGAGGGGAGGGGGGTCATAATGATAGGAGATTTGTGTTTAGTTGAGCGCAGGGAGGGGTGGGTAAGACAGGCGAATCTCCTCCCCTTCCAGAAGTTTCCTGGGAAAGTACAAAAAGATTTGTAGATTTGTATAATCAGTGGTTTAAGTGAATTCTTGGTTTAGTTGGTCTTGGTTTAGTCCTCATCTGAACATGGTTAAAGCCCAGTTTGGTCCTGGTCTAGGCTAATTTTAGATGTTAAATTGTATGGCCATGTTACAGACTTCTTTCAGTCCTGATGTAGTCCCTGTTAAAGGTGCATTGTGTAACTTTTCAGGTAGAGGGTCCATCAAATGCTTTCTATCTTCATGGAGACCAAACCAGACCAAGTTACTGGTCAGATCTGTGGAGAGGCAGCCCCACTCACAGTCAGAATGGTTGTTTAGCTTGGTATTTTTGAGCTATAAAACCACATGTAACTGAATAAATGTAAGGTAGATCTGATTAATGTCATATTCTTGAACATCCGAAGCAGAGCAAGGACATATCCATAGAAACAAGAAGATGATGGACCCCAACCAAAAAGTTACAACTTTAAGGACTCTGACTCCTTCAATTAATTAACAGATGTCTTGAGCAATGAACAATAATGAACATGAACAATAAATGCTGACCACACTTGTTTTTGACCAATTAACTTTTCATTTTATTAATCAGTAATATTTGTAAATCATAACCTAAAAGACTAAATATATTTACTTAATAATATAATAACTTAAGATTAACCCCATAGTGACAATAAATTGGTTAGCAAATTATTTATGAGCATTTCAGTACGTCTTGGTTATCTGATACTTGCAAAAAGTTGTTGTTTTTTAGTCATTACCTGTACGCTGCGATTTCGATGTCCAGCGCCATCTTCACGTTCAGCAGGTCCTGATAGTCTTTCAGGTATCGAGCCATTTCCTGTTTGGCCTCAGTGATGTTGCTCTCCAGGTGACATATCCTCATCTGTGGATCACAAAACAAAAATGGGGGAAATGGATGGCAAAAAATTTAATTAACTATGAAAAAAAGGTTCCATACATGTATGATGTATTTGCTCTTCTGGCACAAAAGTGAATAATTAAGCCCTATCTATCTAATCTACTCTAATTAATATAATGCAGTATGATGACATACTCTGGGCCGTGGTTTGAGAATAGACTTTGCTCACTGGTCTGTAAAAATTGTGCGTTTTGGCATAACATTGCAGTTTCCTCACTGAGGCCAAAGTCTGCTGAGCTCCACAGCTTCTGAAGGAGTTGCACCAACTGATATTTATGGCCCTGATTTTTCTGCTTCTCTGCTTTTTCTATTTTCTTCCTATCAAGGCTTTTCAGATCAGAGACTATTTTTACTTGAAGACTGTGGTGTGCACCGCTTTTGTTACAACTTCACCATAAACAACTGCTGTTCAATAGACCTGCACCCACTGTGAAAATCCAACCAATCACAGCACAGGTGTCTGACAGCCCATAAGAGCAAAGTTCTGCTCGAATGATGCATCAGGGACAAACTGAGAACAAAGTGATGTCATCTTGTCCTTACAGCTCTAGGTGAACCTCCTACTTTTTATTAAGTATGAACTGAAGTATGCACTGGCCTTAAAGGGACAGTTTGGAATTTTGAACATAGGGCCTCATTTCCTCATGAACCAGAGTGTTGGAGATGTGTGGAGATACTTTTTTGAATATTCCATCCAGTCCTTGTATTTAGAGAGTTTGCTGGTGCTAGGCTAGTGCATGTCAATGGGCATACCCATTACCCACACCCCAGTGCACCCAAGACAAATCTATATAGAATGTTTGAAATAAAACTAACCTTGCATTGCATGAATGGTCACATGTGGAAGGACTATTTTTTTATATATCAGTCCGCTGCTGCCAAGCTTTCTATCAGGAAGTACAACTCACTGCTGCTGGTCAGACATAAATCCTTCAAATGCAAGATTGGTTTTACTTCTACAATTATTCTATTGACACAAACATTCACATCAACAGTCTGGAGTTATAATTGTTTTGCCTCGACTCCACTCCAGATGGGTAAGACTGTTTTTAGCGGCAGGCCAACTATGGCCATTGACATGCGCTAGTCTAGCACCAGCAACCTCTCCAAATACAAGGACTAGATGGAAAATTTTAAAAAGTGTCTCCACACGTCTCCAACACTCTGGCTCACTAGGAAAAAGGCCCTGTGTCCAAAATTCTGACCTGCCCCTTTAATGTTGTAATTTACAATGCCTCAATATTCAAGCAGTAAACATTTTGTTGCATGTATGGTACAAATGGAAATGCACAGACCATGATTATTCTCTTTTTCAGTGCAGAAAAATACTGTTACCCTTCAGTCTTATGTTTTAGAAATATTTCCATTTAAAACAAACAATTTTTCTGCACTTTTTATTGACAGAGAAGTGGCTGTAGACCTCTCAAAACAACCAACAATTAAAATTAGATCAACTACACAGCCCTATATCAAGTTAAGAATGTTGCATTCGAGTTTGTAGTGTTTGATACTGGCCTGGTACCGTGCCACCTCCTTGGCTTGCGTGTGCTCTAGTTCTTGTAGTTGTTTGGTGAGGGACTCAATGACGTTTCTCAGACTTTCGATTTCGGACGAGCGCGTCTGCAGCAGGCGCCGGTACTCCATGGTCTCCTCCCTGATCGCCCGCACGGCTTCATTGTTCTTACTCGCCATCTCTGCCACGCTCGCAAACTTGTTCTTGTACCATTCCTCTGCTGCCTGCATGTAGAGAGGAGTTCTTTTATTCAGAACTTTTCTTGATATAGTTTTCTATAACAAAAACAATCAGGTCATATTTTTTTACAATCCGAAATATGCAAAATGTGCCTGTAAATGTCTTTGACGGACGTTCATGTATGCACAAAAAGTGAATAGACTGAACACACAAGTGCTGAAATATGTTCTTCTGCCCATCGCTCCATACATTATCCCTATATTGTGCAGATTTGATCACCAACCAGCATATATTTTAATAGTTTTCTCCGATCACCCTTGTTTGGATTACACTGAATGTTTCTTTTATTTAGTATTTTATCAACTCTTTTTGACAATATACCTGATATTTAAAGGTGCACTATGTAACTTTTCTGCAGAGGCTCTGGAACCTGTTTGTTTCCATGGAGATCTGAATACTTTGGTTTAAATTGATAGCTAGATTAGTTTAATGACAGCAGTTATTTATTACTCAAAAAACAGCCATTCCTACTGTATGCAGGGTCGCCTCTCCGGAAATCTAACCAAGCCACATTACAGAATTTGGCTTTGTTAGGGTTAGGGTTAGATTAGATTAGAGATTCAGAAGTTTATGGCCTTACTGTGGAACATTCTAGGCACATCTCCATGGAGACAAGCAGGTGGCAAACCTGCCTGCTAAAGTGTATCTTTAATGAAAATGATGTTCTGAGGGCAATTTGCACACAAGAGCACATACCTTTAATACAATAATACTATAATAACACTATTGTGTACCTGCATGTTCCTGTGGGCCAGGCGTTCATACTGCCCCCTGATGTCCCTTAGAGCAGTGGAGAGGTCAGGTCGGGACACCTCCACTTCCACACTGATGTTGGCCACCTGCAGCTGGGACTGCAGCTCCACCTGCTCCTCTGTGTACACCTTCTTCAGGAACAGCAGCTCATCACACAGGGACCCCACTGTGGCCTGGGCATCCCAGTTGGACAGCAGGGCCCTGGAAGAGGACACAGGAGTAAGGTACACTTTATTCATTTGTTTCAGTTCCTATTATAGGTGACATTATATTTTGTTTTGAATTGTTAATACTAATGGGAACTATGCTATGAAAACCATTTATATCTCCATGGCGAAATATGTCCTCTATTATTACAATACTGTAAGATTGATACAGAAATAGTGGCTCCTCCATGGGAATAATATTAAGAGATGAGAACTATTAAAGCTGCACTTTGTAACTTTTCTTGTGGAGTGCTCATCACCTGCTTGTCTCTAGCATTTATTCAATTCCAAGTGTTAAACAAAATACCTTACAGAGCTAGATAGGTTTAATGCATTACTGTGGAGTATTGGCCATGACCATTAGCATCTCCATAGAGACAAGCAGGTTGTGGACCCTCCATTAAAAATCTGAATTCTTCTCTTGACCCTCTTTACCTTGTGGCCTCCTCTCTGGCCTTCTGCAGCTCCTCCTCTGCCCCCTGTCTCCTCTGCGCCTCCTCTTCAAACCTCTCCTTCACCTGTTCGTACACATCGCGCAGATAGTCCCGGTCCGCCTCCATACGCATCTTCTCCCCATTCTCTGACTCAATCATGGCCCTCAGGTTTCGGGCCTCCCCCTCGAATATGGCCTGGAGACGGGACGGGTTACTCTGTCGTGCCCTCAGCACCTCCATTTCGGACAGGAGGGCCTTGTTTTGCTGCTCCAGGAACCTCACCTTTTCGATATAGGTGGCAAAGCGGTCATTCAAGCCCACTAGCTGTTCCCTCTCTTGGGTCCTTACCTCCAGCAGCTCCGAATTCATGGAGCTTACTTGAGTTAAATCCATCCGCGGGCCATCTTGAAGAGAGGAGGGGAGAGGAGAGGAGCTCAGCCTGAGTGTCCTCTTTCCAGATGGGGTAATGTGAGGAGAGGAGGTGAAATAGGAGGTCTTGGTTCGGGACCCTATGGAGATGTCCCTTGATCCACGATAAGAGAGGAAAGGATCGTAGCTCATGATGACTTCTGTGTATGTTGTTTAGATGAAGGTTAAAGTTTCAGGATTTTGGATTTTTTTCGTCCCCCTTGTTCTGCACACCATGGGAAGAGAGGATGAGTGAGCGTTTTGCACTGCACCAGCTCAGTGATGCTGCAGATCCTGGGTTTATATAGGGAGAGAGCGCCCCCTCCCTCCTCTCACTGGCACTTCTCCGCTGTCAGCATGGTCTCGGCCAATCAGAGCGCGCTGCAGTGAGGACACTTCAGAGCTGCCTGGACCAAGAGAGAAATACACTAAATCATCTCCACAACTGGGCTAATGACAAACTCCGAACACTCAACGTTGCTGGATCGATATGACCTTATAGTGAACGTTTTACAGAGGCGAGAATGTATAGACTTGGTCATATTTTATCTGCTGTGTAGACTTAACTGCAGCTTTACCCAATGACATCATACCTTTAGACCGGCAGTAGCTCTATGGCACAGCATTCATCTACAAACCTGGAGACTGCTGGTTCAATTCTAACTCCAACCAGTGCGTGCTGTTGTTCTGTCCATGGGCAAGACACTTGACCCACTTTGCCTCTATAAAAATGTGTTCCTTACGTATAGCTGCATGAAAAATTAATAGTGATTTTTATGTGATTTTAGTATCCATCCATCCATCTTCTTCTTCTGCTTTGTCTGGCTGGGTCGCAGTGGTAACTTGCTGCCCAATCCTCATAGCACCTGACCCCCCTTCCTATGAACCCCTCTGTGAGTGGAGCCCACAGGAGGATTTTAGTATTATGATCTCTATTTTCTCATCTATGATGTTTCCTCATCAAAAACATACGTGGGGTTGTGTTTTGTTTCATTCACACACAAACTCTGCATATTTAGGCTGTTCTTCTCTCAAACAGAAAACACTATGTTCCAGATGTCATGTGATAATACAGGAGGTGCTCTACTGTGTTTTTAAACTCCACAGACATTCTTACATGACTAACAACTCACAATAGTCAGTTTTTTGTGTAATATTGGGCCTTTAACAACTCTTGAAGCATCAACATTTGAAGGGAGACTGAAAAATGAACTGATGAAGTAATAGATGAATGCATGCATTTCAGAACATGTTTGTACAAGTGAAAACTACAGGTACAAGATTTTTCTATAAAAGGACAGTATCTTTCATTAATTACAGAGGACATTATAGTATGTAATTAACTGTAGACTTTGCGATTAAATAATTGCACCGACTCAGATTGCAGTATTACGACTCCTGTATTAATCATACAAGAGTAGGAATAGGGTTGCAATTAGAGTTACCATAGGCGTACACTTCACAAAAACAGACTTAGTATCATGGCAAAGGGTAAATGGTCATATTTTATTTATCACTTTTCCACCGTCAAGGCTCAAAGCACTTTACATCAAGGAACCATTCACCCATTCACACACACACACGCACACACACACACACACACACATTCATACACCAGTGTACACTGACACTGGGAGTGTGGGACATTAGCTGTCTTGCCTAAGGACACATGACAGCATTCATTTGTGGGAGCCTGAATTGCAGAACTCAACCATGCTTTTTTTTTTTTTAAACAAATGATGTGTGTGTTGAAAGCAGGATTCAAACCGCCAACCTTCAGATCAGTGGACAAACATTATACCAGCTGAGCTAGAATGTAGTCTTGTGATAGGGAAGTTAAAATGGCCATTGTAAATTTGCGTATAACATATAGTTATTCATATGTACATAGAGTTTCCTTTAGGGAGATTCTGAATTAATTCAGGAATTATGACTTCCAGCTTCTTCTCCCATCCAGAGTGACATCATCCTGTAAACTACCAATTAAAAGTCTGAGCCTATTAATAAAGAGTGTACATCTAGTCTCAGCAGACCCCAACAACAACCCCAATTAATTACAGCTCATTCATTTTATTGTGTTAGTGAGGAATTATAATGGGTTTGTTTTAATTGGTTTTACTGAAGTCAAATTCAATCGCTCACAAAATCAAATATTGATTGCCTGTTAATCAGACTTTAATGTGAATCTAGTGAGTCTTTGCTGACTGTGCTATCCATGCCTCAAACGAAATGTGATCTGCAAAGAAAGAATAATGTTGTCTATAGATTTTACTGAAGGTTTTTAACTACCGTAAAGCAGTTTTCCCAAATGAAAAACAACCCAATCTTAATTTCAGACCCTCACAAATCAGCAAGTCTATGACTATAACAGTCTCAAATGATCAAGGCAAATACGTAGAATCTACATGTTGCAGTTCAGTTAGAGGCCAGCAGATGTCAATATAGACCAATATACACCTCTGGGTTTTAGTCATTTGAACGTTTTGAACTCTTTGTTGTTTATCTTTTTATATATTGATATTGATATATTGATTGATTGAACATTTTACAAAACAAGAACAAAATGTTATTAAATTAAATAAGATAAATCATAATAATAAAATAATTATTTAGTTGCTTTAGATATTGGCCATTAGTCACAAGGATGAAACAAGACCTCCTTCAGGGGCCACAGAAGCAAGATGGCTGTCCCAACTTCTACCTTTGCTGAAGTACATCCTGAACTGTGCAGCCACTCACAAGGTAGAAGAAATACACTAAAACATATTCTTGCATACGCTATATGGGTAATATTTTGTACGGATGTATTGATGTGTGATCTGGAGGCCAAATTTTTGTTGGCCCTCAGGTTTTCTGCTGAACTGGTGCAAATGATCATATTCTTTTTTACTGCAAATTCAGTTATTTCTGGCACTGTAACCTAAATAACATTGTATTGATTTGCGATGCAGATGTAAATTATGCCTGGAATTAGAATTACAAGACTTTTTAAAGGTCTTGTTACTGTTTTGAACACCTTCACTACAAATATTTCTCTATGTTACCTTTGTTGAAAACAGTTTGGACACCCCTGTTCATGAATGTTTATTTTTATTGACTTAATCCTTAATACTGCAGTACTGTTCTACATCAAGACATAGCAGACATAGCAAGATAAAGCTGATGTCAAACATTCAGAGTTAGGCCTCTCTTGTTTTGTAATTCTTCTGTTTTACCAGGTGGGGGCAGTTTTGTTTCTCTATATAGCGCCTCAACTTTGTTATGTGTTTATTTATCCCAAGATAAGGTTATTGAAATGATCTCCAGTCACGTGTAAGCAAAAGCAAGTTTGTTTATTAAATTTTACAGTGAATATATTTGGTACAATAAGGTAAAAAATAAGTACATATATCCAGTTCTCATTGCTAAAATCTTCACACAGTTACATATGATACAAAAATTGCAGAAGAAAGCGTTGTTTTGTACATTCAGTTCATTTGTAAAGTAGGCGTATTCACACTGATCACATATAGGACTAAAAGACATCCAATACAAACGATACAGGGCAGATCTCCATTCAAAAAGTGAATAGCTTTGGTAGAAAAACCCAATCTCTGAAAAACATGTGCTCAATTTAACTATTTATATTAATTCAAATAGGTGGACATCTTGGTTAAAAAAAAAAAACATTCATGGTATTCGAAGCGCTGCATATTCATTTAGGTTGGCATCGCACTAAAAGGTTGCGCGATCTGCTGACATGCGCAGAACTGTTTGCACTGGCACAACACGGATACTTCTGGGTACAGCTTGAAAGTGGGCATTCACACGTCGACTCGTTAACAGTACTTTGGTCCATTTATACATTTTGAGTGCTATTGGGGGGGGGAAAATCAACTTAATTCTCATTAAGTGTGTGCTAAAACTATGTAGCTTATTTTCTCTCAAATGTGCTGTTATAGGCTTATGAAGAAATCTCAAGCAAAACATGGTCCATATCAGCATTTTATACAATAATGTAAACAATGTGTAAGTGTTATAGCCTATAATATTTAAGATTTTAAAATTACATCTCCAATGTAGTTTAGGGACTAATGGTTTCCTTGGTGGGCTTATAGTCTGGCTGTCAACTTCACATTCATGTATATAAAGGTGTTATTTTTGTAAGCTAAAATTGACACAATAGTTGCAAAAAATATATATTTGGAAATGGCAAAACGTCTTTATATTACGTTTAATCGCCATTGTTGCAAGAAGACCGGCTTGAGCATCAAATGAGGCTCATAAACTTCGCACAGTGCTTTTATCAGTTGAACTTCAGAAGATTTTAAGTCTCTTGCCGATTGCTCTTCCAGTCTTGGGCGCGCCTCGGTGGTTCTGCTGGTCCCTGGACAGTGGGCAGTACTTAATTGTATGCGCATTGTCCCCGTTGGCGCTGCAGAGAGGGCAGGTGTACGCGCGCAAGATAGGGCACAGCACTCTCCCGTCCACCGTCTTCAAGATGTGAGTGCCGTAGACCTCCTCCGGTGCGCCATTATTCCGACAAAACACGCAAACTTTGGGCTCTGGTTTGCACCTTTGGAAGTGCTTGCGCCTTGAGAAGAGATCCAACCCGTTGAAGCTGCCTCTGTAACCGGGACAATCTTGGTCTGACAGCGGGGAGTCGTGCTCGTAGGGCCGGAGGAGAGTTTCTTTTAGATCGTAGATAGAAAGCGGAGGGGAGCTTGGAGGCGCGCAGCAGCATTCAGCGTGGCCATCACTGTCCCGGCCGTGCCCAATTACGCACGGGCACATTGGCGACTCATCATCCAAACCCAACGTAGCTTTTAGAGACTCCGTGATAGAGTTGGGACTTGTTGGCTTGTTTTTGGCTACGAGGGTCGACAAACCCAGATAATCGTTCCAGAAATTGAACGTGTAGTTGTACGGAGAGTCCAAGTATCCACGGTCTAACAAATCCATGTTGTCAACGAAACAATACGCGCGCCAGGAGCAATATTGTTCAGCATGGGTAGAAGTTATTGCGATGCTTACTCCGGTCTGAGCTCGACTCCAGTGTGCGGGACATCAACACGTAGACGCAGATAAGTTCTCCCAGCATAAAGAGGGGGGCGTGGTCTGGTTCAAGTTGATTGTGCGCTGGTCTCAAAGGAGGGACCACAGAGAGAGAGAGAGAGAGAGAGGTGCAGCTCTGCGGGTTATTGAGCCGGGAAAATCATTCGCCCTTAGAGAAAATGACTTTAATCTGCGCCATACAATCGTTACGCGTTACACAGAAATATTTATCCAGGTGCCTTTGAGACCCGCGCTGCCTTTCACCTTCAAGGACTGGGTTTTTCTGGATTTTAATCTGGGAGGTTGTCAGGGGCAACACACACTCATTGGTGATATATCTGTTTCACTTTGGTTTATTTTAGTCTGAAGTGAATTTCATCTGAATGGTGTGGATGTCACTGACACAGAAACGCCCTTAGATTTATGGGTTCACAGCGCAACTTTTAAGGCAGAGGGTCTGCTATTCACTTGTCTCCATGAATGATGTTCCACAGTGGGGCATTAAACATATCTTCGGAGGGGAGCTTCCACTTTATTCAAATACATGTGTTTTATAGCTCAAAAATGCCTTGAAAAACAGACAGTAACTTGTCTCCTTTGTGATTACCAAATTTATTTCCATGCTGTTGGATAATCGAGGCAAAACAGTAATATCCCCTTGGAGACAAGCAGGTAGAAGACCCTCTACCAGAAAAGTTACACAGTGCACCTTTAACTTTATTTGTCAGTATACAATTGTGCATTGGAACACATCACATAAAGCTGCATTTTGTTGCTGGTCATTATCTGGAAATAGGCCTAAGTTTGTTGGACAATAAATTTTTTTGACATAGACCTTTTGTATTAAAGGTGCACTATGTAACTTTTTGATTGGGGTCCATCACCTGCTTGTTTCTATGGATATGTCATTGTTCTGCCTGGGCTGTTCCACACTATGACATTAAACAGCTTTATTTATTCAATTACAGAAATACCTAAAGAAACAGGCGCTCTGACTGTGAGCGGGGTTGCCTCTCCACAGATCTGATGTGTAACCTGGTCTGGCTTGGTCCCCATGAAGATAGAAAGGTTTAATACTGTGAAACATTCCAGAGAAAGCAATAACATCTCATAAATAAATATGAAAAAAGAATAGTTACACATTGATGTTCTTGGATAGGCACATTTTAAGCTGCTATCTTGATGCCGAGTCTGTAACACAAAGATGGTATATTTAACATTTTCCTTTTGGATATATACATTTTAAGTAATTTTCATTATACTTAAATGAACAGTGGGTTTTTCTTGTAACAAAAGGTGTACGAGCCATGAAGCAGCGTAACCACCAAATGAGCTCTTCTGAATTAGACTCAAACTGCCCCATTGATTGTCCCACATCATAAACCAGTCCTATTGCCTTGAACCAGAGTGAGTCCTGCACCTGTTCCCCAGCTCCCAGGAGTCCCGGCTGTGGCTTTGTGGTTCCCCCATATAGCCCCTCCCCCTCTCTACCCCCCCTCTTCCCCCCACCCCCTCCCTCAACGGCCCATTTAAGAACATTAATATGCATCAAAACGCTGCGTGTCAATTCATATCTGGTGAGGCAGACTAGACAAAAGGTAGACACAGACTGGGTTGCTGTTTAAGTTAATTTGAAATCATTAGGAGCTGTCTTTGAAGATGCATAATTTGTGCATGTTTTAGAATTTGAGCCTATAGTGCAGATTAACCAACACACACTTTGCACTTTATTATATTTATATTTATTAGCACTGTCTTTACTGTATTTCATGCAATATTTAGGCTTCAAATAATAATGAAATTGAAATAATTCTGCAGTATTTTCTCTATATTAGCTTGAACATTCCAGCCCTTATAATTTATTTTATGAGTTTTATAGACAATGATTTGATAATAAAAAATGACCTTGTACTTGTATAATCCATTATTTGAGAGCATACTTCATTACAAACATTTTATTTATGAGTCCAATATTGACTAGGATCATGTCCGATGCCCTTCCTGACACACCTCCTACTCTACACAGGCTTGGGGCTGCCACAAAGACTACACACTATTTTACTCTGCTGTGCTACTCGGTTTACCGCTGTTAAAAAAACATTGCAATGCCTCTAGGGGGAGAAAACTCACCTCTTAAAATCACACTGACATCTTTACTGTAATTGTACTGTTTTGTAAGACCTTTATAAATCTCAAACCCAGTCCAGAAATCGCTCTGTCTTCTGCAGTAAAGTTTCTCAAGTGTAGAAGAAAGCATGTTAGCGAGACATTGTTTTGTATGAAGGAATACATTATCTATTCGCCACACACACACACAGGTCTCTCAAGGTGACCCCTGTCTCTGCATACACAAAGGAAATCATGGGAGAGCATTTACGAGATGAATGCGTGCCACTTCACAACAGATAAATTGAGCTGAGGCCTGTATGACACATAGAGGAGCTGCTTTCAAGTACACAGAAATCATTTTAAGGCATAATCCGGCTTGGTTTAGTCTGTGCATAGACCTGGTTTAGTCCTGGTTTATTTATTTCTGGTTTAATCCTGGTTTAGTTTTGATTTTCTCCTGGTTGAGAATTGATGAGTCTTTGTTTGATGAGTCTTTGTTTTTTAGACAGTGGTGCCTTGGACTCTTGGCACATACGAATTTAACGTTTAATTTTACGAAGGTACACTATGTAACTTTTGGCTACCGGCTTGTCGCCGTGGAGATGTTATTGCATTTTCTGGAACCTCTCTATCTTGCATTTATTTAATTCGCAAGTGTTTTACTGCCCAAAAATACCTCGAAAAAACGTCTAACCTGTAACTTGGCCAGGTGGCGTCTCCTGCTTGTCTCCATGGTGATAGATACGTTTAATGCCATACTATGAAACATCTCCTCAAAGCAGGTAGTAGACACCTATAGTTAAATAGTACACCACAATAAAGGACTATGAAACAAAGCTTTGAATTAGAAATGTAAAGATGCACTCAATTTATGTTGCTTAGCCCAGTATTCAGGATTAGCCCTTGGTTAGACCTGGTTTAGTCCAAGGTTTAGTCCTGTGTTAGTACTTTGCCTTAGTTTATTAGCCCTGGTTCAGTCCTGTCAAACCATATACGTACCATTTTACCAGTATTTAAAATTGCATTGTGATTATGGTGAATCTCCTTTAACCTGTTCATAGTGATTTCTTGTTAGATGCTTAATTCAAAATGGCCGCCTCATTATTGAGTACAGGGAAAGGCTCCAGGTTAATTTGGCCATTTGGCAGTAGACACGTTTTTGGGGTAGAGACCCTTTTTCAGACTGAATCGACCCACAATTTCCTGTTCTGATGATGTGCCAATTAAAGGAGAAAAAACGTAGCAAAAACATAGTACTTAAAAAAATAAATAATTGTTTATTTAACAGGTCATCTATTCAACACCCCTTCCCCCTCGTGTCTTTTAAATAAAGTTTAATATGTTCTTTTTCATAATGTGTTGAACTTAAAGGGCCCATCTTATGCCATTTTCTATCTATAATGTTGTTTCCTCATCAAAACATACCTGGAGTTGTGTTTTGTTCATTCACACATGTTTTACAAACAAACCCTGCATATTTAATTCTTCTTTCAAACAGAAAACACTCCACTTTGTGATGTCATGCGATAATACAGGAAGTGCTCCACTGTGCTTTTAAACCCCATACACCTTCACTAGACTTATTTGGATGATCTCGGCCCTGGAATTGCCCATCTCTACTGAAAGAAAGGTAAAAGGTAACTGTTAAATTGAAAACTACCACAACTTTGAAGATGTAGACAGGCTAATAAACCTGGATTAACGTGTGAATGAAACAAAACACAATTCCAGGTATGTTTTTTGATAGTGTAACATTATAACATGACTTAAAACTTAGAACAAAGTCCACATCACTTCCTTATGGCATCCTGTCTTTTTCCTTCATCTTGCTTCATTGTTTGCCACAGCTTTAGTAAACACTGAAAGGGTTAAACCTCCATGTGTAAATATAGCTACCGCCTGAAGACCTCCTCTAGTCCTCCAGTCTCCTCAGTGCCCATTCATCAAAGTCAGGTTGAATAGAAAATTAACAAATCCCTTAATTAAAAGGCCCCTCTCCTCTCCCTCCAGTGAAGCACGTGCCAGCTGCATGGTTACATTGTGCTCTATTTAAACGGCTTGGCTTTGGACCACATTAAATATATGCAAATAAACAGCCCCATAGACCCACCCACAACCTGCTAGTCAAGGATTTAATTTTATAAACCGCGTAAGGTGCTCAGTAACAATGGTACAGAGAAGAGGGCTGGTGGGAGCTTGGATGCTGCTTGTGCTGTATTAGACTAGAGGGAGTTCTTGGTCAGACCTATATACAAATGTTTATACCTGATTTCATTGTATATAGTTTTACTTTGGTCCTGGTTTAGTCCTGGTTTAGTTCTTCATTAGTGTTGATTTTGTCCTATCACAACCAGATTAGATGTTGTTTAGAACTGATAAAGCCATAGGTTAGTTCTGGTTTAGTCTTTGTTTAGACTTGGTTCAATCATGGGTTAGTCCTAGATTAGTCCTGGGTTTGTTCCAGTGTAGTTTAAAATGGGCATATTACTTGAAAATTATAATATTGTGAATGTGATTTGAAGATATGCAATTTTTCATTACTGACTATATAAGATTGTAGCATTTTTCTTTTGTAAAATATGCTGCAAAAAAGAGCTGATTAAAATGAAAAAATAAAGAATAAGGTCAATTTTAAAAGATATAAAGATATGTTTTTGCACCTAAACTTCAGCCAATAAGTTTTAACACCTTTCTGTTGGATCGATATTATATCGTTTGATTATTGTTATCAGGAAATTAAAAAAATATATTGAGAAATACATTTTTGTCAATATCGTCCACCCCTAGGTAGTCCTGGTTTAGTCCTGTTTTTGTGTTTAGATCTGGTTTATCCCTGATTTGGTCTTGTCTTTTGCTTTGTTTAGTCCTGATTTAGATCTTGACAAATCCTGGTTCAGTCCCGCATGGTTTTGTCTTGGTTGAGTTCTCAGTTTAGACAGTGGGGGCTATGATCTTTGACCCTGAATTCTCTTTTGGGAATATTGTCTTATGTTTTATAACGGTCTGTCCATCTGCACATACACAACCACCTCCCCCCTTTCTTACCCACCGACCTCCCTCTCCTCCCCCAAAGACCACCCTCCCCCCCGAAGACCCCCAGGACTTCCCCATCCCAGACACGTGTCACTGCCACCAGCAGCCTCGGCCCGAATGCTAAACAAGCCAAGGTCAACACCAAATTAGGGGGTGTCTTTTGGACCCGTCAAGTGCTTTGTCACGACCACCGTCCTACTCACAAGATGCAAGTCCGGACCTCCCCCCAAACTCCTCCCCCAACAAGCAAACACAAGCAGCCCATGGTGTACAATGGACATGGTGGCTTTGTTTTATTGGTGGTAAAAAGAATAGTTTAACTCTTTTTTCTGTCTTAATTAAATGTGAAGCCTCAATGTTGACACTGTACTAATGAAAGTAATTTAATGAATTCACAGACGGTTGTTTTTTTTTTTTGGTCACATTTGCCCTGGTTTATTCCTGGTCATAGACTGTATAAAGAAGTGGACTGAAGGAGTGTAACGTGTGCTATAGGTGATAGCATTTAGCTCCAGTCAAATGAAGCTCACCAAGGCTAGTAGTTATAGGAGCGAAGTTGGAGGAGAATTACGTATTAAGAATAGCAATTTGTTTACAGACAAAATAGTGAAATGAAAACACCAGCATCTAGTGGAGCAGGCTAATACGAACATTTTAAAACCAAAATAACAAGGCTCACTGCAGCAGTTACAAAGAGAGGTGGGACAGTTTTTCAATATAAAGACAATTGGAAACTGAATTGATGGAGCTGGAAATGCCCCCATGAACACTACCTATTTAGAACGTGGCAGCTAACAATTTAGCTGTGTCCATTTATATGTCCAATCTATGTTCCTTGTTCACTGCAAACTATCAATGAACTCAAATAAGTTAGGACCTGCAAGCAGTTTAAAATGAATTAATTCTGTCTTTCACATTTTTAAATTAGTAAAAATTAGATACAGCACCTCTAACCCTCAGAAGGTAACATTTGTTGAGGTGGTCACATTCTAGTCTATGCATGAGAACTATTTTATTTGCCTGAGTGGCTTTCACCTCAGTAATCCACATCTGAGAAGCGTAGCCATCATCAGAAACTTGTTAAACTCACAAAAACCTGCTGAGATTAAAGAGGAAAGTGGCCAAAAGGGCTTATGGAGTCTCTCTGTACAATGGGACTGCAGGGATTAAACCTGGATTCGCGAAGACCCCCACGCACCACCTCTTCATGTCCGAGGGTCCCAGGACGTAGCACCTTTGTTGGGTTAACTAACTGCACTTCCCCTGGACACGCTGAGCACACCAATCCCTTTTTAATGACGCAGGGAAAATTCCATTGTCTGGATTGCCACACACTTTAAAACAGTGCAGCCAGGCGAGTGGGAGACTGGTGTTTGAAGTTGTCTTTACTCAGAGTCAGTACATTTTAGTGCTGCGGTCTTGGGTGCAGTTACAAGTAGAATTGTGTTGCATATAACTTAAAGTGCTGCGGTTTTCAAACTGGTACATACAGAGCTTGCAGTACTTTGGGAAATACACTAATAGAATAGATATAAAAATGGATAATATGTCAGTTGTTGTTTTAGAGATATGCAGGATTTTATTATTTAGTATATTCTCTTTAAAGATCTTGTATCGTGCAAAATTGATTCTTGTGAGCTTCAAAACATGTTGACCATGAGTTGTGTCGTTCGCATATCTCCAAGTAATCATTTAGTATTAGTTTGTTTATATTTCCCAAGTTTGAAAATGCTCTGTTCATGAAGTGGTTTTCAAATTAACAGCCGCCTTTCACCTTTTGTTTAGTAGAGATTGGCAATTCCCATCTGAAATCATTCATATGATTCTAGTGAAGGTGTGTGGAGTTTAAAAACACAGTGGAGCACTCCCTGTATTACCACATGACTTCACAAGGTGGAGCGGCGTTTTCCCGTTGAGAGAAGAACTCATCCTAAATATGCAGGTTTGTGGGTTAAACGTGTGTGAATCTAAACAAAACACAACTCCAGGTATGTTTGTAATGAGGAAACAACATTATAGCAGATCAGAAAACATTGTAATACGGGGCCTTTAAAGTTGAACTAATATCTGTCTTGATAAACTATTAACAGACTGAACCTGTTTGAAACTTTCACTTAAAGTAATTACACATTTTACCGCATAGTTTTAATTATTTTCTATGATAAAATATTAAATAATTAGACAACTTTCCTTCTGTCTAAACGTAAATTGTTTTGAGTTGAAATAATTCTGAAACGCGCAGCTCCTTTATGGCCTGAGCTCTTCTGCACTAACACTAGTCTACTGCCAGCGTTTAATTGCCTCTGTGGCCACTCGTGCTTAAAATATATGAGGCTCTATAAGGCTTAATGGTTTGTATCATGGTGCTATAAAGCAGAGGATGTGTGTATCAGGGACAGAGCTGTTAACTGCTATAGTAAGTGCACTTCCTATTGTTGAACATATACACAACATAATGAAGTTAGACCAGGCTATAAATACTGTTGCAGTGACATTATGACTGCTAATGATAATATTTGCATCCTATTTAGACACTATCGTTTTTTTTCTTCTTTTTTGCGTATTTTGACAATTGAAGCTTAAAGGTCCCATAAACGAAACTGACTCTAGTGAGCTTCAAGCCATCTTATAATATTAGCTCATCAAAAGCATAACTCGTGTTTTGTTTTGTTTCATTCACACATGTTTGAGTAATATGTGCAATAATCGTATCTGTGTCACTACTGTACTGCGACAATTTGCACTGTTTTTGCACTTTCTTTATTTTATATATATAGTATTTATATTTCAATTCTCTTTGTAAATTTTGTACATATACTTATTCACTTTATATTATTATTTTTATTATTACTTCTATTTTTATTATTATTGTTTATCTTAATTGCATCACACTTTTTTTCCTTTTTTTGCACTAAACTGTCCTGGAGCTGCTGTGACTGTTGAATTTCTCCACTGCGAGATCAATAAAGTCCTGTCTTATCTTACCTCTTAATCCTGCATTGTTAGTTTGTCTACATTGCCAAAGCTCAAAATGGTCTGTTCCACCTTGTGATGTCATGAAGCAGTAGTTTTCAAGTTAACAGCTCCTTTTACCTTTTGTTTAGTAGAGATGGGCAATTAACTGAAGTTATCCAAATTTTATTTATTTATTTATTTATTTATTTGAATTAGGACAATGCACATTAATCAACACGACAACAAAAAGTCATCAATGTAAATTATGCCAGAATTAGCTCAATAGCTACTTTACATCCGTTGTCCTAAGGTCAGAGCAAAGAACATTTAGAGAAAAACACATAAAAGAAACAGAAGTGCACATGATTCTAATGATGGTGTATGGAGTTTAAAAACACAATGGAGCACTTTCTGTATTACCACATGGCATCTCAAGGTGGAAAAGAGTGTTTTTCATTTGAGTGAAGGGTTTGTGTGTTAAACATGTGGGAATGAAACAAAAGACAACTCCAGGTCTGTTTTTGATGAGGAAACGACGTTATAACATGAATCAGAATACAGCCCTTTAACCATATCTGTCCATGTTTAGTTAATTTAATTCTCAACTCTCCCTGATGTGGTGGTATTGTCTGACCCATTTCCCATCTGCAGCCCTCTCACAGACAGGCCCATGTGCCAGGGACAGGGGCAGGAGCAGGAGGGGCGCTGGTCAATACCACAGATGTGACCAAAACCTGGGCCACCCTCAGAGACTGGCTCCAACCCAACAGAACAGTCCCATTACTGTATTAAACCAGGACTATAGCATTTAATTAGATATTGGACACTACACAGCCACAGTGTTAAGAATAACTTTTACTGTGAGTACATTTAAGCGAGAAAGTTATTACAATACAAGGTTTTATTAAAATACTAAGTTTTTTTATTTTTTTATTTTATGATTTCATGTGTCATCCCTAGTGTTCCATGCTTATAGCTTGGAGCAATATCTTCTTAAAGCATACCTTACCTTACCATAGTTGTGTACAAAGTGGAAGTGCTCCACAGTGTTTTTAAACTCCATACACTTTCACTAGAATCAATTGGAGGATTTCAGCCCTGGAAATGCCAATCTCTACTAAATAAAAGGTCAAAGTTAGCTGTAAACTACCGCTTCATGAAATCATAAGGTGAAACAGGGCATTTTGAGCTTTGGATATATTGTAAAATTACTCATACATGTGTGAGTGAAACAAAAAAAAAAGATTATAACATGGCTTAAAGCTCTCAAGAGTCAGTTCTGTGTAATATAAGACCTTTAACTATATTTTCGCCAGTAACAACCTCCTTTGATTATGTCTTATTCACATCGATGAGTTTCAAAAGGATGAAAACCCAGCAACATTGCCATGATAGAAATGAACAATTCAAATCAAACTCTTTACTCTTTTGAATGGTAAAAAGGTCCTCAAAATGTCACTTTTAAACCAAGTTAAAGTCCATGAATATCATTGCCTTGACCTCAAAACTTTTCCCTTGTGAACAGAAAATAAACTTCACATATTTCAGTCAGATAACTTATTCAATAGTTGCTTTGTTAAAATTGCCAGCTTCAATTCTCCAAATGTTTAAATCTCTTGGACGCCTTAATCCTGGCCATACCCTTTTCAAAAATCGTATCAAACATAATTCTTTTTGTGTTAATTAAAATGCCACTCCTTCATTCTCTCTCCTGAAATATTAATACCACATCTCTGAAATGATTTTGTCCCCGGTGTTTCCGCAAATCAACCCAGACTTTTTAGCGAATTTCAGAACATACTCATTATGCCATGTTATTAGGTTCCTGTGTTAAATAAATGTTTAAATTTAAGTATTTTTTTTGGCCTAAATTCACAGTTTGACAGCCCTGCTACATTCTTTTCGGTCCAGAGAGCATGAATGCCCAGATGGGGGAATATCAACTTTCACTAATAATGAACTAAACTCCTGAAGAGGGCAGGGGCTGGGCTTCTGTGGAATGTGGGTCAGCTGCCACTGCATAGAGAACATTAGAAATCAGATAAGCAAATTAAATTCAACATGACATTGATAGCTTTATTATGGAGCGGTATATTAGCTCAGTCTGCACAGATCCTTCACTATTCCCCACTATTTAAAGAACCCGTATTACGATATTTTCCCATCTATGTTGTACTGTTGGTTTCTCATCACAGCCGCATCTGCAGTTCTGTTTTGTGCATATTTAGGTTGAGTTCTTCTCTCAGATGGAAAAACTCTGTTCCACCTTGTGATGTCATGTGGTGATACAGGAACTGCACCACTGTGTTTTCAAACTCCACACACCTTCACTCATTTGGATGATTTCAGCCCTAGAATTAAAGGTAAAAGGAGCTGTTAACACAAGCTTTTGAGACGTATACAGACTAGGGGTGGGCGATATCTTGATATTTAAAATATATCGAGATATTTTTGAAACTCGATATGAATTCTGACATATCGATATATCGCTATAATGCTTACGTTTACTTCTGGTTTCGCCGCTTCGCTTGTTTTGCCTTCTCTGTGCCGCGCTCGCCTCCGCCTCCTCGCTTATGTCCCCCTGTGCTCATCCCCGGAGCCCGGAGCTGGCCGCGGACTAAACCAGGACTAGGACTAAACCAGGACTAAACGCGGCCGCAAAGCCCAGGGCTCGGCCACGGACTAAACCAGGACTAGCACTAGGGCTCTGCAGTGCGCCCATTTCACTTGCATTTGCGAGCAAATATTTCGTCGTGCGAACGTGGAAAACGAAACAGGCGCATCTGTGCGAGTGCTTCTGCAGCCACAATAAGGAGCTGTGCACAGACGTAACATGACGAGTTAAACTTTCTAAATGCACGTTTCCCAGCGCGAGCGCAACAACATGACACCTCCGACCGCGCACGTGCCCAGCGTACGAGCTCCGCGTGTGCGCAGATATCACTATACGAACAAACTCCGCTTCAAAACACACCCACGCCCCCTTAAACGAGGCGCGCCCCGCAGCAGGACCCACACCTGTCCCACCACTCACAGACACCCGCGTGCCGCTGGACAAAGCGAGAGCTTTGGTTTTTGTCTTGGTCTTGTCTCGGACTCGAGCGCATTTGGACTTGGTCTTGTCATGGACTCAAGGTCTGAATACTGAGTGCGGTCATTTTTCATTAAAGCCGCTGCTGTTGCCAATAAACTCATCCCGGTGTGCGGGGGCGTGCGGGACTTCTCTGCTGCCTGTGCCAAATGCCAAATAAATCCATTTGTCACATTGTGCGTTTGATTTGGTAAATGTGCAGAGACTAAATACCACTTTAAAACAAGAGAATGTAACTCCAGTTTGGAATTTGAAAATACAGGTTTAAAAATCCTGCACACTTTATTCACTTTGAAGCAGTTTTGTGTCAGTGGAAGTTCTCTTTAAGAAGAGGTTCTTAAACTGTGGGTGAGGGTCCAAAAAGGGGTGCAGAGTGTTTAAGTGCAGTACTAAATGAATATTAATCAGATAAAATTTGTTTTTTTGTTTTTGCAGTAGTTTGGGGGGGCTGTATTTTTTCCTGTAAAGATATCGAGATATATATCGTAAATCGAGATATAGCAAAATATATCGAGATATATTTTTTGGTCCATATCGCCCAGCCCTAATACAGACTAATAATAAAGTGTTACTCAGTGAATGAAACAAAAACTCCAGGCATATTTTTGATGAGGTAACAATTAGGGGTGTGCATTGCCTTGAGCCTGATGATACAATACATATCATGATATGCATGTCACGAGTCGATATATCACGATATATCCATACTAAAACAATGGATGATGTATAGCAGTTTATCAATAATTACTTCAATTAATATCGTCAACTACCTCCATAAGAAGCAAATTGTATTAAATATACCTTTTTAAATAGTGAGAACAGTGAATGTAACTAATACATTTAAGTGAAAAATATTATTTAAAAAAATCGATTCAGATATTTTTTGAATCGATTCGAGAATTGTGTAATGAAGTATCATGATATATCTCTGAATTGATTTTTTTCTTACACCTCTAGTAACAATATTATAACATAGCTAAAAGCCCACAAGAGTCCGTTTTGTGCAATACAAGACGTTTAAAGGTGCACTATGTAACTTTTTTGGGGCTGTGTTCACCACTTGATTGTCTCCATGGAGATGTTGTTGCCCAAATATTTATTAAATTTCTGGTACCTTGGATTTGAGGTTGCCTTTTGTCTGGAGACCACCCTCCACCAGAAAATGTATTGTCAACCTTTGACACATGCTGTATTGTGTTGTTTCTTGGCAATATAATTACTTTACTTAACAAAAGCTTGTAATAGTGTGTGGAAGGTATTTGTTTTAATAATTGATTGAATATACGAAGGACTGCATATGAATGGATTTAATTAGATGCATGTAATTATAACAATTGTTTTGAGAAATGAATCGACCTTGATTGTAGGTGGATATTGTCTAACCATGAAACAAACATATTACTTCCTTTGTGTAGCTCACTGTTTTGTATGCACGTCTTCCCTCATTAATACATTAATTAAAAATAAGTCTATCACTAAATCACAGCTTTGATAGCAAACACTAACAATAAATACAAAATAGACAAGAGTAAAAATAAAAAGAAGAATGTTGAATTGAATTTACATATTCTTGACTTTCCCTGTGTATAACTGCTGCTGTCATTGAGTTGTCCTTTTTAATTTCCTTTTGTCTCTACATTAATTATAACTGCTTAAATCAAATATATTTTGTCGTTTTTCAGTCTTGGCTTTGTCCTCTCTGTGACAGCTCTGTAGAGAGGATGAATCAAGTCCATAGACCAGGGTCAAGGTCCGGATTTGGACAGATTTTGGCCTTGGGGTCCTTCATATTGTCCAAAAGACCCATTGAAATGCATGTAATTTATTAAATAGATTTGGCTGACAGCAGAAGGGCCATATGGGGGGTTGCGGTATCCAGAGAGGCAAAATGCAAGGATACTAGTCTGTCTTATATTGATTTTCACATTCAGGTGATTAAAAGCATTGTTTGGCTTTGGGGTTAAATTTGCATGTAATTATTGATACTTTGCAGCTGATGTCATCAACATTCGTGGGGAGTGTGACGCTAACTGTAAGAACTGCTCTGTTAGACGCTCCATACACATAAAATTACAGTCAATTTTCTCACTCTCACCTTTTTTGTTGAATGGTGTGTTTATAGAATAGGGAGGGCATGGTTCAGTAATGGGCTTCATAATTGTTGGAGGATTTCTTAGTGGCTGTTTTTATTTTTGGTAATGCATCTTTGATATGCATTGTCCATTTATTTTTCATAGTGTTGTGTGTCATTGCAGGACAGGGCCAAAAGAACACACTGTAAACTGCTTTCTGGTCTATATTATTATTATAATGTCGTTTCCTCATCAAAAACATACCTGGAGTTGCGTTGCTTAATTCACATGTTTAACACACAAACCCTGCATATTTAGCTTTTCTCTTAAACAGAAAACACTCTGTTCTACTTTGTGATGTCATGTGGTAATACATGAAGTGCTCCACTGTGTTTTTAAAGTAAATGTGACATAATAGAGCCAGATGACAAGCCACTTATAGCATAGAGGTATTTTTTTAAAGCGTAGATTGAATTAAACTGGCTTCTAACCATTTTACATTTTCAGTTTTTACCTTATACTGTGACCTGAATATTCACAATTATTTACCAAAAATGCTCTCGCCAGATTCATTTTTGTTTTCATTTATAGCATTGATAAAAACAACATGGCCGCCTTTGTCCCCTTCTCCATCCCCTGAACAAACATCTCTGCTCCTTTTGTTTGCACACATCCCCGTTTCCATGGCGCCTCATCTGAATATTCAGATCTGTGCTAATGAAATGCATACACCATTATCAGGCTTAATGAACTGTTGTGTGTGATTAGAAAACCAGGAAGCTGTATGTTTCTCTATAATATCAGCTACTTAATTTTTGTTTGTGGCCAAAGATGAGATCATAAATACTGTAAATGAGTAGATTTTTGAAGGATAATTAATCATTTAGAGTTTAAAGGTGCATTGTGTAACATTTCTGCAAATGCTTTTCTTCATGGAGATGTTATTACTTTGTCTGGAATGTTTCACAGTGTGGTATTAAACCTTTCTATCTTCATGGATACCAAACCAGACCAAGTTACAGGTCAGATCTGTGGAGAGGCGACGCCGCTCACAGTCAGAATGCCTGTTTTTCTAGGTTTTTTGAGCAACAGACACTTATAATTTAGTAAATGTTAGTTAGAGCTGTTCAATGTCATGAATGAATGTGGAACATTCTAAGCATAGCAGTGACATGTTCATAGGAAGAAACAGATGACAGACACCTACCAAAAAGTTACATGGTGCACCTTTAACTTTTATTTGCAAATGAGTTGAGTTCAAGTTGTAATCTATTTTCTTTTACTGTTAGTGCAAATTGCTTTAGTAGTTTTGGTTTTTACGTCAGTCACCTCATCTCCACTGATTATGTTTTGTCTAAAGATTTCATTTTACCTCCAAAAGACATATCCAGTCCAGTTTTTTAAATTATATCTAATGTAAATTATGTATAATACTTTACTGTGGGACATTCTAGGCAATACAATAACATCTCCATGGAAATCCATCAGAAATGTTGCATAATACACCTTTAAGTAAACATTTTTTTCACACTTTTTACTCCTCTATGTTTTACCACTTACTGTACAAAGACTTGGGGCTGTTTTGCTGTTATGGTGATGTAAAAATAATAAAGAGACAGTGTGGAGCTTTGAGCAGCAGTTATAACAGTAGGTGTATGTGACACTAATTGGCCTGTATCTTCAGTTGGCCATTGCTTGACTTCAGCTCAACTTTAGAGAGCAAAATAAGCATGAATTGTTTGCAAAACATGTCACATAAGTTAAGCAAAATATGCAGACGTTTAAATAAATATATCATCACAGTTCACAAGTCTGTTTAATTGCAAAAGTAACTCAAGTTGTCATGACAACACTGAGGCAACTATAGCAAAAACAAATCTACAAAATGCAGTTTACAGCGCTATAAGTGTCTTTGCGTACACAGTTTGAGAGATAAAGGTGTATTGTGTGACATTTCAAAATAGAATGGGCAAAATTAAACATATCCATCAATACTTCCCCAGCAGTTATATAACAAACATCCTTCAAAATGACACTTCATTTCACCCTGAATAAACTGAACTCTGTAGAAACTGCTTTTTATTTTCTTACAAACATAAAAATGACAGTCTTATCACCACTGCAGGAGAAGAAACTCATCTTTTTGAGCTAGGATGAATATAGGCATTTATTTACAACAGATCATTCTAAATGTGCACTGCGTGAAACTTGATTTATGCCTGACAGGAGAGTCTGCGTGGCCAAATTTCATAATTTTTTCCAGACTTTCTAAATTTCTACCTTGGCGTTTAAAGAAAATCTGTAATTACAAGGAGAGTCCATGCGGATATGAGCGGGATTACCTTGTAACTACTTTAGATTAGAAATGCAATAAAAACCATTACAAATGGCAAAAAACATACTTTTATTTTAATCTATTGTTACATAAGTTACATAGCAGAGCTTCAAATGAAACCAATTCCAAGACAGATAAAAATGCCAAACTATAGATAAAAATACATTACAATAAATATAACAAAACAAGAACATTGTCTCCTGCTCCTGTATAAAGTAAATCTTCATTTTATTATCAAAACTAGTAATATTGTGGTCATTGACACTTGTTCTTATATCCTGCTTTGATGGCCCTTGGTTTTATAGCTCTTACTTCTCACATACAAACCCGCTCCTCCTCTCTCTGAGCTCCAGTAATTTTTTGATTGTACTTGTGTTTACAGAAACTGCTGAGGCTAATGAATATTTCACTGCTTTCACAATAACAGTCCCAAGATGGCCGACGCAAACACCCCCCACTTTTGTCCATTCACTATAGACAAATCTGCATGAGAGAGGGCTGAGCTACGACCTTTCTTCTCTTCTGCTTATACTCCAGAGACCGCGCTACTACACGGCTCCATATTCTTTGCCATATATAGTTTCTAATACAGTGGTGTCTGCAAGGAGCTATAGGGAAATAAAGGCAAGCCATTTAGAATTACGCAATTTCATGCATTATTCAGAGAAACTGAGAATGATTTCACCTCCTCAACTCCTCAGAGACTAGGAGGAGATAACCGTTAGTGACAGGAGCAGCTCATGAAATGCAGAAAGACTTAACAACCCAATCTGCAGATATTACCAGCCATCTGAATTGGAAATAGACACACGGGTGGCCACGGCACAAACTATACAGACTGCATTGATTTTAAATGTTTGATATCACATTTCGTATTAGGTAGTTAGTTCGGGAGCCGAGTTTTACTAACACAATGCTCCACTCACTTGTCCTGGTTTGATTCTGGTTAAGGCATGATGTAGACTTGGTTTGGTCCTGTTCTAGTACTGGTGTAGTTCTGGTCTAGTCTTAGTTTTAGTTTTAGCTTAGTGTTGTTAGCATGTTTTTATATTGTTTTGTTTTGATTTTGGTTTTTATGCTACTGAACCACCTTTTTTCTGTTTGAGCTCATTTAGTGGGGCATTGTCATCTGTGAGTTTACCAGGAAAGAAATAAACCAAAATTATAAAATAAACTGGCCACTAGTCGATCCAGGTTGCAAAGAATGGGGTATTCTTGATTTTCATAACATTGTTAAACTGTAACTGCATTTAAGATCACAACAGTCTATAGGCCAATAATATTTAACACAGATGGGATCAGATAATATGAATGTTAAAATTCAGTTATACACCCTATTTAGATATAATCTGGTGTGGAACATCTCTGTTTTTATGAGCTTAATGTCTGTACTTTGTCTCCTCAAATAAAAAAAACAAATGTTAATGGTTCTAGTTACTGATAGGAATTATCAGGTTCAGCATTTGTGAATTTACCTTTCGTGGCAAAGTACAAGCTTATTTAATAAGATCTAAGCTAATTTATAAATTAGCTTACCCCACTTAATCATCCATCTCCTTGCTGATTGTTTTTTTGTTTTACTTGTATTGCACTGTCCATTCTCTTTGTTTTGTTTTGTATTTATTGCCTGTTTTAACTGATCTTGTCTTTGTACAGAATCCTTGAGTGTCTAGAAAGGTGCCTTTAAATAAAATGTATTATTATTAGTATTATTATAAGGAAAACTGCCTCTTGCCCCCATCTGGGAGTACGATATCATCACATTCAAGAATCTGAACACCACCAGTAATTACCCTACGGGAGGCTCTTTTCTTTTTGCTAAGGTAAAATCAGGGGTGATATTTCCTATCTATAAGTTTGTGTTAATCAGATAGTTTAGATATATGAAAGTTTAGAGTTGGGCCTGTTTATGGTATACTGTTATATTAGCTATTTGTATTTATTCTTATATATAGTCCAAGGTTCGGGCTAAAGATCCGATATTACGCAAAATTTACTTTTGTGAGCTTTAGATTGTTGTTACCTCCTCAGACACATACTTGGAATTGTGTTTAGTTTCATTCACACATGCTTGAGTATTTGTGCATTATTAGTCTATCGACGTCTCCAAAGCTCAAAAAGCTCAGTTCCACCTTGTGATGTCATGAAGTGGTAGTTTACAAGTTAACAGCTACCTATTTTTACTTTTTGCTCAGTTGAGATGGACAGTTCCAGGGCTGAAAAGATCCAAATGATTCTAGTGAAGGTGTGTGGCATTGTATGTTGTGTGTAAATGAAACAAAACACAGCTCCAGGTATGTTTGTAATGAGGAAATAACTAAACGGGTTGACCTGTCAGTGAATGTTGGCTTTTTGTTAATTTAAAACCCCACATTTGTCATTTGTTTTGGCTGGGTTTTGTTACCATAGATGCCATTTGTTTTTCTATTCAGTCCCAGAATTAACCGTGCTCCCTCTCTGTGGACAGGAGCTGAAGGCCGCACCAGCAGACACAGTGATGTCCCTCAGGGTGCATTTTAAATAGACATACAATCAATCCAGGTCCATCTTCATTTATACAGATGTTTATGAGAGTGGACAGAGAGATGGCTATCACATAGGATTGTTGTAATGGAAAAGGGATTTTAATACAGCCTTTTAATGAGTATGTCTCAGTAAAGCTTTTTATGGATAAAATCTGCATAGTAGATAAATGTTATATTCATGGTATTAGACAAAAATGGCAAACTTAAACCAACAAGGTAATATGTTCTTTATAGTATTTATACTGATTTGAGCATACTTTATGGCTTAAAATAGAATAAAGGAACAATGACGCAAGTATTAAAGGTCTTTCACTTTCACTTAAAATAGGAGAAAGGCAAGATTTTCTCACTTGAAATTAGCAACAAAAAAGCAAATGTGAATGAAATAAGAAAAAAATGACGTATGACTCAAATGAATCTTATTTTATAGTCAAAATGTGCTGTGATTGCATTTGGCTGGCTATTAGACATCTTCGTAATATTTGTCCCTTATTACCGCAGATGATAAGAGACAAAAGGACTAAACTGAGAATATATTTTAAAGCTGGTCCCTCCTCTCCCCCTCTATCCCACCCCCTTTCTTATCCTCCTTGGGTGTGGGGCTTTCAGGCTCTGTTCAATAATGTAACTACACTATATGTAAGTATGTATGTATGTATGTATGTGTGCTTGGTTTATGCTTTATTAAACATTAACAGATAATGTAAAACTCCCCAAAGACACTAACCTCAAACAAAGTCTCCTCTCTCCTCTCACTCCTACTACTCTCTCCCTCTCTTTTCTCTCTTCTCTCCCTCCTCCTCTCTTCCTCTTTCACCCCTCTCTTTCTCCCTCTTCATCTCTCTCTCC
Organism: Odontamblyopus rebecca; assembly: GCA_030686955.1. Taxonomy (NCBI): domain Eukaryota; kingdom Metazoa; phylum Chordata; class Actinopteri; order Gobiiformes; family Gobiidae; genus Odontamblyopus; species Odontamblyopus rebecca. Next base: position 14,803,932 of record CM060670.1, on the reverse strand, counting down.
CCTACCTCTACCTCCTCTTGTTTCGGTCTTCTCTTTCTCTCTCCTTCTTCCTCGCTTTGTCTCTTTCTCCCTTCCCTATCTCTCTCTCTGTCCGCACTCTCTCCCTTTCTCTTTCTTTCTCTCTTTCACTCATCCCTCTCTCACTTTCTCTCCCTCTCTCCTCTGAGCGACATTAATTCCCTCTAAGTTGCCGTTCAGATGAAAGTGCTCGGATGGGTTTTGCATCGGCTCAAAGAGACTGAGCGCGTCTGGTACATGGGCTGACTCTCACAGACTTCAATCACACATAAAGGACCCCCTCACACAATAGACCCTCTTTTTTTTTTTACCCTAATCTTGGGATTTTAGGCTTTCTTCGTGGCACTTTCTTTGCTTTTGTCCACTTTTTGCACCAGAGGATTAAATTGCTGTTGCGGAAATCATTGTTTTGTGTTTTGGTCCAGCCCACTGCCTTTCTATTGTCCTGGGATGTAATCGAGGTCCTCTTTAACAAAATAAGGGGTTCATCTAAGTCTAGTTTTAGAGAAATGAACAGCGGATACCAGAGAAGGTCACTTAGTTTGTACAAGGAAGCAGCACTAAACAATATGTTGTTTTGTTTAGAGGGAGAGCTCTTAACTCTTAAAGCAGCTCCAAATTAGGACAAAGAGGTTAGACAAAGAGATTACACAAGTCGCAAAGGTCAACTTTTGAGAAAACACAACAATAGCTGTTGTGTCATAGCTTGTAAATATGTAACAACAAACCTGAAGCACTATTGGTTTTTAATGCTTGTCATAAGCAAATAAAATTATTGCAGTGTAACATTTTAACTATATTTAGTGACTTTTTAGTAATACCACAACACCCAAACGCAACAATAACAAATCATAAAGTCAACTCTTAATGCAAACTCTCTAGTCGATTAACCACCGTTTACATGAAAAAGTGCCCTTCTGTCCATATACTTATTTTAGATCATTATTTTTGATCCAGTATAACTTTAAAGGGTCCATATTACACTATTTTCTGATTTATGTTAATGTTTCCTCATCAAAAGTTCTTCTCTCAAACAGAAAACACTCCTCCTGGCCTACTTAAACTACTTAAACTACTATTATGACATTTTTTAAAGATTTGCTATTAACTTGAGTAGGTTCCCTTAATCTTGAGAGGGCTCTGGTGCTACAGATTTGAACTTTATCTACGTGTCTAGGTTATCCATCTACGTTATCATTAGTCCTGGACACATTTGCAGCCTGCCCGTTTATAGGACTGGAACTCTCCTTCACTATGTTTTCTTTTTTTCCTTTTTCTTGCTGGGAAGGAGGGTCTAAGGACAGGGGACGGGACAGTTATCCATTTGCTTGTTTTCTATGAATGTTGATTGATCTGTTAGTTATTGATCAATGTCCTTTTCACTGTTGGATTTTTTTACTTTCTGTCAGCCCTAAGAGATAACCTCTGTTGTGATTTTATGTTTACAAAATTAATTGAATCAACAAATAATATTAAAGATGCAAGTCTCAAATATTTAATGAACAATATTGTCTTCTTTCAGTTATGTACAGTAACAATGGTGAGAGCACTCTAAATTGGGCACAATGTTTTCCAATATAGAATAACACCAATGCTATTTCACATTTTATGCTCCTAAAAGCCCCCATGACCTACTTTTAGGTCTTATCATAGATTATCTAACTTGTTCTTACAAGTATTTCACCACCAATACCAGTCAAAAGTTTGGACACACCCTCTCATTCAATGTTTTTTCTATATGTTTACTACTTTCTACTATTGGACTTTCTACATTTTATGTACTTACAGAAGACATCAGATATATGAAGTAAGATATATAGAATTATATAGTAAAGAAAAAAGTGAAATAAATAATAAAGTCACTCTCACCATCATCCAGTTTTGTATCTCTGTTTTATCTGTTAATATGTGTTTTTAACTTTGTCTTGTACAGTGTCCTTGGGTGTCCTGAAAGGCGCTTTCAAATAAAATGTATTATTATTATTATTATTATTATTATTATTATTATTAAATAACTAACTATAAATAATTTATATTCAAATCCTCAATGTAGCCACTGAAAACACTGAATGAGAGGCTCTTCAAACTTTTGACTGGTAGTGTATGTTTCTTCTATTTTAAGAACTGCCTTCTGATTTTTGGACCATGCATTGCCAGTTTTATAATACTATATCCTTCCCTGTGATAATATTTAACCTTGGCCATTTATAACCCCAACAATAGGCACATAGAAAAACACATATTCATACACATCTTTTAGCTCTCTCTCTTGTATCTTTTAGGCCTGGTCTCTACTGTATATATTCCAGTTTGTCCATGAAAGCTTTTGGTCTCCAGCCTCCCTCCATCTGCCATGAATGGGGCCAGTCACATTTCTGATAGCATTTAATGAAATCTCCACCCGGGCCTTGGATGTGAGGAGAGGGGAGAGGGGAGGGGGCACCAGGGGGGTATCTGACGGGCCAGGCTTGATGTGCATTCAACAAAGACTCCCTTTCACTGGACTGGAAAGCATAGATTGCTGGTGGCTCTTTCACTCATTTTGTCTTTTAGATTCAAAAATGTGCCAAGTGAGCGGGCAGAAATCCCCCGGTGGTTTTTGAGGAGGGGGGCGGGGCCAGAGCGGGACAATGGGACAGGTGTGTTGTGGTTTAAAGACAGCAGCCATGTTCAAAGGTGAAGTTAAATGATTGGACAAGCTTCATTGACAGAGGTGTACTCTTTAACCTGCCCGTGTATAATGTTCAACCCAAGGGCGCCACAGAAAGAACAGGCTTTAGTTCTTATTAGTTATTTTAGATCATTATTTAGATGTTCAGGAGATCTTTAAAGGGCACATATTACACTGTTTTGTTTTGTTTCATTCACATATACAAACTTAACACACAAACTCAGGACTCAAACTCAGGTTTTACAGGAAGTGCTCCACTGTCTTTTTAAATTCTGTACAACTTCACTAGAATAATGTGGATAATTTCAGCCCTAGAATTGCCAAACTATACTGAAATAAAGGTAAAATGTAGCTGTTAACTTGACAACTGCCGCTTCATGACATCACAAGGTGCAACGGAGCATTTTGAGCTTTGGAGATGAAGACTGAAGAGTTGCCCAAACATGTGTGAATGAAACAAAACACAACTCAAGGTATGTTTTTGATGAGGTAAGAACATTATAACATGGCTTAAAACTCACAAGAGTACATTTTGCAAAATATAAGACATACACTATGTTTGAGTAATTAGTCTGTCTACGTTACCAAAGCTCAAAATCCTCTGTCCCACCTTATGATGTCATTAAGCAGTAGTTTTCAAGTTAACAGCTACTTCTGACATGTTGTTTAGTAGAGATAGATAATTCCAGAGCTGAAATTATCCAAATGATTCTAGTGAAGGCGTATGGAGTTTAAAAAGTGGAGCATTACCACATAACATCACAAGGTGGGAGCTTGCTTAAAAGCAAAATATTCAGGATTTGTGCTTTAAATATGTGTAGATGAAGCATAACACAACTCCAGCGATGTTTTGATAAGGAAACAACATTCTAATAGATCAGAAAACAGTGTAATATGGGCCCTTTAACCTGGTTTATTTGTGGTCTCTATAAACTAGAATAATCACAATGTTTTTTCTCACAGTAATCCTTACACTAAATATTGAAATAAACTTTCAGTTTGAATATTTTATCCCCCATACATCAAAAGTTACTTAGAGTCATTCATACCCTGAGGAGAGCTTCCACCTATAAGTTTCAGTATAGTTCCCATGCACATAACCCCCCTAATATAAATATAAAATCCACTCTGAGCGTTTTAATTAGTGCAGCTCTGCAGGTTTTCGCTGTCGGAGGAAACTCGGTGTTAATAAAGTCATCCATCTCTCTGTCCCTCCCTCCGCTGCTCGATCCCAGGTACAGATGGCCTTTTTCTGCTTGTTGCTCTTGAAAAACCTCCCCTCTTATAATCTCCACATTAATCACGACCATAAGCAGCAGGTGAGTCACCATGGAAGCAGTTTTGTTGACATCTGGATCGGAGCGGGAACGCCGGGGAAGGGATCTGGGATGGTGGTGCTGCTGGTGGGTTGTTTGTCCACAGTGGGATGCCAAATTTAAAGTTGGCACAATGAAACTGGATCTGGTGTTTTTTTTGGTCACAGAGGAGGCCTGCAGTGGAGCAGCTGGGAGATACAGAGCAGGGGACAAAAGGCTATAGACTCAAGAGGCAGAGGCAATTATGGGAAATTTGCATTTAATTGTTTTTCTTGGTAAAATGCTATTTATAATGTACAGTTTTATTTATTATAGAAAATCAAGTCCATGATTTTGACCATAGAGTATCTGGTTTGAATCATCACCCTCTTAACGGTCCATTATTGTGCCAATTGACTCTTGTGAGCTTTAAGCCATGTTGTAATGTTGTTACCTCATCAAAAACAAACCTAGATTTGTGTTTTTTTTTCATTCACACATGCTTGAGTAATCCGTCATTATTAGTCAGTCTTCGTCAACAAAGCTCAAAATGCTCCGTTCCACGTTGTGATGTTATGAACTGATAATTGTTAGGTTATCGGCTACTCTTTACCTTTTGTTCAGTAGAGAGATTTGTGTTTTCAGTTTGAGAGAAAAACTCAGCCTAAATATGCTGGATTTGTGTGTTAAAAATGTATAAATGAAACAAAACGCCACTCCAGGTATGTACCAGGTAGGTACATAGATCACAGGCATATAGCCCCTTTAATGTTTTGTAATGTACATTGGTTTGGCATAGGTTTTTATTCCATAGGCTCTTCATTTATCCAGATTTAGGACTAGCACATATAGACCATTAGACATACATCAGACCATTGGGCTTTCAGCTCATATAAAAACATAACTGAAATGGATTTTAATACATTGAAATATTTGTACATTTGTTCATGAACTTTATGTTTTTGGTACATTATGTTACACTATTATATTATGCACTGCAAATAGCTTCTATACTGTGCAAAAAAGGTATAGGCCTACATATCAAAATATAACATAATCCCAAAAATGCACTACGAGAAAAAATTACAAGATAGGCCTGATCAGGCTTAGCGCGAGATCCTGCTGACAGGTTATAGGCTACGCAGTGGAAAGAAGAATTACCTTTGGATTAGAAGATGTTGTAGGTCTTTACTATTGCAAGAGACTGGTGTTACTTTGCATGTTTCTGTCCAGTTTCTTCCCCTTGCCTAAAACTTGCTTTATTTGGGCCTGCCCCTTTCTGCACCTTTATAGAAAATAATAAAATCTATAAATCAAGATAATACAAAAAAATGCTTTTCTACAAATGGTCCAAATAAAGTTACATGAACTGTAGGCCATTCCCTGTTCTGTGAAACCCTCTCCAGAGCCTCGTGAGCATGTCTGAATCATGATGAACTATAATTACCTGCGCAGTACCTGCCCGAGCGCCAGGAGCAGGCCTAGATTTATGCTCTTGCTCTCCAAACGGGACAAAGGCTCACATTTCGGAGGTAATGAATCTCTCTATGGAGAAAGCGGCGTCTTCGTGGTGCAGTCAGAGCCCCAGGGAGCTCCTCACACCGGCTCATAGGCGCTACACACTGCACTTCAAACCAGGGGAAGTCTTAAATTACCCGCTGCATTTTAGTCTTGAATGCGCCTAAATGGTCGGTAAACACAGCTCTTCTCCATGTTTAACTTGTCACGTTTGGCCACAAGTTTAAAAAATGTTGTGTGGTAGTTTACTGAAATGTTTTTGAACAGTAAAGTTTTAGGTTTTTTCAGTACTTAAGGTTAAATATATAAACATAAGCTTTACAGAATTCTTATATTATTTGCTAATGTTCCTTAAAGATACAATGTGTAACTTTTCTGATGGAGGGCCCGCCAAGTGCTTGTTTCCAGGGAGATGTGATTGTTGCTCTACATGAAAAATTGCGCAATGCACCTTCAAAGTCATTTATGAGTTTCAATTAGATTATTTCAATGGTAAATAGTCTAATTTTTTATATAGTGCTTTTCCACCTCCAAGGCATTCAAAGCGCTTTACAGCAGACTAAATCAGATGCCCTTCCTTATCCAACCAGTCATACTATGATTAGAAATTCTGGTTTCCCATAAACCACCGTATCAATGCTTAAATGCTCTAATATTGATATTTTGTAAGATAGTCACCACTATATTTTATATCAAATCAAATGAAATGTTTGCATTTATAACATAGTAATATAATCTAATACAAAGATATTGTATTGTATTGCATTACTGAAAAGAAAATAAAGGATTCGTTTATTTGTTAATTTAGATATTAAGTCTAACCGGCCATAACCAGGTAAATATGGGAAAAAAATCTACTGTTTGGGGCTTTAACCACAAAATGATTTTTAAATTGTTATGTAAAGATATTAGGAGGAAAACCATAAAGTTACATACATTATTCCAAGTACACGTAGTAAAAGCTGTCACCATTACTTCCCCATTTGACCCTCTGGGCAATTTTTCACTTTAATAATCAGCATTTACTTCAGTGACACGCCACTTACAGATTATCAGAGCTGGAGGAAGCAGGTTTCATTTGTACAGGAAGTAAATGTTCGCCTTTGGGCTAAACTTTTATTACTACTGCCTCCTGTTGTAAATCACAGAGCACTTCAACACTGGGGAGGTGTGGCAGACATTATTTAGTTAAGTGCTGAGGAGGTTAATGCATTGTTTGTGAGAATGAGAACAACAAATGAACCTGGTCACTGGACAGGCCCCTCCGAGGTACACAAAGATTTAGTCGTCTTTAACTCCAATGGTGATGTATGGAAATGGGCATCAATTATAGAAAGTCAAACTCCCCCAGGCTCAAAATCGAGAAGATTTATGGAGACTGTTTGTCAAGCTCTTCAACGTGTTACGGTTTGAAATAACGAAACAAAATGAAATATGGTCCAGCAGAACAGAGGTATAAATTAGTTTTGAAGTTACAGTAGGTGAAATACAGACTTGTGGTTTTTGGAATGGTAAAAGGAGAACTTGATCTGTAAGATACTCAAGTAAAAGTATTGACAAAACAATCATTATTCGTCCACAGTCTCCAATGTGTTTTAAAACTCTATACAGCATTACTTGAATTGTTTGGATAATTGCAGCCCTGGAATTGCCTATCTCTACTGAACTAAAGGTAAAATGTAGCTGTTAACTTAAAAACTACTGCTTCATGAGAGTAAAAATTGATCCTTCTCTGGGTATTTTGGGGCAGTAAAGACACCTGTAATTGAATAACAGGAATATAGATTAAAAAAAGGTTGAAAAACTGTTTAAAATATGCTTCCATGAGCAGACCCTATATAACCTGCTAAAACCGTCCTGACTTCTTAATATGGCCATATGCTTCGAAATTATTATGTGAATAAAAGAGGAGAAAGCTACCGTATTTGACAAAGATAATACAATACTGCAACTACCGCTAATTGTACTCCCCTGGCTTCATGGTAAAAGGAGAGAGGAAAATATAAAGATTGTGTTCTCTGAAATAAACTGGAAATGGCTTTGAGTAAACAGAACTATCTCTTATTGTGAGCGCCTGTGTTTTAATGATTAGCCTAATGTGCTCTCGGTCACATATTTCACCTCCATTAAGAAGAGTTAAGGCTGTAGGAAGCTCAAGTCCACACATGTCCACAACAGGCTCTGCGGTAATGAGGGCTATTCTGTTCACCAATCAGAGCTCCAAACATAACTAGCCTTGATGTAAAAATACAACTTGTGTGTGTAATGACAACTAAAGTACTTTAAGTGAGATGATAAGTAGAAAATCGCAGGGTACACTAGGATAACAATGCAGTAAAAGCATTTAGCAACTCTGATTTTTATATAGGCAACGTTAGCTGGGCGAGCGTTTATTAGGTAGTTGCTTATTCAATTTTTTGTTTGTTTGTTTTTTTGCTTAGAAATGCCATTTAAGGTATCTTGAGGTATATTCCTTTGTCCTTGGTACTGGTTTTGACCCAGTTTGAGTCCTAAAGTAGTCCTGTTTAGTCCTGATCCAGGTTTAGTTTTTTCGTGTGGTCTTCATGCAAGTGTGAACACAATAGTTTTACTGGTTTCAAGTTAGTTTGTTAGTTAAAGGTGCATTGTGTAACTTTTCTGCTGTGTTGAATTACAATCAAAATTGAATAGTCAAAATTGCCCTGTTTAGGTAAGTAATTGCAATGTAGTTATCGTAATTATACTTTTAGTTAGTTTGCAGGCCATTTCCATACTGTTACTATGCTAATTGTCATGCCAACAAAAACAAGGCAAAATAGCGTTGCATTTCTGCCTTGTTTTTGTGAATAGTGGATGTGTTTTTGAGTCTATACCTTAAATCTGCTGTTCATATTATGTGTAACAGCAGCAGCCGCATCCTGATCTCTGTGTGGAGGTAAACACTATATATTCAGACAATAATGGCTCATGAATCATTTATTTATGTGAGGAACGCTACAGAGGCACTGAACATTGTGTGCAGGCAAAAACAATACAGCTACAACAGGGGAGCCGTAGTCCAGACCTGAAAGAGTTGAGTGTGAATTAGGAGCAAAGATAAGCCATAAAAATGTACCCATCAGATATCAAGAAACTGCAGATGTGTTTGTAAATGTGGTATTTCCAGTATGAAATTAAAAGCTCAGAATGCTCTGTTCCACCTTGTGATGTCATGAAGTGGTAGTTTTCAACAGCTGCCTCTTATCTTTTGTTCAGTAGAGATGGGCAATTCCAGGGTTGAAATGATCCAAATGATTCTAGTGAAGGTGTGTGGAGTTTAAAAACACAGTGGAGCACTTATTGTCTTACCACATGACAAGAGAGAAGAGCTAAGTACTGGTATGCAGGATTTGTGCGTTAAACATGTGTGAATGACACAAAACACAACTCCAGGTGTGAGTGTGATGAGGAAACATAACACAGATCAGAAAATAGTGAAATATGGGACCTTCACATGCACTTTTAAGAATGTTTTAGCATTGAAAATAAAATTGTGAGTCTGTGTATTTAGCTTTAGTTGTGTTGCACTACCCTTCTATGTACCATATGTACCGGACTGTAAGTCACACTTTTTTCAGGGTTTGGGTGGTTCATTTTTCACACCGACAGCCCATAGACCATAAATATGAAATCGTACATATGAATTTAAAAAAAAAATGTTATCCATTTTTTCATTTTGGTTTTAGAGACAAATAATAAAGAGAAGAGTTTTTTCATTTTCAAACGAATGAACGAATGATACATGGATTCTTCTCTATTCCGTTGTTTTTATTACTATAACTTCTATAACTCACCTTTCAAGATGAAATGTCAGTTCTTGGTCTCTGATTTCATAAAAATAAATTTCCCCCAAAAAGTGACTGACTGATGTCTGTTATCACCATGCCAATGTGTCTTGGATGTTCTGCAGTATGGCATGAAATATAGGCTACATATTTAGCATTTATTTTATTCCAGTTGCTGTTATTGCTCAAAAATACCTTGAACATGTCAATAAAGCACTGTCCAGCTGCATTTGAAGGTTTCTCACCACTCAAGAGATATAATAGTTTGTTTTGAATCGTTAAGTACTATGACAACAGAACCAGATGTCTGTGTAATCCTTGTTGTCCCGGTAGGATCCATAGCAAAAGAAAGATTAAATCCCTGTTGACAGAATTGAATCTTTCTTTTGTTACTATGACAGCAGTGGTAATATTTTATCATTAAGAAACCCAAGGGTAGACATTTGTAACTTCACATGTCTGGGTGCAGAGTCCAGGCGAAACAAAAAAGACTTTAAACATGCGCTCACTCAGCTCATCTTTCCCTCTTTTAGGCGCAGATATTATCATTGAAGTGTCCATTTAACCCGCACAAAGGATGCCTCCTCTTCCTGTTTCCCATCATGCACCAGGAGTGACAGCTCGGACAAAAGCTTCAACATTCATTTATCTTCTTTATATGCCCCTGATGCAAATGTGGAATATTGGATGGACACAGCAATCAATCCTCTAATTGAGTTTGTGCTACTTCAACTTGTTAAGGGACCTCTGCCCAAATTATAGGAAAGGTCAATTTCTCATTCTGACAATTACTGTATTCATTCATTGGTCCAACAAAGAGGAGCAGAGACAGGTTTGAAGCAGGAAGCAGCGCACCCGGAGACCCCTATTGTGAGGGACCCCCGCTTGATCCCCTGTTATAATGCTCATTAAAACCTGCTCACTGTAGATTGGCTCAAAATGGGGAATTAATATGGAAATCAAGCTGCTGTGTGGAGTAAATGACTGGTTAAGAAGGTGGTTTAGGAGATTTGTGAGGCTATAAAGGCAAAAAAATGGACATGGGCTACAATATTGTCAAAATTGCACATCTTAATAATTATACTGATGATGCTCACATGACATTACAGTTGGACGTGGGGGATATATTGCGCATGTGTAAACTTTGAGTATTTGCACTTTTGTGGATAATTTTACAGTCATTTCATATTTGTCCAACACTTAAACCTAAACTACATTTACAGTAGGACTGAGTAATTCAGGTTTTAATAATTGAGATTTAAAAATATTACAAAATTGCAAAATTTAGGACTATTATGAAGCACGTTTACTCCTCACTTTCTTACTTGCAAAGCAGTGTTATTGTGCAATTACAGGTAGACATCTGTACAAATGTAATTTAAGGTGGTTTACAGTTTGACAATGATTAAAATCTATTAAAATCGTAATCATTCAGGGTATGCAAAAAATGTATTACTCTATATATTTTTTAACTATAATGTCGGTTTAAAGAAAGATTACAGCACATTTCTGTTAGATTGTAAAAAATATCTTCTGATTATTGATATCACCAAACCAAAATTGCAATCCATCATAAATGTGATAAAATGTTGTTCATATTCACCTCTCCTTGATGTGTACAAATCTGTAAAGCATTTAAAAACTAAATTATGTTTTATATATGGGTATATGTAAGTATATTGTATAGAGCCCTAATGGGCTCCCGTCTTAAACCTTTCCAAAATGAGCACACGGGGAGGTGAATGATTTGATGTAACAAATGGCAAAAGTTTAGCGGCACCAAAACTCTCCACTGTTTTTAATTAAAAATGACCTTTGTCCAAGACTTTATCTTCCATTTGCACATTTGTTTTAAAGGGCATGAGGTCTCCATTACATTTAACTCAAAATACAGGTTCCCAGACAGGCACTGACCACATTTAGAGCTGCACAAGAAATCTAATTAAACAAACTTAAGCATTTTGCCTGTATTGTGCAGTGGCAGTACATTTAAAATATATAGAAAGATTATACTTACCATATAGGACAATCATAGCCAAGAATTATCTAACTTGTGTGCCTGATGTTGCTGTTTGATACTTTATTCTCTTCTGAAAACAACCTTAAAGAAGCACTATGTAACTTTTGTAGTAGAGTATCTGTTGCTACTTCACATAGAGAATTTACTGATTTGAATGTTCCACAGTAGCATTAATCATATCTATCTTGCTTATATTCAGTTAGAGGTGTTTTGTCTAACTAAAGATACCTTGAAAACAATGTATTCTAACTGTTAGTCCGATTCACAGATCTGACCTGTAGCCTGAGCAGTGGCACTATGTAATTGTCTCCATGGAGATAGATAAATTTAATGCCGTGCTGTGGAACATTATGACAACAAGCAGCTGGCCTGAAATTGCATTTAAAGGTCCTATATTATACAGAATTGACTCTTGTGAGCTTTAAGCCATGTTATAATGTTCCCTCGTGAAAATCATGTCTGGAGCTGTGTTTTGTTTTATTCACCTGTTTTATGTAACCCTTTATCATTAGTGTGTCTACTTCTCCAAAGCCCAAAATGCTTTGTTCCACCTTGTGATGTCATGAAGCACTAATTTAAGTTTACAGCTCCTTTTACCTTTAGTTCTGTAGAGATGGGGAATTCCAGGGCTGAAATCAACCAAATGATTCTAGCGAAGGTGTGTGGAAAAACACAGTGGAGCTGTTTAAGCTGTTTAAGAGAAGAACTCAGCCTAAATATGTAGGTTTTGTGTGTTAAACATGTGTGAAAAAAACAAAACACAACTCCCGATGTGTTTGTGATGAGGAAACATTATAACATGGATCAGAAATAATGTGTAATATGGGTCTTTTAACCTGCCCATCCCCCACTCCGTAAGATTGCATTTTTACAATGATTTTCTTCTCAATTATAACATCAATAACTGAATAAATATGAAATAGATTAGGTTTTATGCCATACTTGAGGCAGTGGACACTAGGACTGTCCCGATAGCAAATTTAGAAGCACGACACACACACCTACAGAGAAATATTGCAATAATATTGAAACTACACTGCCAATAATGCAAAATAATCCTTGTATACCCAAATCTCCACACTTTTACAAAGGAATTGTACACACGGTCACTATTAATTCCCAAAATATACTGTTACAGCTTTCATGTACTGAATGATAAATAGATATAGTAATTATCACGAGAGGTCTCCTGGACACTACAGGAAAGTTACACAATGTGCCGAGATCCGAGATCTAATTCTTATAGAAACTGGAGTAGAAATAGTCTTCATCTAAGCTCTATAGTCATCCCCCAGAGTAGCATTTAGTCAGTTGATGTAGTGCGCGAGTCAGCTGCTCCCTCTCGTCTCATCAATAGTTTATTTACCGAGCACAGAACCCACAAAATTAGAATAAAAATTTGATTGTGTCTCTCCGCAGTGAAACCAGAGCATTCAATTACTCCAGCTGTATCTTCCTCTTGAGGCGGATATCTACAGCATTAACATTCATCAACAAAGAAATATCAGTGAGTTTCGGTCTCATGTCAGCAATTTTCAACGCTACAAAAGAAAGACAGATTTGATAAAAGCTCTTGGATCCACTTAATCTGGTCACAGTGTCTCAGAGCACAAAAATCAATCCTTTATGCATACTGTCTGTCGCTCTTGTCAGTTTTTATCGTCGCCTATAAATATGTAGACTCTACAAATGTTTTACTTTGAATTCTCTTTTGTTCAAATACTTTATTACCTTTCAAGAGTCTAACTGTGTTTTTTCCTCCCTGATAAGTGATGAATGAAGTTCTGTCTTCCCTAGTCACCAGTAGACATTTACATTGTTTACTTGGTTGGACAGTGCATGTTAAAGGTGCACTGTGTAACTTTTCTAGTGGAGGGTCACCATGGAAATGATACTGCTTTCTCTGAATGTATTAAATCTGTTCATCTTGAATTTAGTGAAAATATGGGTTTTTATTGACCTAAAAACAAGCTGATCTGACATGTAACTTGGTCCTTTGGCATCAACTGGTGTTTCCATAAAGAGAAATAAGTGTAATGCCATAGTGTGGAACATTCCAGGAAACATTTCCATCTGTTGACTTTCATTCAATCTCTCGCAAACCCTCAAACTTTTCACACCAAGTACCACCTGAGAAAAGACTTGGCTTTCCAAGTATCCTCAGATCTAATTCGGTTCCAGGTCTAATCTAGGGCTGAACCAGGTCTAAAAGTGGGTCTAAAAGTGGACTACATCATTTCCACTGTCATTCTAAACAAGAGAGGAGGGAACATGGAAAAATGACCTCTATATTAGGCAAATCCAAACTGAAGAGCTGTCCAAGTGCCTCCTGAATGAGCTTACCAATTTGAGACATCGTCATACACCAGTGTACATGTACACTGGAGGCAAGGCCAGAGAAGTGTCTTGCCCAAGGACACATCAACACTATGCACTAGACTGGAGCCACTGTGACAATTGGTATTCCCAGCAGTCTCCCATCCAAGAACTAACCAGGCTCGACCTCGTTTATCTTTCCAGGTAACAGTAAACTGAGCATTGTCAAGGTGGAATCGTCACTGGCACCAACATAAACTAGGCAAGGCAAGTTTATCTGTATAGCACAATTCGTAAACAAAGTCATTCAAAGTGATTAACAGAATAATAAATGCATTAAAATAAAATGAAACTAAAACAATCATTTGAGGCATTTCCTGGAGAACACAAGTTAAAACCTTCAGTATCAGGTGTAATGATAGAAGTTTGTATTAAATGCGAGCCACATGTTTCCAGTGGGTTCAAGCTAAAATACCAATGTAATCAGACTAACTGAATCTAGACCCAAACCAGAACTTGGACTATAAGATTTTACCTACAGTTCCTGTATAGCTTTAATACCGCAATGTTTGGCTCATTTCTTACTACTTTTGATTTACATTAACACTGCATATTTTCAACCTCTTTAGTGATTCAGTTTCCCTACTCTAATTTGTCTTCCTGCAGCCGGGCTGGAGGGTAAAAAGAAAGATTAGTTAAACGTCAACTATGTAACTTTTCTGGTGTAGGGTTACCACCGATTTGTCTCCTAGATCTTTAATATTGTTGAACATTCAGGACAAAGCTATAGCTTGTTGTAACTATGTTGCTTTTATTAAAATACAAGCATTTTTATCAATAAGATACCTAAAAAAACATGCATTCTTATAGAAAGTATATTTGTCTCTCCACAGATCTGACCTGTGACTCATACCAAAACTGAACTACAAAAGCCTCTTTTCTCCAACATGTACTTGCACAAAACTGACTCTTGTGAGCTTTAAGCCCTGTTATAATCCTGCTGCCTCATCAAAAACATACTGTACTTGGAATTCTGTTTCGTTTCATTCACACGTTTGAGTAACCCTTTATTATTAGTTTGTCTACATTGCCAAAACAAAAAATGCTGTTTCACTGGTAGTTTTCAAGTTAACAGCTACCTTTTACCTTTAGTTCAGGAGAGATGGGCAATTCCAGGGTTGAAATTGTCCAAATGATTCTAGTGTAGGTGTATGGAGTTTAAAAACACAGTGGAGCAGTTCCAACATTGTCACACGACATTGTGAGGTGGAGCAGAGTGTTTTCAGTTTGAGTGTTTAAGAGAAGAACTAAATATGCAGTGTTTGTGTTTTAAACATGTATGAATGAAACAAAACACAACTCCAGGTATATTTGTAATGAGGTATAAACATTCTAACATGGCTTAAAGCTCAAAAGAGTAAATTTTCCCTTTAATCTCACTTTTGTTTTGTTCAAGTGGAAGACTGACTCTGCTTAACACTGCAAAAAGAACCCCATTTCCTGTATGTATAGTCCACATGCCTTCACTCCTCACACTCTTTATGTGAACATGGTTTTTAGCCTTATTCAACACAAAACAGCCCACACTAGAAAAGCATTTTGACATTGTAATGTCTCAGCTAAATGCACTGGTGCTGCTGTGAGTTCAAACAGAGTTCATGTTGTTGGTTTTACAATCCTTTTATTCTCTCAAATCTCCCCACGATCAAATAGGGCTTCATGGAGGTATGCCACTGTGTCAGCCAATTAATGCCCACATAACAGCTGTTCCAAGAAACAGGACTAAGCACTGAACGCAGCAAAACACAGCGGCAATTTCATCACCGGCGGACCACTTTTAGACTAATTATTCAGGACTTTGGGATGGCTTTAGTAGCTTGGATCCTGAATGTTTAATACAGGTCAAAGAGGAAAATGGAGAGAATACAGAAAAAAGGCCCATCATTAAATTTAGCCAATGTTTCCAAAGAAAGAGATGAGAGAGGATTCATAGTTAAGAATAAACACAGTTATAGTTTATTTTGTATACAGTTTAGCCATTATTCATTCACTCCCCACACACTCTGGTGGTGGAGTGACACAGTCAACCTGGGGCAGACATCTGGAAATAAGGCAGCCATCTGAGCTGCTTATACTTAACTAGTGAATGTGATTTAGAGATTTAAGCAACAAAACTACTGAGGAATGGGAACTTCTGCTGCTGAGGCCTTTCTCTAAAACGTCACCAGGATCATAAAACCTAAACACAGCTACAAACTACAACTGTGCTAAAGAAGTCAATTAGAGAGTTCGATTTTTATAGTTTAATAAAAAATGAAATGATATTAGAACTGAGATGGAGCAGAGCCTGAAGCAACAAAAGTCAAAACCATAAGAATCATGCACACAATTTAAAACATGCATTAAACACAATAGGAACATAAAACAGCTCAGCTCACTACAGTAATACGTTTTCTTCATTACATAAGTACTTTAAAGAAAAGCTAGAGAAGTGGACTGCCTCAAAAGACAGATTAGGGTAATAGTGCCACCTAGTGGTGACCAGAGCGTAACAGGAAACCCTGTCAATTTTAAAAGGACTTGTTTTAACAAAAACAAAGGATCATCTAAAATTATTTTAATACAGCTACTATAGATTTCTAAAGTTCGCATTAAGAGATAAAGCATAAAAGTAATAGTGTGTAGTAGCAGCATGTAGTAGCGCATAGTAGCGTGTAATAGTAGTACTATGTAGTAGTATGCAGTAATAGTATAAGTAGTAGGCAGATCTCAGTAGTTGTGAGTGAGTTTATGGTTGAACCTTCCTCGGTCGATGCCTTTATTTTCTGGGATGTGTTTAAAAGTGCAGTCGTCTCTGGTGCAGCCGATCGTCCGCCAGAAGAAGCACTCCTTCTCTACACTGCAAACACACACGTTTATAAGTGTTTATTCTTACACATTTATCCCTTTAACTGAATCATTATTTAGTTTAAATGTTCCTTGTCTGACCTTGGGGGAGTGAGGGGGTCTGTGAGGGCATCTTTGGAGCCTCCGATCCCTGGAGGAATTCGACTGGGATAACGCACAGCCAGAGGACAGCCCTCCAGCACCAAGCCCTGTAAAAACACAAGAGGAAATTAATTTAACCTTTATGTATAACTAGAATTAATATAGTCAAACCTGTGTGCTCATAGAAGAGAAAACTGCATTAAGATGTCAGATATTAGTCAAATACTACACATTTTGTTTTGGTTTTACACAAAACATGACCTTTATTTTAATTGTTACCCAGCTACATGCGAATATCTATATCTATATCTATATCTATCTCTCTCTATATATATTTTTTATTGCCACTGTCAGTGAACAAAATTCACAAACTAGGAACTTCCTTCAGCATTATGGTGCAACATGAAATAATAATAATGTAATCACTATGATAAAAGTAAAGAAAATGGCATGCATTACAATAAAAGGTAAATGCATATAAAAGTTACATTTTGGGAACCCTGTAATTTATAATGGAAATCTATAAGAATAGTAAAACGTATTTCCTACATTCAGAAGTTGAATGGCCCGTGCACTGTCCTCTTTCCTGGTGTAGTTCACAAACGCACATTGATGCTCCAGCACCATTTTGATACTGAACACCTTCCCAGCTCTAAATTACAAACATAAAACAAAAGGATTAGAAGTGATTTAAAAAAGTCCTATGTTACACAAAATTCCTCTTGTGAGCTTTTACTCATGTTATAAAATACAATTACCTCCTCAAAAACAAACCGGGAGTTGTATTTAATTTCAGCCACGTTTGAGTGATCCTTTATTATTAGTCTGTCTACATCTCCAAAAGCTCAATATGCTCTGTTCCACCTTTCGATGTCATGAAGTGGTAGTTTACGCTAACCTTTTACCATTTGTTCAGAAGAGACAGGCAATTCCCTGAAATTATTCTAATGACTCTAGTGAAGGTGTATGGAGTTTAAAAACACTTGATATCAGAAGGTGGAACGGTGTGTTTTTCTATTTGAGAGACAAAATAAACATGCAGGGTTTGTGAATAAAAACATGTGAATGAAAGAAAACACAGCTCCAGGTATGTGTTTGATGAAAAGACAACATTATAACACAGATCAGAAGACAGTGTAAATTTGGGCTCTTTAAACATCTGATATTGACACAGACTCTAAACAAAAAGCTGAAGGAGCAGTACTTCACCTGCTGAAAACCTCTTGTAGAGTCATGTAGTTGACAGTCGGAGCCAGAGAACCAACCCACACTGGAAACACCTCCCTAAAGCAGAAAAGTGGTGACTTTTAATCAGACAATTCTTTAGACTTAGTGTCTTTAAACTCTAACTGGTGACTTTCACACACAAAAAAAATCCAATAAGTAACTTTTTTACTACTCAACGTGATCCTTGTTCTACTTGTGGAACCACAAACAGAAATAATATGAAGAGTTTGCACCCCCAATGTCCACCATCCAAACTTGATAGTGATGATCAAAGGTTTACTCACATTTTCCCTTGTTTTTTAGAGACAGGAGGTTGTTGTTGAAGTTTCTCTTTAATTTGAAATTTATATTTTGTGGGTAATTGGACATCCTCCCATTCGTTGTTCACAAAACTGGGGCCTGGTCTGGGCAGCTGTGACACGTCCAACTGACAGGCGCCATGTTCTAAAAGACCACATCATGACTGTCAGATCACATACTACTTTACACATTTAACAATAAAGAAAGACCGATTTACTCAACTTAAACACTGGACCACAAAACTAATTTAAAAGTGACACGTACTGAAATAAATCACTCATTCTGGTAATAGTTGCAGTCAGCCAAGGGGAAAGGAAAGGTTCAATACCACAGTGATGATAATAATAAAAACAAAATAGTAGTTTCATGCTAAAACTATGGATACTTTGTAGAGACATCATGCTCAGGATGTTCTACATGCATCTCTATGGTGGAATGTTCACCAGTTACCATGGTGACATAATGCACATGCTAACAAACAAAAACCAAAAAATAAAAAATGGATTTAAACACCACATTTTCAGGAATCTGATCGATATAAGTATTCATGGTCCTGTTCGGGGGTTTGATTTTCAGTAAAAATGGTGAGTGTGAGTGATGCTAGCTAGTTTATGACTGTAGTTTTGTGTGTGAGTTACTTGACTAAAGACTTGAGATTGGTCAGATGGTGTTAAAATAAAGCTCAGATTAAAGTCTAAACAGAGCTTCAGACAGAGCAGTGCTTTCAGTTAGCTTCACCCCTACAGGATGTTGATGACATCAGCTGCGTATTATCAGTAAAGTCTCACTGAGGTCATTCTGAAGACTCCATACTTCAACCACACCTTTCCCATTGTATAACCAGATACAAAGGCGTGGTGCTCCAGAACGTTCCAGTTGTCTCACATCTGCCAACCAACATTTTTTTAACTCTATACACAAACTCTATAAATACTTAAAATATTTATAATCTTAATCTTATTCCTCAATGTATTAGTGCTGAACTGTTGTAGGTTTTATTAAGTTAATCATTCTAAGTGTTTTTATCACATGCAGAGTTCCCACAATCAATGTTTACACTGGTTTAAAAAGGCAAATCTGCACGCTGTTTGCCCACTCCCTCTGAGCCTACGTCATGTCTTTAAGCCTTGGATATGACCATTAACACCCTCAGATAATAAACCATAAAAAATATTTGATAATGGTGCAATCGAATCATTAATTGTTATATATAGTTATTTATTTCTGTTTAAAAATGTGCTAAAAGGAAAAAGTAAAACTATTTTACTAATTTTGCTCAAACTATGAATGCGTTAAAAATAAACCTTCAGGCTTTTCAGCAGGTCTCAAACTATAATATATACTTTCAGTCCAGTTCCAAAATGTAGTGGAGTAGAAAGTACAGATACTTGCTCTTAAATGTAGTAAAGTAAAAGTTAAAAAGTATCCACTGTAAAATCTACTACTACTACTAAGTAAAGTATAGATACTAAAATGTATGTAGTTACTACTTTTACGTGCCACCACTGAGATATCAGTAATATTATTCATGCAACTATTTTGCATGGATTCATTATTACTTAAAAGTCTAACTACAATATTTTACCTTCAGGACTGAAATTGCACTCTCCATTAAACAGAGCTTCTACAGCTTCTTCTAAACTCGAATGTCTCTTAAGAGCATTAGAGCTTTGGGTCCATGTGAACCCCATTTCCTGTCAGAGAATAACATGTTAATATTGAGACAAAACATTAATAAACTGTTATGTGAGCGCCTGATCTACCATAAGGTGAAGTGTCTGGGCCCGCTTCAGCTCCATTCTGGCCTCCTGACTTGTACTGTCCAGATTTAACAAATCTCCATAGGCAAGGGAAGCTTCGTAGTATTTCTGAAAAGGAAAGATACTGGTTATCACCCAACTGTCACTAAAAAGACCAACATTAGAACATTGCAGAGAGAGACTGTGAAAACCACACTGAGAAACAAAGAAGCCTCTAGACCTTTAAAATAGATTGATTTTGTCCTGTATCTGTCATTATGGTAGCAGATTTAAAGGGGGAAAAAAGAGCATTTTGATTGAAAAATAAACAACTAAAAAACAGCCATACTGGAGTGCTACACTGGATCAAAACTTACAAATACAGGGGCTCATCAGACCATGGGGCTTGAAAGAGGATGGCAGAGCACTCTGATTTGCAGTGTATTTATGTGTGGTCATGTGACCACACTGCACTGCAAATTATTAGTAAGTACAAGTTATTTGTTTATTTTTCAATCAAAATGCTCTTTTTTTCCCCTTTTTCTCTGTTTTGGACCACTCATCTTATTTTACCAGTTTATTAAAAAATATCACTTACTTTCCATATTGTTCAAAGTTCTTTCTAATATTTTGAATTATAAATAGATAGTTTAGAAGTCCTACCTTTAAACCACAAAGCGCTTTGCCTTTCCTGAACAAGCCTTTGATCCAGTTTGGCTCCATGGACAGAGAGACCTCAGCATCACTCAATGCTTCTTCAAACCGTTGCATTTTTTCAAAACAGAACGAACGGTTCCCAAATAATCTGAGCAAAACGAAAGACTTGAACATGTAATGCTCATGTTTTAATCTTATAATGTAGTAAGTCCACAATCTTACTTGTATTCTCTTGGGTTGAATTTTATAGCCTCAGTAAAGCATTTTATGGCCATTTCATGCTGTCCATTTGCAGCCAACTTGTTTCCAATAGCTGAAACACAAAAATACACATTTTTATGATCTCTTTAAATCTTATCTTTTATAAAGTAATATAAATAAGTTAATATATATCATTAAAAAATACTGACTTTCAGTCTGCATCCACACTATCTACACAGAATAGACTTTGAGACTATAAACTGTAGGTATTTGTAGATAATATCCCTTAAAAGGTTCACTGCACCAAGTCATTATGCATTTTCCATACACAACACAATCACCGATGCCTCTCCACTTCATTAGCACAAAATATATGTACGCTTTTGAACTCTTTGTGGCCGAAACATTTTTCAGTATTTTAATATTTGATGTGGGCAAATAACTTCTCATTTGGAAGAATGGACCGTTTTGCTAGTTTGTTTACCTGCCATCTCTTTGCTCTTTTTTGCATATTCTTCTACCATGGAGTCCACAGATTCCTGTTGAAATGGCAACATGAACAAAGTTATCACTATCACTATTCACGATTTAAATTAACATCATGAACAAATTGCAATGCATGGTGTTGCCTTTTTGTAATACTTTACCTCTTTATTTACACTCTTTTTTTCTTCTTGTTTAATTTCTGTGTTTTTCTTTGTTTCTACTTTGACAGGTTTATCCACCTGAAGTTCTTTTTTAGGCAGTTTAACTTTAATATCTTCCACCTTATTATTTTGAGTGATCTGGGCTTTTTCTATCTTTTTTTTAGATTTGTTTTTGCTCTTCTTTTCTGGTACAGATTCAGTTATAGAAGGTTTGGAGTTTTTAAGTTCTATATTCTGTGGAAGAAATGAAAAAGACAGTTCAAAATGAATACTGAAAAATAAAACTCCATAAAATATTTCACTAACCTCTGGAGGCTTATCTTTTTTCTTATTTATTACTACAATTTTTTCTTCTTGTCTTAATGTATCATTTTTTTCTTCAGTAAGGGTTTTATCAGATAATTTAGGTATAGAATTATCTTTTTTTTTATAATTATCAATATTAGTTTCTTCATTAAGATCTTCATTTTCAGAAGAATTTTCTTGATCCTCCTCCTAAAAAGAAAAAAATATATTTTTTAAAAACAATTAAAGAAATAATTTAACCGACAGTTTTAGGCGATCATGTTTTAGCTCACTTACAGGTGAAGCATTAAGGTCACCCTCTTCTTTTTCTTGTCGCTTCTTTTCCCTCTTACGCTGCAAAAATACGCATACAAAAACGTGAATTAAGGGAATACTGACTGTTTGTTTAGTAAAACAAACAAAGCTACTGACCATTTTCTTGCGTTTATTCTTAACAGATTTTGATTTACGTTTTTGTTCTTCCAAAGATTCTTTTATTTGCTCAGCCTCCTGAAAAAGAAAACAATATTTTTTATGAGGAAATTATATAATAACCAATAATAACATTAAAAAAATACCTCATCATCAATCTCCTTTAATTGTGGGTGAGGCTTTAGGTCCGGACTATGATTTGGTTCATTAAAATTTTCATCTTCATCTTCGTCTTCGTCATCTGAATATATCAGATCACGCTGTGGGACCACATCTATATTCTGAATCACATCTAAAGAAAATAAATAAATGAAGCAAACATAGAAATAAAAAAGCTCTTTATGCCACTTGAGGATGTTTAAAAGATAAAAACAATAAAATTTGTTGCGAGAACCAAAATAACGTCTTACTAAATATGCCAGCAGCACCCAGAATATCCATAAAAGAACCTGATGGACCACCGCCCTTTATGAAATCAACCATTGTTTCCTGTGAAAAGTAAGAGAAAAAAAAAGACACTGTATCACACATGCAGTACAGTGTATCGCTGTGGGTCAACCCGTCTCAAATTTCCATTTTAATGCAGCTGCACCTGGGCATTATCATACTGTTACCATACAGAAATGCAACTAGGGCTCCCCAATTCAGATCTTCACTTATATTGAGAGATAAAATTGATACTTCTGTTGCTTGTAAAAATGTTCTGTTTTGATTTTTAAGATCCAAGTGCTTTAACACATTATACAAACTTAGTCGATGTGTGAGTCGATGTGCCAAAATCCTCACCTTTACCATGGACAGGCAACAACAAAAGGATCAGACTGGATGTGCTAATGTGATTCACATCAAGGCCAGGCCAATCCCCATTTAAAAGTCCTTGTCTCGTGGCTGGCACTTTCCACTAAACAACAAACTGGTTTTCTATTCGTTTATAATAAATGAATGGTAGAAATGTTACTGTTTTACTGGTGCTTTACTTGTCTTAATACTAGATACTGGCTATTAAAATGTATAAATATAGCTAGTGTATTTTAGGTCAACACTTGTCTCGGTGTCTTGTAAAACCTGTTTTGACAGAACAATAAAGCAATGAATCATGCAGCTTACGTGGACTTTCATGAGGTCGGTGCCTTCTCGAAACCTCGGCGCCCGAGTTGACACTAAATACAAAACACACATTATTAGAAAATGAATAAAATCGTAATAACACAAAGTTTTAAAACGCGTGGTTTACATTAGGCAAGCTCAAACATGTCTCGCTAAGCTAAAAAAAATAGCTAGCTTAGTTCACTTTAGCTAGCTTTTTTAACACAACTCAACGCCACTCGCATAAATAAAAGTATAAGCTTAGTTTGGTCGAATTATCTTACCTCTAACAAAATCCCTCTTTTTCGGCATCGTGACAGTAATAGTCGTTTTCACTGTAGTTCAGCGTAAAGTGATATTTTGACCAGTTGTGTGTGATTTCCGTGTGAACTGTATTTTACTTCTAGTCTATTTACTCCTGCTGCCCCTCTGGTCCCGCCTCTAAACCTCACACGCGGGCTCTGATTGGTTGGTGCAGGCCCTTGGCTCTGGAGCTGAACTGTGATTGGATAAAATAATATAAAATTTAAAAGCCGTGCCTCCATAAAGACATTTACGTACCTCAAAGGAAATGTAAAAAAAACAAAAAACAAACTGATATTAATAGAATTAATGGCTGAACCAAGTAACAGACACAAAACGTCTTACAGTATTTTGTATTACGATTAAGTTTAGGTTATAACTTGTAAGCATTGACAGTGCGATCAACACAAATACAGTTTCTTCCTTCTTCCCAGTACAACAGTATAAAGGAACAAAGTTCATTGAACGCATATGGCCAATATGGCACGCAATATTTACAAAAGGCAATAAAACGAAGGCCACTTTGTAAGGATTTTATTCCCTTTTAAATAATATGCCAGCAATAATGTGTCAACACAGTTAATCAAATTGCTGTTCACTGTAAATATAATTTAAAAGTTTTTATTATATTTTTTAGACTCGCCGCCTCTCAGGTCACGTGACCTAGCAACGCTCCTTGGAAACAGGGCGGAAGCGCGGCTCTTGTGGCGGACAACAACATCATGGACCCTTTACAGGTACTTTTGGATCTGTCCCCTGAAATCTTGGCATGATAAAATATATGTTTGGCATGTGCATAATCGGCATTTGTATTTTGTCAAATATAAATCATCCCTGCTGCGAATGTTAACCGTGCTTTACTGCTGAAAGCTAACACGCTAACTTTTGTTTCGTTAGCTCTGCTGATTTTAGAAACATTAAAAGCAAAACGCTCGTAAAGAATTCACTGCTGCCTTTTTATCAGTCGTTTTAATTTAGCCACCAGCATCTTGACCTTGCAGTGCATCTCTGTGTCATTTGCAATAACCTGTTGCGTCTCATGCAAATCATGTGGCTAACATCAACTGTCTGTGAACTGTACCTTTAGCTGTTGAATTTATAACAGAACAGATAACAGATGATGCATTTATGTATTCATGTATATTGTTTTGGGATGCTCAGAGGTCCGAGTCTGATGAAGCTGCAAAGCTTCAGGACCAGAGACGACAGAGAGTAACAGACAGCAGGTTTCAACAGATGGAAAGCAGTTCTCCACAATTTGGTAATGTCATGATTGAGTAAAATGGGTTATCATGATTTAGCTGAATCATGTTCAAATAATCATATTTTTATGTCAAATTTTAGCCCTCCAGGACAGTAACCTGTCTCCTGCTCTGTCATTGCTGCCATCAGACTCTGGAATGGATCTCAACACAGACTATTCTTTGTTGCAACAAAGTGACATGAACTTTGCTCCTTTACGGTACTTAAATAATTTAGTGCAACAAAACCTTTTTTATTCAAACATGACTTTCTTATATGTTTTGTTTTAGGGCTTATCCAGACATCTCAGTGGCTTCTGAGAAGTTTCAAATCTCGCCTCACGAGTTCACCTCTCAGACACTCCCAGACGACCAGGCCTCTCTAAGCCAGCATCCTTTAGTTGCAGAGATGACTGTTCTTTCTGAAGAAGCAAGAAGTAGCTGCAGTTCCCTTTCACAGCACAGCTTGTCTTCAGAGGGTCTCAAAACAAAGAAGAGAAGTGTGCATTTTGCTCCTATTACAAAGGAAGAAAAAGACATTGCATCTAAAGTTATTTTCAGCAGCAATTTGGAAAAAGTAGAAGACACTTATTTCCTGAACAAGGATGTCCCAGCGCAACAACTCATGCAGATCCTTCAGAAAGATGTCGGTGTGCCCAGCAGCAGCAGTAGTAGCACTCATTCTTCTTTGAAAAACTCTGAAACAAAAGAGTTTAAAAGTGCAGAAAAAACTGATCCAAACCTTATTCGAGAAGGTCCTCCAGGTGAAGCCTCTGTTTCCCATCAACAATCACAAACAAGTGGAGATTTATATATAAATGAGTCAAAAACACGTGTATCTGATGTTTTTAATGTATCTGTTGGGCCTCGTTGCACTAACCCAGACAACAGCAGTGACGCTTTACGCCAAGAGTTGTTGGACATTCAGAGGGGAAACAGTCGAGAAAATAATCAAGAACAAAACAAGACCAAAACACCAAATGAATATGCTACACCATTTCCATCTAGGGTCTCCAGGCTTAAGGATTTAGCCACAGGACCATTCGCTACAGGAATTCCACAAAGACTCCGAGAACTCAAAGACTCCGAGAACTCAAAGAATGATGTTTGGTCTCCAGGAAATCAAACTGGCATTGATGGCTCCTATCTCAGCTTCCTTCCGCAGTCTCAGTCCACTCCTGGTGTTTTTAAAGCTCCTCCCAAATCTAGTGTCAAGTCTAAATTTCAACAGCTTTCTGACATTGAATCCAACAAAGAAAGATCTATTCAAAACAGTACAGACACATTATCCCCTTTAGCATCTGCTCCTAACATTGAATCAAAAATCCAATGCGAAGAGGAACCGACTTCTGATGAAGTTCAGTCATTACCCAGTCTTACCTACATGCAGAAAGTGGATGCTTGGCGGGCTAATCAAAGCTCGGGTAAGACATCTTTGTTTGATTCCCTTGCGCTACAAGGGTTTACAGGTGTTTCTCCAAAAAAGAAAGCTTATGAGGCAGTTTCAGACAGTTTGAACCGCATCCTCAGCCAGCAAGTTATTAAAATGAATCAAAATATTGCACAAAATCCCTCTGCAGATGTTTCTGCTACTTCTTCTCCCAGAAGAGAGGAAGCAGTGGGCAGCGCTCCCTGTGATAACATTGCAACTACACAGTCAGCTTCTCCATTCAACAGGTCCCAGTCTCATTCATCACTCAGTACAGTTGTGATGTCAGTTAAAAAGGAGCAAGCCACAGAAACACGCATAGAGAAAAATGAGACAGAGGAAGTGGAAACTCATCATCAACAAACTAATGAAAGAGAATTGTCACCTCTTGTTGTTAGTCTGGGTCAGTTTAGTGATGTGACGCTCTCGAATTCTCAGGACAGTTCAAATTCTGGTCAGAAAGCCACTTCTATTGGGACTTCCTCTGTCAGCCTAGAAGTCGATAATTATGATCCTTATTGGACGCCAAAATTGTCCACACCACCTCCACAGCACAAGCCTCGGGAGTTAAATATTGAAGAAAGAATCCCGGTAAATACAATATAAAACTTGTATATAGATAAAAATAATTTTGAGATATTTTGATTCAAACTGTTTTTTTTTCTTGCAGTTATATCTTCAAAATCTGGGAATCAGTCAGTCTCCCTCCACCATCCTGACACCATTTGCCCCAAGGGGACCAATCAGAGAGCCAGAGTTTTCTCCCACAGAGCTTGGTACAATTAAAGGATCTACTCCAACTAAAAGCATCCAGCATTCTGAAGGTACATTAGCAAAATATTTAATTATACTCAGCTGTAGAATTTAGGACCTAACCCTAACACATTTATAACAACACTACTATAGTACTTGACATGCAGGACAAATAATCAAACTGACAAAAAATTATTATAAAGCACAAAAGAATGTACTAACAATAGAATATTTGTGAACTGTATGAGAATTTTATTATGATCAAAATTGTGTTATTTTTATTAGAGCTTGATTTCATTTTCAACTTTTTAAAGTTTGATAAACCTTGCTGAATAAGTAATGCTGCCAAGCCGTAAACCTATTTATCTATATGTCAATATAAAGAAATTGTTATTTAATTGTGTGTGGATTTGGAAATAGTGTACAAACGTGAAATCAGGTTAAACCTAATTGTTATTACATATACATAAAGTAGTTTATAAAATGTCAATATGTAAAAGATGAATATTGTGAACATCATAACATCAAACGGCTGTAATTCTTTAAAACTACTATTTTAACTCTTCTGTTGCAGGTGGCACTCCTCACAAAGCAGAGTTCTCCAGGTCCAGTCTCCAGTCCATGGACTCCAGTGTGTCTGTGCCTTTGAGCTCCGATCTGACTGGACAGGATCTTTTTAGGCCCACCTCCTCTTCCTCCTCTGATGCATCTGCACCAGTTCAAATCGACCCTAAAATCCTCTCCTATCCGAATGAAGACTCCTCCAGCATCCAAAATCCAGTCTATTTGGGACCATCTTTAGACCAGGAGACTGACAAAAACATGCATCAACAGGGTTCAAGCACAGAGCAAAATGCAGAGATCTCTTTTGTTAGCTCCGGAGCTATGTCAGATATACACAAGCTACTCAGTCAAGCCAACGATATTGTGTCACCCAGGTCTGCATCTGATAAATTTCTCTCACAAAGAAAAGAGGCTTCAGTTGCTCCTGCTTTCACCACTGAAGACTCCAAATCTCAAAGCTCCCATCTCTGGACCAGGTTTTCGTCGGATTCAGTTTTGACAGCAAGAGAAAGGGTCACAGGTGAAAACACTCAACCCACGAGGCAAAGCGGTGTGGTGAGCCGAAGTGCAGGTTTGTCTTTGGTCCTGAACAAGTCTGTTCAGAGATCAGAGCCTGAGGGGTGCAGCGCAGCGCCCCCTGATGGTGTCCCGCCACAGGTACAGCCACCTCCCCCCACCACTGCCATGGTAACAACTGGACCAGAGGAGAGTAAGGAGACATCACAGGAGACATCACAGGTATGAATGTTTATATTGTTAAATTTTAGTGTTGTATGATTTCTCTCTAAATTATTTTTTGTGATCTTATAATTCCATTGAGTTCAAAAGAGAACAAGACAGCTAGAACATTCATAATAAAATATGTATTAAAAATATTAATTGGTTCAGCAGTCCAATCCAAATACATTCTTTTTAAGACGGAAAACATGTAAAATATAGCTCAAGTACAGCAACAAGTATAGCATTTATAAACTCTTACTCTCTCTCTCTGCTCTTTTCTATTTTGAATAGAGCATTCAATTCAATGTTTAAATAAATGAAAGTATAAATTGGTTAATCCCTATGACCTCCCTAATCACAGGATAGTCCTGCACAGAGTGTTACCTCCTCCCCGGTCCCAGTGGAGTCAGTGAGCGACAGGAGCAGTGGCAGGAGCAGTGGCAGGAGCAGTGGCAGGAGCAGTGAGAGCTCCCTGGCGATTCGAGTGGCAAAGTTACTGCAAACTGAGTCTCCAGCTACAATGGTGTCCAGTACCACCAGTGTGGACCAGGAGGAGGGCCGAGCCAGAGGTAAGAGAAGTTTGACAATAGTTTGATCAGGGTGATTTATCTTCCTAAATACTTGATAGGAAGGTTGTCTGGTAAACAACTCTATACATATATCAGCATTGTTTTATAATTAAATGAAACTGGAATAGCTTCAGTTATTTTTTGCTCTACGATCCCTATGTACAGTAGCATAAGCTTATTCAAATCTTATTTTTTCCCAGTTACTATTTTGGTTTATAAATATGTTATTTGACAAGATTTACCAATAGCAACGTATGTTTTTAACCCGCTGAATTAGAATTATGTTTGTGACTTTCTTCCAGAGTGGATCAAGCAAATGATTTCAGGTCAAAAGTGTGAACCTCTGGAGTTGGACCAAGAAGACAGAAGAAGAATTGAAGAAATCAAGAGGGAACTGTTACTGATAAACCCCAAACTGGTACAAACAAATCTTGGAGCTCAATGCCATTTGTGTATCAATGTCTTTTAATAATTAATAATTACCTTATTTATTTTAATTATTCTTTCAAAGTTTGGACAGTACAGGTCTCTTATCAAAGGTAACAGTGTGATGATTGCCTTTTACTGTTTTTGGTTGTTGTGGTGTTGGGTGATTTATAACAGAAAGTAATGAAGGTACAGGCGATAATAGCCTTTAACTTTAATGGCCATTAACTCCCCAAAAGATGTTCCCATAGGGCAGTTTGTCCTCTGCATTTGGCTTGGTCAGGAATATCTAGCTGGAGCACTAGCCAAGTGTGGTGTAAATTTTGTTTTGTCATTTTTGTTTGTTTCTTGTTTGTCGAATAGCCTGCAATGCAAGTTTTGATTGACGGCTTGCTAATTTACCGCCACTGTTGCTGCCCAATCATAGTTTAAACTCTGACCAACTAAAATTGTTGACTAGGTGCAGCTGTTTTTTGTGAAATGCATGCTTTCTCAATGAAGTTTAAATGATTTTGACTATAAACCTGGATTAAACCAAATATTCTCAAGGAAGGACCAACCTATTACAAAATCAAGACATTACCAGTACAAAATCAGTACCGTGTCTTACAGCTGCAGTGTGTAACTTTTCTGATGGAGAGTCCATTTCCTGCTTGTCTTCATGACTTTCTGACTACTACATTCACTATTACTAATTGGTGAATAATGTAATGACCTTTCTTTTCTTTCCATTCCAGGGCTATGCCAGCACAGACACAGAGAGCAGTGCAGCATCTAGCCTCAGACACCTAAGAGGACCAGCTCCACTTTATCAAATAGACCCTTACAAATCCAAAATCCTGGAAACACAACCTGACCAGTCCAAGAGTGTCAGTCCAACTGTCCCACAGCTTACCACCCCACAAAAAGAAGACATTATTGAGACCAAAGTTAGAGAAATTGCTGCAAGAGAGGGTGTAAATCTTCCCAAAACAAAAGCACTGACTTCAATCACAATTTCAACCTGCCGTCGCTCTACCTCCCCCTCTCCCTCAACTTCTCCTGCTCCCCCGAGGACCCCCAGCACAGAGCCACTGCATTTGACCCACCTAACAACAGAAGATGACGCCAAACTGGTCACAACAACACTGGATAAAGATGTGCATAGTCAACCTGAAGAAACAGGTGAAATAGCGTTGGAAAGTCGCGTCCCAAATGACAAAACCAATATGGCAGTAAGGCAAGATACTGTTGGCGGGCATGAATTTTCACCTCCATCTTCAATACGTTTGGAGCAGGATAAACAACAGTTCAAAACAACAGAAATTATTGAATCGTCTAAGGTTGAACAAGTTACTGCAAAATCTGGGCACGTCTCTCAAGTTCGCCTCCATCTATCGCCAAAACCAATGGATCCTAGTTCTTCAATGTTCAATGTTAATTTACCTCCAAAACACTTCGTCCCACTCAGACACTCCCCCTCCTCCCTCACCAGTCCAGACGAGGGGCTGGGCATGTCCAGTCCCCCCGAATGGCAGGAGTTTCCCAAAAGAGGAGAGAGATATGAGACCAAACAGGAGTTAATGCGGCAGCAAAGAGTGACTTCTGCGATTCATATAGCACCAAAGCCTTTAGCAGTGGACTCAGCAATAGGTAGGTGTCAAAGTATTAGACAAGTAGCCATATTCTGGTTGATTCATCTTGTTCTTGTTTCTTGTTTTTATGAATGTATATTATTAGGTTTCAGTTTCCTATTTGTAGCCTCCATTTTGAGGACTTTTAACTATTCAAGAGTTTTGAATTTTGAATTTATAATTTTTATGGCAACAGTTCTATTTCATCCCCCTGGAATTCACTTTTAAATGGAGAAAAAACAAACAAACAGACTCTGAAAGCATAAATAAATTCTAGCCAATGAATCTCAGAGCCTCAAAAATATTAAATGCAAGAAAAGAACGGTTACATTGGGAATTTAATAGGATTGTGTTGTACTGTATTTATATAGTTTTGGATACAGACAAAGTGATTCTATGTTGGTATCAGAGAATGTTTTCTAATAACTTTCTTGTTGATTGCAGTGCCTCACCTTTTACCTTATAAACCCAGCGGTAGCGAAGAGCTCTTCTATGTCCCGCAAACTGAAGCTGATTCCTCCAACGACACCACCATGGAGAGCACCCACACAGGTAGTGTTTAATTTTAATGTTGTCTCTACTCACCAAATCTATAAATGTTCTTTTAATTATTGAATTATTTATAAAAAACAATCTCTTCTGATTTACTTGAGGAAAACAAACAGTAGAATTACTAAGGAAAGCAGCATAAAAAGGGTTCTTATTATTAAACACTATGTAGAGCTATTGATATTTAAATGAAGCAGATTTAATATAAATATGATCCTACTAAATGTTAAACCAGTTGGGTTTTTTAATATATGGTAACATAGCATTGATCAGGTCATATCAGTGAGTGGTTGGTTGAGGAGCAGCTGGTCCTTTGTAACCTACACCACAGCAGTCGTTAATTATTCATGTTCTGGGGCTGACGCAGACAAAGGGAGCCGTGGGGCCCTCCATCCTCACACGGTTTTCAGTTTTAAAGGGAATTACTCTTTTAAACTAGAGAAAAGCATGAAACTATATTTTTTTATTATTTTGAAACTGCAGTGTTGTTCTTGTCTATAGGATCAGATGACGCTCTCCCTCCGCACTTCAGCAGTGATGTTCTGGGACATCAGGATCCAGGTCTGGACCATGGAGTGACCATAAGACACACAGAAGGGATCTACAGCAAGAGACGGTCCAAAGCAGGATTCACCATGAGCGAGGAGGGGCACAGAGGTGAGCTGGAGAGGGAAAGGCTCCTGAAGGTGTTGAAATCACACACAGAATAAAGCCTTTATGTGTGCAGTATGTTGTAGATGTCAGCAATGGTTCAACTGGTCTCTGTCATCTATGTTGTATCTATGTTTATTATGAGCTATTTGTCTAACAAATCAAGCAAACTGGAGAAATAAATGTGTTCATTAGAGAGATGTTCTTATTAAATCTTAGTAAATTTGTTGGCTTTGCTGATATGGATCATATTCATGTGTGTAGTACTCGATTCCACCCCCCTAAAAATTTAGAAAATAAAGCAATTTTTAAATGTCTAAAAAAGCTGCTTTTAAATTTTAAGAAAGCACAAGACTGAAAAAGAAACTAAATACATGTGTTTTTAACTAAATTATTAATTATATTAACTAAAGCGTAATGCACAAATGCTTAATATATACTTAATAATAATAAATGTTTGTAATTTACACGAGAATATCAATAAAGGGTACCGTGATCCATAATATTATTTACTTATGAGAAGTGACATAAGTCTTAAAAATGTTTACTAAATAGTTGTATATAATTATAATGTAACACACCATAATTTATCAGAAGAACTCAGGGTCAGTAGCCTTTCAGTTTATTTAAATGCATTTATTTGAATTCACTGTTATAGATTTTTCTGTTTTGTTTTTTTGGTTTCACCAGATGCACCAAACGACGCAACCCAAATGCCAAAGCCCTCCTCCCCTCTCTTCACCCGATTGCCTTCATCTGACACAGAGCTCCTCACAGCCTCCAGAAGAGACCAGGGCACCAGTCCGGTCTCATTCCTCACCTACGAACCTCCTCTAGCCCCCAAAACACGAGACCCACCCAGACATCAAACGAGACCTCACCACCATGACGACCTACTCTCCACATCCAAGGAAAACATCGGCAACTTGGACCAACTTTGGCAGAGATTCAGCGAGCGGTGGAGAGGGGAAGAGGAGACCCGCAACTTAAAAGAGAAGGAGATTTCACTGCTGGACAGACTGGAACGCTTATCTCGAATTTTACATAGCACACGGGACAGCACCATTTCAGAACTGGAGATGTCAAATCAGGACATTCAACAGAAATCTAGAAAAACAGGTGCTTTGAGAGAGTTAAAAAAGCAAAGACACGCAGACAAGAGCCATACAAGTTTTCAAGATAGAAGAAGTGAAACTGGATCAAGACATAAGCACGATTTGGACGGTTTGAAGCTTTCCAGTCCAGCAGAACGAGATGTTACTTTGGATTCTGTGTCTTCCACGTCCATGTCCACGGTGGATACGGACAGGTTGATCCGAGCGTTTGGAGCAGAGAGAGTCCAGGGGAACCTGAGGAGCAGCTCCAGTCTAAACAAACTGTACTCCACCATCAGCAAACAGAGGGAGCAAGAGGTCACGACGACATCAGAGACCAGCACCAATGAGGACACCTCTGTAAGTTTGAACTTCATTGGGAATATTTCTTGTTTATTTCTATCCTGCTATATTATATTTTATTTCTCATATTTATATAGATTTTTAGACTGTGGCGGCACTTGCTGTCTGTTTCTGAAGGATTTTATTGTATACAATTTTTGGACTAAAATGTTGTCCCTATTTAGTCTTTAATGGGGGGCATTATAGATATGGTTACAGTTTAGAAACATGTTTTTGTGCTAGTTCATTTGACAAAGGAATAAAAACAATTTAAGAAAAAAAAATTTACTCCTTTGAGCTTTAAACCATGTAATAATGTTACTTCATCAAACACATACCTGGAGTTGTGTTGTGTTTTGTGTAATTCACACATATTTGTGTAATCCTGCTTTATTAGTCTGTCTACATCTCCAAAACTCATGCCCTGTTCCACCTTGTGATGTCATGAAGTGGTAGTTTTCAAGTTACCAGCTATTTTTTACCTTTAGTTCAGTAGAGACTGGCAATTCCAGGCCTTCAGTGATCCAAATGATCCTAATGAAGGTGCGTGGAGTTTAGAAACGCAGTCGAGCACTTTCTGTTTGAGAGAAGAACCCAGTCTAAATGAGTTTGTGTTAAACATGTGTGAATGAAACAAAACAACTCCAGGCATGTTTTAGATGAGGAAACATTCTAATAAAATAAATCAGAAAATAGCGAAATGGGCTCTTGTACAGTAGATGTCAAAAAGTGACATTACTGTTTAATATATTCCTTACAGGTGGTTGTTGATTCAGCTTCATCGACCTGCACTTACACCCTGCCTCCTCATCGTGGCCCCTCCAAATCTCTCGTCTCTAAGAAGGCCGTCAAAGTGGTCTCAAAAGGCATTCAAGCAGGTAAATCACCTCCATGGAGTCTTATTATTATGCATTTGTTATATATTTGGCTAACCCTGTAGGTTTGACCTCTGCAATGTTTCTAGAGTCTGTGTAATCCAGGTAGAATCCATAGCAAAAGTGTTTCAGAGTAGTTTTAGCAAATATCAGGCATTACAGTTAGCATTTAGCCCTTGTCAAACCAGCTTAAATCAGTGGAGATCCCCAGTTTTCCTGTTTGTTTTTGATACGTTGATAAATATTCAGGTGCACACTCACAGGTTTTCATGTGTTTTTCTTTCCATATTTTCCTCAGGCGACTTGGAGATCGTTAGCAATGGAACGCGGCGTCACACTCGAGATGTTGGGACCACGTTTCCGTCTCCTGGTGACGTCAGGGGTCTGAGACAGAGCTCCTCCTCCTCCAGTCTGGACCGAGAGCACAAAGCCCCCCACAGTGCCCCAACCAAGACCCCAAAACAGAAGAAGAGCCCCTCAAAACTTTATCCACACGGTAAGATCAATGTACTGTAATAACCACAAGAACTTACAGTGAGATAAAACAAAATGAGAAACACAAAAAGGTATAGAGCGCAGACATAGCCACAAAAACTACTACTCTTCAAGTATTTTTTTAAAGTAAGACATATGGATTTATGTAGTAAAGAAAAAAATGACGAACCCTCCACCAGTAAAGTTACACAAGTTTCACAATACCTTAAGTACTCACATATACCATTGCATTTGAATTACAACTATATTTTATGATTTGTAGGTGTTTCTTGGTTCATTTCTGCTGATGAACTGAAAGCAGAGGCCCGAAAAGAGAATGAGCCGGAAGAGTGGAGGCCGAGCACCGTGTGGTTTGAACCTTTGAGTAGAAAACCAGCGTGGAGAGAGCCGCTCCGACAGAGATCAGTGCAGGAGCAGAGGAACTCACTAGAGACTGAGACTGAAGCAGACCCAGGGAGCAAGAAGCCTTCCTCCTCTGTGTCCAGGGTCAATCTGCAGGTCTGTTCTTACATGGGTTTATGAGGGCAAAATAACAGCAAATAACAATTCAAAACAAAGTATCTCTCTTGAACTGTCTTCAAAATGGCACCATATCGGCTTGTCAAAGCCTGATCTCGTTAGATCGGAACTCCAGGTGCCACAGTGCAGAGCTGCAAAAACTGTCGTTGTGTATGAAAGTGTTGTGTGTATGAGTGATGTTGGTGGTCGGAGGGTTGGATAATATTTTAAAGGAGACAAGTAGAAAAGTTTAGTGCACCTTTAAGCAACTCGGTATTTGTTTAGGCAAGGTTAATGATGCTCTACCTCCTCATATGACTAAATACTATTTGTATTAAACTCTTCTTAAATCTGAGTCCAAATATTTGCTTTTCTTTGTTTTGTTTTAGGATGCGTTGCTTTCGGGGCGTCCTGATTTTGTGTCGCGGTCTCGTCAGAGGTTGGAGAGACTGGCTCTGCAGGTGGAGGAGAGGAGGCTCCAGGCGCTCTTTAACCAGGAGAGAGACCAACTGTTTATACAACCAGGGGGACCAGGGAGGCTGCCCAGACCTGCAGGTAATGTCATTATCTTTTGTGTTGTATTTCGTTCTAATACATGGAAAAGTTTACAGACTTTCTCTTTCAAAGGCACTGCCCATTTGAGGAGAGCTGTGCCCAGGAAGGAGATGATCCAAAGGTCTAAACAGTAAGTAATAGCACTTAAAATACTTAAGGCTGTATTTAATATGAAGGGGGTAAAATAATGTAATTTTGTGTTTTCCCTTGCTTAGACTATATCCTTCAACGCAATAAAGAATATGAAAATTATATTTTTGTGGCAGGATATATGAGAATCTACCCGAGGTGCGCAGGAGGAGGGAGGAGGAGCGAAGGAAAGCAGAGTACAAGTCATATCGACTCAATGCTCAGTTCTACAACAAGGTATAGAGTGCAGAAATGCAAGAAAACTGCTGCTATTCAGTGATTTGTGTTTGATTTCAGTCTTTTTTCTTCTTTTTGTCTTTTAGAGAATTACAAACCAGGTCCTGGGCAGAAGAGCAGCATGGAACTAATGTGAATCTCAGATTAAAATCATCTGAGACTTTCAAAACAAACTACCTGAATGAACTTTCATTTAATATTTATGTGACCTGATTTTAAAGATTATGGTTTTAATAGATTTTAGTGTTTTTTACATTTCTAACAAAGCTTTTGTAGTAATTTAGTGCCTGAATTTTTAAGAAAATTAAAAACATTTTATATCATGGACATATTGTTTTTTTTTTTACAAAAATTGCAATATTACTCCCCAATAATTAAAAAATTTATATAAGAAATTATATAATAATCTACATCACTAAATAATTAAACAGTAAAAAATACATAACATAGACCATAACAATTAAGTTATCCTGATTCTATGGCAACTAGTGCTCATAGCATCCAAAAAGTACAAAACGGCTATTAAAGTATTTCTATTTTTTTAATAAGAAACACAATTTTTTGCTTTAAATGCATTTATTGGTTGTTGTGCAGAGCTGAAAGCCACACAGGAGCTGGACTTAGCTACAAGGAAATAAAAATGTCTAGTTTTGTTTTGCAACTGACACTCATCAACCACTAAAATAATGTAAACTCGATGCAACAAATTTAATCATGACGGTAAAAACATGGTAAAATGTTCTTTGGCAAATGAGGTT
Organism: Odontamblyopus rebecca; assembly: GCA_030686955.1. Taxonomy (NCBI): domain Eukaryota; kingdom Metazoa; phylum Chordata; class Actinopteri; order Gobiiformes; family Gobiidae; genus Odontamblyopus; species Odontamblyopus rebecca. The sequence continues at coordinate 14,766,928 of CM060670.1, read as the reverse complement.
TAATGTTGAAATGAAAGGCTTTCGGAATTAAGGCATGAACAGACTCACATACATTAATATTATCTTTACAAACAACATACAAACGACACTCCTCGTAACAGCAATAAATTAAAGGGCTTAACACCACTATAAATACTGCAATAAATAATGCTCCAGTAGTCAGCCATTTTAAAGTAACAACATTTTTCAGCACTGTAAACTACGTTAAAACGCCAAATAGCAATAACATTATGACAACTTATCTTCCATCCAAATTGCAGGCTTTTTCTATTGGAAGTAGCAGTTTAAGTCATTTTATTTTCCACAAATATAATCCATCTTTGTAATTAAACAAGTGAAGACATATATGGACACTATAAGAAGCTGTAATTGTTTATAAAATAGGGTCAATTAACTGTACTAATTAACTAATGTTCAGCTAAAATCTTGTATATATTTGATCACTTTTTCCACACACTTGAAACTCACGTAAGAACTGAAGACGGTCTGATATTAAAGGATATTTTAATTCCTACCTTTGCTATAACTAATAAAATAAAATTTCTATTATATAACTAAGCCAATGAAGAGCAAGTAGTCATAAAGTTGTTGCTGATCAGTGTATAAATAAAGTTATTCAGTTTCAATGTAACAGTTATTCCCATATGATGTTATATTTAAGTTGCAACACTATGTTTTGTGCAGTTTCACCCTATAACCCACCACTTGTGCAAAAGTAATAAAAGTACATGAAAATGCCCCAGACATAATAACATAAAAATCTAAAATCATGTAAGTACTTTCCCTTTTCAATAACTCAGAAGTACATTGGACAGTTGTACCATAAGTTTAACCAACCACACAACCTTTAATATACTTAAATGTGCACTGTGTAACTTCTGGTAAAGGGTCCGTCACCCGCTACACCACAGGGCCAAGTTCTAGGTCAGATCTGTGGAGAGGCGAGCCCATTCACAGCAAGAGTGCAAGTTTTTACACTGCAAATTTCTCTGATCTGGCCACGATTTTAAAACTTATATCAGGTTATTCATCTTGTTTTCGGATTTATTATCTACTTACTAGTTCTGAGACGGCTTCATTCTAGTCTAGAGGTCATTTATTTTTAGATAACTTGTCAAGTAAAATTATTTGTCCATGCAGTAAGATAATTTCACTACTTTAAGTCATTTTCTGATAGATTTAAGTGTTTATATCTTAAGCTTTTTTGCAGTGTAGGTCAATAAAAACCCACATTATTCAGTAAATGCAAGATGGATTTGTTTAATGCCATACCAAGACATTCCAGACAAAACAATAATAATGACCCTTCACCAGAAAAGTTACATAGTGCAGCTTTAAAATGGAAATAGAGGCTGTCCAATTCTACCATTTTTAACCTTTGTAAAACATATTGCACACAAATAGGGATAGACACCCAAGAGATGTTTTTAAGAGTTTTAAAAGGAACTTGGCAATACCTAATTAAAGGTGCTGTACCTGATTTTTACCGTCTCAAAAACGTGAAAAACAGATTTAGTTCATTTTAAACGGTTTGCAGTGGTCCAAAGTTATTCCTCACCAAACTCTCAGCATTCAGAGCATCATAATTAGTCACCGTGATGAGTTTATAAGCGCTTTTCACAGCTTTTTCAGAGATCAGAGTGAAGTTTTGATGTCACGTTAAAGCTAACAACAACTAGCACGCTAACTGCATACTTCCTGATTCTCTGTCAAATAAAACGCTTTATAATTAGATGCAGACAACAGACGTATTTTGACCTCAAGGGCTGCTTATACAATATATCTGTACTGGGGCAAGATAACAGTTGCACAAATACATGAAAAAAAAATCAGACACAGGCCCTTTTAGATAGTTTGGGCACTGGACATTAGCAGGATTTCAGCAGGATTTCGTCATGATTTCGTGAGGTTTTGGCCTGGTCTTTATGTGGTTTGGAGCAGACTGTGGACCCTGTGGAGCTGGTTTGGGGCGAGGACGAGGCGGTGCACCTGCTCCTGACCTCTGGGACAGGGGACCATCACCCGCCCCACCAACACAGCATCACCCAGCTTCTCCTCCTTCGCCTAAACAGACACAAGATAGTTCAGAAAATGTTTATCCCAACTATTCTTCTATTAAAAAACATTTGTTACATATGGGGGACAAAAATCAGGTTCCCATTATGTAAAATTCAGTACTATTAGACCATCAACATGAATTTCAGATGTGATATCATAATCACGTGGATGTGATAAAAATAAGTATATCAGATAGGATGGATCTTATTTCAAGGCAAAACAAATATTCATTTTCATCTTATCTAAAACTGACCTTGACGAATGGAGCCGATGGAAATGTGGCAAAGTCCGATGAGACCCGAGCTCCGGGGTGCTGGTTCACTACGTGCTCCGCCACTTCATCCTGAGAGACAAGCAGTGAGAAAAACATAATTAACACAAATATGTTAAACAATATAGTAAAATAGTGTAAGATAAAAATATAAGTTTTTATATTACACAGTTTTACCTTGAGTCTGTCCAGAGTGTCTGAGAGAGACTGGAGCCGCGCTGTCTGCTCCAAGAGCTGAGCACTGGGGGTCACTGAAGAAGTAAATGAAAGAAAAATAGTATTAGAAAAAAAAAATTGAAAAATAAATCATGAATATTAGTGATCCAATAAGTTGGAATAATAATTTTTCAATCAATAATATTATAAGAAATGTAGAAAAAGCAGAAAAGTCCAACTAGATCTTTATAGTGTTTGTCTATTTTTAAGTAATTCTGTACTTCTATTGCTGCTACTGCTATCTTATCTTATCTTAATCATATCACATTAATCATACTATGTAATTAACAACACTTTTTCCAATTATATTTTTACAAAATATGACTATACATGTAAGAAACACTCACCAAATATTATGTTTAAATCTAGGTATTTATATAACTTGGTTAGCAGTTCGTCCTTATCTATCCTGACTATGAGTCTGATTAATTAAAACATATAAGACCTTATTATTTTTAAGTTTGTACAACTCACAGTATTTTTTAAATGTGCAAACTGAAAATTAAGGTAAGGTAAGGTAAGGTAAGGTTTATTTATATAGCGCTTTACACAGACACATGTCCCCAAAGCACTTTACACAGCATTTTACAGAGCATTCTTCATTCACTCCATACCCGGTGGTGGTAAGCTACTGCCCTGGGGCAGACTGACGGAGGCGCGGCTGCCAAGCCAAGCGGTGCCAACGGTCCCTCCGACCACCACCAACACTCACTCACACCTACAGTGCATGTTTTGAGTTGATGGGGGAAACTGGAGCCTGGAGGAAACCCATCCAGACACGGGGAGAACATGCAAACACAGAAAGGCCCGGGCGACCGGGGATCGAACCTGCAACCTTCTTGCTGTGAGGCATGAGTGCTAGCCACTCAGCCACCGTGCCGCCATTAAATAAGTCAGTATTCAATAGGGAAATGAAACTTTGCTGTTATATTAATATTTTACCAGGAGATTTCCCGGTGACGTCCACCACTTTGACGTTGGCGCTCATCTGCAGCAGAGTCTCCAGGAGTTGGTCTGTTTTTCGGTAGAGGGCGCTAGAGATCACTTCAGGGGAGCCTTTGGGGGGGAGTTTAGTCACATGTAGAGGAGGCAGAGACGCCAACTGGGCTCGCATCCTCTCAGCCTGAAACAATATGTTAGTCCAAACGTGTAATTAATTTTTTTCATTATTTATTGAGGAATCAAACAGTCAGTACTCTGTATATGACTCGCATTCATTCTTAAAAAAGACCTATTGTGCTTGAGCCTGCTATAAAGTTATAATCCGTGACACCCGTGGATCATTTTGTTATAATTTGCACATTTTAAATTGCAATATTCATCTAAAACAACTTAACAAAAGAAACAAGTCAGCCAAAATTCCTACACAATGCTGCCAAATCCCTTATAAATCTGGGCTACTGGCAAAAAACTTAATGTATGTCAGTACTTGTGATGAGCAATGGGTTTGAGAGTGATGGAAGACGGCTTTTTGACTAGAGTCTTAGTGTGTGTTCGGCCTTTACTGATACAGGCTGAGCTATTCTGATAATGTAGTTTATAAACACAGAGGAAAAGTCAATACTATTGACTGATTATTGATTGATTACCTTGAGCCTGTTGTTCTCGTTCTTGAGTCGTTTGATGCAGAGTCTCTGGACTTGGATTTGTTGAGTGAGCAGAGGAGAGTCTATCACCTGAAGGCCTGAACCCGAACCCAGACGGGGCACTGTAGTGACTGTAGAAATGATAATTAATATAGCATTAAATAATACTGTTAATTTAGGATAACATAAATATGACTTAATAAGGCAGGCAAAAAATCAAACCCACGTAAATACAAATTCTTACTGTCTGTCAAATGAATCACTTTGAAAACACATGCGATTTATCATGTCAAAGCTCCTAATCATCAAAATGCAGCCCACATTAACAAACTGAAATGTTCTGAAAACTTGTAACACATAAAACTTGGACATGTGGAAAAATAACACTCAAATAGTAACAAAAAAGAAGATTAAATCCATGCAGTTGATGCCAATCTTCCAAATGATATGTTTTGAAGTGTTGTAGGACACATGTTCACTCAGTACCTTTTTGTTCTTCTGTAGATTCAAAGCAGGAGTTAATGAAAAGAATAAGGAAACAGAGTAAATAGTTGCAAATAGGTGAGGGCCATATTGACAAAAATATAAATCTTGTAATTTAGTTTCAATTATCTATTATAATTACACTATTTTATTAGCGTAACCTACTAAGAGTAATTGTAACAGATTAACAGATTTTGTCTTGTCCTTTGCTAATTTTATGTGGTGTCAGGAACTTCCCTCACCTCCAGCACCCCCTGTGACGATGGAGGAGATTCCAGACTGCGCTCCTCTGACTCCCTCCACCGTGGTCTTGGTCTGACTGTTCACTCTCTGCTTCAGCTCGGCTTTCTCCGCCTCCAGCTGGTCGATATCAGCCTGCAGCGCGTCCATCGTCTCCTCAAAGTCCCTGACAAACACACCACATTAAAGCATACGGTTCACCTGCACCGTCACATCATGGAGTCATATCACCCACCCAAGGAGAAACTTATTATGGCGAAATTAACGTTGAGATTAAAGACTGTATAAAGAAGAAGATTAAGTTTGTGTGTCACTCATTTTAAGACCAAAATGACGAGTTGTACTGCAGTAATTATAGAGAGAGGGGTGACAATTTTGCAATGTAAAGTAAATTGGAGCCAGAGTCGATAGAGCCGGACGTGCCACTTCTAATTTGGAACGCGATGGCTAGCGGGTTAGCTTTGTCCATTTATATACAGTCTGTGGTTTAGGGTTAGTCTAGTGCACAAGAGAACTTGATCCAAACAGAAATCAAACCTCAGACCTTCCTGTTGTTGGACGAGTGCTCTAACCACTGAGCCAGTGCTATTCCCTTTCATTGGTCATAATGTTATGGCTCCTCCCTGCAGATCTCTTGTACATATTTCACAGATGTAAACAGACTCACTTCTCTTTCTTCTTGAGCAGGGTCTGAGCCTCGTCCAGTCTCATCTGGATCTTCTCCACTCGTTCGTCTGCGTCTTTGGAGGAACTGTCCAGTTTCTTCTCCAGGAGACTGAGGCGCACGCTGGCCTCGCTCAGCTCCTCTCCCTAAAAAACGGAAACGGCAAAAGTTAAAGGTGCATTGTGTAACTTTCTGGTGCTCACAATCAGAATGCCTATTTTCTAAGTAGTTTTGAGCAATAAAACCACATGTAATTAAATAAACGTAAGGTAAGTTGTGTTTAATTTCATATTGTGGAACATTCTAAGCAGAGCAATCACATATGCATAGAAACAAGAAGGTGACGGACCCACAACAGAAAAGTTCTGCACCTCTAAAATCATTATGTAAATCTAAATATGCAAATTTGGAATTCCTGATCATATAATCTGATCAGGACTCAGGAGTGTCGTTGAGACTCAACCCAAGCCACACAAGCTCACGACCCCTTTAATTTAGAACTGTTAGATGAGCCCTACGCAGACCAAGTTACATAAGTAGTTCTTGATTTAACAGCTGAACAGAGGGTAAAAAAAAAAATTATGAAAAATATTATAATAATAAAACAATATATGGCTTTGGTCTTGGAAAAACAGAAAGAATATTTGTGTCTGTTATACTGGTCTTGTACCTTGATTTTGAGGGACTTCTTGAGTTCTTTGATGACGGTCTCTCTGTCCTCCAGCTTCATGCCCAGTCCCTCTGCGTCTGTGATCTCAGCTCTGAGCGCCGCAGCTCTGAGGTCCACGGGAGGAGGATTCTGGCAAATAAAACAATAAAATGGAGTCAAAACCAGACAGCACCATAAGAAAAACCTAACCTAAAAAAGCAGGAGTTTTGTCTCCCCGTACCTGGTTCTGGGCTTTTTCGGAGTCATACTCGCCCTCCTGCATCGCAGTGGCCATTTTGTTCATGGTGGCGATGACGGTGCCACAGGACTGACGGAGATACTCGTGTGGGTTGGCACCTTGAGCTCCATAGATCTGGGACAACAGAAGTCTATAAGGCTTTTATATGATTTAGCAATAATAGCTGATAGATAGGAAGTATACTGTATATTTACATAATCCAGGGTAAAATACTAGTTACTGTTTTGCACCAAAAACACCACAGATCACAAACCCATTATTAACCATCACTAAACCAGATTAAACTAACGTTAATCTCAGCTAATCCAGGACACAGTAAAATCTAACTCAGGCTAAATAAGAAGTTAACTAGGATCAACCAACTGTAAATCAAACCAGCTTTAATAAAGACTCCTATAAAACAGAACAAAATCCTAAAATACAAACACTCATTCACTGCTCAGACCTGTTCTCCGGCCTTAAAAGCCACGTCCTCCAGTTTCGCAGCAGAGAGGCCCTCCTGTTCCCCCAGAGGAGACACCATCTGGGCCCCGGCCGCTGCCACCTCCTGGAGCACTGCCACCACCCACGTCAGGTGCTTCCTACAGTCTGACAGAGTGTCTGAGACCTGGGGAGGAGTTCAAGGAAAAGACAAGGGTGCTTATATTTTAGATCTTAAATGTATGTGTTAGTTTAGTAGTTCATATTTTAGTCTTAAATCAAATGTTAATACTTTTGTTAATGTTAATAAAGTAAATTGCAATTCTAATAATAAGATTTTGTACAAATTGTCAAGCCCCGGAGTAGTTTTTAATTGTGGTTTAAGTCAAATCAACAATGCAGGAAGAAGTATTACATTTTGATTCTTAAGTAAAAGTACAGATAACAGCAAAAAGGTAAAAATAAATGTATCACATGCAAAAAAACTAAAGTAAAAAAGTATGCACTTTAAAATCTATCATAGTTAAGTACAGATACCTCAAATTTTTACTTAGTACAGTGCAGTACTACATTTACGTCACTATTTTCCACCAGAGCAAATTAATAATAAACAAAGTAGAAGTTAATAGCAATCTGTGGGTTTCAGATTGATGAAAAATAAAGACCGTTGCCAAGGCGATTAACAATGTAAAACAAAATATTCTTCTGAAAGTGTTTCTGCTTATGCTAAGTTTTTGAAAACATTTTTTTCCCATTCTATAATACTCTATTTTAAATTGTCAATCGCTATAGCAACTGTCTCAATATCTCATTCTAAACCCCACAAACAGTCTCGGTTACCTGTGGTCCAAAGCTGAGTGCTGCTGGGATACCGGGCGCGTCTGTACCGGGCATTCTGCGTCGGATCTTTTTGCAGAACTGTCTGATGTCGGAGCAGGAGGTCCCCAGGTCCCTGAGGAGCACAGCCAAGTCCGTCTTCTCCTGCCCCGCGTGAAGGAAGGAACGCAGACGAGCCACCTCCACCGCCATGCAGTCCAATGCACTCTGAGTGAACTACACACATACAATTATGAGAATACTTCATCTAAGAGGATCAAGTAATGGCTTTGAGAGGTATACTTCAATATTTAAATTATATTAAAACTAGAATTGAAACTAACTACAAATTTTAACATGTATTGATACTTTGATACTATTGATACAAAAATTACTTATGGGATAAAGCATAAACTTTCCTGATTAGTTTTAGAATGGTAGCAGCCTAATTAGAAATTAGAAGTAAACTGCTTTTTATTTGTTTTTGTTTTTTATCATTTTAAAGTCTATGTAACTTCAAATTAAATTACACAAATTATAAAATACAGATAAGTTGTTGAAAAGTATACTATCATATTTAAACATCTTGAACTCACTCTAATGTGATCTGCCAGCTGCATAGTGCAATCTTCAGGTTGGTCTGCCAGATGGATGCTGTACAGTTGCTGGAAATGGACAAAATGGGTTACAAGTTGCTATTATTACATATGATGTAAATACAGTTTAAATTGATATAACTCTTTCACATGGTACCTGATAGTACTTAATAGCTTTAGTGAGAGGCTCCACATTCACAGTCTCGTCCAGTTGATCTTTGTGCAGGAGGTCGATGAGGAAGTCCAGGGAGCGCTCGTGAACACTCATCTCTGGATACAGGGAGCCAATTTTCTTATAGACCTCCACACTGCACCCTGACAAAGCCCTGAAGCAACAAAACAAGTGATTTGGTACAGTATATACCCCAGACATAGTAGTTAAAGGGCCCATATTACGCTATTTTCTGATTTATGTTATAATATTGTTTCCTCATCAAAAACAAAACACAACTCCAGTGTGGTTTGATAATGGCATCAACTCACTGTTCATATTTGTGCAGCGTTGCTTGGAGGAGACTGAGAGAGTAAACCAGGCCCCCAGCGAAGCTCAGCTGCTCCCCTGCTGCCCCCTTCAGGCCAGTCCGCTCAGAGCAGTTTTCATTCAAGTCAAACTTCTCTCTGGCCTGTTTGCTGATCAGCTCTGCCTATAAACGATAGAAAAAGCAATGTGATACATAATATACAGAAGCATTTTCAAATTAAAAGTCACTTATTCAACTGTTTGCAGCTCAAATCTTACATATTACAACAAAAATAACAAAAATCTCCCCACTAGAGCAAAGAAAATGTACCCACGATAAATATTGAGCCCCAAAATATATTGTTGCAGCTTTCATATATTGAACGATAAGTCGATAGAGTAATAATGATCATGGCCTAAGCGTCATGGTTTTTGTTATAATTGTGCAAAAATTCACTAGTTCAATTAAAACACACAACTTTGTACAGTGAGACTGACCTTGCAGATGAGCCTGGGGATGAGCAGCAGCACCAGGATACAGTCGTGGTCTCCTCCGTGACGCAGGAAGGACTCGGGCATAAACGCGGTCAGTAAAGACACGTGTCTGTTTGCCTGAGACACTTCCATCTGCCTCAGCTCCATCTCAATGGCCTGGACAAACAAAAGGAAAACAACATAATTACATTTCCTTGATTGAAGATATTTTTGAGATACAGAGCCTAACATTTCTGGTGGAGGGTCTGTCGCCTAATCGGGCTCACTTCAGATTGATATGTGTATCACTCTAAATTGAGTTCTACACATTATCCATCTGGAACGGCTCTTGCTGAAAGTGTTTAGAAAAAGGAAGGACTTGCAGCAGAATTCCTCAAGCTGATTCAGCGACCGACCCCGAAGTACCGACCAGTTTTTAGCCAATCACGGCAAACCTGTTAATGTTATACATCCAACTTGTGCCAGGTGAACCCAAAAGTGTCATGCCGGAAACAAAGATGTTGATAAATTAATTTAGAGGGGTTTTTTTACAATACAAATTTGTGCATTAAAAGGTTGGATGGCTTGCAAATTCTACCTTTTGATAACAGATTAATTAAAAGTGCTGAAACACCTCCCTGTGCGCATAGAAGCGCTGTGACTGGGCCGACCACTGCTCAGGTCGATTTAAACCATTTAAACCGTTGACAGAGCAAGATGGATTCTCGTGAGTTTGGAAACTCACAAATATGACGAGAATCCATCTTGCTGCTCAAGGATATCTGTCGCCTGCTTGTCTCATGAAAATGTTACTGCTTTGACTGGAATGTTCCACAGTATTGTATAAATGTGTCTTCAAATGTCAGCAAAGAGTATCCTGTACTTAACTTCGAAAAAAATGGGACACCAACTGAACTAATCCTTTGAAGCACTCTGTACTGTGATTTTATATATTTTATGACCCAGCAAATGGTTCTATCCTTCATCTTAATCTGTTAACTATCTTTCATTTTATTAAATTGCAAGAGTTTTAATTCCCAAAAAATACTTGTTTGTGGAGTCATTTTACTGTCTCCATGGAGATTCCAAAGTTTTATGCAATTTTGTGGAATATTCCGGGCAAATCAACAGCTCCATAGAGACAAGAAGGGTTCCTCAACTCTTGCTCTGACCTCCTAACTTCACTCTTATCTCCTTGTCTAATCCTCTACTTCTAAGTACATATTACTCTATTCTAGCAAGCAGTATTATTATTACTGGTATAATATGTATACTGCATCTGCTATATTTTTTCCAGTTTAGGATCCATACAAGACTGCTGTATCTATAAAAAACAACTGAAGGTCAGATAACGTTTATATGAGAAAAGATATGTCTGTGGGGAGTTACTGTGGGGTTAGTCATTATTCATATACAGATTTAGTTTCTGACCTTGGCGTAGGCTTTTGTCTCTGCAAATTTAATCTTGAAATCGAACATCTCAGCTGGAGGCTGCTGCTGCTGCTCTGCGCTCGCTTCCTGTTGACTGGTCAGCTCACGGTTCACCTCCTGGAAAAGAAACATCAAAATAAATACTGAATACACAAGTAGGTTTAGTTTTTTCAATAGAAGATAATGTAATAAAAACCTAAATACATGAGATGCTACAAATCAAAAACAAATCCCTGCTTACATGTACACAAGCCCCACCCCAATATGATACAAAGGAAAAACTATGCTTGTAGGCAATTTCAGTACCACAATGGTAATAGATGAAAGTAAGGAATAATAATTGCTTTTATTTTGATAATAGATAGACAACCACCTACATCATTCCTTTATCTTTGACTCACTGAATGGAGCTCAACAGTGACCACCCACACCCCAGGACCATAATTAAATCTCCCATTAATTTCTCTCATAAGTTTAAAAAAAAAAGCAATATTAAAAGTTTGCAACCTTGCTCAGGGATAATCAGCTACATGATAACTAATGACCACAGTACCTATACAGTAATTTGACCACACTACTTCTGTTGTGGCTGTGTAAAGTTAATCCTAAAACCCTTTTGGGCCTGCCTAATTGAGTAAAATATAAGTATGTATTGCTTTCTGTCTATGGTCATGTCTTTGTCTATGTTATGAAAGAATTATTTTATTCTTCAGTGCTTAAATCAAACCCATTTCCTTGACCACCACCTCCTCCCTATACCTGTAGGTGTGCAGTGAGTTCTCTGTATTTCTGGATGGTTTGCTGATAGTCGGCCACAGTCTCCTGAGCCGCCTCCACTCGTTTCTCAGCCTCTCGGACTCTGGCTGCTCCGAGGTCCAGCATCTCCCTCAGCTCCAGCTCTGTCTCTCTGGCATTCTCCTGCAGCTCATCATTCATCTCGTTTATGGCTTCCTGGAAAAGACAATTAATTAAATGAAAAAAATAAAAAGCAAGCTTGTCTCAAAAGGTCCTTCACTTAACTTTGAAAAAAGCACAGTAATCCAATATGAAAACAAACATCATAATTCACAACAAAATGAAGCTAAATTTAAATGTTAGATGATAACATGTTCACTGAATAATGTCAAAAATAATGTTGACATTTCATCATAGCTGAAAAAAGCTGAATAAAAGATTAATTTATATTACTTTCAACAATATTCAACAATTTTCCTTTACAACCACCATTAGTCAACCACTGTAAGACTACAGTAGTACTAGGGGGTGAAGTGTCTTGCTTGTTGTTGTTGGGATTGAACCATCGACTATTTATATCTACAGTATCTATCAAATAATGAGTGGCACGTTTTAACTCACCAGATCAGTAACTGTCTCTCTGAGCTCTCTCACTTTCTCTTCCAAATCCAAATTCCTCTCGGTTAAAGTCTCCACCATCTCCTCTGCTCCCAAAGATGCATCGACCTGGTAAATAACAAATAACAAGATGTTTTACAGTGGTCCCTAAAGAAAGGCTGCAATTGGCTCTTGGTGAGGGCGGACGCATTTCTCTCCTCTCCTGCTCTATCTTATCTTCCCTACTTTGCCTCTGTCTCGTCTAGTGTAGTGTCTTATACATTTGAGAGATTCTCTCCGCCTGCTCTCCAAACCTAAATTAACTATGGATGTGATAACTTGGTCTCTAAATGCAACTGATACCATTTTCTCAACAAGAAGCTCAGGATTGGGCGAACCTGGATGTCCTCCCGGAACTTTCCCCGCAGGGTACACGATGGATGAGTGGGAGAACTGGCGAGTCCTGTGTCTGGCGGCTCTTTCCGTGGAGGACATAGAAGACATTTACCTATTCGGACCCATGATCACAGGTCTTTTGATTATTGGATTAGGCTTGGCCCTGATTTTTCGAAAACTTCAGATTACCGAGGCGGCTGTTCAAGAGCCCACTTGGCTGCCCGAATTGATCAAAATGGGAGGTAAAGCTACGAACTCACAAACTCTGACTATGAGCCGTTTTATGGAAGATTTGGCTGCCTTGCACCGCATGTTGGAAATCATAATGGAAAAGTTACTGGTCATCGATCACAGACTGGATGAGATTTTGGCCTTAGAGTGCAGTATTTATAATATCTCAGAGAGAATTGAAGCTTTACACAGGGACCTTGAGACCAAGCAGACCTTGAGACCAAGAGAAAATCAGAGCTGTTGTGGAAACGAGCGCAGCTGTCTCAACCCAAAACCAAAACAATCCAAGGCTTATCCATTATCCAGGCCGGCTGGTATGAATGCGCCTGTTAGAGACTGGAGCAGGGAGGGGCTTTTCTCCTCCCACATTTCCTCTACGCCTTCGCAGCTTTGCCCCACCCAGCTTGGTGGGCGGGCGGTTGCCTACGTTAGGTCAACTCAACTCCCCGATCCTACCCAGATGCAAGTCTAGTTATGTCCAAACTGTGTTTTGATTATGTGCTAATGCCGCTGAAGTGTTTTTTTGTGTGTACTGGTTGCATACTACATGTTATGCTACATTGTTGTCTTCCTCTGCTACCTGTCCTCCGGTCCATGTCTAGTACCCCCATGTTATGTATTATGTGTTTATAAATGTACGGATGGGTGACAAGTTCAATACCAATTGACAAATAAAGAGATATGTCTATGTCTCTGTCTATGTCTATGTTTATGTCTATGCACTGGTATAGTTCATATCGGATACTGGCAGATGCTTAAAGTTGCACTGCATAACATTTATAATGGAGGGTCGCTTGTCTCCATCGCTTCATCTAGAATGTTCCACAGTACAGATTAAACCTGTCTATCACGAGCGAGACTAGCAGGTTACAGCACTATGCTACATTACAATTCAGATCTGTGGAGAGTCACCCCTATTCGCAGAAAGAATTACTGTTTACGTCTTATTGAACAACAGAAACATCTGTAATGAATAAATGCTAGATGGATATGTTTAATGTCATACCATGGGGCATTCCAGGTAAAGCAATAACATTTCCACCAGAAAAGGTGCGCAGTGCTCTTTTAAAGCCAAAGTATCGACATCAGTATCGAAACATAAAAAGCTGGATCCCTACCGCTGTTCTTAGGGACAAGGACCAAAATTACTGCAGGAGAAACAATTGAGGCGACCTTTACTGTCCATCCTCTGAGAAATAAGAGCTGATAATGAAGATAAAAACTGTCTTATTGCACTTTATGAGTCGGAAAAGCTTTAAAACATTCTTGTATCGTTTTGGGCATGACTAAAACTCGCTCAGAGTTAAAATGTGTATTGATTGCAGTGGCCCACACAGTGATTTATGTCTCTGCAGTGGCTTTACCGCGTCAGCTCCATCAGAGAAGTACTCAAGAGTGGACAATTACAGTCAGTATATTTGCATAGCCAGAAATAACCCATATAACTAGAATATAGAGAAAAATGGGATTATAGAGGAACAATATTTGCACTTTTTAGCGTATCAGTATGTATTTATTTATTTACACAGACCTGCTCCTTCAGCTCATCAATGGTCTTCTCGGCTGCTGCCACCTCCTCCTGTAGTTTCTCCTTCTGTCCTCTCAGAGTGTCCAACTCCACGTTCTTCTTCTCCATCTGCTTCTGCAACTTCACGTGCTCCTGTTTCTCTGACGCTGACAAGTCACGCATCCTAAAGACATTTATTTTTTTTATTTAACCATTTTAATTTAAGATCACTGTAACATTTAAAGTCTATTTTCACATATATAAGAGTGGCAAGAGACCAACTCATGCAATGGAAACCCTTTATCATTTTATAATACCTATTCTTTAATTAGCTTTAGAGCTCCTATATTACACAAAATGGATTCTTGTGAGCTTTAAACCATGTTATGTTTTACCTCATCGAAAACATACCTGGAGTTGTGTTTTGTTTCATTCACACACATTTATATCTGCATTATTAGGCTGTCTATATCTCCAAAGCTCAAAATGCTCTGTTTGATCTTGTGCTGTCATGAAGTAGCATGAAGCTCCCTTTTGTCAAGATTAGCAAGGCCAGGGCTGAAACCATCCAAATGATTCTAGAGAAGGTGTATGGAGTTTAACAACACAGCTGAGCACTTCCTGTATTATTGTTTTCTGTTTGAGAGAACTCAGCCCAAATATGCAGGGTTTGTGGGCCCTTTATTTCCATGAATAAAGACTTAATTCATAAAGTTCATTAAAAAAGATTCAAGCTTAGTAATTACTAGTCTTATTATATTTACACTCACCTGACCAGAGCCTCCTTGAGTCTCCCATTCTGCTCCTCCAGCTGTTTGACGTGATAACTGGAGGCAGCCCCATCTGAACCTGAAACAAATCATTACATAGCCTGTTCATGGGTGCACTTCCGGCTCCATCGACTCCAGCTCCAACTGACTTTACTTTAAAAATCTGTCACACCTCTCTCTGTCATATTGGTCTTGAAATGTTCGTATTAACCCACTCTACAAGATCCTTTTACTTTGTGATTTTGTCCGTAAATAAATTCCTATTCCTAAATTCCTAAATTCTTCCCAATAACTGCCACCCTTGTGAGCTCCATTTGACTGGAGCCAAACACTATGGGTGACGTCACACTTCCTTAGTCCACTTCTTCATCCAGTCTATGGGAGCAACTAAAACATTTAAATCCCACATCTGCCTCCACAGGTATGAGAAACCTTGACTCATCTGACCTCATGAGACTTTGAGTCACTTCCTGCTGTTTTTTCCTCACCCTTCTCCTCGATCTCGTGTTTGAGTATCTCCAGGTCCATGGTGAGCTCGTCCACTCTCTCTTTGAGCGAGTCCACCTCCAGCTGCAGGGACTCCGCCCTCTCCTCCGCCATCTCTTTGTCCAGAGTCGCCATTTCGATCGCGTCTGCCGTGTCCGACATCTCCTCCATGTAACGCTCCTTAGCCTCCTGAGCTTCCTTCGCCTCCTACAAATACACACAGGTAAATATAATAATATAATGTTTATTTTATCGGTGAGATGATCACAACTGAGATGTTACAATCTCCTTTTATGATAGAATAATAAATATTTCTATTCTACCTATAAATATTTTCTGTTTGGACAATATTTCATTATCTATATTTTTGTTTTTAAAAATATTATTCGGAGTATATATCCTAATTTTATCTGAAAGCCACAGTCTACACACATTCTTACTACCTGCAGTTACTTTATTGTTGTCTTGCCTTCATCTATTGTTATATGACAATGTGTGTGTGTGTGTGTGTGTGTGTGTGTGTGTGTGTGTATATATAAATAACAAAACAAATGATCAATGTTTTATTTTTGTTTATGTCTATATCTAAAACGTCTAATAATGTTGTCATGAAGAGAGGTCAATGGAAATATTTGAGCTACAAAAAGAAAATAAACTTTATCTTAAAGATGGAGTTGCTATGTGGCCCTCTAGTGGTGAGATTAGATATGGCCCCTTCTGAATTTCTACACTGTGGTTAATTCATGACATGTTCACTGCTTAGTTAGGCACACTCACTATTTGATGTTAATTAAAGGGCCACTACGTAACTTTTCTGGTGGAGGGTCTGTCACCTGCTTGTCTCCACGGTAATGTTATTGCTTTGCCTGGAATGTTCCACGTTATGACATTAAACACACCTATATAGCATTTATTCATTATGGGTGTTTCTATTGCTCAAAAATACAATAATTCCTTCTGTAAATAGAGATGCCTCTCCACAGATCTGACCTGTAATGTGGCCTATAGTTGTCTCCCTTGAGAAAGAGGGTTTAATCTATACGGTGGAACATTTTGAACAAACCAATAACATCTCCATGAAGATAAGGACAGACCCTCAATCAGAAAAGTGCACAATAAACCTTTAATGTACAATGTCCCTTTTCAAATAAATTAATCAATCAATCACTAAAACTGACTTTCTTGGCCTCCTTGAGTTGCTTCTGTAGCTCAGCCTGTTGTTCTTGCATCTTGCTCCTCCACTCCTGCAGCTGCTCCAGTTGGATCTTGTGTTTTTCCAGCTCCTTCAGTTTGGCCTTATCTTCGGTCCGCTTAATTTTAAGAGTCTCCAGTTTCTCCTCAAGGTCCTTCACCTGAGCTCGCAAAGCCTCCTCCTCCTAAAAATTCACAAATAATGTTAGGATAAAAGAGACAAATTGAAATGATTCGATTATTGCAAACATCTGAAAACTGTTACTTCAAAATAGTAGTACTTAAGTAAAAATATGTTGCACTGAAATCTGTGTTAAGGTTACAGTACACTTAATTGTCACCGTAGATAAATTTGTCCTCTGCATTTGACCCATATTGGCTTAGGGGTTGGGTCACATGCCAGGGTCTGTGATGGCCACAGTATTGTAAGATCGAAACTTGGGTCAAAGAGTTATATGAACGTCTCATCTCACTCTCTCACTCCATTTCATGCTAACACACATCCTATCTTACAAACAGAAAAATCTTAAAACGTAAGTAAAAATATATAAATAATCTTTGTATAGCCTAGAATACATTAATTAAATGTCAACAAAAATAATATACATAACAAAATTGAAGTGACTGTAAAGAGAGATCGACCCATCATTTTTTTCCCCGGTGATATGATTGTTTAGAATACAGAGCTGCCAATGGACAACAAGCTCTGTTGATATGTTTGGGCCGATATGTGGGGCCTTTTTTTTTTACCACAAACCTATAAGAGAGCTGTATAGTGACGTTTTTAGCAGTTATCTCTTCGTATTGTGTCCAAATAAAGCTTTATTTATATTCTTTAGGCAGCAGGTTGGTCAAAATGAAATATCGACCTATGCCTGAGATTTAAGATCAATAGCCGATGCTAAAAAGGTGCAACTATCAGCCCGATCTTGCAGCTAACTGATATATCGAGCTATCTTTAATCGTAAGTAGTATTATTTTGAAGTAACAACACTAAATATTATTCACATCACAGTCCAGACTCCTGAACAAACGCTTGAGAACTTATTTAACGAAGCGCCCAGAAAATTCAACACAAACAGGCCCATAGCATGTAAAGTGTGCCCATTGCAAGACCAACCCATATCAAGTTAACAGAAGTGTTCTTTTTTTAGTTTTTAATTTCAAAGACCCAATATTTTCCAGTAAACTCACTTCACTCAGTTGCATCCCGCTCTTTCATTATTCATGCTTTAGTACACAGAGCACTCCCAAACCAATTAAACCACAGCACACCGCACACCTCCCCAAGTGTTAATGTGAGACCAAGAGACATTTCAACACTTCTCTATCAAGAACTGCACCTGCGTTTCCATGACGACCTCCTCCTGATGGGAAACATAAAACCAAACAGTGGGCACTTTATTAAGGAGCGTTAATTTGAAACAATGTGATGCAATACTAAAAAAGCTTAGCAAATGACACCATACACTTTTATTATGTTAA
Source organism: Odontamblyopus rebecca (assembly GCA_030686955.1). Classification (NCBI taxonomy): domain Eukaryota; kingdom Metazoa; phylum Chordata; class Actinopteri; order Gobiiformes; family Gobiidae; genus Odontamblyopus; species Odontamblyopus rebecca. Next base: position 14,748,907 of record CM060670.1, on the reverse strand, counting down.
TTAAAGGTCCTATGTTACGCAAAATTGACTCTTGTGAGCTTTAAGATGTGTTATAATGCTGTTACATTATCAAAAACATACCCAGAGTTGTGTTTTGTTTCATTCACCCGTATTTGAGGAACCCTTTATTATTACTCTGTCTACATTTTCAAGGTAACAGCTACATTTTACCTTTAGTTCAGTTCAGAGATTTGCAATTCCAGGGCTGAAATCAGTGAGTGAGACAGTGTGCGGGAGTTTTTCTTGAAAAACAGCTAGGTAAACTGAAACACGGTGTGTCGTCTTTGCATTTCTGCGGAAGGGGGGCGACCATGATCTGGCGCTAAAAAGACGCAAAGCCTATTGGATTTTTACTCTACAAACTCTTAGTCCTAAAGGCTTAAATGATGAACTGTTGTTTAAAGTGATGTTATGAAAAGGAAGAAAGAAAGTGATATACTGAAGAACACAGTCTTTGTATTTTATAGTTGTTAACCAGGTGTTTTAATTCACAAGAGTTTGGTGTAAAGTTTTTTGGGGTCTTATTGCAAATGTATGTTTGGATGATGATTGTTGAGGGGACAGTCCCTTAACTTATCTAAGGGGAGCAGAAGGGGCTGTGCTCATACCTGAGGAAGGTCCGGAGGGACCGAAACGTTGTATTAATAAAAGAAAAGAAAAAGAAAAACCAGGAGTGAGACAGTGTGCGGGAGTTTTTCTTGAAAAACAGGCCTGAAATCATCCACATGATTCTAGTGAAGGGGTACGGAGTTTAAAACACAGTGGAGCACCTGTATTACCGCATGACATCACAAGGTGGAACAGTGTTTTTCATTTGAGAGAAAAACTCAAGCTGAAATATGCAGGGTTGGTGTGAATGGAATGGAATAAAACACTACTCCAGGTATGTTTCTGATGAGGTCATAGCATTATGACATAGATCAGAAAATAGTGTAATTTGGTCCTTTAAAATCCTGTTTGGTCAGTTACACCTCGAGGCATTTCTGCTTAAATTCCTCCTGACAGCTTTGCATATTTCCAGAGCTTCCAGAGGTGTGAAATGTCACATCAGATGTATTTATTCACATAAAAAAAAATTTAATTCTTCCTCCTTTCATTTTGGTATTGTCACGGTGAATCATTTGCCTCCATTCATCTCCATCAGTACAAACCAAATTATTATTATTTCACATGTTTAATTCACCATAAATGCTGCAGGCCCTTCCTGATTCCTAATCAGGACCTGTCAAAAATCTACCATGAACAGACTGACTTATTATTTAGTGGTCCAGAAGGTCATTACATATCATCCTCACTGCATTACTGTTGTGTCATCAGGCAAGACACTTCTGTATATGTGTAGTTAATGCCACATCTTTGAATAATGGACAAATATGCAGCATTTTTAAAAGATCTGGCTTGAAAATCCAACAGTCAAATCCATTTTGTAATTATAATACAGTGATATACAGTGCTACAGTGAAATGGAGGTATATCTGGACTCACTGCCAGGAATTTGCACCAATATGCAGAACAAATTACAGTAAAATTAAAGGTGCACTATGGAATTTTTCTGGTGGATGGTTCGCTAACTGTTCCTTTCCATGTTATTACTATGACTGGAATGTTTCATATTATTGCAAGAAACTCATTTATCTCAATTCTCGGTGGATAAATGTAAGTTAGTTTTAATATACTATGGTACATTCTAGGGAAAGCGATATGTTTCCATGGTGGAGCAAACCCCCCACCAGAAAGGTTTCATATGCAACGTAAGAACAGTATTTTTCCATTAGTATCCTAGCCCACCATCTCGTCATTGTTCGTGATCTCCCTTACAATAATGTCCCTTTATATCTTCTGTGTTGCTGTGACACTGACCTTGCTGGGCACAGGAGCTGGGGGGTTGCTGGGGGAGTGGAGAGTGGGGATGACAGGTGCAGCCAGGGGCGTTTGGGCAGGTGTACTGGCCTCACTGCTGCTCATCTCCCCGGCCGACGCAGAGGCCGAACCTGACGCGCCTTTACCCATGGAGCCCGCCGGACGACTGGGCTGCTGTGAGAGAGAAAAGGGGGCACCAGGTAAGTAATACAAGTTAATAATAGCAATACACTGAGTACATTTAAAATAATAATAATAAAAAGGGAGTTGTTATCCAATCATGAACAAGGGTGCGTTCACAGCACAGACTGTATAAATGGACACAGCTAACCCTCTCCTGTAAGCACTAGCCTCATGAGCTTCATTTGACTGGAGCCAAATGCTATGGGGTCACAGTTGTCATTATTTGGTTCTGGCTTAAGCCCAGTTTAGTCCTGATGTAGACTTGGTTTGGTTCTTGCCTAGTCTTGGATTAGTCTTGTTCTAGTCCAGAATTAGTTCAGATTTAGTCCAGTTTTTAGATGGTCTACGTGCCAGTGTGAACACACCCTAAATTACAGGCAATTGTTTTTAGTGAAAAGTACTTAAACAATATCCTGTCTCAACTTTTATTTCTTTTTACTGTAAATAAATACTGGTTAGTGCCAAGGTTAGTTCTGTACATAAGGCTGAAGTTACACTGAATTGCAATTCATCTGCTTCCCAGGTAGATACTTTTCCTATTACAGCTAAGGTACCCACCATTTTGTGAATAAATACATTTTGTGCTTTCTTCCCAAAAAGCAGAACGTAAACTCGATTTGTAACAAAATAAGACCAGCGTGCTTTACTTGTAGTTAATAATAAAGTTTTAACATTAACACCCCAGAGGTAAGCATTAAATAGTAACATGTGGACATTACCAATACTAAAGGTTTTGTGAAAGCTACAGACGAGTTCCTACTTCCTCCTCCCATGCAATGAAAAACAGGTACCCCAGCAGTGCACTGCGTAACTCTTCTGGGGTCTGCTACCTGCTTGTCTCCATGGAGATGTTATTTATTTCCCTTGATGTTCCATGGTATGACATTAAATACAGTCATTCCTTCTGTGAGTGGGGTGAATCTCCACAGATCTGAATTGTAATGTAGCGTAGTGCTGTAACCTGCTTGTTGACAAAGCAATAACATTTCCATGGACACAAGCAGGTAGCAGACCTTCCACTAGAAATGTTACGCAGTGCACCTTTAAAAGCCACAAGCCACAGCGATTAATTGTTATTTCACACAAATTCACAACCAATCACCAACAAGATTAGTTATATGCACTATTATTGTTAGAAAAAAAAATCCCAAATCACGATAATCCCATCACAAATGACACGTAATATTCTGCTGTTTTAGAGTAGAAAATAGGCAAAAACACAAATGCATGAAAAAGGGAAGAATGAATATCCTGGATGAGTTTTAGCGAGGCTCACCTTAGGCTTTCGGGTCGCAGTCTGAGCAGGAAGCACAGCAGAAGGAAAGGTCAGAGTTCATCAGGAAAAAAGAAGGAAGAGAAACAAACAAGCAAGATTAGAGAAAGTTTAAATAAAAACACAGTCCAGGAAAGCAAAATGGCTCAAAGAGGTTGATATAAGCTGTTGTAGCTGTAGTATTTGAGAATTTGTATGTTGGAGAACATATTTCAGTCTGTAATAAGTCCTTTGTACAGTAAGTTCCATTTTCATTGTGACCCACCCCTGAAAAACAATGTGGACTATGGAGCTGTCACTGAGAACTGAAAGAGAGCATTGTGTGGGCTGGCCTCATAGACTTAACATTGTTGTCAAGGGCTGACAGCTAACCAGGTAAAACTGCATTTGAATATATTAAAATACAACTGATTTTAACTTTGACTTCACAATATGATATCAATTTGATGCACTGGACATTCTCATAAGCACACAAATTGTAATTTATTTATTTATATATATTCTTAAAATATATAATGCATTTATAAATGGGGATATAAATTGGGATATTCAGTTTTATACCTTAAGAGACCAAATTTGTCCAAATCTAGACATTTCAATTCTCAATTTTATTATTTTTAGTACTTTATAATTAACTGATTTTGTATGAAAAATTGCATCTTTTTATGGGTTGCACATGGGTGTATTTTAAACAAGCTAACGACATAAGAACTATTAAAAATAAATTAGTGTTAACACAAATAGCATGTTAGCACAAATAGCATGACTCTCTTTACAATACCTCTACCATTCTTACTACTCAGTTCTGCAGCAATGATTGTATGAAATAGCGTGGGCAGGTTTTTGGTGACAGAGCTGGTATGTGGGGTGAATATATTAATGTCAAATGTTATTACACCCATGTTCCTAGACACTCTCCCCTGTCATTTCTGCTACATGTCACCCAAATGCCACAAGAGTCAAAACACTGAGCATCTCACTATCGCTAACAGCTAGACTCCCTATAATTCAAATAGAGAGCCCTGTACATTTCCTTATTAAGTTACACTGAACTGAAATTAGCTTGTTTGTAGCTCAACTATCCAATCCTCTTAAGCCAAATTGAGATGCAGTTTAAATAGAACAGGCCGTACTGAAATCACATTGTCATGGAATTTTAATACAATATAAAAATACAATTTAAAAGCGGTTCTAAATACAAATACATATACTTTTAGCAAATACCGGATTGCTTGATGATTGATGTAACATAATAAAGCAATGGCAAAATATAAAACAACTTGAAGGTCCTATATTATGCAAAGTAGACTCTTGTGACCTTTAAGTCATGTTATAATGCTGTTACCTCCTTAAAAACATACCTGGAGTTGTGTTTTGTTTCATAGACACATGTCTGAGTAACCCTTTATCATCTCCAAAGCTCAAAATGCTCTGTTCCACCTTGTGATGTCATGAAGTGGTAGTTTTCAAGTCAGCAGTTACCTTTTACCTTTAGCTCAGAGGAGTTTGACAATTCCAGATCTTAAATTATCCAAATAATTCTAGTGAAAGTGTAAAACACAGTGAGGCACTTCCTGTATTATCAGCTGACATCACAAGGTGGAACAGAGTGTTTTCAGTTTGAGAGAAGGACTAAATATGCAGGGTTTGTGTGTTAAACATGTGTGAATGAAACAAAACACAACCCCAGGTGTGTTTTTATGACAAAACAACATGATAACAGATCAGAAAGTAGCGTAATATGGACCCTTTAAATAAAGTAACTTGGAGAAAGGATAAAACTAGACAAGAAGAAATTTTGTCTGTAATCCACACACAAAAAAAACAGAATATGAATCAAAAATCTGAGGCATTTTGGTTTAACAGAAAAAGCCACTGCAAAATATGAAACAACTTGTGAGTTAAAAATAAGAAGTATGACAAATACTCTCAACAGTTCGACAGGCAACTCCCATCAAAATCACCAAAACAATAAATGAGGAATGGGGAATTGCAATGACCTCTGCCAGCCAAATTAAATGTACAACAGCAAATGCATACACTTATAATAGCAATGTTGTACCTTCCTGGGTGCAGCTGTCTGTCTCATCATATTTGCAAAGAGGAGAAGAGGACACACAAGAACAAGGTTTGAGATTTGAAATAAAAAAGTGAACCAGATACAGATCCACAGTTGTCCCCAGCTCAAGCAGACATTATAAAATTCCTGCAAATAGTAGAGATGTCTTCCTTCTTTCTCCCCCTCTCCGAATATTCCTCTATAAGATCCGTTCGTCACATAATATTCTTTCGTTTTGCTCGGTGTCGCTGCTAAGAGCTTCTAGTCATCCTCCCTGCCTCCTCCCTTTCTCCTCTCTCCTTTCGTCGCTGTGCTGTGCTCGTTTGTGATTTGCCAGACGAAGCTATGCCCTATGGAGGCTGCATTACATCACTGAGCGACCTCCTCCCATAGACGGAGGCAGCAGACAGAGAGAGGGAGGGAGAGAGGGGTGGAACAGAGCGGAGAGAGAATGAGAAAGATGGATAGGGAGAGAGGAAGGACAGAAAGATAGAGGGGAGGGGTGCAGAGAGAGTGAGAGAGAGAGAGAGGTGGAGGCGGGGAGATAAGAAAATGGGGAGACATAGAGAGGAGAGAGAAAGGAAAAAGAGAGTAGAGACAGGAGAAGACTGAGGAGAGATGGTGAGGGGAGATAGAGGGAAGGTATGAGGAGGAAAGAGAGACGGGGAGAGATGAGAAAAAAGAAAATGAGGGAAATGAGAGAGAAGGGGCAGATTGAAGAGAGAAGAAAGGCAAGAGTGAGGGGAGACAGAGAGGAGGTATGAGAGGTAAAAGAGAGAATGAAAGAGAGAGGGAGGGAGAAAAACGGAGTAGGATAGTGGAGAAGGAGGGGAAGAATGGGGAGAGAATGGGAGAAAATGAGAGATGGGTAGGACTAGGGAGAGAGGGGAGGAATTAAGAGAGAAAATGAGAAAGAGGGCGGGGAGGGGTGGCGAGAGACAGAGAGGGAAAGATGGGTGGGGACGTTGGGATGCTCTGAGGAAACAGAGGTGATGATGCAAGTCGCTGCTGTCTCCATAACAACGGCAGTCGCCGGGCCAGTGGGTAAATCTCAATGACAAAAACAAAAGAGCAGGGAGCTGGCATTCACCAAAGGAAAGCCTTTTTAAAGCTCTTAAGAAAATCCTACAAAATACAGAGAGGCAGAGAGGCCCAAATATCTTTAAAAGGTACAAATTCAACTATTTCTCACGTTATTTTTAAGCTTCGGTTTAGGCATTATTTTGTGAGAACAAGAAATCTTTGGGTTCTTCATTGTGAAATATCTGTAAGGTTCATTTGACATCTGTGAGTTAAAAGTTAAAATATTGCTTTTCAGGTGAATTAAAACTGACCTACAATAACTAGAAATCCATAGACTTTATCACAATTAAAAAAAACAAAAAAAAACAGTGTATATCTGTTCAATTTAGGCTTGAGAATGTTAAATAATCATAGATTAAGACCACCCAATGTCTAATTAAAGATCACACCAGGAGCTATAAGATAATTTCAGACTGAAGTAAATATTGTAAAATTTAAACGACTGAATAAAAAGTCACTGTAACTACACCATGTGCACATAAAGTTTCATGATCGTGCCGACTATAGTGATAAACAAAGACTGGGGCGTTGTGTGGAGGTAGATCGTATTGCAGTGTTCCCATCCCAGACACAGGAGGAGGTCAGGAGCCTGCAGCCGCTCCCTCAGCACATAGGGAGGTAGAAGTTACTGCCCTGGAAACATTCACTCAATTCAATCACATTACTGCTACTGTAAGGCTTTCAGACAGTCACACTTTTATGCACTCTATGGTTTTGCAAATTACAATGTCCACCCACCATCAGGACTGTTTTGCATTAAAATCAGCTGTGCACTTCAGTACTGTGTCAGGATAGATTTGGTTTGTCATAAAATGTACATCAGACATAAACTCTTAGCCCAAAAGTATCATTTGTTTGGGCCAATAAAGTCCACAGTCTCCGTGTTTAAAGAATAGTACCATACTGATATAGACAAGTTTGTGTTTTCATTTTGTGTTATTAGTATTAATCATTTATTTATACGGTTAGCCTCTTGTGATGTCTTATTTTCAAGAAAGGCCCGTCAACAGTGTTCAAGCATTCAAGATAGTAACTTAACTACAGCAAGCCTATAATATTTTTGATGTTGCTGGAAAAAAAAATATTTGTTGTTTTTCGGTTTTCTGTCCCTTTTCCTGGCAGCTTTTATTTCAATCACATTTTAGTTGATTTTTATTTTTGTACAACCTACTAAACTACCAAAATGGAAAATTTGAGTAACTATTTTGAAAGATTTTATTGTAGTTTTAAGGAAATCAATGCTGTTTCCATTCTCTGCACAGGTTATCGGGTACTGGCAGATACTTAAAGCTACAATATCGGAATTAAAAAAGCTGGATTGATGCCTCCCTGATGTAGTCAACCACTGGTTTAAGCCAAAGTCACTACTGGACATGAGATGACAGGAAATCTATACAGTGCATGTAGAGCACAGTTCACTTCAGTTCAACCACTCTGACATTTAGAAACAAGAAACTTCATCTCTGGATATTGACTCAGGCCAGTAAAGGGCTACAGACCACAAGATAAACATGAACCGAGGTGGAAGGCCAGAGGGAATGTAGTGTGAAATATTGCTGAAGTAGACGATAAACGATAATACATAACAATAACCAAACTATAAAGCCGAATTATCCCCTATCAAAAAGGACTTTATATGTTCAACACTGTTAAATATTGTGGAGCGGCAGAAAAATAAACAGCATATTGGAATACTTATGTAATTAGTTTATAGTTTAGGTTCATAATTTAACCTTTTATAGCTCAAATCTTATCATAGTGCAGAAAAAATAATGACAACTTTCTCATATTATAGTAATTATCGTGACAGGCCTAACTGCCACTGTCTCACATTGGTGCTTCTGTAAATGTTGATATAAATAAAGAAGAATTGAAAGATAATCTATTTATTATCTTTACAAAATCAATATGAACATATGAAATTTATTTTGTTTTAATGGAAAAGTTATAACTGAACTGCAAATTGTGTTTGATCAGTGCAAGGAACAAAACTGACCACCTCTCAAAATTCATAAATGTCATGCCCCAAGACTGTAAAGTGATATTTTGTGTTATGGTATCTACTTTTGAACACTTTCTGTTGTTCAGTTCATGTAACAGAAAATGCGCTCAGTGTTTTTGAATGAGAACAGGTCTTCAGGGATAAAACAGTCACTCTACACCTCTCTCTCTCTCCTCTTCAGGCTCCCATATTGTTATTGTAATCAACATTTCCAGACTCTAATCAGCAGAGGCCTGTACATAATTCATACCATTGAATTCTCATTACAAAATAAACTGAGATGCCAAATTAAAGTTTCACTGTAATAATACTAGATTCTCAGAAACATTTGTAATAAAATGTGAAAAACCTAAAGCTGTTAATGCTGATACATTCTCTACAATTGCAGTGAACTTGAGCATTGTAATATAATGTAATAACAACATGTGGAAAGCAACACAGATCTTGGTTACTTAAATGGCTTCCAAAATGAAATAGACATTGACACTGACATGCTTCAACACATACAAAGACTGCGAGACAAAGCAGCAGTGAAGCAGCAGAGGTCATGTGACAGGAAGTGGCCAAATATAAACAAAAAGCAACATCCCAACAACATTGGGATAAGGAACCCTTGTTATGGTTCACAATCTACCAGAACAGAAAATAATTCAAATAGCAACAGATATTACAAAAAAATATAGTTTTGCGCTCTATAATAATGTCATATTGTTTTTAATATATACCTACTTGCTCTTTGTTTTAGCAAAAGAAGTACCAAAAGATGCGGCCCAATTGCCATGCAGCAGTGAGGCCATTCCTAGCAACAGTGACCACGGTTACCAGGGCATCGTTAGCGTCATTAACGTCATTAGCATCATTAGCATTAGCATTGTATCAAGGTGGGAGACATGCAGCACCTTTTTGGCTTTGAGTCCTCGCTGCGTGATTGGAGGAGACAGGAGGTGAAGATAAGTTGGAGGAAGGCGAGGGGTCCAGGATAAAACAGTTTAACTATGAACTATGAACGCAAGGGGTCAGAGTCAATCTGTCCAAGGGTTTGAGAGAAGTGAATAATTAGGGCCATTGTTGTAGTAATTAACAATAAAAAAATATTTAAATCACTATGACTTGAATAGCCAAAATTCCTGAAAACAATAACAGGAAAAAGTCATGTGAATGAAGCCCACAAATACTGACAATACAGACAGACATTACTGCAAAGCAACTAAGCATCTAAATTTTCTCTTATTTCAACTAATAAAAAGTCGATCACTGTAAATTCAATGAATTTGTATGTGGTCAAATACTGTACACCATAATAAAGGAAAGACTGCCCTCTAGTGGCAAATGCATGATGTCTTCATAAAAGGTGTCCATAAGGAGCTTCATTAGGTTAATTTAACAATACAACTCACCACTTTGCTGGACTTGGCTGGGTCCATGATTTCTGTAAGAGAAATGAAGACTAAAAATCAAGCTTTATCTTCATCTTGTCTGGACAATAAATAAAAGCACTTTATTTTAATTTTTTGATTGTGAAAAAATGGTGTTAGTAGTAGATAGTTAGAAATTACTTTTTCTGTGGTATAGATTTTATTGTGACTGGTACAGAGAGACAAGGAATGTCACAACTATTTAACAATTATCAAATAACAGAAAAATAAAACACTGGCATAAATAAATTTAACTTTGTTGCTATAATATTATCATAAGCTTCTAAAAGGAAACTACAGTGAACAAAATTTAGTCTTAAAACTTAAATATAGACAGTAAGTGACATTTATACTCCACAAATTGAATGATATGAAATTATTCAAATAAAAATCATTTGCACCACTGCCATAGTCTTAAAGATGCACTGTGTAACTTTTCTAGCAGAGGGGCCGCCACCTGCTTGACTCCTGCCTTGACTAATGTTGTACAATATGGCATTTCATTTATTTATATCCATGGAGACAAGCAGGCCACATCACCAAGCCAAGTTATAGGTCAGATCTATGAAGAAGTGGACCCAGTCAGAGGAATAATACATGATTTTACAGTAGTTTTGAGAAGTAAAAAACACTGGTAATACAATAAATACAAGATATATTTGTTTAATATCACACTGTTTAACATCCCAGGCAAAGCTATAACATCACCATGGAGACAAGCAGATTGCAGACCCTCCACCGGAAATGTTACACAGTGCTCCTTTAACAAACCCAATAGGAAACACTGTAATTCACTTTTATTCACATAGTCTAATAGATCTTGATTTTTCTAGTTTATGATCAGCTTTATTATTTGTAATTAAACACACAACTGACCTCGTTTGGGGACTTTTCCAACTCCAGATTCAGGCGTTTCTGGAGAAGTGGTCTCAGCCCCATCGTCAACAAGCTGAATCTGAGAAACAAACAGAAAAGAAAAATTATCCAAGATTAAAGGGTAAAATGATGTAGATTTAAGAATAGATTCCCAAGATATCATGACCAGATGACTTTGTATTTCTACTTGTTATTTTTAGAACATTCTGCACGGAAACAAAGGAAACTGTATGGAACTGCTCAATGTCACACTGTCCAGTGAATAATGATTTCTATTTTTGACCTATGTCTTATACGCTACAAGGACAAATGGGGAAAAAATGCAAAACCAAAAATAACAACACGCAGCAGTTAGGATGATAAAAGAATTAAGAACGAGCTCAAGAATAAAATATTAATGAAAATACCAAATACTTTATTGAAGCTACATTACCTGATTTCTCACAAACTCTGTGGAAGATCTCTCATATTCACATTTTGAGAGAGGAGTTAAAGAGGCAATTTTTTGTTACGAAAGGTAACAAAAATTGCCTCTTTAACTCCCTCTATCAGATCAATCTATCTATCTATCAGATATCTATTGATCTATCAGATCAATCTATCATTGAATGGGAATGGAGGGCTTAGCCATAATTTTGCTTCGTTCTATTGAATGTCGTTAGTCGATAAATCCGAGTCAGTTCTCCCGACATCCGTTGTAAATGCGTTCCATTGCATTTGCAACAGTTAGGAAAATGTGGATGCCCGAGAAAGTTTAATGTTTATTTTGGTAGCTTGTGTAATTAACGTCAGGTATAGTTAGCTCCTACTAATAAATAGAGTCTAGCTAACGTTAGCTGTCAGCGACTCACGAGTTATGGCAGTTTGACTATTACATGTTCAGAAAAAAAGGGCCTGAAAGATTATGTGAATATCACTGCATATCAACATTCCCTGGGGGTGTGATGCTAACTGTAGATACTGGTCTGTCTGAAGCCCTGTTACTCAAATTACACTTTAATCTGAGCTTTGTTTTAACACAATTTGGTCAAAAAAGAATTGATTTTGCTGGAACTACTACAAGTAAGTTGATTTGTGCTGTTAAACAAGTTTCTTGAGCATAAAATTACAGTCCTAAGCTAGTGTATTGATTACAGAAAAAAATGCATATAAATCCATTTTTGTTTTTAGGCCCGAGCCCCTACAGGGCGTAGGGCCTATTGCTCTGAACGATGATGCGCTCAACTTCGTCCCTCGATCGCTCCCTGCGTGAACAGCAGTATCCTAGCAACCCATGCCAAGGGCATGGGACATGCATATTTGTTCTTGCTAACAAGTCATCGTCGACATTGAGTGAATGGGCGAAGCATGGCCCATATTTACAGCTGCTAAAATAAATGGAAATCAATGGGAGTTAATGAGCTTCGCGCTCGTCATTCACCAATGACCCCACGGTGACGTGGGGAATCTCGAAAGCTTTCAAAAAATTTATAATATGCATTTCCTATGCTAAAGGATATATGTTTGACCCCCTGAACACGCTCAAAAACTCACAAAATTCAGAAGTGGCAAAAAATTTGATAAAATATATCTTGCACGTATGGGCATAAACAACTGGCGCGACAGCGCCACCTGCAAAAGTCAAAATACATTGCGCCTATGGGAGACGTCCCGATGTAAAGTTTGTTGTACAGTCACAAAATTCGGTATACACATTCCTCACGTGATTACAGAAAAAAAATATTATGGCCACGCCCCCTGACAAACCAGAAGGCGGCCATCTTGGATTGAAATCAAAACATGCTGAGTCAGCATTTTCGCTCCTCTGAAAGCGCTTCACCCAAAGGGGTGAAAATCAGCGTACATCAACTAGAGAAGTGCGGCATCAAACGATAGCTGAATTTTTTGGATAACCCTCATGGTTCACGTTCATCAGCGCCACCCGGTGGAGCACCGGGTCGGCCGAGTGTGAACGCCGTTCGATGGCGCTTGCGGCTTTAATTACTTTTTTTTTTTTTTTCTAATTGTGGCTCCATGTTAACTACTGAACATTTCATCAGATACAGATATAAGCAGAAACCCAGTGTGATGTCGCTCCAAAGTATCAATAACTGGGCATAGAAAAGCAGTTCCAGAGTCTATGAAAGTCTGAGTGAGCGTTTACCTGAGACTGCCTGACGAATATGCCCTGGTTCTCGTCACAGGTGAAGTACCTCTTGCCCTGCACAGTGCCATCGTTCTTCCCTTTGGGCTCGTCCAGAATCACCCCCACCCATTTCCCCGAAGCGAAGGAGGTGGTGCCGATGTACGCCACTGTCCCACGCTGGCCCTTCCCAATCACCTCCACCACAGACCCCACCTTCACCGGACGCCCACCTCCGTCTGAGCTCATCCTGCTGCTGCCGCTGCTGGTGGTCTGTACGGGAGAAAAGAGGGTGAAGAAAAGTTCAAAAGACTTGTACTTTCAAGCGAAAAAAAAAAAAAAACTGTAAAACTGACTCCTACTTCCTGGTACTGACAGACAAAAAGGTGATATCAATAGTGTTCTAAAATTACAGCGCAGCAACAAAAGGGACCTGACCTATTTTGAAATGTGGGTGGAGTAACTCAAGAAAAGAAACTTATTAGAGAAGAAACAACACAATAGAATACATTATTGAAATAAGAGAAGGGAGAAGCACAGGGAGAATACAGATTGTCCACATTAACATGACTCAGGATTTTCAATAGCGCAAAAGTATTGTGAATACTTTCTAACAAGCTGTAGGCCGATGTAATGAAAGGACAATTTTTAATTTCTAAAAACTGTTATCAGGATAAGATACACATTATTGACCGCATTAAAGTAAAGGTGCACTGTGTAACATTTCTGCCCAATAAACTGCTGCGTCATCATTGGTGTAAAGGTGCAATGTATAACTTTTCTGGTGGAGGGCCAGTCACCTGCTTGTTCCTATGGATATGCCATTTCTCTTCCAGGAATGTTCCACAGTATGACATTAAACAGCTCTACCTTACATTTATTAAAGTACAGGTGGTTTTAGGGCTTAACTAACATGACATTTGTTCACTTGCAGGTGGTTTTATAACTCAAAAATAACAAAAAAAAAATGATTCTGATTGTGAGCAGGGTCGCCTCTCCACAGATCTGACCTGTAACTTGGTCTGCTTTGGTCTCCATGATTATAGAAATATGTAATACCATACTGTGAAACATTCCAGACAAAGCCATGGAGAAAAGCATTTGACAGGCCCTCCACCAGAAAAGTTCCACAATGAACCTTTAACATTAGGCAAATTAACGTTCTTTATTGTTTGGTGCGACAACCTAAACTTTATACAGTGTACAACTTGTGTTCAATTTTCAAGAAAGCACTTAAATGCATACATGGCCTTAAACTAGTTCTAGTATTTTTTTATTTAAAGGTGCACTGTGTAACTTTTTGTTTGGGGGTCCATCACCAGTTTGTTTCTATAGATATGTCATTGCTCTGCCTGGAAAGCTCCATAGTATGTCATCAAACAGCTCTGCCTGACATTTATTCACTTACAGGTGGTTTTATAGCACAAAAATAACAAAAAAAAATAAAACAGGTATTCTGACTGTAACCAGGTTTGCCTCTCCACAGATCTGACCTGTAACTTGGTCTGGTTTGGTCTCCATAAAGATAGAAAGGTTTAATACCACACTGTGAAACATTCCAGACAAAGCAATAACATCCCCCCCACCAGAAAGTTACACAATGCACCTTTAAGTACCCAATAAACTGTAACTTAACTATAGTACATCTCAGAAAATACTGCATGGCCATTACCATTTTACTGCAGAATTTTACGGCCTATTTTTCTTTGTTATGAAATATTGATCGGGCCTTTACTTTACAATGGCACTAAATATGCGTATTGACTGTTGCTCCTGCAGGATTATACAAGGCCAAAAATCCAAATGAACCGCTTTGAGTCACACTTCAGTCTGCCAAGCAATAGACCTGTAACCAATAGCAACAATCAGCTGGTCTGTCATAATTTCAGTGTGTGCGTATCTAGGATTAATTATACGCGTTTGGTAAATGGTGCTGCAACTTTATTAGAACTTTGTTCATAACCCAGATTAAAGCAGGCCGTCTTGAAGCAATGGTGACTCAGCACAACAGAGGAGCAGGTAAAACAAATGACATCCACAAACTCAATATTTTTCAAGACGGGTGATAACAATGATCAGATGCAAACTGTTGATACTTTGCAGCTGAAGCCATTAATATTCCCAGGGGGTGTGATGCTAACCGAAGGCTCTGCTCTGTCTGAAGCTCTGTTACTCAAGTTTAGGGTGACCAGAATTTCAAAATAAAAAACTGGCACATCCCTGGTTTTTTGGTTGTTGGTAATAATAAAACTGTCAAACGAGGGCGTAATTAAGGAAAACTGTTCTGCAGAAACCATTCATGACGAACATGTAAGTCAGTATAGTCACATTTTCTTTGTGTTTTGGTCATTTTTAAGCAGCATTTCTGTATTTTACCTGAACAAATTACAATTTTTACTGTTGACAGGTTTCAAATTGGTCAAAAATAAGGACACGTGGGACATTTCTTGTATAAAACTGGGACAAATCACTGGTTTTTGGATAAATCTGCTGGGACATGGGACACAGGGCTCGAAACTGGGACTGTCCCAGGGAAATAGGGACAAAAAATGTCTGGTCACCCTAGTCAAGTTAGGCTTTAATCTTTTTTTTTTAACACATTCTGACCATAAACAAGGCTTTCACACATAAAATTACAGCCACAAGCTAGCTAGCATTAGCCAGCAGTTTTGCAGTTCAATCACACACTTAAACATTTTTAGCAGATATTTTTGCAGAGTTTTGTTAGTTCTTAGATTAAAAATACCATGTTCTATTTTTTATAATTATAACATTACATTATTTAACAATTTTATCATGACAGTTGATTCTGTTTTTATTTTTATTTTATTTATTTATATATTTTCTTGCAGAGAATATAAAGAAAATATCCTAGCATGTAACACTATGTACAGGTAGCACTGTGCCAGGATGTCTGGTTATGTAACACCTTACAGATGGTCAAATATAAATAAAAACCGAAGCAAGAAAATATAGGAAATGGCAAACCAAAGAAAAACTCCATTGTTAATGAGCACTTAATTTTCTTCTGTCTCCATGGAAACTAGCACTAAAGCAACAATCTGTCATATTTACTGTTATAGTTACTGCAGATGTCCTTATGCACTTTCCCTATGCATACTGTATATAAACTAACTGAGTCCTCATTATGACTATACTGGTTTCTATCATCCAATTCTCAACCGACATAAATTATGCAGAGACTCTTAATCCTAATTTATATCTGTAATCATGCAAACGCTTTGGTCTCCTAAGAGGTTTTGCTTGCAAGATTTATGACCAAAAACCCATTCTTCATTTGAAATTCAATCTCCAGAGATCAACAGTTTTGTTTACTACGCTGCAGGGAACTGTAGCAGACATTTTTCTGCAATTAAAACTAGTTTATTTAGTCCGGAATAACTTTTTAGAAGAGAGGTTTAGACATCGCTCTAAACCTGACCTGTTCCCCATGTGTTGGAAAAGGCAAGATCAATTATTTAGTGCCACTCTACTCTTTATCACCACACAAAGAACTCAGAAGAAAACGTGACAATTATCTGAAGTAGTTATGTCTATCAGGAAATTAAGAGTATCATTATGTCAATTACCAAACTAAAAGTATAAAATGTTTGATAAAAGGTTGTAAACATATGGACTTATTGCAGTATTAAGCCGCGCCAAATTCATACTCCCAAAATTCTGGTCCAAGCTTCACAGTTTAAGTTAAAGGTGCAACTTTTCAGGTGGAGGGTCCGCTAGCTACTTGTCTCCATGGAGATGTTATTGCTTTGCCTGAAATGTTCCATGGTGTGACATTAAACACATCTATCTACCATTTCTTGATTACGTGTGTTTCTATTGCTCAAATACAATAATTCCTTAATAATAATAATAATAATTCCTGAATAAAGGCGACTTTCCACAGATCTGAACTGCAATGTAGCGTAGTGCTATAACCTGCTTGTGTTCCTCGTGACAGACAGGTTTAGTCTATACTGTGGAACATTCTAGACAAAGCAATAGCATATTCATGAAGATAAGCAGGTGGCGGACGCTACGATAGGAATGTTATGCAGTGCACCTTTAAGATTCTGTTTTAAACCATGTAAACCTGATAGTCCTGGTTTGGTTCTGGTGTAGATATGGTTTTAGTTTACCTGAAAAGAGGAGTTTTGACTGTGAGTCTGGTTTAGTCCCATATAGACCTGGCATAGTCCTGGGTTTAGACCTGGTTTAGTCCTGGGTATAGACCTGGCATAGTCCTGGGTTTAGACCTGGTTTAGTCCTGGGTATAGACCTGGCATAATCTGGGGTTTAGACTTGGTTTAGTCCTGGGTATAGACCTGGCATATTCTGGGGTTTAGACTTGGTTTAGTCCTGGGTATAGACCTGGGTAAAGACCTGGCATAGTCCTTCGTTTAGACCTGGTTTAGTCCTGGGTACAGTTCTGGTTTAGTCCTATGTAGACCTGGCATAGTCCTGGGTTTAGGCCTGGTTTAGTCCTGGGTATAGACGTGGCAAAGTCCTAGGTTTAAACCTGGTTTAGTTCTGGTTTAGACTGAGGTGACCTATGAACTTATTTTAGGTTTATACTGAGACTATGTAGGCACAAGTGATCCATACATTCATCAAAAAATTGTACTTACTTCTACTTTATGACTACTAAATGCATAAAGTATCATTTGTTTTACCTTTTTTTTGTTGTTGTTTTGTTTTTAGACTCTGGGGGGCCACCATAGCCTCCTAATGATCAGTGTTACTTAAATTTAGTCCTATATATTTACTAAACTGTCTCAATCAGTTTCTCCTCATAAAGCAAAACAAATCATGCATCATATTAAATTATTGTATTTCGTATTAGTAAATGTGCCTCTATCATTATAACCATAGCAACTAGTCACCCTGATGTCATCTTTTCCCGTAAAAAGCATGACTAGATTCATTGACTGATTTGACAGGAAGTGCTTTGGGACAGGCTGCTGTAGGAAAGACAAAAGGCTATTTCAAGGCTGTCGCGAATCACCTTTTAAACCTCTAGACATTTCAATATCACAACAATAATGACCACGCATCAATTCAGCACACAAAATACAACACAAAAATGGACTACAGAGCTTTAAAATGTACAAATATAATGAATAAAATGCTGTAAAATTGTTTTAGCAAAGTAACTTACCCGACTAGAGGCAGTTCTTCTAGTCAAAGACATGTTGTTAGTTGTGTCTAGAGCAGTAGGTTACGGGGACAAGGTCTTGTAGTGATGCTCCTATTGAAATCCCAAATGAACCATGCCTAATTGAATCCTGGTTTAGTCCTGCACCTATAAACGTAGTCCATAAAGCAGCGCTGAGTCTCTATAGGAGCAGGCTGAGTCCAAAGGATGTATGGAAATAGGTTTGGGAGCACTGAGCATCAGCTGAGCGACTGTGCCTGCGCTACACTGTCTGGATTCTGCAAAAAGGGGAAGAGAGGGAGGCCGGGCTCACTCTGCAGGGTCCTAAAGCCCGCAGTCTGTCCGGTATAAAGTGTTGTGAAAGTGACTGTTGGTGTACATTTCATTCACAGAAAATCTGAAGGCATGCTCAGATTTCTGAAATGAGAACGCAAATATTTCATTCATATTTTTAGAAGATATGGAAAATAAATGATGATACTGGCAAGGGATGGGTCAAGATCTCATTCCACAAGATCTCGTGAGCTAAAATTGCCGTAAGACTGTGTACACATGAGGAAAATTATTGCTTGTGATTTTTTTCCATTTCGTTTACATCTAGATTGGACAAAAAGAGAAAAGCGCTGATCAGATACATCTCTTGAGGAGCTGTAGTTCCAAAATGTAGGTCTACCACTACAACAAAAATATTAAATTAAAAAACTGCAAATGAAATTGCACAATTATTTTATTATAAATGACTTCAAAATCTCATCTTGTCTTGTTCTCGTTCTCACCATAACTCTAAATTATGATTATCTCCCCAAAAATATTGTATAATAATATTAAATGTGGTCTGTCACAATAATAATTATTATATCAACTTACCATTCATTACATGACAGATGAACAATAATTTTTGGGGGTCAGTATTTATCATGGGTACTTTTGGGTACTTTTTTTGTTCTCCGATTTGAATAAATAACTTCTATGTCTCATTATAGACACAAACTAACTACTTAAGTGTTGCCTTCTGATTATTGTACAATATTGTGCATAGACTACGTTTTGGGGATAATTCTGATTTATGATTTGGTTTCAATATTATCCTTTATCGTCTAAATATACTTCTAGAATATATCACATTTCAAAATAAAAAATGTATGGTAGTTAGAAAATGTGTAATTATTTGCATGTCTGGTATTAATAAATCAAATAAATAAATTAGGCCTGTCACAAAAAACAAATTTGAACTTTGAAGTTTGATATGTTGCTCAAGTAAATAGAGATGTAAAGTAAATATAGATGTAAAATAAATATAGATGATAAATGATAATACTGAAACTGATACAACAACCCAAGAGCAGATTTAAACCACAAACACGCTATTCGAAATGTACAATATTGTTACAAAATCATAAATAAATAACATAATAAAACACTTTTAGTATTAGTTTATATCTGTAATGAGTCACATAAGTTACTAATTCAACCTTCTATGGCTCAAATCTTATCCTATGGTCAAAAATAACCCAAAATTTCCCCCAAAATAGTGTTCCAGGTTTCATATATTGAACCATAAGTTGATATAGTGTGGTGACAGGCCTACAATATGTATCTGTTTTTATTTAGTTTCAGCACAAACTCATGAATAAAGTGATTTGTCAGACCAATGCAGAGCCAAATTACAGAGCAGGGATTAGGGCTCTTTATCAGACAGCTGGAGCTAACTGCACGGTCAGGTTTTTGTGCTACATTTCTGTGTTGTCATCTTTTTGTGATAGAGACAGATGCATTGGGGTTTAGATAATAGATTGTAGAAGTACATAGTCTATGATTTAAACAGACAGAGTTCAGAAACTGGAGCAGGACAAAAGGGCTTCATTAGATTTCAATGCACCAAAAAGGGCTGATGCAACTCACTCTGCAGACTTGAAATCATGAAGCATTTAAAAGATTATGTTGAAATGGAGGAAAAGGTGACTGCTGATATCTTGTAAATGTAATGGCCAATTCAAAGCGTCTTCAAAATTCTTCAAAAACTACATTCAAACATTTTAAAAGCAATGTATTACAGTCCAACTTCAGAAAATACAACTAATTATCTTCACTATAACCAGAAAATTACCATGTCGAGTGGCCCACTTCAGGAAAACAGAAAATACAGATACTTCATGGGGGCTTTTTATAATTGCACTTTTAGTAATAGAAACAATAAATAAAAACTGTGTTTCATATTCTCCTTAAAGTACGCTTAAACCACTGCAACAAATCAAAACCTCTGCAGTATTTTGCTCTATTGATATGCTGTGCAAATAGGGGGCAGGTGTGAATCAATGAAAATAGGTGGAGGAACAACAGCATTGCCTAAATAAAAGATACACACATTAAGAACGATGTAAGATAGTGTTGATTAGTGCCTGAAACTGTCACATACAAGTTGATGCTGCTTATACAATAATGTATTATGCACCATAAAAGCATTAAACTTGTGTTGGAGTGAATAAACTATATTTCTATATTACTTTAGAATCCCAAGAAGACTGATGACACACTGGGTACATTGGGTCTATTCCTCACTCTCTGCTGCCACTGAGAGGACAATGGTACAACAGCATGGTTTAAAGAACACATACTGTGCTTGTGTCTGCTATATCGTTATAAACTACGACATCCATGGATCATTATGCTATCATTTGCACATTTTAAATTTTAAATATTCATCTAAAACAACTTAATAAAAGAAACAAGTCGTCTGATTGCGTAACACTGATTAAGAAAATAAAACTGAAGTACAGAGCAGTGGGCATATGCCAGTGGAGGTGAAAACTGGGGCTGATTAGCACAATGGCGTCTTGAAAATAAGCAATTAACGACTGCTCAAACATGCACAAACATGCTCAAACATGCCTGTGCAATACTGGGACCCTGTGCAATAATGTAAGATAGTAATTTATTGTATATATAGTTTTGATACAGAGTTTTATAATCCTTATCTTTTTAGATCCTTATAGTGTTTGTCTATTTTTAACTTAACTGTACTCTATTGCTGCTACT
Organism: Odontamblyopus rebecca; assembly: GCA_030686955.1. Classification (NCBI taxonomy): domain Eukaryota; kingdom Metazoa; phylum Chordata; class Actinopteri; order Gobiiformes; family Gobiidae; genus Odontamblyopus; species Odontamblyopus rebecca. The sequence continues at coordinate 14,727,843 of CM060670.1, read as the reverse complement.
GTTTCTTGCTGTTCTCTTTACTGTGCGTTGCAACACTGAAATTTCCCCATTGTGGGACAAATAAAGGATATCTTATCTTATCTTATCTTAAATCACTCCAGATAAGACTTTGAGAGGGTAAATGGGAATAACAGGTCTGCTTTAAACATGCACAAGAAACAGGTCTGGTAAGTCCGTAAACTTTTCAGGGCAAATGTAAGTAGTCCGTTGATGAATTGATGACTGAAGCAAAATGACAAACGGCGCTGTCAGTGAATATTGATGAAACAGGAATTTTAATGTTTATATTATTTGGCAGAATCTCAGTCAGTGAAATTTCCACTATTCAGCAAACTGTCACAATTTATTCATTGCTTTTACTGTGATGGCCTGAGAGACAATATTTTGTATATCTGTGTCAGCGTTTGTACAAATTGACAAATTTCACATTTCCACCACTGGACCACAAATAAGGCACAGGCACAAACTGCATTAAGGACAGTGGAATCATTACTAATGGATAAAAGTAGACCACCATTATATTTGTGTTTCCCATAGATTTTGTTAAGACACTGGTGGCACTTTTTTTTTTATTTAAATAATTTAACCTCACTCAGTTTGTGTAACATAGCTGACACTTACTGCCTATATTTAATCTTTAACCAGTCAGTTATGACCAGTGTAGTCTCTTTTATAAATTCATGACAATATGATGAGCAACAAAGTTAAATTGTGTTATAGTTCAGTCTATTTTAGGCAATGGGGGGCTACCATAGTCTCCTGTATTAATGGGAAAAACTGTATTTGATAAACAAAACTATTTCACAGTTCTCCCTTCTATCGAACAGCCAGACTATATATTCTTCTTTTGCTTTATGGATGTTAGTCTGTTATTTTGTCTTTATTGGAAAACAGTTGCTCTTTTTGATCTAATGGCCATTTCAGCTTGTTTTTGTGTTGTTGTTGTTGTTTTTTTATCTGCACCATGCACAGAGGAGAAACAGGTCATCCATAGACAAATAATTGATTCTATTCATCCAGTCTTAATTACTATGGAAATATAACTGAGAAATATATGACTGAGACTGGGAGAATCTTCTCAGTCTAAACACATTATCATTCATTTTGTAGTTGTTTTGCCTGTTATGTTTGCATTATGAGCCATGACTAATTTAGGTCATAATTTACCATAGGTTAATTGGCTAATTTCACATTAGCTTGCACAGGGGTCTATTATAATGAGTGCACCGTGCATGCCCTACACATAACGCGTTTATTACGATTCTGGCTGTTATAATCAAGCTTATTTTTGCTACACAAAGTAAAATCTGAGATGATCCTTATTATTTAATGAACATATGCCATGAAGCTGGCATAGCGGGACACTCCCTGGAACAAGTGTAGCGTCGGGCTGTAGTAAAATGCATGAAAACACATGGCAAACAGAGCCGTAACCTGCACGTATCGATACAAAACCGGGTGTATATCTATTACGAGCAGATTTACCACGGTGTTAATCTTGTTAAATCTTACCAGATTTGTGGCTATTTCAGGCTAAACGCTTCGCCTCGTCCCAGTCTTCATTCAGCTGCACATTCGCCGTTCAGACGAGGTTGCCAGATCGGGGTCGCATTTTCCAGCCTAATAATCCGCTGAAAACATCTATGGCGGAAAACCACAAGCAGTAAATAAAACCAATTCAGTTAGTAGTTAGTTAGTTAGTTAGTTAGTTAGTTAGTTTGCTTGCTTGCTTGCTTGTTTGTTTGTTTGTTTGTTTGTTTGCTTGCTTGTTTGTTTTAATTAGTACTAGAACTAATTTCCACCTGTAGTCCCCGGTGCATTTTTTATTTTTTTTAATTTTTTTTTAGGTTTGTTCTGGTTCTGTTGTTTTTAATTGATTTAATCGATAATTACTCATTTATGTGGGTTACTTTCTCTTCAACAATCAGGCTAAAAAGTCCCAAAATATAAAACAACAATTATGCTATAAATATAGTTTAGGTCACTTTTCTCTTACTTTTTTTTTACGGTCATGGCTCATTTCTTTCATCTCTTTACGTACATGATTTTTACTATTTTTATTTTGCAAATACCTTTATATTGTGTTTTTATGCCATGGCATTTATTATAATATATTTAGACTTAGATTTAGACTTAGACAAACTTTATTGATCCACAAGGGAAATTATTTGGACACAGTAGCTCACTCATCACAATATAATATAATAACAAAGAGAAAAAATATAAATGATAATAATAAATTCGAAATAAGTAGCAAAAAAGATAGCAAGAGACAGGTGTCAGATAAGACATACATATGTAAATGTATAAGTAAACTATATAAGTGTATTTAGTTTTACTTTTCACAGTTTTAAACTCATTATTGGTTCATTTAGAGTGCACGCATTTAATTATAATATCACTATTAGCCTGACCTAGACTGCAGATACATTTTCAAAGCCGACACTCTGCCAAATGATGTAGATTTTGTTCAGTGTTGCCAAATCCTCCTCCTCTTCCTCCTCCTCCTCCTCCTCCTCTTCCTCCTCCTCCATCCTCCCTCGTGCCAGCGGCAGCAGTGGAGCCTGTTTCCATGCCAACCCGGTGCAGGCGGGGTTCACGAGGAGGAGGCTTTCATCTCCCAAACTCCCGTCTCCCTCCGCACGTCTCTGCACAGCTCCGCATCACGCCCTGCACACTGATGGAGGGAAAGGACGGCAACGACAATGTATGCATCCGATTTTCATTCATAATCTTAGCAAATTACAACAATTTTAACCCGATTTGTTCGTTAGTTGGCGAGAATCTTGCACGGAGACGCCACGGAACCGCAGCTGAGTCATTGATTACGCTACTTAGCATCCCGGATCAATACAGCTATTGTTCCCAGCGGTGACTTAACTTCCACTGCATATTTTAGGCTGTGTGCGGATAAGATGTCTATTATAAACCATGATAATAAACTGCCGTACATTAGAGTTACGTGCTCCGGTCACGTTACAAAGCGCTCACGTTTCTATTGTTTTGCAGGAGGGCTACACCGGGGAGATAAAGGGGGGACTGCGGCCTTCAATGAAACTGGTTGTGATGGGAATCGTCAACAAAAAACCTCAAAGGTAAGTTCTGGGTGTTTTTTTTTTCTTTTCTTTCAGCATAATAGCTCCCCATTCATTATTTAAGCTCACATCTGTTGCACATTGTAGTATTGCCCATTCTAGGCACTATCCAATTACCGTAATTTCACGACCATACGGCGCACCGTACGAAAAGGCGCAGTCTCAGTTTTGTGTGCCATTACTGTATTTAACACACACATAAAGCGCACCGTACGAAAAGGCGCACAAACAAGCATGCAAATGTGCGTATTGAAAAATATATAGGGAGCAAAACTGAGTTTGGTTGTGCTTTATTTAAGTACTAATTACAACAATATTAAACAATAGTCATTATTCAAATCCGTCAAAGTCCTCATCCTCTGTTTCGGAATCGAACAGCTGCGCAAAATCCATAGCAGGTCCACTTCGCTCCTCGCTGTCGGAGTCACTGTCTGTACCGTGCGGCTCCTCAGAAATTATACCGGCTTTTGCAGCTCGTTTAACAGTACCAGCAGACACGTTAGCCCAAGCATCTACAATCCATTGGCAAACTGTAGCGTAACTCGCCCGGCGCTGCCTTCCACCCTTCGTGAAGCTGTGGTCTCCTTCGGTCATCCATCGCGCCCATGCCGCTCGCATCCTTACTTTGAACGGCCGGTTCACGCCGATGTCCAGCGGTTGGACTTCTTTCGTCAGCCCTCCCGGAATCACAGCAAGCGTAGCGTTCATTTGCTTCACTTGTTTTTTCACGTCAGCGGTGAGATGAGCACGCATAGAGTCATAAATTAGAAGCGATGGTGATGCGTGGAAAAAAGGTGTCTCTTTGCCATTTCAGGGTTGTTAAAACAGCAGTTGTTGTGCATAAAGCACATACCTGTTCTTTTATACACAAGCCACGCCCACACTTCCCCCTTTAACGTTCTCATGCTTTTTCTAACACGTCCGCCTCACATAGAGCGCACCCCTTTTTCTATCACGTCCGCATCACACAAGGCGCACTGCACGAAAGGGCGCGTGGCTCATTTTGAAGAAAATCTAAGACGTTTATATGCGCCTTATGGTCGTGAAATTACGGTAGTTTGAGTGCTGTGGGCCCATGTTGTGTTGACGTTGTGTACAGTTTGCCAGAAATCAACTGCTGCCTTGTCTGAAAAAATGTCCCCAGTCAATATGTGTGCTAAGTATAGTTTATTTGTTGAGTTAACTGTCTCCCAATAGGCTGCTAATAGAGTTTAGGTCATGTTTCTAATATTTTTTGGCATGTAAGAGAACTTAAACCACAGCCTCATTTGGTTTTAAGGTCCTGTATTACACAAAATGGATTCTTATGAGCTTCTAGCCATGTTATAATGCTCATACTTCCTGAAAAACATACCAGGCATTGAGTTTTGTTTCATTCGCACGTGTTTCAAGTTAACAGCTTCTTTTACCTTAGATTAAATCAGTCTAGAGACGATGTACGGAGTTTAAAAACACAGTGGAGCACTTCCTGATTTACCACATCTCATCACAGGGTTTTCAATTTGAGAGAACTTAGCCTAAATATGCAGGATTTGTGTGTTAAACATGTGTGAATGAAACAAAACAAAAGCTCCAGGTATGTTTTTGATAAGGAAACATTATAAAATAGATCAGAAAATAACAATATTACCTTTTAATGTTTAAATGATTTTTTCTATATTTATAATATCTATACCTACATGATTTTTGCTTCTCAAAAATACCTTGATAATGTGTTTCTAAACTATGGCCTGTGTTATATCATATCTTTAGTCTATTTATTTTTACTTTCCGACATTTTAAACTCATTATTTGCTGCTGCCTTATCTGGAAAATGTCCCCAGTCAATGTGTGTGCTAATTATAGTTTATTTGTTGAGTCTTGGGAGAAATGAAAATCCCATGAAACACACTCAGGAATTTATATCCTATTCTCTAAAAAGGAACTTAATGTAAGGGAGTACGTTCATGGATGGCCTAGTTTATCTACAATTTATTTATTTAAAATTGTGTGAAAATAAATTTAGAAAACTTGTAGAATTGTTTTATGATCTGTGACTGTACAAGTTATTGGCCGCTTAGACTTTATTGATCCACAAGAGAAATTATTTGGCCACAGTAGCTCACACATTATAATAACAAAGAGCAAGAATATATAAAAACATACAAAATATAATATAATAACAATACAAAATGCATCTCAGCTATACAAGAGGTTGTGTTATTTTATGTAAGCAGTACATTTCAATATATCTTAATCTAGACTCCATATAGACATTCTGTTGAAAGTTACAAGTGCCCAGTAGTTTTAATGACATCCCTTGGCAATGTTATTCTTTCATTTACAAAACTACAGAATTTCTGGCCTAATATTGTGTTTATGAATGAAGGGCTAGGCCTGTCATGATAATTACTACATATAAGAAAGCTGAACAATATTTTTGGGGGGTCAGTATTTATCGTGTGTACTTCTTCGTTGCAGTACTGAGGAAATTTTGGTTATTTTGTGGCAGTATGATGAGGTTAGGGTTAGGCTGAGCCGTAGAAGGTTGAATTAATAACTTTTATAAGTCATTACAGTTGTAAACTAAGTACTAAAGTGTTTTATTCTTCTATTTATTTATTGCAGCTCATGAATTTTTAACAATATTGTACATTTGTAGTAGTTTTTGTGGTTTAAATCTGCTTGTTGTGTCAGTGGCATAAATTCAGTTTCAGTATTATCGTTTATTGTCTATATTTAACTTCAAAATGTGTTAATATGACAGACCCATCAAGAACCAATGATTTAATGAGCAGTTTAGCAGCTACAAAGCCTTCCAACGCCATACTGTTACTGTCCAGAAGATGTCACTCTTTAGTAAACTGTATTTCCTGTCCTCTTATGTGCAGTATGGAGGTGCTGGTGTCCAGTCAACCCCGGGAGGAGGAGGGGGCCGAGGGGGCCGAGGGGGACGTGGGGCTTCAGCTGAAGATCAGTTTTAAGGAGAAGGTGATCCAGAGAAACGCTCGACTCAACGGGAAGTGGGGTTCAGCCGAAAACACTCTGTCCTTCTTCCCCTTCGCCTCCGGAGAGCCTTTCAAGGTATTTCATCTCTGGAGGTGGTCCACAGACTGTATATATATATATATATAAATGGACATGACTTACCCGCTAGCCGCTGTGTTCCAAATAGGAAGTGATCACGGGGGTGCTTTCGGCTCCATCGACTCTATCCAGTTGGCTTTACATTGAAAAATTGTTACCCCTCTCTCTGTAACTGCTGCAGTGAGCCTTATCATTTTGGTCTTAAAATGGTTGCATTAACCCGCACTATGATTCTGGTGTTCTTACTTCACTATTTTGTCCGTGAATAAATTCCTATTCCTAATATGGCTCCAAATTCTCCCCTGTAACTGCTAACATCGTGAGCTTGATTTGGGCGATGCGACACTTCATCAGTCAACTTCTTTATATGGTCTATGGTCAAGTCTGAGCAGTCATTAGTCAAGGGTAAAGTGTTGCACCAAGTCAATCATTCAACTATGTCTTATTCCTAGGCTCAGTCAGGGGGTAAAGGTTGAGTAATCTTGGCCAATTAGTCACTGTAAATGCGGTGACTAATTGGCCAAGATTACTCAGCCTTTAATTGTTTCTTTCAAACTGTTAATTGTTTAACTACTTCAGAGGTGAATTACTTTGACCAGTTTGTTAAACACACACACTTTCAGTTTCAGGTGACGTTATTGTTCTAAAATTCCTTGAAAACATACGTGACCTATGATGGTGGCGTCTTGCATATTCAGTCTGAGTTCTTCTCTCAAACAGAAAACACTCTGTCTCACCTTGTGATGTCATGTTGTAATATGGGAAATGCTCCAATGTGTTTTTATACTCTATGCACTTTCAGTAGAATGATTTGGATCATGTCAACCCTGAAATTGCTGATACCTACTGATCAAAAGGTAAAAGGAGCTGTAATTTGAAAACTACTGCTTCATGACATCACAAGGTGGAACAGAGCATTTTGAGCTTTGGAGATTAGACAGACTAATAATAAAGGATTACTCAAACATGTGTGAATAAAGCAAAACACAACTCTGGGTGTGTTTTGAAGAGGTAACAACAATTTAACATGACTTAAAGCTCACAAGAGTCAATTTTGCGTAATTTGAATTTATTTGTTTGGAGAATAAGCCCCTTGAGATGTCTCACCGTCTTGTTTTTGAGGGGGTCATAGTCACAACAAAATAATAATATAAGACCTTTAATCCACTAAACCCATGTTGTCGTGCAGATGGAGATCGTATGCGAGCACCAGCAGTTCCGTATCCTGGTAGACGGACAGCCCCTGTGCGGTTTCTCCCATCGCTTCACCCCTCTGGCCTCTCTCACCTCTTTACGAGTGTTTGGAGACCTGCAGCTCACAAAGGTGGCCTAACCAAGGGGACAATAAGCTGTGTGTTTTATTTAGAAAAGTGCTACGAACAAATCAACCCACGAGAAAAGTGCATGGGTTCACTTGTTCCAAACAGAATTACACCTGACTCAAAATAATGTTGAAACCAAGTGCCTTCACTAGGTTCACTGCAGAGGAGCTGGGACTTACTGGCTGAATGTAACTAGCAATGATGGTTTGTGTTCAACTAATCTGATCCAAATTTATTATTACTTTGCAATTATTGAAACTTTGCAGTGGCACCATGCTGGGGGTGTATTTGTATGTATTTCTATGGTGGAATCGTCATCAGTTTTTATAGTGACACAATTTAAAGAGAAAAAATAGAAGATAGAAAATGTATTTACACATTTTAAGGAGTCTGTGATCAATTTGCACGTTCACGGTTCTGGTTAAAAAGACGAGAGTGACTCACTGATAATGCTAGCTGGCTTGTGGCTGTAATTTAATGTGTAAGAGACTTGTTTATCAGCACAAATCGTCTCACTTGTTGTCGTTCCATCTAAGTCAGCTCTTTCTGGTCAGATTGTGTTGAAACAAAGCTCTGATTAAAGTCTAACTTGAGTAACAGAGCTTCAGACAGAGCAGTGCCCACAGTTAGCATCACACCCCCCGGGAAGGTTAATGACATCAGCTGCAAAGGATCAATAGAAACAGGTATTGAATTTTATATTTAGGATGACTAATTAGACAGAGAGAGAAGTAGACAGATGGATTGGTCTAAATATATAATGAAAGGTGACGTAATTACTCATATTTCCAGATCCCCGAAGGGCACTGGAGTTAGTGGACAATTAATTAGTTAAAAGTGCACTGTGTAACTTTTCTGGTGCTTTCTTTTCCTTCGTGAATATATTATTGCTTTGCCTGTAATGTTCCACAGTTTGGCAATGAACTTGACTATCTCGCATGTATTTAATTAGAGGAGTTTTGTTTTTTTTTCCCTTTAAACTTATAACATTTCACTGATTGCGCCCCTGCTTGTCTCCATGGAGATAGACAAGTTTAATGTGATATTGTGGAACATTCTAGACAAAGCAATAACCTTTCCCTGGATGTAAGCATTTAGTCAATGTCCGAAGAATTGAGTAGGTATGTCTATTTAGACTGTACTGTATACACTTCTTTATACAGTAATAGCAGGCATACCCACTGTTGGAAATAAAATGATTATTAAAATAAATCTTAATTTATAAATGGTGATAATAAAATGCTATAATTTTCATCAATTGCTACTCCGTTAAAAGCGATGTCTTTCTTAATTCAGCAAAAAAAAGTCTCAAAAAGGGACTATAAATAGAAGCTTGAAGGTGCATTGTGTAACTTTTCTGGTGGGGGTTCCCTCAAATGATTTTCTCCTTGGAGATGTTATTGCTTCATCTGGAATGTTTCACAGTGTGGCATTTAACCTTTCTATCTTCATGAAGACCAAACCAGACCAAGTTACAGGTCAGATCTGCGGAGAGAAAACCCTGTTCACAGTCAGAATGCCTTTTTTACTATGGATTTTTGAGCTACAAAACCACCTGTAATTAAATAAATTTAAGATAGAGATGTTTAATGTCTTACTGTGGAAAATTCAAGACAAAATGATGACATATTCATAGAAACAAGCAGATGGACCCCCAATAAAAAGTTGCATAATTCACCTTTTAGTTGTTTATTCTGAATCCTCTGAATTAAACTGAATGTGTGTGAAGAGTGTGAGAGCCCAGCGCAGTACTGTAACAGGTGTAATCATGTAATGTAGCCTATAATAGTGCATGCCATTTACACACAGTGACTTTGAGTTCCCTTAAAACTCATATTTTCAATCATAAACTAAATACACTTTTGTTTGGTATCATAATAAGTTTTGTACAATTTTAAGCTCTAGACAATAACTTGATTTTCCTTCTAAGCACTTTGTACGGTAATGTTTCATGTTGCAATAAATGACTTAGTTGTTATATTTGTGGTCTCTTTGAATTATTACCAAACTCATTGTATCATATCTTGGACTGCTCAGATGTTTTTTGAACTTAAGTGGCTGAGACAGGCTTGAGTCAGCACTGGGAGCGCCGCTTACGACATAAAAAAAACCCCACTAAAAATCTGATGTTAGAAAAATACCTCCTTTAGGCTCCACAGGTCTGAACCTGAACAGAGATTTACTGGTGATTTAGTCATTTGATGAACAAGCAAAACGTACTAATGCTGTTATTATAGTAAAGGTCTTTGTTATACCTTCTATATAAATAATAAATTAAAGTCTTTAGTGCATTATTTATCCCTTTACTGAGAATCGGGATCGTTTAACATTTAGTTTTATTGCCATTAGTGGTGGAAAAAGTACAGATACAGGGGCAAAAGATTACACAGGTAAAAGTATCACATGGAAAAATCTACTTAAGTAAAAGTATTAAAATATCCATTTAAAAATGTACTGAAAGAGTAAAAAGTATTTTGCACATATTTTGAGATGTACTGAAGCTTTAAATGTATTGATTTTGATAAAGATTTGGGCTGAATTTTCCTCAATAGAAACCATTTAATCAATTGCTGTTTTTCTTTGTATTTTTTTTTCTTCAAATTCTGAACTTGATAAAAAAAAAGTGAAGTGAAGTAAAAAATCTCCATTTAAATATGTACTTAAGTAATGTACAGATGCCTAAAATGTATACTTAATTACAGTACTACTTTTACTTTGTTATGTTCCACCATGGATTGTCATTGTCAGTGAGCAGGATTCACAAACTGCAAATTGTTTTGCTGGTATTGTGTAACATAAACCATTCATGTAAACTATAAGGTTTATTTAAAAACAGACTTTGACTAAAATTGTTGGTAATAAGACAATATTGTAACCATTGCTGCCCTGGAGTAGACTGACTACACACTAGATGTACTAGGCAAGGTGGGTGAAGTGTCTTGCCTAAGGACACAACAGTCGTATGCACTGGTCTGACTGGGTTTTGAACCACTGATCTTTGGGTTGGTGGACAAGCTACTACTATAATACTGTTATATATCAGCTGTACCTACGGTGCTTAAATACAGTTGGTACAGCCTAGCAGCTACTACTGCTGCCACCACTAATACTATATCTTATACAGATCAACAAAATGATGCAATTATTTAAAAAAAAAACAATTTATTTAAACAAATAAAAAACAGAAGAGAAATACTACACATTATATTAAATAGATATAATCAAAAAGTGCTCAAGATATAAGTGCTACATTGGGTAAACTTTGTTGAACCCTGTGTATCTGTGGGTTTCAGAGTGCTGAACCATTAGGACCATTGCCATAGTAATTAAAATATTTCAACAAAACATTGTTTATTTTGACTGGGCATTCTTTATGGCCTTGTCCTCCGTTAAAGTATAGATAATGTTACAGTATATTATTGTTTTGTTTTGCTGTTTAGTTTTCTTTATGTTTGTTCTCTGATGGCGTCGATCCAGTCCATCTTCTCCTGACGTGATGGAGCCTGGATGAAGTAGTGAGTGTCCGACTGAGTAATGATTTTAAACAGGTTTCCTTGAATGTTGCCTTTTACACCTAAAACAGAAGGAATGAAGAATCTATAACAACAATATAATGTAGTTTTAAAGTTTTATCAGTCATTAGAGTAAGAAAAGTGAATATGCTATGTGGATTATAATTTCCAACAGGCTTGTTTTACTAGGTGGACAGGAGCGCAGGAACTACAAAGGTAATGTGAATTTGTTGTAAGGCTATAAAGCAGCTCATCTATCCATCTAACCATATATCCATATTTCCATTTATTTATTATTATTATATCAGACAGTTTCTAACCTGAGGGCACTCCATTGTCTTCCAGTGCAGACACCAAGCAGCTTCTGAGTGAGAATCCTCCGACCGGGTTGATGTCATCCTAAAGACAGGAAGTGGATCAGACTCAAAAACCAAAACACTTACCAGCAGTTATTATGAGCACATTCAATACCACAGGATTAGTCACGGGGCCAAGGGCAGTCAAAATATATACTATATATATAATTGCTATGGCAACAGACAGGCTGGCTGCTCTTGTGGCTACCCAGCTCACACACTGAGCAGCTTTTGAAACTTTTTGGTTTTTTGAGCTCAGTTTTTAACATCATATCATGGTATTTTAAGTGCAGCATGATTGAGAAGCACAGTGTGAAAGTGTTAGTAATGAACTCATGAGACTTACCCTGGTGGGGTCGTAGTAATGGAGGAAGGCTGGCTCTGAACGCAGCACGAACAGTCGGACTTTCCAGTTTTTCCTTCTGTGGCCCTGATATTACAAGAGAGTACAAAAATTAGATTATGAGATTTGGGGATTCATGTAAACAAATAATAAGAAATGAAAAACATAACAACTTTGCTTTCCAATTGACCTTTTTAAACTGATTATTGAGTAATGTGTAAAAATTTTAAAATATAATTCATATGCATTGGAGAACTAGGGTGGTATTAGGACAGTAGTAGTAGTAGTAGTAGTAGTAGTAGTAGTAGTAGTAGTAGTAGTAGTAGTAGTAGTAGTAGTAGTAGTAGTAGTAGCAGTAGTAGTAGTAGTAGAAGCATTAGTCTTTTTAATTCATTGATTGCATGTACCTGTTTGAGCAGATATCCTCTCTTCACCACTTTCCCGCTGAGCTCCACTGCAGACAGGGACGGCTCAGCCTTCACACTGCCTCGCTTCTTCAGGGTGTCATTCTGAAACAACAAAGTACATTATAATCTTATAAATCATATTGCATCCAACATGCGTTTTCATTATGAACAAATTGATATTAACGATTAGTAATGTCCATGAAAAGTGTCTCCTTCTCACAAATGCAAAGCTGTAGAAGATGGTAGTGTATTATTTTATATACATCATTCACTGTAACTTTTTGGAATAAACAGTAATAAACAGTTTTTTATAGTCAGATTTTGTGAAAAGTCCTCTATTGTACAAAACTGACTCTTGAGCTTTATGCCATGTTAGAATATTGTTACCTCCTAAAAACATACCTGGAGTTGTGCTTTGTTTCATTCACAAATGCTTGAGTAATCCTTTATTATTAGTCTGTATTCATCAAGCTAAAAATACCCTGTCTCTACCTTTAGTTCATTAGAGATGGTCATTTCCAGGACTGAAATGATCCACTGATGAATCTAGTGAAGGTGTGTTGAGCTTAAAAGCACAGTGGTGCACTTCCTGTATTACCACATGACATCACAAGGTGGCATAGTGTTTTCTATTGAGAGGAGAACACAGCCTAAATACAGTATGTGGGATTTGTGTGTTCAATATGTGTGAATGAAAAAAACAAGGAAACAACTTTAAAACATAGACCAGAAAATAGCTTAAAAGTTATTATGTTATTATTATAGTTATACTCACAAAGCTGTAGAGGGCGGTAGAGTCATCGATGAGCTTTTGACTGGGTCCTGCTGTTCTTAGAGCCACGGAGCTCTTCAGACCCACCGTGCGCAGTAAGCCCTCCTCCAGCAGAGCAGAGGCCAGAGTCACCGCCTCCACCCGCGACAGGGAGAACTGCATGAACACCAGCCAGTCCACCACCGCAGAGCCTACACATTCAGGGTTCAGAGAGATGGCAGAATTAAGATTGTTGCCGTAGCGATTGGCAATTTAAGACAATGAACTTAAACTTACCGGAGAAGCAGTTCTTGTAAGTGCTTCCCTGCTCCATGTGACAGTTCATTTTTATCCCACTGTGGACGTCGTACATGGAGTCCAGCACTTTACTATAAGAAGTAACACAAATATTAGTATCACAAAGTCTACTTAAAGGTGCACTGTGTAACTTTTCCAGTGTAGTGTCTTCATGGAGATGTTATTGTTTTGATTAAAATGTTCCACTGTATAGCAGTAAATATCTCATAAAGTATCTTTAAAGGGCCCATGTCATGCTCTTTTCTGATCCCCGTTATAATGTTGTTTCCTCATCAAAAACATAACTGAGGCCTGTTTAATTCACACCTGTTTAACTCGCAAATCATGCATATTTAGGCTGAGTTCTTCTTCCAGACGAAAAAAAAAACACTCTGTTCCACCTTGTGATGTCATGAGGTGATCTAAGAAGTGCTCTACTGTGTTTTTAAAGTCCATACGCCTTTGCTATAAACATTTGAATGATTTCAACCCTGGAATTGCCCATCTCTACTGAACTAAAGAAGACTGAATGTAAGGTTAAAGATAGCTGTTAACTTAAAAACTACATGACATCACAAGGTGGAGCAGTGGATTTTGAGCTTTTGGAGATGTAGACAGACTAAATAAAGGGTTACTCAAACATGGCTAAAAGCTCACAAGAGTAAAATGTGTATAATATAGGACCTTTAGTATAAAATCTCTACTTTACCTCAGATCAAAATGGTGCAGCTCGTTCTCTTCTGGATCAGGGACAGTGGACTCTTTCTCAGTGTCCTTTGAGTCCAGCCTCTCCACCGCAGACAAAATGTCCGCTGCCCAAACGTCCCTCTCCTCACGCGAACACGCCTCCAGAAAATGCTGCACTCCGGTCTTTGTCACAATCTTCAAAACCAACTGGAAATGACACACAGAAACATAATAGTTTAGCCATTTATATTTTATTATCACCGTCACAATGGAAGAATTAGAGCATTTTAAAGGGGCACTAGGTTATTTTTCTGATGAAGGATCTGCCGCCTGCTGGAGATGTTGTTGCTTTGCCTGGAATTAAAATACCTGCTTGATAGATAAGTTTAATGCCGTTTGGAGACAAAAGCAACAGCATACAACAGGAGCATATGACCCCACAAGAAAGGTTACAGTGTGTGCATGTAGGAAAAAGCATGGTCTGCTTTAAGATAAAATGTACTTCAAAAATATAATAACTTACAATATATAATCCTGACCCTTTTGTTTTTATTGCATTGATACTGGTACAGGCTGAACAAATGCGGTAATGTCTTGAAAAATGGATTGAATCTGAGTGCCAAAAGTTGCAATATATTTTCCTCACAAGCCTGTTCATACTATGCTGACACTGACATGCTTATGTTAGCCTAGAGACAGATTTTAACAACATGGTGGAAAAACACATGATGCTTTGGAGATAAAAATCGAGTCTTGACAAAACAGTGACCTGAAGCGATGGTTAAGTTACGTCACGTTACACTGTGAGCAGAGAAAGGAGCGCCACACCTGGATGCGCTGACAAAACAAAGGTGTGGTTTGCAGCTATAAAAACTTCAGTGTGTAATGAGTAAATTAAAATGATCTGTAACTGTATATGACAGGAACCCCACAACATAAAAATATATAACCTAACAAGCTTTTATCATACAGTTTATACAGTTACGTAAAGGGCCCATATTTACACTGTTTTCTGATATTCTTTCTGGTATGTTTTAATGTTGTAAATTTGGTTTAAACATCTGAAACTGAAGCATGAAACAAAGCACAACTCCAGGTTTGTTTTTGATGATATGTAACAATATGAGTTAACGCTCATAAAATCAGTTTTGCATAATATAGGACCTTTAATAGTTATAATATTTTGCTAGAAGAAGGCTTTTGGGACATAAAGCTAGCATATTTTCATCTTATATTAAAACCAAGGCCTATCTGACTGTTTTTGTTAACACATGAACTCTAGACATCCAAAAATGTTAAAATTATTGCAAAAAATAACAACAAAAAAACAAGAACTGTCCAAAAACACAAAGCACACTTAGAGATAGTTTCAGATGTTTCAAGACAATATGGTTTTGCCTGACTATAAGATGTATAAGCACTAAATTAGTCAACAAATACTATAATTAAAAGAGACATACTTGTACTTTTAGACTATAGACTTGGGAAGACTAAAATGTATAATAAAACAAATAAATTCAACTCACCGGTCGATTTTCGCATTCCAGAAAAGGGCATGTGATCTGACACCCTCTTAACGGTATCTTCCCTCTTTGACTGGAGTCCCTTTTTCCTCCTTCAAATTTATAATACTGTAGTTTATCAGGCATCAAAATGAACCAGCGCGCCTTCCAGTTGGGAACGAGATGCCCCTAGACATACATAAAAAATATTAGCATTGAATGTACCACATAATGTTAGAAATGAAAAAAGAAAGAGAATGAATATCTTAAATTCGCTCACCCGTTTGACCAAGAATCCTTCGCGTATAACATTAGACTTCTCCATGCTGGTGTTCTGTGACTGGCTTTTTGTCTTTCCACAGTTTTTATAGTAGATTTCATACACATTCATATTGAGTCACTGTACACGCCTACACACGCCTTCAACGTCAGACTTACAATCACTTTTATATGACCCTCCCAAAACACTTCTGCCACATGTTTAGCTATTGCATAAAGAATTCAGATAAGATCAACAGAGATATAAAATAGCCTTTGTTTTTAACTTTTTTGATTAGGTCTAAAGCTAATACAACAAGTAAATCTGTCTTCAAATGAGTTGTGAAGAAGGAGTTGTGGGGACTTTGTAAGACACATCCAGCCTCAGGGCACCTACTGTATATCAATGAACCACTCACCCACACACACACACACCCATACACCAGTGTACACAAACACTGAGGGTGAGTGGGGTTAAGTGTCTTGCACAACAACAATATTCATGTGTGAGAATCGCACTGCCAACCTGTGGGTCAGTGGACAAACACTCAGTTTAGGCTAGGGCGACCCTATTTTCAAAGAAATCAAACTGGGACAAAGTTTGGGGTGGATAAATAATACTGTGAAAAAAGCATGTAACATAGTCCATTCTTGAAAAAATCTAAGGGACTTCTGTCAGTACATTTTTATGGTAATTTTCAAGCATGGTTTTCTGTATTTTAGTAGTAGTGGTAGTAGTAGTAGTAGTAGTAGTAGTAGTAGTAGTAGTAGTAGTAGTAGTAGTAGTAGTAGTAGTAGTAGTAGCCTTTTATTTGTCAATTCCTTCACATGTACAAGACATACAAAGCAAATCGAAACTGGACCTGTCACCCCGTCCGTACATTACAACATACAGAGAGAACAATATTACATGGGGAAGACAACACGGACCGGACAGGAAGGCAGGTAGCAGATAGAAATAAACAAACAAAAAAAAAAAAAAAACAGCATCACATGAGGACAGGGGGAAAAAAGAGGACCGCCCCAGACCATGCCCCAGTATCAGGATATTGTTTGGAGTGAGTACACAAAATAAAACAAACCTCCGAGCATCAGCAACATAGTCAAAACACAGTACAAACATTCCACAGGACCAGCAACAGGGGAGGGGAGGGTGTGGAGGAAGTCCAACGTAGGCAAGCAGCCATCCGGATCCTGCAGCCATGATGGTGCTGGATGCAACAGACCCGCCACCCGGTTGGGGGTACGAAGCTGCGAGGGGGTTGGGAAGGGGCCAGGCTCCCTCCGCTGTATTCTCAGGGCGATTTTAGGTAATTAAATTATAATATATTGGTTCCTTTACTGTTTACAATATCAAATTGGTCAAAAATAAGAACTCCTGGGACATTTTCTTGTATAAAAATCACTGAATTTGGATAAATCTACTGGGACACGGGGCTCAAAACTCAGCCTGTCCTAGGTAAATAGTAATAAAGTAAGCCGAAATTAGCAATATGTTTTAGTATGTCTATTGGTATAATACATGTCTACACACCAGACATGCAACATTATTTTTCCTCATGTTTGTGAATTACTTTTACACTTTACTATTTATTATTTAGGAGAGGGATCTGACTGCTGACCTCCATACAGGTAACCCTACCCCAAAGGCTCCAGGGGAACACTTACATGATTAGATCCACATGATACAAATCTGATTATAACCTGATTTCTGGACCCTTAAAAGGATTTAAATTACACACAACCACAAACTCTGATGTAACTAATGCACAGGGCCACGATCAGCAAGAATTACATGATTTTGGTGTTTACATGTCATTTTAGTAATCTTATAATAACATTAAAAATCTCTTCATAATCAGATTTTGGGTGCTCATGTAACCACAGACAGTGCAGTTTGGATTTCTTCTTGTACTGCGTTTCCACACGATGGCGCCATTATCCCTTTAAAGTTTAAGCAGAAATTTGGACAAAGTAAAAAAATAGACTTCAAAACAGAGCCTGGCTGAGTCATTTAATTAAACGGAGAATTCAAATCTCCGACTAAACACGCAAAAAGGATATTCAAACATACCACACGAGATGATGTGATGCTGTTGAAGTGAAAGATATGTCTCTGGGACAGCTGCAGTCTGTGGGACAACAGCTGGGGCCCCGTGTTTGGAGCCTCGCACACCCCAGACTAAACGGACCTGGGTTAATAAAGGCAAAAGGAACTGTTACCCAGAAACGTTTACTCAGCCATTACACAAGAGCTGCTTTGAACCTCTGGGGCCCGCTCTACTTAGGGGCCCAAATCCACAGGATTAAGAAGTCAGTAAAGAAGACTGGGTTTTTAAAGATGTACTAAGTAACTTTTCTGGTAGAGGGCCCACCACATGTTGATCTTTTATTGCTCTATAAAAGTGAAAAAATGCATTGGACACTCAGATGGCCAATGTGATTTTTTTGTTTGTTTTTTTGGCAAAAAAAAGAGCATTTTTTTCTTGCTTTGGACCATGTACACTCTCACACAATCTTTTATTGCTCTGCCTGAACTGTTCCAAAGTATGGCATAAAACATTTCTGTTCATACAAGCAGGTCAGGTCTGTGAAGAGGCATTCCTGCTCACAGTAAAAATGTATGTTATTTACTACTTACTTATGTTATTCTGTATGTTTTAATCGTATTTAATTTGTTTATGTTGTTGTAAGGCGACCATGAGTGTCCAGAAAGTCGCCTAATAAATAAAATGTATTATTATTATTATTATTTCAATATATGGCCTAAGTTTAATGCTACACTGTGGAGCTTTCTAAGTAAAACAATAACATCTCCATGGAGACAAGCAGATGGCAGTCTCTTCACCCTTCACCTGGCAAGTTGCACAGTGCATGGGATTCAGACAAATAAGCCCTTTCTGATTTGAAGGCCTTTAAAGAGGACCAATAGAGGACTTTTCCCCTTGCAAAAGGTATAATATTTTGATTTGAATTGCTTAATTGCTATGACGACAGAGGATGGTTGCCATAGTTTGATACCCATGAATTGGCCTATTATAAGTTTGCACTTTTTTCTGCTACTCACACTTCTAATTTAAAGGTGCGCTATGTAACTTTTCTGGTGGAGAGCCTGCCACTTGGTTGTTATCTGAGAGGTTATTGCTTTGTGGGTGACACCACAGGCCAAGGTATAAGTCAGATCTGCGAAGAGGTGAACCCACTTACACTAAGAATGTACCTTTTTAAGGTATTTTTGATCTGTAATTGAATAAATGCAAGATCAATCAATCAATCAATCTTTATTTATATAGCCCTTTACAACACCATTGGTGACCAAAGTGCTTTCCAATTAAAAACAGAAAATACAACAATACAAAAGACAAAACATACAACAATGTAAACAAAATACAGTAAAACACACAATGCAGAAAAATTACGTGCCACAAACTACTAAGTATTAAAAGCCATTTTGAATAAATATGTTTTAAGCCTAGATTTAAAAAGGTTAAAATCAGTGATGCTACGCAGCTCAAAGGGCAGATTGTTCCACAGTCTGGGACCAACCACAGAGAAAGCTCGATCACCCCAGTGTTTGAGCCTGGCTCGGGGGACTTCCAAAAGAAGTTGGTTATTTGACCTTAAAGTGTGACCTGATTTTCGGACAGATAAAAGCTCGGTCAAATAACAAGGTGTTAAGCCATTAAGAGCTTTAAAAACAAAAAGTAAAATTTTAAAATCAATTCTAAAAGAAACTGGAAGCCAATGAAGTATAAAAAGGACTGGGGTGATGTGCTGATGTCTAAGTGTGTTGGTTAAAAAATGAGCTGCAGCATTCTGCACAAGCTGAAGGCGACTGAGAGCAGTTTGGGAGACACCGACATAAAGTGTGTTACAATAATCTATTCTCGAACTGATAAAAGCATGAATAGTCCTTTCAAGGTCAGTGCGATTTAAAAAAGGCTTTACTTTAGATAAAAGGTGTAACTGATAAAAACTGTCTCTCACAACACTGTTAATCTGCTTATCAAATTTGAAGTTGTTGTCAAAAGTGACCCCAAGGTTCCTGATGGTCAATTTTAACTTTGATGACAACCAATCAAAATCGGAAGATGCAGAATCACCAAATAAAATGTAAGATACTATGGAACATTTTAGGCAAAGCAATAACATGGAGACAAGCAGGTGACACACCCTTACCAGTAAAGTTACACAGTGTCAAGTGTTATGAGTTATGTTTTGTTTCATTCACACATGTTTAACACACAAATTCAGCAGATTTAGGTTGAGTTCAATCTGAAAACACTTTGCTCCACCTTATGATGTCATGTGGTAATACAGGAAGTGCTCCACTGTGTTTTTAAACTCCATACACCTTTTCTAGAACCATTTGGATCATTTCAGTCCTGGAATTTCCCATCTCTACTGAACTAAAGGCAAAAGGCAGTGGTTAACTTGAAAACTGGCACTTTATGACATCACAAGGTGGAACAGAGTATTTTGAGCTTTGGAGATGCAGACAGAAGATAATAAAGAGTTACTCAAACATGTGTGAATGAAGCAAAATACAGCTCCAGGTATGTTTCAGAGGAGGTAACAACATGATAACATGACTAAAAGCCCACAAGAGTCAGTTCAGAGTAATATAGGACCTTTAATGTAAAATGAATATAATTCTTGTTTTGCATGTGATAATTTAAGGCTTTATTTTTGCATGGGCCACCACGCCTCCTTGATAAAGACAACAACTTCTGTGTAATCTACATTCACAAGACAGGAGGAATGCACCATAGCCCCCGACTGGCAACCATCCCAAACAATGCCGGGACAAGAATCTCTTAAACACACAGAAGCAGAATAAGGCGTTTTCCTTTTTTATCAGGAGTAGATTGTGGAGTCACGTCTCCAGGTTAAAGGAGTGTCTGGAATGCCCAGTGTTTAACAATAGCCACAAACCAAACAGTCGTTACACTAAAATAAAATAAAAGGTGAGCTCGGGTGTGACACAAGTCATCCAACTCCAGCTCCTGGTTTGAGTTCTGCAAATATATCTATTGGTACTGTGTCCAAATAATTTCCCTTCAATAAAGTTTGACTCAGTCTATGTCTAAATGAACTCCAGCTCTAATACTGATTTAGGATTATTAAACTATATTGTTTAGTCTTAAAAGGCCAATATTTTTATGCTATTTTCTGATCTATGTTATAATGTTGTTTCCTCATTAAAATATACCTAATAAAATATATAGACTGAAATCTTAATAATCATTAATAAGTGTTTGATAAATACCAACAAACAGCTAATTAGCATACCAGTTAGCACATAGTTAGCACTTAATATATGGTCCATAAATGAACTCATTCATCTTTTTTACTATCTTATGCATCTGCTTAAAGAATCATAATATAAGACTGAAAATATACAATACCCTATGATTCAATCTTGTGCCCAAACCCACCATTTTGGATCCATTTTCAGATTAAAGGTGCACTATGTGACATTTTGGTTAAGGGTCCATCACCTGCTTATTTCTATGGATATGTCGTTGCTCTGCCTGGAATGTTCCACAGTATGACTTTAAACAACTCTACTTTACATTATTCAATTACAGATGGTTTTACAGCTCAAAAATACATAGAAAAACAGGCCTTCTGACTGTGAGCAGGGTCGCCTCTCCACAAATCTGACTTGTGACTTGGTCTGATTTGGTCCCCATGAAGATAGAAAGGTTTAATGCCATACGGTGAAACATTTCAGACAAAGCAATAACACCTCCACAGAAAAAAGCATTTGACGGACCCTCCACCAGAAAAGTTACACAATGCACCTTTACATTGGAATTAAATTATCGGGATTAAAACAGGGTCAAAATGATTTAATACGACCTCAGTCATAAAAACAAGACATATTTAAGAAAACAGGAAAGAAAATTATATTTTTCTACTAACTTTCCCGAATAGGAAAGTCTGAACTTTTCACAACCCGACTGTAAATGACTGCTTATGTCCTTGTCCTTTCCAGACCAATTTATCCTTTATAACCACAGCCATGAATTGTCAATTGGGGAAAAAAATCTATGTTTTCGCTTTGATATTTCTCTTTGAGCAGCTTCTACAGTTAGTAATTTTGAAATAGCGGCAAAGTGGCGACCTATTTTTACAGTGGTACTTACTGTACGCACATGTTGAAAATCCCACGGTATTCTTTTCAAGGACCGTTACACACACACAAACACACACATACACACAGACAACATAGAAGGCTGTATAGTAGATAAAGCCGAAAAGAACATACAGACTGGTAATTATTTTTCAACTATTACATTTAATCATACTAACCTTTAAAATACACTGTAATAAAATAAAGTGCACATCAAATACAGTCATATTTTAGTCAGCCTACCAAAGTTAACAGCAACTAACAACAATATAAGTCATGTATAAAAAATAATAGTTGGTTTCTAATATAAGGGAAACATAATCTTGTAAACAAGCAGGTTTTACAGTAAGTAGCAATAAAACGGGTCACTTAGTTTAGTGGTTAAACACTAACCTAAAGTATACATGGGTGACGTTAGCAAATCTTAGCAAATATAAAATGATATAAACAACTCTAAGAACTTTTAATTGTTTTATCAAATGCAGGGTTCAGGGAATTCAAATATCTATAAAAACTATTGTGCGTTACTTTACACAGTCCTTAAAGAGCCCATATTACGTTACATGTAGCATGGCTAAAAGCTCACAAGAGTCAGTTTTGCGTAATATAGGAGCTTTAAAAAGGTCTATGTCATGTTCTTGTTGTGCAGATAGAAGGATGGGGGGCTCAGGGGGGGCTCAGGGGGGGCTCAGCTGGTGCCAGGCGGTCACCACTTTCTCTGGATGAGCCATCGTGTCCTTCCATTGCTCCACTGCCTCCGGGACGGGGCTGTCAAATCCTAAGATGATCTGAACAATGATAATAGCAATACTTTAGTACATAGCCTTTCTTGTTTCCTGACATAATAAATATAAATAATAATAAAAAATATATAGAATACATAAAAATGTATAATAATGATGATGATGATGATGATGATGATAATAATAATAATAATAATAATACACTACAGTATACATATAACTGCAGCTGATATCATCAACATTCCCTGGGGGTGTGAAGCTAACTGAAGGCACTGCTCAGTCTGAGTTTCATTTGAACTTTATTATGATACAATCTGACCAGAAAGAGCTGACCTGGTTGGTACTACAACAGGTGAGATGATTTGTACTGTTAAACAAGTCACACGTAAAATTACACTCACAAGCAGTTAGTCGCTCACCATTTTTGTGTAAAATCAAACACCTGAACAGGGCCGTGAACTGTTTAAATCAATTTTGTATTTTTTCTTGAGTTTCTCCAAAACGTTCCACTATTAGAGATACATGTAGAACACCCCCAAAGTATCAACGCAAGTATCAGTACAAGTATAATTCAGCGGCTGCATACCTGTCCCAGACACTGTTTCCGGCGGACAGAGGAGCGGCTGTACAGTCTGATGGTGAGAGAAGATGCCTGATCCAGAGACTCCAACAGGAAGTGACACGTGTCGTTCCACTCGCAAACGGCGCCGGACGCCTTCACCACTTTGGTCTTCCTCTTCATCACCACATGACCACACTGATGCAGCTCAGACTTCACAAAAAACACTACAGGGAAACAAAACATATGATTTAGGGCTATGCGGCAACACAATATAATACCAATTTATTACTGTCTGTTGAGAAATCCTATATAAATTAATATCTAATAAATCATTTTACATTAATTATTCACCCATCAAAGTATTAAATAGAAATATTTTTTACTATAAGTGATGCTGTGGCAAAATGTCCCCTTGTTTCTTAGGTTCAGTTTAATCCAGATTTAGGCTTTGTTAAGTCTGAATCCACCAGTCCTTGTGTTTTGTCTTGGTTCAGTTCTGGTTATATTTTGGTTTCTTTAGTTTAGAATTAGTTTATTTTTGTTTTCTCTTCTAAATACAATCATTACTGCACATGCATGGCTAATCTGAATTAAAATCACCATATTAAAGTGGCATCAATCATATCAAATCCCCAAACTCATCTTATTCATTTATTTATTAATATACACAACAAGTGAAAAGCTTGGACCCACCCTCTCATTCAATGTTTTTTTACATTTTAGACACTTACGGAAGACATCATATATTTGAAGCAAGATATATGGATTTATGTAGCAAAGAAAAGATTTTTGAAGATGTAAAAAAAGAATGAAATATTTAAAAAATGTACTGTTATTTCACTTTTTTATTTGCGATTTTATTTATTTTCATACATGTTCACTTCATTTGTTCGATGTCTTCTGTATGTATATCAAAGAAAGTAGTAAAAATAAAGAAAAAAAGCTTTTGACTGATCATGTAAATTGGCGATACATACTCTGAGTGAGCGGTGAGGAGGACGGGGGGAGGTTTTGTGCTGTGAGGATTTGGAGTTGGATTCGGTTGTTGACCGGCTGGAAACAGGTGGAGAGGTGCAGTTCTGAGTGATAAACCTGAGAAAGAGGAAGAACAATGCTGACCAAATCCTTCAAATAACTGGAGCTGCACTATTCAAATAAAAAAATCAAACAAAGACTTCCTGAGCCAACATCAGCTAGTAAACAGACATAACTATAGGTCCAACCAGGATATTGTTGTATCAGTAATGTTCCACACTACCTCATTAATCATATCACTAGGGACACAGCGAGCCAAACCAAGGTACAGGTCAGACTTGTGTAAGGAAATCCCACTAACAGTAAGAAAGAGTGAAAGCAAGTGTATTTATTTTTCCCATGAAAATAATCATATATTTATTTTATGGAACATTGCTGATAATGCAATAACGTCTCTATGGACACACCCGAATTAGAAAAGTTACATAGTGCCACTTTAAACGCAATAGAACTCCAAGTATATTTTCGCTAAACAACATTAAATCAGAAAATAATGTAATATGAGCTTTTTAAATTGTGCTATACTGAGTGTCAATCATAACAATAGATATAAAGAAAGATACAGGTCTAAGTATACAAATATACAAGCTAATAGTCCAGATTTATGTTTCCCAAAATGGTTCACTTTGGGGTCTCCTCTTTTGACTGACAGAGATTTGAAAATGTCATGTGCATATTTCACTTCATAAATCACAAATGCAAAGAGTTTCTTGAAGCGGTACTTCCTGTGTGATTGAAGCTGTAAGTACAAAAACAGCCCATATATTACGATTATGGCCAGACACCGGTCCATTTATTGTAACCACTGAGATCTGATGAAATGATTTGAGGTTTTAGAGATGCCCTACTTTCCACGCCAAACATTCAGCAAAACCACATATTTTCTGTAATCAAATAATTGTCCAAAATGGCCCCAAATGACTTTCTTTCTATTCTTTCTTGGGATTATGCGATGGTAAGGACAGTCTTTAATTTGGTAAATGCTACTGAACCACAAAATATCACAGGGGCAGTTTTATAAGGCTAGACAATGCTATTTTCTATCATGAAGAGAAAAAAATACTACACATTGGCAAAAAACATAAATGTATCAAGATTTAAGTAGAAAAATATACAGTAGATAAATACTACAATGTCATATCCTGTCTCCCCGATTACAGACAGGCGTGATTGACAGGCGGATTAACCAATCAGAGAAAGGCATGGCCCATTTGTGTAAAAGCAATGGGTCCTTACACGTTAAATAAAGCAAAATAAAACAACACGGAGAAATTAACGGCTGTGGTTGAATCGTCCCACGTTAGGGAGGCATTTTTTCACGCTTTATGTTTTGATTCCTGACCCTTCTGCATTTGAACAATAGACTGTATAGATAAATGGACAAAACTAACCCACTAGTTGCCACATTCCAGATAGGAAGTGATCATGGGGGCGCATCTGGCTCCATCGACTCTATTGAAATATTGTCACCTCTCTCTTTATAACTGCTGCAATGAGCCTCATTATTTTGGTCTTAACATTTTTGTATTACATGATCCTCGTGCTATTTTGTTCTTAAATAAATTCCTATTCCTAATATTGAATTGGCTCCAAATTCACTCCTACAACTGCTAACATCATGAGCTTCATTTGACTGTTCCCTTTTTTATACAGTCTAAAATTTGAACAGAATGTAGGAGAGATTGACTGGTCTGGCAACTGTATTCATAAAGCACATTTCACAGTGTTTGAGACAGAAAAAACAGGTAGGGGCCAGTACTTACGGAGGATTTCGAGGGTGTGTTGAGTTCGATCCAGTGCTCGGTCTCTGTGGGTCCGAGTGTGCGCAGAGACAAAACCCCCTCACCCACCGTCCTCCTGCGAGAAGAGTGAGACTGGAGCCTGAGCACCAGAGCACTGCACCGCAACTGCTGCAGCCGCAATGAAAACACGAAGGTCTCCATGAAAGGGACGTCCTGGAGGGGGACAGAGATGGAGGCGAGGGTTAAACTGTCTATGAGCACAGTGTTGGTAATAATAATCAATGCACAAATACAAAAAATGCTATACTGTAATTGATACGTTGCAGCTGATGTAATTTGGGTGTGACGCTAATTGAAAGCACTACTCTGTCTGAAGCTCTGTTACTCAAATTACATTTTAATTTGAGCTTTATTTTACACACCAGAAAGAACAAACTTAGTTGGAACTACAACAGGTGGTTTGTGATGTTAAACAAGTAACTCTCATAATTTGTATAAACAGATTTTGAATGTTAAATGTAGCTGAATTTCTCACTTTGAATTTTTTAACTCTGAAAAAAACATGTTGGAATTGTTTTTATTCTGAATTCAGTTGTTGAATTGTTAAGTGTACATTTTAAGTGTGTTTTAAAATTCGGAATATTCAACACAAATTTTTTTCAGGACCTTAAATCAAACTGTCAAAACAGAGAGTGTAAAATTTGCAGTGAATATTTTCGCAGTAACAATCCAAAGCTAAAACAATTGATTGTGTGTGACTGAGGAGGAAGAGGAATGCTGTTTCCTATTGGCTGCTCTCTATTGATTTTGACCAATCAAACTGGTTTCCTACAGCATTTCCTGGTTGTTACTAAATTAGATCGACACACATAGGATTAATTGTTTTTGCCTTGGCATCTTGGCTCTTTGCTGCAACATTTTTCACTGCAAATTTTGACACGAAAATATATGTGCCAAAAATCGAAAAGGTGAATTTTTCATTTTAAAAATTTTAAACACAAAATATATACTTCATCATCGGAAATTCAGAATAAAAACGATTCAAATGTTTTTCCAGAGTCAAAAAATTCACAGTGAAAAATTCAATTCAGTTCAATGTTTTGTTCACAAGGACCTGAAATTGTGCCATTTAAATCCATTTTGTATTTTCTCTTGAGTTTTCAGACTATCTTAAAACATTTCTGACAGTGTTTGCTAATGTGTGCATTGTGTCTCCATGGTAACGGGTGAACAATCCACCAATACACACGCATTCAGAACACCCCCACACTGCAAAGTATCAATAAACAGTAATTGTCTAAGCAGCAGAACTTGTGTATTTTGTGTGTATATGTTTTAGATATGTTTTACCTGCTGACACGACTTCACAGAGCTCTTGAACTGAATCGGTTTAGGGACAGTTATGATGCCTTTAAACGCAATCTTCTGTTGTTCTCCTCCTCCGTCCAGAGCCAAACATAAATCTGAGCACTGGTAAAAGACAAAAGCAGAGATGATTAAAGAGGGGACGGGTCAGGCGCTGTTTTAAAGGTCCTACGGAAATACCAGTGGACAATCTGTTCCCGTTTAGAAGAACATAGACTCCCTGCTTAAATGTTAAACTGGGATGAATCACCACTAAGCGTAAACTATAATATGAACTGCTCTCTTTGACTGAAAAGCTACACCAAAAACGGATCCTTTGAATTTTAAGTTTGGACTCATGTAATGCCCCACTATTTAAAGTATCATTGAGCTTTTACTGAACTAAAATATGTAATCCCAAACGTGGACTAACCAAGCTGTTTACCAAGATCAGATATTTCTAAAAAAATATATATATAAAGGTATATATTTTTATTGATTTTAATAGTTAACGCAACAAAAAATAGACAAAAATTAACAAATAAACAATAAAATAAAACAGAAATGTCTACATTTTAAATCAAAATTAATCTAATCAAATGTATTACGCCAGATGTATTCCCCTATGTTATGTAACTGAACCACTGATATAGTTTACAACAAGAAATAAGTGAACGGTACAAGATTAAAAAGAAATAACTTATTCAAAGCCAACATTTCATTTTCATTTCGAGACATTTTTCAAGACATTTTATAACCCAAATTTGTTTCTTTCTTTGACATCTTATGTTCTGTATTTTAGTGTAGTAAAATTGAAGGGTACACTTAAGTATATGTGGTACAGAGAGCAAAAAAATTAAGAACCTCGCTGCATTTGAGGACTTTGACAGCTCAGGCTTATCTCTGGCTTTCTAAAATGCATTTGCCCATTACATCCACTCATAGGTGTTGCTTCTGTCACATTTTAGACTCAAATAGGCCCCAATTTGCCTTCTGAAAGAGCAAAGCTTTCTCCCCCACAGTCTGAACCAAAGTTAGCAGAGCAGTGAGGCTTGAACAGTGGTCCGTACTGTTCTGTTGAGGGGGACAGAGGTGCTTTTTGTCCCAGTGAAATCTTACCTGCACCAGAGTGATCCACACCTGCTCCAGAGCCTCCTGATAACTCACTCGGACACACACTTTACCCAGCTCTCTCTCGTCGCCTGATAATGTGATGGAATCTGAAATATATGGAAACAGAAAATACAATATAAATGTATGCAGGCACATGAAAATTATGTCTTTAGGGTTGTATTTGTAAAATTTAAGACTCAAGACAAGATAATACAAAAGAAAAAAAAACATGTACTTGTAAATATGCAGGAAAGCTAATTTCCATCCTTAGTCTCCTGCTTGGCCAAGGCTTTCATGATAATTATTATATCAACTTATTGTTCAATACATGTTAGCTGGAACTATTTCTTTTGGACCTCAATATTTATCATGTGTGAAAAAAGTAATAGCTATGACTATATTATAGATAGTGTGTTGTGTTTAAGTATTTTATTTATGTATTGCAGTTTCTTACATATTTAGAAAAGGTTTTGTTAGAAGCTCTAAGATCATTATATCAGTTGCATAAAGTAGTTTCTGTGGAAAAATTTTGCACTGCAAAATTATTTATAGTTACATGCCAAGTTGTCTTTATATTATGACATTTTTTCCATATTTTTTTAGTTTAATCCAAAGCTTGTTGATCTGATTTAAAAGTACAATAACATATTTACTATGGGGGATTTTGTGTCGTCACCACCTGTTGGTCTCCATAAATTTAAAGTCACACCGTGGAACATTTAAGGCCAAGCAATAACATGGAGACAGGTTCTGATCCTCCAGAAAAGCTGCACAGTGTATCTTGTGGTAAAAGAAAAAAGATGTTACCCAAGCTGCTTTCTACGGAGTCCCTCATGGACGATTCATTACTGAAGACGCTGGAGGCTGAGTCGAACCGCTGCAAATGAACGAAAAGCAAAGACTTAAACCAGGACTAGAGTATTACAAAATAAAGTGTAATCATTATTTAAAATGAAAAAAACAACAACTGACTGAGCTCTTTAAGGATGTGACAAAATAATGCAAAATAATGCATAATATAGGACCTTTAATTTAGTAATATATGGACATTTGTGATACACTCCACCTGACACATTTATACGTAAAATTTGTTCTATAAACTGATTCTATATTGCACAATAATTGAACTTTTCATTTCAGTTTAATCACAGTCGTAGAGTCTTTATTATAGCCAGTGTAGCTTTTTTTGTCCAATCCAAATGGGAAAAAAATCTCACAAGATTGTTTTTCTCACAAGTGCACAATCTCGTGACAATTTAGTCTCATGAGATCTTGTCCCATTCATCTCTTCTGATTCATGTGTGTTTTCGTGACACTAAAGTTTATTTGTTTACTTCTATTTCTATGGAGCTGTTCCTGTCATTTCTTTATCACACCCGACTGTTTGCTTAAAGTGTTGGCAGACTAAACATTTGAGCTAATTAAACAGCAGCCATACACAGAGCAGCTCACAGTGTAGAGGAAATAAAGAGTAATTATGATCAGTGACACTGTAAAGGCAAATTACTGCTGGAAATGAGATACTGTCGTGTGTTTAATGAATATTAGGCCGACATACAAAATACATTACAGCTAAAGGCACACTGTGTAACTTTTCTGGTATGCAACCTGATTTTCACCACAGAATGGCATTAAACCTTAGAGTATATGTCTCCATGATCAGATCAAACTACTAGTCAGATCAGTGGAGAGGTTTATTTATTTATTCTTTATTTGATAGGGACAGTGCATATTAATGAACATCTGCAACATTGCAGTGTAAATACGACAGATTATAGCAAAAATGCTAATTTCCATCTGTAGTCCCTAGGCAGGTGACATCACAGCAAAAACAATAAAAACAATGATAAAACAATGTTAAAACATTAAAAAAAATTAGAAGTGTCCACAAGTCTGGTTTTCCTTTAGCCACTGTTTCAAGTCTGGTTTTCCTTTAGCCACTGTTTCAAGTGTGATTTGAAAGTGGCCAGTGTTGGAGTCTCTCTTATTGATACTGGGAGATTGTTCCAGACCTTAATGCCTCTGACTGAGAGCACAGTTTGTCCAAACGTGGTGCATCTGTGTGGGACCTCACAGTTCCCATCCCACAGACAGTCTTTGTTTTAATAAAATCCTGTAGTGGAGGAGGAGCAAGCCCATGTAAAACTTTATATATAAAACAACCATTTTTAAAATGAACAAAATTATTAAAATCAAGCAATTTATACTTGTCTAAAATAGTGCAGTGGACTGAGAATGGTTTATTGTCCAATATTTTTAATATTTTAGGTGACCCCTGCATGTATTTTTAAGGTATAGGATTCATTAATGCTATACTGTGGAACACAACCAGGCAAAGCAGTAGCATCTGCATAGAGACAAGCAGGTGTCCCTTTCGTCAAAAAAGTTGCTCAGTAAACCTTTTATTAAACATTTAATAACTGTATTCAGCTTAATTTAGTTCAAAATATTCTCTCTCTCTCTCTGTGAGGGCCACTAAGATCTGGAACAGTCTTCCTCTAGGAATAAGGGAGTGCCCCACATTGCTCACTTTCAAAAATCAACTCAAACTGTGGTTAAAATCAAACCAGTCATGTGATCATTAGTCAAAATGTTCTTTTATTTTTCTTAACCTTTTTCTTGTATTACTAATGTTCTATTGTGTGCTGTATTTGTTACCTGCCTAGGGACTGCGGATTTGTTTATAACATATGTTCATTAATGTGCATTGTCCCTATCAAATAAATAAATAAATAAATTATCTGTCCCTCTAATCAACAATATGAGTTATATGAACCGGCTGCTTTCTCAGTAATCACCCTGATCCTTTCACTGTGATTTGGGAAATTAAATAGTTATAATTTGTTATTTTGAGAGATGCTTAGTAATTAATATTATTATTATTATTAATATATATTTTTTTTTTTTACAGTTTTTCCTGAGAATAATTTCTTGATATAAAGACAATTAATTAAAAGAAATACACCATGAACATCCCTTGATGACAGTTAATTGTGCCATAGCCCTTTGTGGGGATTTTCTATTTAGTTTTAGACGGTAATTTTTGTTTTCAAATGCAAAATCTTGTCATTTAGTCTGTACTTAAGTGCTAATTCTTAATCATTTTGGGCCCCCGCACTGAGAGGACAATGTAATAATATGAGGCACTAATAAACACAGTGAACGTGTCTTGTGTGTCTTATCACACCCGTAGTTTCTCGTGGGTCTGAGTTTAACTGTGTCCAGCTGTTCACATCCTGGACTCTGCTGTGTCACTGCTCCTGTTACTGTGGCAACACCACAACACACACGGCGCTGGTCTCACATGGCACATGGGCCCCCCCCTCCCCCGTCTAATATTAAATAATAGGGAGAGGATCCAGTTCTGGGCCCCTAAGACCCTTTCTGATAAACAGATACTAGATAATACTTACTCACAGTCAAACATCACATACATAAAAGAATCAGAATTAACAGCAACGGTCATTATGTTTTGTTGTGCTACTTTAAATTTTTTTTTTTTTTTTTTTTTTGAGGACTGGTAAGGTAAAATAGAAGCTCAGTTTATGAAATGTGATAGGTCTATATGTAAATAATGAAATTTCTGAGGTTATATAAAAAAGACAGATGCTAAATGTGAAATAGGCTGTTCACTTTTGAAAGAGGAATAAAATATGATTGTTTGAGTTATTGAAATTACTATTATTTAAAACTATTTATTTATTGGTGTTATTTATTTAGTTATTTATGTAATTTATATAACACGGCCAGGAGCAGGCCGATATATAAACTGCTAAACTAATACAAGAATCACATACATTTCAGAACATGTGTGCAGTAAGAAGACAGGATATTTTTTTGTTTGCAATGTAACTTAAATTGTTTTTTGCTAATTGTGAACCTGTAAAATTGCGATGTTTGCCTCACTGTTCTGAATGTTTCCGGCTCCATCGACTCACGACTCAATTCACTTTGTATTGAAAAACTGAAGCCCCTCTCTCTGTATTAATTAAATTATTGTATGCCGTTTTTCTAATATTTTATCTAATTTTTTAGTGCCTGTTTCCATTCTGTTGCTAAACCTTGCATTGCAACACTGTAACTGACCCATTGTGGGACAAATAAAGGCGGTGTTATCTTAAAACAGGCGGTAAATAGTTTGAATTCCCCTAGTAGCTCGTAACCTTTTGGAGAGTTTGTTTGAACAGTTCTGGTGTTTGTGGAAACTCTTGCACAGAGTGACACCTGTGTGGCCCAGATAAGGCTCCCTCACCTGGATGCGGCCCAGCGGAGACGACAG
This sequence comes from Odontamblyopus rebecca, assembly GCA_030686955.1. Classification (NCBI taxonomy): domain Eukaryota; kingdom Metazoa; phylum Chordata; class Actinopteri; order Gobiiformes; family Gobiidae; genus Odontamblyopus; species Odontamblyopus rebecca. The sequence goes on along the minus strand of CM060670.1, from coordinate 14,695,290 downwards.
GTCGTACATGGAGCTGCTCAACTCCCGCTCACTGAGTCTCAGCGCGCGATCTGAAACATAACACGGAAATGAATACAAAATAATAACTCATTTAATGGTGCATTGTGTAACTTTTCTGCTGGAGGATCCATGATGTCTGTCTGGAATGTTTCATAGTACGGTATAAAACCTTTCTTCATAGAGACCAAACCAAACCAAGTTACAGGTCAGATCTGTGGAGAGGCGACCCCGCTCACACTCAGAATGCCTGTTTTTCTAGGTATTGTTGAGCAATAATTGAATAAATAATAATAATGCATCAGTTTTATATAGCGCTTTTCAAGACACTCAAAGACGCTTTACAGAGCATTATTCATTCACTCCAGACCCTGGTGGTGGTAAACTACTATTGTAGCTACAGCTGCCCTGGAGCAGACAGACGGAAGCGAGTCTGCCAATCTGCGCCATCGGCCCCTCCGACCACCACCACCATTCACGCACACACCACTTTCATACTAGGCAATGTGGGTGCTGTGTCTTGCCTAAGGACACTACGACAGTTTTTGCCACTGGAGCCCCACTGTGGCACCTGGAATTCCCAGTGGTCTCCCATCCAAGTACTAACCAGGCCCGACCCTGCTTAGCTTCTGAGATCTGACGGGATCAGGCTTTGACGAGCCGGTATAAATGTAAGGTAGAGCTGTCATACTGTGGAATATTCTAGGCTGAGCAGTGACATATACATAGAAAGAGGCAGGTTACGGACCCCCAAACAATAAGTTACATAGTGCAACTTTAACAAGAATGACAAGATTGTGTTGGCAAAAATATGATTGTAAGATGCTAGTGAGTCAGTGTGTTCGTCAGTGTGTTCGTGAGGTGGATAAATCATAATATTTTACTAGAAGTAAATAAATTCCCATTCCTAATATGGATTTGGCTCAAAATTCACCTCTATAACTGCTAGTCTTGTGAGCTTCGCTTGACTCTCAATACTACGAGTGGCGTCACAGTCTCTTACTCCACTTCTTTATACAGTTTATGAGTTCATTGTACTTAATAGTCTTTAGAAAATACTTAAAAAAAAGATTTTGGTGAAACTAAATCCATTGCCTGTACCTTACAACACACAACAATAAATGAATCAGATGAGAATAACTGGGATTAGAATAAATGTATGTTATAGTATAGTGATGTTGTTGTGGTTATGATGAATCAAACTGACATAAAATAAATTATGCAGTAATTATGTTACCACAAGGAGTCAATAAATCAGGACAGTTTAAGAAGCTTGTTTAAATAGTATAATGTATAATTCAGTATATATAGCCTGCCTGAAATATGAGATAACATTTTGAAGCTATAAATTTGCCATTGCGAAATAGGGCCAAGGAATGACTAACTTTTGGGGCTTGACGGGTGTCTGTTCTTGACAGAAGTGCGGCGCGATGAACCGGGGGAGTTGTATTCAGTGGTTTGTATCTGGTGCAGACTGGACTCAGGGTTGAAGGTGGACCCCAGTAACGCTGCTTTTCTCTCAGCATAAGTGCACCTTGCTGAACCTAGAAGAAGAAACACACAGACACAAACACATGAAAAGAGTCAAAGGGAATATTGTCCTAAATCAAATGTAAATGGGACTTTTGTAGTTCTAAGTTATTGCAACTTTTCAAATTGCAATCTTTGCCATTTTAAATTGAGTTAAAATTAGTTAGTTTAATTGATTCATATTTATTTGTTCTAATTTTGAACACTATTTGGTTAGCCATCTGAACATTTTAGATATGATATTCTAATAAGAAAAGATGACAAATGACAAAATGAAAAATTCTTTGAGGGGGCTATGATAGTGTATTGGTTGTCCACCCCTAAACCCACACAATTTCTTGGAGATATTAAGGGCCAAAATTTGATTCATTTATAAATATATATCAGTATGTGTTGAAATCTCTGCTAACAAGCTAAAAAGTTGAATTAACTGAACATAAAAACAGGAACATACTCTGTGGTCCAGGCTGTAGGTTTGGGAACATCTGACCCTTGGGTTGGACATAGGAGGGTTTTAAAGAGGGCAGGACGAAGGGGACCACACGGCCGTCCGGGGGCATTTTGGACAGGAGATAATCCTCCGGGACCCCCTTCCGCTCCACAGGCTGCTGCTGCACCGGGTCCTGGGGTGGCATCTTCATAGTGATTACTGTAAAGAGGGGGTCGAATGGTGGTATATGAGAACTAATTAGGGCTGAACATGCAGTGTCGGGAAGTAACTGTATACAAGTATCAATTCTGAGCAACTGTATTCCAATACTGCAACTTTTTTCATTTGGTAGTATTCAGAATACATTAACTTTTCACGAATCAAAGGAATAAAATTACAGTATTTGATGTCATTTAAGATTCAAACTGCACAGACACCGTGACAGAAATACACAACACTGCTTTTGAGTGCATGTGTAATTTTTCCATCTCCAATAAGTGATAGGAAATGCTTTAAAAACAGTGAAACAAATATAGCAGGTTTTAATACTATGTTACATCTTTACACTATAATTTAAATGCAACTCGATGATGGATGTAATAGTATTTTATGTATTCAGAATACAGTAGTCTAACAGAACCATGTATCGAAATATGCTACAAAATACATATTAATGCTGCATTAAAATGTATTTTGTAACATACATATTCAGTATTTTGTAACTGCATTTTCAAAGAATGTGATTAAATACTAATTTCAGAACCAATGCTGAAAAGAAATGACATAAATAGGATTTAATTTGCATTGTATAGTTTAGAATGATCCATAACACAAATAGTAAGAAGACCACAATCAAACAATTAAAAAAAAAAAAAAAGCTATCTAATATCAAAACTGGACAGTTAATTGACAGCTTGGATGTAATTCACAAGAAAAACAGCACCAAAGTGAACAGGGAAATTATGCCATCAGAAGAAGCTTGTCTGTGAATCCCCCACTGGGACCTGAATTGTGGTTTGAGAACCAGTCGTAGCTTTAGTTCACATTACCTTGAGTTTCCTGCTCCTTCTTCTTCTTCGTGAAGGACCTGCAGCAGTTTTTGAGGCACGCCATGGTCCAGTCTAGAGATAGGTAAGAATGGTAATAGTTAGTGACGAGAAAACAATGTGACAAAAACAGCAATTAACCATTACTTTATATTATTGAAAATGCACACACAATTCTTTATAATATTTAATTGCAATGGTAAGATATACTAGACTATATATACTGGCCACTAATCTAAGAAAAAATAATTATTAAACTACCATTTTGTTGAGCCAATGAATTCTGTTTTAACCAGTCTGGTATGGACTTTTTATAGACCTCATACTGAGTCTAATATACTGTATGTACTAGTATACGCTATGAGTTATACATGGAATGAAACTGAACACAAAATAAATAAATGACATGCAATGAACTACATGTGAAGTTATCTAAACCATCTGTCCAATATTAAACTGCACAAAACAAAAGAGGCCACTTAGTCTTGTACGTTCCAAGATTAGCCAAAGTTACATATTAGATCTTATATGTCACTTATAGTCTGGCCTAGATGATGACAAGTTTCTTGAATTTTGGCAACTAAATACTCATAAAATAAGTAGCTAAACAGTAACAAAGCAATCACACTGACTAAGGTACAACAAAATAAGTAGCAGTAATAGTAGTAGTAGTAGTAGTAGCAGCAGTAGCAGTAGTAGTAGCTTTATTAGTACAGGTAGTAGTAGTTTATTCTTCAACAACAATAAAACTTAAACTAAACTAAAACCTTTTGGCTTAATGAAACTGTACAGTGTAAATATTTTAAAGTAGTACTCACCCATCTAGTGCTTTGAATACAGGAGAGATAAGTTGGCTTGTGCTTTGTCCACACTGGCTGCAGAGTGCTCAGGTTTGCTTTATCCCCTCCTCCTCTCTCTCGTTTTCTGTCACTCTCTCCTCCTCCCTCTCTCCCTCTCTCTAAAAGGCTGTCTCATTCCCGGACACTATTTAAGCTTCCCTGAACACACGCTGCTTTCTGATTGGCTGCTTTCTTCCTATGGCTATCCAATTACAAAGCATAAATATTACATCTGCTGATTTCCTATATGATTATGTTGTATAGCTGTGTCAAAATAAACAATATAACTGGTGAAGACATTTATTTTGTGTGATCAAATATTCAGAAAATCTTTTACAAATCCGACTGAATTCCAAAATAAACTGGGAACATTTCAAAACCATAAGTGCAATTTGAGTAAAGCTGGTTATGTTTTGCAAATAGTATTATAATTTGTATATAAATATTCCTATGTAAAAACAGTCCATATTTTCAACAATAAGAAAAGTGTCCACATAAAAAGGTTTTTTTGTGTGTGTGTGTGTGTGTCATCAGCTGTTCCTGTACTGGACCAATGACATAATTTGAAAACACAGAAGTGATGTTACTGAAACCAATACTTCAGGCGAATCGTGACGAAGAGTTTGCAAAAGGGGCGAGTGATGTGGTCCATTAGCGAAACCTGACCTCACAGTGGGTGCTCTGATTGGGTGCTGCTTAGAAAGGGAACTCGGACACGTATATGGTCAGACGGATGATGGAGCTGCCTCTGAAGTTTATCACGTTGTTGACGGTCACCATCTCCAAATCCACAACCAAGACTTTCGGGCCTTTGAGAGGTCGCGTCAGAACCAGCGTCGCACTCACGTTACTCGTTTGCTGAAAAAAAGACGTAAGAAGATCATTTAAACTTATGTAACGTTTTGGATGTGGGTCCATCACCTGCTTGTTTCTATAGATGTCACTGCTATGCCTGAAATGTTCCACAATATGACTAAACTAGTGTCTCCATAAGTCTGTGTTACACTTAGGATGATCTCAAGTGACCTCCTGCAGTTGTTTCTTCCATTTAAACTCTGACTTTAAGTGTATCTTTCTAACTGTAGTAACCAGTGTTGTAATAACATATTCTACCTGATGATATATACATACTAATCAATAAAAACTAGTATCAAAACTAGATACTCCAAAGTATTAGCTCTATAATAAGGTTTAACTGTGTTTGAAAGATGCACTATGTAACTTTTCTGGTGGAGGGTCCATCTATGCTTTCCTCCATGGATATGTCATTGCTCTGCCTGAAATGTTCCACAATATGACAAACAGTTCTACCTTACATTTATTAAATTACAGGTGGTTTTATAGCTCAAAAATACCTAGAAAAACAGACATTCTGACTGTGAGCGGGGTCGCCTCTCCACAGATCTGACCTGTAACCTGCTCTGGATTGGTCTCCATAATAAATGTTTAATACCATAGTGTGAAGCATTCCAGACAAAGTAATAACATCTCCATCCAGAAAAGGTTAGACGGACCCTCCACTAGAAAAATTACAGAATAGACCTTTAAGATGATTAATTCTATAGGGCTGTAAAATCCAAACAGAATACATGTTTACAGATATTTACTATGCTGTATGGCTGTATACAAAAGGATGACAAACTGCACCATCTGCTGGTTAAAAATCACACGTACTCTTTAAATTTAATTCCTCCCATCTAAAACAACCACCTCTAACACACTAATATTTGTTAAAGGTGCACTGCGTAACATTCTGGAGGGTCTGCCACCTGCTTGTCTCATGGAAATGTCTTTGTCTAGAATGTTCCACAGTATAAATTAAACCTATCCATCACCAGGGAGACAGGTAGGTTACAGAACTACACTACTTTACAGTTCAGATCTGTGGAGAGTCGCCACAATTCACAAAAGGAGTTATTGTATTTTTGAGAAACAGAAACACCCTTAATCAATAAATGCTAGATGGATATGTTTAATGTCATACCATGGAATATTCCAGGAAAAGTAAAAACATCTCCATTGCAACAAGTAGGTAGCAGACCATCCACCAGAAAAGTTACGCAATGCAACTGATGATGAAATTGGAATTGAAAGAGTTCTGTCTTTAGGCCTATGCGTGATCCATCTGTGACCAGTCAAACAGGAATAAACTGAAATACAGTAAATACTTTGTATTCATTTGTCTTGAAAACTTGGGGAAATGAATGTTGTTAAATTAGTATTTCTCCTTTGAACTTGTTATCAAGTAGTGAAGTTCAGTCCAGTAGGTGGCACTGCTTTCTTTCTTTACTGTTACACAATCTCACACATACTAACAGCAATCATTTGTTAACAAATTGGAACTTTTTTCAACAACAAACGTATTTTAACCATGAATGGACATCTATGCCAAAGTCAAGGTCATTAGGTCAATAAAATGAACTTGTCACCAACAGTTAATTGAGTGTTTCCTGTACCTCTACAGTTTGAGTATTTTAGAGATGTTTTTGTCATCTTTGGGTTAGTCATTATTTTAATCATTATCATTTCCTTCTCCATGGTTTAGTCTAAGTTTAGACCATGATTATATCAGTCTGACATCATCCAGGTTTAGAGCTGCTGTCACAAATCCAAATGTTATCTTAGGTGGTATTGATGAGAAAACTTTGAGAATCACTAACCTAATAAGAGAATGCATTTTGCACATACATGACATTTTGTGTGTTTTTATGTTGTTTTTACTTTTAAACACAACAGCAATTTCTGGTCCCAAAACCCAAATTCTGCATGTTTATGTAAAATGTATAAATCCATTAAAGGATCCAATTTACACTATTACCCGGAGTTGTATTTTGTTTCATTCACACGTTTAACACACAAACCCTGCATATTTAGCACATATTTGGAGATGTAGACAAATGAATATTAAAGGGTTACTCAAAGATGTGAATGAAACAAAACACAACTCTGGGTGTTTTTGGTGAGGAAACAACATTATAACATATCTTAAAGCTCACAAGAATCCATTTTGTGTAATATGGGACTTTTAAGCACTCACCCTCATGTAAAACTCTCGTCCCTCGTTGCCGGACTTAATCTGGAAGATGTAGAAGGCCCCCGGATACCGCGTGGTGGCCTGCATCTGGAATATGTCTGCGGGGACAGAGCGGCCGGAGGACAGGTCCATGTGGCGGTACAGGATGGTGAAGGGCTTGTCTCTGCACTGGGGGTTCTCAGCGGAGCACATGCACTGACTAAACAGGGACAAAAACAACACAAAGGCCCAGTTTCACATGACATCAGAGAGTCCTATTGGTACTTTGATACCAACTGATGTCATCAGCAGTCCCTGGGTGTGTGGTGCTAACTACAGGCACTACTCTGTCTGAAACTGTTGCTCAAATTGAACTTTAAGCTTCATTTTAACACAATCAGACCATAAAGAACTGACTTATCTGGAAGAGGTGAGATGATTTGTGGTGTCCCGCTCAAATAGTATTTCAGTCACAATGTAGCTGGCATTTTCTAAAGTTTTCATACGATGGACAACATGGTAACTGCTGAACATTCCACCATAGAGATACATGAAAACTCCCCAGCGAGATGCGTAAATTAAAACTTAAAATCCAGACTTATCCTTTAAAGAGCCCATATTACTCTATTTTTTTGCCCTGTTATAATGTTTCCTCGTTTCATTCACACAAGATTAACACAAGCCCTGCAAGACTTTTTCTCTCAAACAAAAAAAACTCCACCTTGTGATGTCATGTGGTAATACAGGAAGTGCTTTTCTTTCTTTTTCTTAAACTCCATACACCAAAACAACACAACAACAAAGCTATTAACTTGAAAACTTATATCACGGTTTAAATATAGGACCTTTAACCATGATATAATTTTTGGCTGTACCATCCGCCCCTTATAGACAGTGATTTTATATCAGCAGTTCTCACTTGTCGCTAACTTCAACATAAGGTGTTGGACACTGTAGTGGGTCCAGACAGGTGTAGCCTCCCTGGTAGTTGAAACACACTTGTTGCAATGTACACGTGTTGTTTCCAGTTTCACATTCATTGTAATCTGTCAAATCAGAAACACAGAAATCAAATCAGAAACACAAAATTGAACAGAAAACAACTAATAATTATATTTTTGGCTTTTTACCATCACAGCTCCGCCCATCCTCATAAACGTAGTACCCGGGTGGACAGATACAGGTGAAGGAGCCTGGAGTATTCACACATCTATTCTGACAAAGAAACTCGGAGAAGCTGCATTCATCCAGGTCTGAGGAGAGACAGGAGAGTCAGGGCTTTCTATGGATTTCTGCTAATGGGACCATTTCAAAACACAAGCAATTCTCCAATCACTACTTTAAAAGCACAGATATTATGCTATTCTGGTGTTTAACTGGTTCATTGCAAACAGCAGTATTGATCTAAAACAGCTTAAAGTGCCCATATTACGCCATTTTCTGATTTATGTTAAAATGTTACTTCCCCATCACAAACATACCTGCTGTTGTGTTTTGTTTCATTCACATATCTCACATAACATGTATATTTAGACTGAGTTCTTCTCTCAAACTGAAAACTCTCTTTTCCACTTTGTGATGTCATGTGGTAATACAGGTGCTCTACTGTTTTCACCTCCATACACCTTTGCTAAAATCATTTGGATGATTTCAAATCTAGAAATCCCAATCTCTGCTGCTGTTAACTTGAAAACTACCACTACATGACATCACAAGGTGGAACAGAGCATTTTCAGCTTTGGAGATGTCGACAGACCAGTAATAAAGGATTCCTCAAACATGTGTGAATGAAACAAAACACAACTCCAGTTTTGTTTTTTAACATTCTAACATGATGCTCACAAGAGTCTGAAGAATTTTGCGTACCGGTAATATCAGATCTTTAATAGTTGAAATATGTTCATTGATTTCCTGTTCAAAACTGTAGAAATGAGAATTTCATATTGTTATTCAGCCTTAACAAAGAGTAGCTGTTCATTTACTTGTTTTTATTTTTGAAACAAATGGCTATGAGACATTTTTAACCCAACATATATGACCTAGTGGGGTTAGGATTTTTTTGAGCCCTAAAGCTTTGAATGCAGGACAATGCAGGATCACTCAAACATGTTTAAACCTCTGAGTTATATATTTGTTGCATAGAGTGGGGTGTAGCAGTTGCACTTGCCCATGCAGGTGGTCCCATCGGCGGCCAGCTCAAAGCCTTCGTCACAGTTGCACATAAATGAACCATAAGTGTTAAAGCAGCCGTGACTGCAGGGCTCCTCTTCACACTCATTCACATCTACAGAGTAAGAGACACATTCATTTAAATTAGGGGTTTCACTTTTAGGGTTTTAGAACAATCCTGATTTGTATAGGAACTCATACCTAAATGAAAACTACGATTTTAATTTAAAGAGGACAAAAAAGTGTAAAATTCGAATGAAGTGCGAAATTCAGAATGAAAAATTGACTGTTGCATTTACCTTCACAGGTTCGCCCATCGAGGTTGAGCACAAAGCCGGGGTTACAGGAGCAGGAGTAGGATCCTGCTACATTGGCACAGAGCTGCTGGCAGTAACCATATCGACATTCATCAATATCTGATGGACAAGGGGAGATGTGGTAATGCAAAATAATGTGGGGTAAAACATGTAGAGAAGTGTAATATGATTTATAAATGAATCATTACTGATGAATTATTAAAGGGTCCATATTATGCTATTTTCTGATCTATGTTATAATGTTGTTTCCTCACCAATAACATACCTTGAGTTGTGTTTTGTTTCATTCACACAGTTTTAACACACAAACCCTGCATATTTAGGCTGTATTCTTCTATCAAACCACTCTGTTCTATCATGTGATGTTATGTGGTAATACAGGAAGTGCTCCACTGTTTTTGAACTTCTTGCACCTTCACTAATCCAATAATTTGGATGATTTCTGCCCAGTAATTGCCCATCTCTGCTGAACTAAAGGTAAAATGTGGAACAGAGCATTTTGAACTAAGAGATGTAGACAGACTAATAATGCAGGATCACTCAAACATGTGTGAATGAAACAAAATACAACTCTGGGTGTGTTTTTGATGAGGTAAGAAACATTTTTTAAAGCTCACAAGGATTGGTATTGTGTAATATAGGACCTTTACTCACTAATAAGTTTTAAACAATAAACAATGATCTGATGCAGTCTCTGTGGTGCCACTGTCCTCACCTGACCTGTATGCTCACTTGATTATAGCTAACATTTGTAACTGCTTTGGTGCATAGTTTACATTCCTTTACCTTCCTCCTCCTGTCATCCAAACTTTTCTTCCCCTCACTGAAGCTTATTAAAATCTCATGTATTTGATCACAAGTAATCATTTTATTAGCCAACACATAAGCAACTAACCACTGCCAGATATCGAAGTAAGGTATGTTTTCTAAGAGACGTAAACACACCATAAACTGAACAGTAATTTATTAAAAGAGGTAAGGTCAATAAAGATTAAAGCTCCTATATTACACAACATTGACTCTTATTCAAGCATTGTTACCTTATTAAAACATATCCAGAGTTGTGTTTTGTTTCATTCACACATGTTGGGTAACACTTTATTACAAGTCTGTCTAAATCTCCTAAACTCAAAATGTTCTGTTCCAACTTGTAATGTCATGATGTTGTAGTTTACAAGTGAACAGCTACCTTTTACCTTTTGTTCAGTAGAGATTGGCAATTCCAGGTCTGAAATGATGCAAATTATTCTGGTAAAAGTACACAGGACATCACAAGGTGGAACAGAACATTGAGTTCATTGAGTGTTTTTGGGTTGAGAGAAGAACTCAGCCTAAAAAATATGCAGGATTTGTTTGTTAAACATGTGTGAATGAAGCAAAACACAACTCCAGTTCTGTTTGTGAAGAGGAGACAATGGCCCCTTTAATAAAGCAGAAGCACAAAGTTCAGTTTCTCACCATGGCATTGCCCCCCGATGAGCCAGTAGCCCTCGATGCAGGAGCAGGTGTACCCTCCGTTCTGGTTGATGCACACCTGAGTGGGGTTACAGTGGTGGGAGTTGGTTTCACACTCATCTATATCTGCATAGACAAAGAGAGGGGAGCGGTCAGAACACATCATTATGAAATTAATACTTTGTGGCTGATGTGATCAACTTTCTCTGGGGGTGTGAAGCAAACTGGCAGCACTGCTCAGTCCGAAGCTCTGTTACTCAAGTTAGACTTAATCTGAGTTTTATTCCAACACAATCTGACCAAAAAGAGCTGACCTGGTTGGAACTAGATAGCAGTCACAAGCTAGCTAGTGTTTGCCATTAGTCACTCTCATCTTTTGGTTGAAAATCAAACACCTAAATACTCATTTCGATCACAGGCTCCTGAAACTGCGTTATTTAAATCCATTTTTTTCTTTTTTCACCACGTTAATTTCTGAATAGGGTGACCAGATTTTCAAGATATAAAACTGGGATACCACCAGTTTTTGATAGCTGATAAGAATAAAAATGTGAAACAAATGCTTAATTAAGGGAAATTATGCACTCGGCTCATTCATGACTAACGTGTGTCAATATAGTCTATAGTCTATATTAACGTGTGTCAATATAGTTTTCTGTGTTTTGGAAAATTTTTAAGCAGCTTTTCTGTATTTTACCTAAACAAATGACATTGTATGCCTCTCTTTACTGTTGGCAGGTATCAAATTGGTCCAAAATAGGGACATGTGGGACATTTCTTGTATAAAACTGGGACAAAACACTGGTTTTGGATATATCTGCTGGGACATGGGACACAAGGTTCAAAACTGGGTCCCAGGTAAATAGGGATGTCTGGTCACCCTAGTTCTGAACATTCCACCAACAGATAGAACATATTATATAGTATATTTTTGATGAGTAAACAAACTTGTAGCATAGATCAGAAAATACTTTTTGAGAATGGGCAGAAAATAATCAAATGAATAGTTTCCATCGTGCCATGTAGATGTCCCACTAAATACATTTAATACAATACAAATACAAATACAATAATCACTCATGTGGCCCACATTAAGGCTGGTTACATGCACCAAAGACCATTGTTCCGTTTTAATAAACCACCTCTTACAGCTTGTTTGCCCAACACTTTGGTTTCATCACATGCCCGCTCCAAAAACACATGCCTTAAGAGTTCAGATTTCAAGACAATCAAACTTCAGTTGTTTCTGAGCATGATCAGATTACATCTGAATTCCTGCAGTGGCTAATTCTCTCCATCACAACATAGACATTTCCTTTTGAGGACATGAAGCACCAGGACCTCCACCTCTGTGCGGTTCTCAGACCATGAAGTCACTGCTCTCTGTAGCTCACAGGGGGGAAGTGGGTGGGAAATGGACACTTTGTTTTCTCAGGCAGCTCCAGCGGGCGATAACGTCTGTCAGTGCAGGGCAGACAGACCGTGGTGATGGTGCCAACTTGGACCAGAGGCGCTGGACCGGGACAAGTGGGCTCTGACCTGGGACTGGAGCCAAAAGCTACAAGTCTGTGGCACCTGTTTAGTCGCCCCTGAAACCTCTGAAATCCTGCCTTATCTACATGTGGCGTAGCAAACTTTTACTTCACTTTAGGTGGGATGTTTATCTAAAATGCACTTAATCCTAAGGATGGCCTTCTCCATGTCCTGTATCACTGATAAAGATGTGTTCACACTCTCACACACAACACTCAAACCTAGAACTATTACACGGTTTATCACAGCTGAGTTGCCGCAAATATAAAATTGCAAAAGCTGCAATTATTTACATAAAGAAAGGTTCTAAAATCAGCTATGGAAACAATAATTATATATAATATATAATATATAATTATAGATTTTTTATGTAGAAAAAAAATCTTGTACCTGTAATTTAGATCTCTACAAACATGTTCTGAAATACGTGGGGTTATTGTATTCGTTTATCATTTGCTGTGTTCTTTCAAATGCTCCTTAAATAGCAACTCTTTTTTTTTTTTTTTCAAAAATCACTAAACAGAACAGGGCTAAAACATGGCATCAGGGCTAAACTGGGTTCAAACCAGGACCAAACCAGGTGTGAAAGCACCCTCAGAAGTATTTAAACCAACAAGTACGGCCCTCTTCAGGTCACTGTGACAAAGTCTCATAGCCTGGAGTTGAAGTCTTTCAGGAAAAAACAAAGTCTAAATTCTGCGGAAGACTGAATGGGACACTGTGGGATTACACCCGGGCTACAGGCCAAACTGAGTTACTCCACATCTGTCTCCAATCTCTGTTTGTGTTGTGGTTGAACTGGAATTATTAACCTTGTCAAGTCTCACATCTAATGAAAGTAGCAGTAATAACAGGTATATTTAAGATGAAATTGTCTATATAGTGTTTAATACTAGAAATGCCAACACAAGCTAGTGGTGCGTGTCCACATAAGATGAAGCCACTTAGCTGCTTTCATTAAGGGCTGTGGTGGAGCGTGAAATACAAAGTGAGGCTTGTTACAGATTGAGACAGGAAGTCACAGTCTGTGGCTCAAGCTAACAGTGTCCATCAGCACATTACTTCACAGGTACTGTGTTTATATATACATGTAAGTCTACAGACCCAGGCCATAGGGCTGCACTGGCGTCCTTCACCGACCCCGAGCTTCATGAAGAAAACTACAGTTTTTAATAAACTGTGTAATGTTATTTTAAGTCAGAGCTGTCACTCGGAAAGACTGATGGAGAAACAGAGGGTAGAATATTAAATATTTACAACATTTATAATGTTGTTCCTTTAATCTGTATACCTCAGCTAAGCAAGCAGTTTGGAGGATTCCAGACTGGCTTTGCCCATAAAACGTGAGTTCACTGTCGTGAATGCCAACAGCAAAACAATAAAGCTGTTGCTCAAATTAGGGCTGCATGATGTAGGAAAAAAATTCTGACTAATGAAGTATTGCATTGTTTTGTGATTAGATTTCACATGATATGTTTTAAAAGTCAGATTCTATTCAATTCAATATATTGAACTGATAAACAATACAAACCCATCTAAGAGATCATTTATTTAGTATTTTATTATATAACTAATTACAGCCTTTGACATTTAATACTTGTGCCAACTCAAACTTCAATTTCAGTTTGATTGTGATTGTGATATATTGTGCTGCCCTTCTATTACTAATCAATACATAAAACACCATTCACCTAATTGATCCCAGCTTTAGCAATGGTAAAAAATAACCATTCATTCATTATTTTTTCCTTTGTTTTTTTCCTTATTAAAGAGAATGGAAACTAGAGACCTAAGGCGTGTTACTGCTTTAGAAGACCATTATGTTGTGCATAGTTGAAATGTCCTCTCATAATCCCAGGTTTGTGCCCTAACTCGATTCATACAGAGCCCTGTGCGCTCCCGCTAACAGCCCGCAGACATTGTTACAGCTGCTCCCACAGAGGCTGTTCTAATGCACCTCAGACACAGAATGACTTCATCTTTGGCATCTGAAGGTGTAGTTTACCCAAACAAGAGTGCACTCCTACTCTGCCCAACAAAAGCACACACACTGTAAGAACTGCTTTGTGCCCCTATAGCATGTTGTAATGGACATGAATATTTTCCTCCCATTAATCAACCAAATGTCCATCAGGAGGTCAGGCATTTTGACTTTATGTCCTGAGGTAATGGGGAGTGTTATAACAGCTCAAGGGCACTGCTGTCACTTCAGTCAAACAGCTGGGATTCTGAAACAGAGGTATTATTTCCTGTTGACACTGAGAGAAAAACCTAAGGCTCTGAACAGGAGGCAGGACTACACTCACAGCTACCCTGAGCTCAAACATAGAGCACCAGCAGCAGGAGTTATGGTCTCCACCACTGACTGTGGTTTCATCAGTCATGGACACTCATGTCAAACGCTTTGTGTTGCATTTTTTGTATGAAAAACGCTCTATAAATAAAGTTTAATTGACTGATTGATTGATGTCAAAGATTGGACTAGAGAAGTGCAGGCTTTGTGTATTTCAAATTCCAATTATTTGTATTTCAAACACGATCTCAGACACTGGACACTGAACATTGCTCAGCTCCAAGGACCTATCACCACAGACAAGCTGTTTGGGGCCAAACTAACCTCCTGCAGAGGTATGCATGTCCTCATTCAGTTGAAAAGAGTTGACCAACTTTCATTGGGGCTACATGACGTGATGACTACAGCAGGAATGTTGCACCCCCTTGAAGTAAAAATAATTCCAGTATTTCTTAACATGAGGACTGTCCTCTTGCCAGTGAACAATGTCGGAGCAAAGGACCCAGTGATAGTGAATGTGCAGATCCATGTGGTCAGTGATCTAAGAGTGGGTCTGTATGAATGGCATGAGCACAAACGAATTGTGTATTTAAAACTCACCGTTACAGGTGCCGTCCTCTGCCAGCGCGTATCCTAAAGTGCAGGGAGCGGTGCCCCTGACTAGGGGGTAGCTGGGCTCCACAGACCGGGGAGGACCGGGTAGGAACGTGTCGGCGTAACCCCCCAACCCCGTGGAGGGATCTGGGTACCCCCCTGCCCCTCCTGAGGTGTCGGGGTACACCGGCTCGGGCAGGGCCGGGACCTCGGGTCTGTAGGACTGGGTGTAGAGTCCCCGCGGGATGCACAGATACCCTCCGTTCTGGTTGACGCAGCGCATGTCTCCTCTGCAGGCATCTGGTATAGAGCGGCACTCGTCCACATCTGGAGAACAGCGTCGATAAGGACATTCCTACTCCAAACATCTGAGAGCTGTGTGCGCTACACAAATATAACAGATATCTCCTTTACGCGGATCAGCGGTCACTTACCTATGCACTGTCGAGCCCTTCTGTCATAGGCAAACCCCTCCGAACAAGTCTGAAGAGACAGAACTAAGTGAGTAATGCATTTAATGTTCGGCAAAGCACAGTGCTGTGCACTTGACTTGAATTGTGCAAATGAATGAAACCTCATTCATTACCTGTCCGTGCCCGGGGTGAATAAACAGTAGAATAAATACAAAAGCTGCCAACATCCTGAAAAGAGCCACATTTAGTTTTTAGACATCTCATAGAAACCATCCTCCGCACTCCGTTCAGACACAACTGCAGGAGTACAAACCTCTTGGAGGAGGATAATCTGAAGCCACGCATGTCAATACTTTGTTTTGGCTTCTATAAAGTTTCCTTCAAACACGAGACGACCCGTCCGCTCTCCCGAGTTCCCTTCGCCACTCGCCAGTAGGGCACACACCGCCCCCCACCTCTACGCGCCTTTACGCGAGCACCAGGTTTTCATTAGCTGTCTGCGCGCACCAACTGTTCAACTGTTCAGGGGAAGAGTTCCCAAAGCGGCCTGTTCCGTCTCTGCAGACTGTTTAGCAATGCAAATGAGCGCCCCAACTCTCCACAGCTCTCCCCACAGCTGGACTCGATCAGCGGCACCTCCTCTGTCCCGGCGCTTCTGAGCCGCAGGAGGCCGCAGGCACGAAGCACACAGCCCCTCCTCTGCTCCAGCGTCGTGACATCTGGCAGCGTGCGGTAGTATCCACATCTGGAACACACGACGCACCAAAAATTACAACTGCTTTACGGACTGCATGATGCACCCCTGGTGCGCAAACTTGTTTTCACTTTTCACCTTTCACCGTTTTAATAAAGTTCACTGTCTGTCACTGGGAGCTGTTATTGCACATTATTAACAGATGACACGGGAAGAAATATGTTCGGTAGTACCTTTATTGGTTTCTGAAAATGCAAATTCAATAGCAACTACCTTAAAGCTTATACAAATTTGATTCTTTCCTGATTTTTATCTATCTATAAAACCCACTGGCTCCAATTTACATTTGTACATGTTCATTGATAAATCCGAAACTCTGTAACATTAGATTTAAGTCTATACAAAAATGTAGCTTCAGTGGACACAGACACACAACCATCTCAAGTAAAACCGTACTTTACATTATGTTTTATATTAACCATTTACAATCTTGATTCACACAGACATCTAACAAAAGTGCAGGCACTTTATTTCATTACTTCCACTGTGCCGATAAATACAACAGGCCCCCTCATTTTTTATATATAAAACTATATAATAGTTGTGTACTTCGACAGATCCACCGCAGATGCAGCCATAATTGCAATGCTTATTGCACACTGCAGTCTGGCCAAAGGGAAAAGACAGAAAAGCAAAGAAATGTCTGTATGGTTTTAACAGATGTAGAGGAACCACATAAATCCCAGTGCAGACGATGTTGCCAGGTTTAAGCCTGAATCAGAAATAGTTTTCTGCTGAAATGGAAGTTTCTCCTTAAAAAGTATAATGATAAAGATATTTATTCAAATTGTTATCGGTTGTCTACAATGTAATCCTCCTCAGAAGTCCTTTGTTAAATGCACTTATAAAAGATGAGAAATAAATCTATCATTGCATAGAGAGCAGTTCTCAAGAACATAGTGTTTCATTTTGTCCCAGCAGAGATGATCTTAATTCAGCTGCAGCTCAGTTTATCTCGTCACTGGTTTGGCGCTGGTCACTGCTTGAGTAAGTCTTTGAGCACAGCAGCGCCCCCCCCAGCCTCTCCAGACACAGGCACAGGGGTGAAGGTGGGCAGGGCATCTGAGATGGGCTTCATGAGCAGGTGTCCTGTGGAAGATGAGGGTCCTGGGGCCCCGAGCAGAGGCACAGCAGCAGAGCGAGGGGCCAAGAAAGGGTTCAACTCTCCGGGGCGCTTACCAGGAACAGCTCCTAAAGCAAAAGGACAAAGTTTACATATTTATAAAAGAATAAGGACAGTACACAATGAGCTTGTGACAACTGATTTAGATTTTAGAGGATTTAATTTTGAGTGAGGCTGAGGAACTTGACATAGTGATGCTGCTCATCCACATTGAGAGACGGTAGCTGAGTTGGCTCTGTACCAGTTGAGAAGGGCTAAAGGAAAACCACCAAACAGTATAGAATAGAAATAAAGTATGGCTGGTGGTTTTCTGTGGCCTGAGAAAGCCTCGGGATGCAGCCAGAGGAGCTGGAGGAAGTCTCAAGGCTTATGGAAGATTGCTCAGAATCTGATTCCCACTAACTGTAACTAAATGCTTTTTTCCCACCGTTACCTGTGGTTGAAGAGGAAGCGGCTCCACTGCCTTTTCTCTGTGGAGGAGCATTCAGTGGTTTGATGTCCAGAAGGTTTGGAGCCGGAAGACTCGGGGTAGACTCCATCTCCAGGAACTTCACAAACATCTCAGAGAAGGACTGAAGCAGAGGAGAAAAACATTAAAGCCCCATTGTGAAAGTAATTTATTTGACTTTATATTGTTGTCACTAATTTATTTATTCAAACATATCCCCCTTTCTAATTACTTTTTTATCATCACTTTGTGATTGTGAAATGTGTCATCTACATAAATTAATATTGATTGATAAATGGAAAAAATATTAGCCTAAACAACATTTTTTTTATAGCATAAGGCAATAGTTGGATCTTCCTCTGTTCAAACTGCCCTAACACAGATCTGCTGATCCTACCTGACCAGGTAAGAGAAGTGCAATGTAAATGTTGCTGCAGCAAAATTTAGCTCAGGATCAATAAATTATCTGTCTCTCTTTCCCTGTCTCTCTCTATCTCAATGTTTTTGAGAGATGTATTGAAATATGTTTAGTATAAGATCCTGGGGGTCTTACAAAGTTGAGGGACTGTGGGCTGGTGGGCCTCTGGGGCGTGTTTGGGACGCTCTGAGCTCCTCTTCCTCCCAACCAACTCGACACCCAGCCGGTCACTCCATGTCGGCCATCCTCCTCCAACATCTGCAAAAACACAATAGAAAAGGATAGTTTGCAAAACATAAAATAAAATGAACTTTTAGGTCTGAACTATTCCTAAACCTGGCCTCCTCCACTATACCAATATATTTAAGAGGTCTAAAGATGGTGGATGATGATGGTAACTATTTTGTCTAAGGAAACTAAAGCTGAGCAAATCATATTATAATAAAAATCTTAAGTATATTTAAACTTCCAGTTTATAGGTGACATATTGAGGACTTAAACGAATTTAAAAAAAAATATTATATTGTGTTTTGAATTGTTAAATGCTATGGCAACAGTTAGATGATGCTTCTTTGCTTTTAAGTATTGTTATTGCTAAAGAATCCTGACAAACAAAAATAAAAGATATGATATTGTATTTCTCAATATCAACCCCAAATAATGTCTGCTTTGGCAGTAAAGGGAAATTGCTACTCTACTGAGACCAGTTCTAAATATTTTCTGGATTCTCATAAAATTGGATCTCATAAAACTTGGAAAACAGTGAAGAGAAAATATAAATGGAATTATCAGTGTCTCCTTGTGTGTGATTTGCGTCAGAGCAGAATTGGGCAACGCTTTGGGATGTGGTTTTGAAAACTTTTGCCAGATGATAGAATAAACCGCGTTCTGTGTTAATGACCTGAATCAAACTAGAGCCGAGAATTTGACATTGCACAATCTTTCCGGACACAAACTTTTTGATACAACAACTGCAGTGTCATAAGCACTGTTACGCCATAGCCACCTCCATTTGGTTTGTTTCTAACTAGAAAGTAAACACTGTCTAGTGGTTTGGTGGACCACATGTGTCAGGACCTGTCAACAAATTTTCCAGTTTGATATATGGACCCTTTAAAAATGTGTAAACAAAAACATCGTAAATTCTGGAATGGAGGCAGATGGAGGCAGAAGTGAAACATAATGTGATTTTAATGGGGAACCGGGATTAATCACAGAATATCACAACACAGGAAAATACAAAGAAAATATGTGTATTTTGGCAATTCAATTGTTGTTTATTTTTTGTTGTAAAACATTACACACTGACATCTGTTAATCAGTTAATCACTGAAAATAAATTATATCTGCATCACTTTGCCTTGATTCCAGGATTTTAAATATTCTGATGACAAAGGATTTTAAAGGGTCTATTGCTGAAGTAAATATAGACAACAACAATATAAATTATTAATTATTATTAATTCATAATTAAAAACATAACTTTGGTGCAAATATGGAATAAGGAGTGTGTTTTGCTTTTATTTATGTATGTATTCTTTGGTGTGGAACAAAGTTCAGACAAACCAAATGTAGGTTTTTTTGGCTTTTCCTGCCTTTGAGCTGATAAATAAATTTTAAAAAAATTAATTAATCACTGCATTTATATAGCGCCTTTCAAGACACCCAAAGTGCTTTACAGTTCGTTATTCATTCACTCCATATTCAG
Source organism: Odontamblyopus rebecca (assembly GCA_030686955.1). Classification (NCBI taxonomy): domain Eukaryota; kingdom Metazoa; phylum Chordata; class Actinopteri; order Gobiiformes; family Gobiidae; genus Odontamblyopus; species Odontamblyopus rebecca. The sequence goes on along the minus strand of CM060670.1, from coordinate 14,675,210 downwards.
TGATGGTAAGATAGTATTGTAGCCACAACTGCTCTGGGGCAGACTGACAGAAGCGAGGCTGCCAATCTGCACCATCGGCCCCTCCGACCACCACCACCACCATTCACACACACACCTCTTTCATACTAGGCAATGTGGGTGATGTGCCTTGCCAAAGGACACAAGAACAGTTTTTTTTTTTTTTTTTAAACAATGACGCCCCACTGTGGCACCTGGAATTCCCAGTGGTCGCCCATCCAAGTACTAACCAGGCCCGGCCCTGTGAGCTTCTGAGATCTGACGAGATCAGGCTTTGACAAACCGGTATCCACAATTTAGCTTTAAAAATGCACTGTGTAACTTTTCTGATGGAGAGTCTGCAAATTTTATTGCTTTGCCTGGAATGTTCCACCGTATATCATCAATAATATACAGCTTTTGCGTTTATTTCGTGTTGGGTTAGGTTTTACACTGCTCCAAAACTTTCTTACTGTGTTTGGGCTTGCCTTTCCACAGATCTGACTCACAACTTAGCCTGGTTGTGCCATCTTCTCAACAGGTTTGCTCAAATTTAATATATTATGGAATATTTTAGGCAAAGTAATGCTATCTCTGTGGGGACAAGCAAATGAAAGTTACACAGTGCACCTTTAATTTAATTCTAAATATAACAAAACTATCTCCAATTATCTGGGCTTAGAACTGGCACAAAGATGACTGGCTCGTGCCTTCTTCAAGCTGGATTTTAAACACTAGCTTACTGTATAATGGAAAAGACATCTATCTCACTCTAAAACCATTTAAGGGTTTCCGTGATCGTAATCCAATAAGAAAACATGAAAGAAAAACAATGAGTTTTATAATAATAAAGTAGCGGTCACTCCACTTTCATAAAGGCTGACTCTGCACTGGCTCCGAACTAAAGGCTGTTGGCCCTGTTTCATGTCAAGTAGCTGCACTGATTTGGAGGTGATATTTTAAGATTAAACGCTGTGATGTTGATTTAAGGAGCAGTGGAGAAAGAAATAGGTCAGATTTTCCAATTGGCCAAACGTGTCTTGGACCTTTTGAGCATTAAAAATATATGTGGATGATTTAAAAAAAAAAACTTTTTCAGTCATGACTCTCATAATAACAACGGTTTGAATTACAACCCCTGAAGACCCTAATCGCAAAATTATAAATACTGTCTAATGTTTGATTTTATTTTCAGGACATAGACTTGCATATTGTAGGCCAACTAATAGGAATCTACCTTGACCACTGGATTTAAACGGTCTTTGTTTGTTTGCCTTGTTTGAAACTACAACAGAGGAGTCTGTGATCATTACAAGTGCTCATGGTCCTGTTCAGGCGTTTGATTTTCCACAAAAAGGTGAATGTTACTAAGGAAAAACTAATGCTATCTACCTTGTGACTATAATGTTTTTGAGGGATTTGTTTAACACCCCAAATCAGCTCAACTGTAGTAGTTCTAGCTAGTTTTTTGTTCTTTAGATTATGTTAAAATAAAGTTCAGATTAAAATCAAATTTGAGGAGAGCAGTGCCTGCAGTTAGCATCACACCCCAGGGAATGTTGACCAAATGAGCTGCAAAGTATCAATAAATGGACGCTCCCTCATAGTAATTCTAGCCAACTGTATAAAACTTTACAACGTACTTTTGGCCGTAGATCAGTACTTTGAAATGGTGTTACATTTATATTCTTGAAAGTTCTGTTAACAACCAAAAAGCTGAAAAAACATAATACATCCAAAGAAAATAACAATTCCTCAATAGTATTTCCAGTGATCTTACCTTATCCACATCTTCTCGGCTCAGTCCCAGCACACTCCCCATGAGCCTCAGGACATCGGCACGTTTGGACTTCGGAGTATGGAAGTATCCCATGAACAGATTCCTCATCAGGACTCTGGAAAAACATTATAATTCAATGTAGGGTACAAAAACACTGAAAAATTTTTATATCTTGATACCAAATTTGGTGATTTCGTTATTGTGGGCTGCAGTATCAATATTCTGATAATTGGCATTTTTTGTGAACGCGCCACTGTTTTGTTGCCTATTATGTGGAAAAAACTTGCTAATACATGTGACATATTTACAGTTTTGATGATTAAAATAGATGTATTTCATATTAACTCAGGTGGTGGTTGAACAAAGAAATAATGTTGCTGAAATTAAGTAAAGCAAAAGTAAAATAAAAAAAGTATTTGGTTCTAAAAAAACAGCAATTTATCACAGATATCTGCATTATAAGGATTATCACATCTGCATATGGTGATACAATTGTATCGCGTATCGTATCAAATCATGAGGGACCCTGTGAATCCCAGCTCTTATTCAGTGATTATAATATTACAGTCAAATTTTATGCATCATAAGCTCTTGTGTCACAAGATTTTGCGAGACATAGATTGTGCAAACATGAGGAAAAAAAGATTCTTGTGGGGTTTTTTTTATCCATGAGTGTATTTTTGGATTTGACAAAAACTGATAAATGAGTTAAAAGATGTGGGTCCAAAAAGCTTCTAAAAAGCAGTGGTACAATGACAGCAAAAATATAAAATATATACAAAATCGAGAGTTTTGTGATCTTACTTGTCTATTTTTCCTTCAGTGCTGTTCAGGAGATTCATTAATTTCCTCTGGGCTTCCTCCAACATTTCTTGTCTGATGTCCACTGAAAAACAAATAATATAGTCAGATATACAAGTCATATAAGGACTGAATCCTTTTTGTTACCAGATCTGTAACCAACAACAGTGAAAAGCATAATGTATCCCTATAGCTGATGAATGCAAGAGAATGGACTGCTATCTCTCTATATCGATACATTTTTTTTAAAGAACCATAAGTCCCCCGTTATACATAATTGTTAATAATAAATATAAACACAATTATAATCTAAACTAATTATATGCTTGTTTTATTGTTTCCCATTGCAGAAGGCTCCCGATTGTCACACTGTTTGTTTACAATTTTGATAGTTTTGGCAATTCCACCATGTAATAGTCTGACAGAAGACAGCAAATAGTAATAGTCTGGCAGAAGACAGCAAATATGCAGCTTCTGGGGGAATTAAACCAACAATGCTCCACTGAAATCGTAGATGTTTCCAAAAAAAAAAATAAAACAATCTGCTCTGACTGACTACTTTAGCTCATGTGATGACAATAAGGAAAATGTTAAAAACTGAACAAGATTTGGCGAGAAGAAAAGAGGAGTGTGAGAGATTGATGTAGAGACCGGCACAGACGCAGCTATAACGCAGGTGTTTTCCATAAGAAGCTTCAGGTCTGAACCAAGAATCAAATAAAAACACCTTATAGACTATTTCTTCAAAAACATATTTTTTATTAGATTTTTAATAAGCCTGATGTTAAGAGACAATATTACTCTTTGTACTGTGCTGGTGAGCTAATAAACTATGGCTTGTAAATGTGAGGCATATGTTAGCCCACTATGTTCACTATATATGAAGGTGTATAGTTTAGTTAACACTGGGGACAAGAGATTCTAGATAGAGAGATACTACAAATTATTTATGAAACTGCACTTAAAATGACAGGATTACCATATATAATGCCTGGATATTTATGAATAAGAATAAAGGTTGAACAAAGGTTCACTTCACACAGTTACATTGTGCAATATAACAATAGAGAGAAATTGTATCCACTGTAATTTAGTGCTTTCTGAACTGTTTTAACAAAATAAGCTGTTGTAATGCTCTTACCTTGTTTTTTCATTTCCTCCAGTTGCTCCTCCTTCAGGTCAAGCTGATCAGTGAGACGAGACGCAGACTCCAGAGCAGTGTTGGCTTCATCAAGATTCAACTAAAAAAACAACACAATGTTAAGAGCATTTATTATATTTGAGTTAAACGGAAAAATCTAAAATGAGACTAAAATAATGCTGTATTCACCTGTAGAGCAGATGCTTGCCCTTCTAACCTCTCTGCTTTCTTTCTCCAGTCCTCTTTCTCCCTCTTGTGCTTCTCCAGTTCAGCTGAGTACATGGCTTTCTCTTCTAAAATACAACATAGACGAAGATGCCATTTAAATCTATTTAACAGGCTTTGTAGTTGAATCATGATAAATAGAGTCAAAACACTGACCAATGAACAATGACATTTTGCAATATGTAAAACAGAACTTGCCTTGTTGAAACTGCTCTAGCACCATCTGCAGGTTGGAGAGTGACACTGCGTACTGTTGCACTTGGTCTTGGGATGTCCGGAGTTGAGCGTAAGCTTCGTCTCTTTGCCTCACGACTCCACTGAGCTGCTCCTGTAGGGACTCCACCTGCATACTGGCCTGTTGACTGGAGTAAAGGAGACATTTGTTTGGATATTTGAAAAGGTTTCGGTCAATTAAAGTGTCTATTTGCATACAGTATAATCTTGCTTTTTAATGTCAACAAAATACCAGGTAAAATGAACTGTACTGTTTTGATAATAAATTTACATGTAGCTTATATAGTTAGTGTTTTAAAAAAGCGACTATTAATTGTCATCTTTAATCAGTTTTTACCTGGCGTTCTCCACTGCACTGGAGGATGTGGCCAACCTCTCCTCCAGCAGCATCACCCTCCTCCTCAGCTCCGTCTCTCTGTCCTCTGCCGCCAGCGCCTCTCTCGTGTATGAATCCTCGATCTCCAAAAGGTGATTACGAAGTCTCTCCAACTCCAGGTTCAGACGCTGCTCTTTGTCCCTCACGTGCTGAAGCTGAAACAGTTAACAGTTTAAAAAAATACATTACATTAGCAGACATTTCAAGAGATGTAGTTGTCGGGTCATCATCATAACATAATCTTTGATGGGATCTTTCTGTCCTATCACATACATTTTCACAAAATTTTTACTTGCTACCTAATATATCCCACCAATATTAACAAAATAATTACTTTAATTTACTAATTTCCAAAGATTTTTTGTACACTTATATTTTCTGATAGTAAACTGCCCTTACCTCACTCTGCACTGCTGTGGTCTCCATTTGTTTTTGCTTTAGAGCCATCATCACTTGGTCCCTCTCGTGTTGAAATGCCACTGCTTTGTCCTGCATTGACTTCAACTCATTCAGGAGCTGGTTCAACTCTCCAGACTTGCCCTGTAGAAAAAAATAAAATAAAATGAAAATGTTCTTCTTCTGTCTTATTATTGGCTATGTTAAGAAAGATGCCCACCAAAAATCTATCTCATATTATTGAAATGTTTTTGATCAAATTTATTTTGTGCATATCACCTAGGGCTGCACAACAGATTATGATATTGATCATTGTGTTGGCCAACATCAATACATTTGCCAGAATGAATGAATAAATAAATAAATAAATAAATATGGTTTAATTTAACTAAACTTATTGTGCCAAAAAGCAGCATTCTAAAATAATGCAATAATATTGTTATTGTAATAGAAAACATTGTTATTGAATATTATATCTTTTTCACACTTAATTCAGTTAATTATGTGGGTAATCTGTTCATGCTAGTTATGGGATTTTTCCTAACCATGTAAATGTACCTGATGTGTGTTGTAGTTTTCAGCTTGTCCAAGAAAGGGTGGAAGTAAAAGGCTGCAAGCCAACTGGATGTCTTCGGTAGAAGTTTATTTACCATCAATAATACAGGCCCGGAGGGGCTTGAACACCCAAAGATCACACTATGTTCTCTTTTGGAATCATACTATTTTGCCTTTTCAAGTCCCCCCAGGCCTGTATTATTGATGGTAAATAAACTTCTCCTGCTTAATACATCCAGTTGGTCTGCAGCCTTCTACTTCCACCCTTTCTTGGACAAGCTCAAAACTTCTACAACACTGTGTATGTATAAATTTTTTATTCATTTTTTATAATTTGTCATTATGCAATGCAAACAAAAATAGACAAAAACCCCACCCATTTTCACACTCAACACATACACAAAACCACACAAAAACCATTGTGTCCACAAATATCAAATCTCAGTCAAGTCTAGTCCTGTCATACCCACTGATAAATAAAATATATAAATAAAATAAACTGACCTGCTCCTTGTCCTTGAGCATCCTCTCCACAGTGGCAGACTTCTCACTCATGGCGCTCAGTTCAAACTCCTTCTCTCGTAGCAGCAAAGAGAATTGCATATTTGTCTCCTGTAACGCTCTAAACTCAGACTCTTTCTCTCTTGACTTCGCTGCCACGGCTTCGTTGTCCTCCTTCAACTTCTTCACATCCATCTCCAAAATCAGCGCGCGCTCCTTCAAATTGGTCACGGCTTGTTTCAAAACTTCATTGTCGTTTTCTCTGTTTCTCAAAGCCTCACTAACGTTACTCAACTGGTCACCTTTGGTTTTTATAAGCAAATCTTTCTCACGAACTGTTCTTTGCAACGCGTCTAGTCGATCTTTAACTTGTCTCACCTCTTCTACGTGGCTTCGCTGCTCGATTTCTGAAGCAGATGCAGAATTCGCAAGTCTATGATTGTTTTCTTGCAACGTTCTTATGACATTGTCTTTCTCAGCGAGCTGGCTATGCAACAATGCTACCTCTTGCGCATCATCCTTTACTGCTGAAGATGTCTGCTGTATTTTTGCCTCCAATGGTGCACTTGCTTGACCAAGTTCACCAGTTGGAGCTACACTATCCAGTTTCCCCAATAGGACATCCTTTGTGGAGCTCAGTTGCGTGATTGTCTGTTGAACCTGCGCTAACTCTTGACTCAAACTTCCCAATCTTCTTTCCTTTTGTTCATAGTTTTGAATGAGGCGTGCGTAATCAACCGACAACTTAGAACTACAATCGCTATCGGCCGAAATCTGGTTTTGTAATTTGAGAAGTTCTTCTTGAAGTTGAGCTGATTCGTGCTGCATGTTTTTAACCGTCGTGATCACCTGCATCTTCCACTCCTCCATTTTCTTAACCTGCTGTTTTAAAGTATCTCTTTCTTGTAGTAACTCTTCAAATTGGTTACTACTGACCCCACCAGATCCTCCACCTGCTTCGCCTCCTGAAGTTTGCAAGACTGTCACAAGCGTCTGGCATTTTTGAGTTAGGGCATCGATTTCGATATCTTTCTCTCTGATAATTCTGGATAAATTCTGAATAGTCTCTTTGAACATTTCTTGACTTCCAGTTGGATCGCTCATATTTGAAAGCCGCACATTTTCTTGCTGCAGTTTAACCAACGCAGCCTCTTTCCCAGCCATAATATCCATAAGCCGATGATAGTCAGACCGTAACTGGCTATTTTCTCTAGTTTTCTCATTCAAAACAGCCAGAACCTGCTCCCTCTCTACTGCGTAAGCTTGGATCTGTTGTTGAAGGTATAAGATGTCCTGGTTATGACCTCCTCCGCCCATAGACACCCGTGCGTGAAGCGCTTGAATCTCCAAATCTTTCTGTAAAATCATTTGCGATAGTTTACCAACCTCATCGCGAGACACAACCAGCTGATCCAGCTGCTTTGTTAGGGACATATTCTTCTCATTCAGCTGGCTAATTTCTGTCTCTTTTTCCTTTATACCTTTGACCAATTTGTCAATCTCAACTTTAGACAGATCATGTTTTTCGTTGCCATTTTCTTGGTTTAGTGTTTGAGTCTTATCTTCTTGTAATATAACTTCGCCAGGGATCGACTCAAGCCTTCTTTCTCCTAATCTTTCAATACTTTCTTTCAGTCTTAATATTTCTTCGTCTTTAGCGTGAATCAACTGATCGTAATTCAGTGTTGATTGTTGTAGCCTTGAGTGGGTCTGCTCTAGCTCACTTTGCTGAGTTTGAATGGATTTCTGAGATAGGAGAAGAGAAGCTTGCTGTTCCTCCAGTGTCCTCTTTAACATATTTACCTCTTCTTCCAAACTATTACGAGAAGATTTAAGTTGCGTGATTTCAGTTTCCAGTTCAGTTATTATGTCTAAAGTCCTAGGTTCAGATTGTATTTGCGGTCTACTTTGCTGGTCTCGTAATCTATCAATCTCCTCTTTCAAATGACTGTTTTCTTCTTTCATACCTCCCAACTGTCTATCTTTCTCCTCCAAAGCTTGTTTAAGAGTTTCAGTTTCCTTAGTTACAACCAAAATTCTAGTTTCAAGTTCTTTCTGCAATTCTGCCGCATTTTGTTTTAAAGTCTCCACAAACACATCTTTCTCTTGCAACAAATCAGTCAGCTGTTTCTGCCCGGCCACAGTCATGGAAAGCATCTCATTGGTGTCTCTATGATCGGACACCAGTTGCTCTATGTCTCTTTTAAGCTGCCCGATTTCCATTTCTTTCTCTTGGTTGAGTTTAATAGCTTTTTCGTGTTCGGTTTGTAAAGCAGTGGCATCCATAGACCTTGCTCGGGTCAGTTCATCTATAGTTTGTTGATACTGCTTTGCTTGTTCTGCCAGTGTCTTCTCAACCTGCTGTAATTCGCTTTCCAACTGTCCCTTTTCTAGCTTCAAAGCTTCAATGCGTGTCTCTTTCTCTCGTATAGTCCTGTTCACACTACTCTGATTTTCAACCATTTGTTTATTTACCTCCTCAATTTGTGCAGTTTTATCGTCACAGTCTTCCTTAAATCTTCTATTTTGCATCTTCAACTCATAGTTCTCAGCAAGTATATTTTCTTGTGTTTTCGTCACCCCTTCCAACTGACTTCTTAAATCTCCAATCTCATTATCTTTCATTGAAATCAATTCTTTGGTCATCTGGTCCTTATCTCCTCTGTTACCAGCTTCATACAATTGTGTTATCGCAATGGACAACTCCTCTTCCTTCTCTTGCAAAGTCTTGTTTAACTCTGCAACCTCTTTCATAGCCTCTTTCCTCTGCTCCTGCGATTTAGAGAGTTTTTCCTTCAGTTCTTTCACCGTTTGTTCGAGTTGTTGCTTCCCCATGTGCAAATCATTCAGGGTAAAAGCGCTGTTGCTGATTTTATCCTTTTGGATGTCCAGTTCTTGCGCCAAAGTTTGTTTTTGGTCTTTGGTTGTGTTGAGTTCAGCAGTGAGTTTGGAGATTTGGGTCTGAGCCTCTTTCAGTTGTCCAGACAGCTGCTCCTTCACTGAGATCATGTGCTGTATATGCAAAAACACAAACATGATGAAGAGACGAGGTGAGATAACTTTCTGCTTTGTTTTGTTTTTGCTTAGACATTGCTTTCTGAACCATCTATGTTGAATGGGCTAATTTATGTTTTTACATACATAAGATACATTTACATAAACAAATAACTGCAGATGGAGAGTGGCTACATTTGGTGCGATTTAGCATCATTATATTATAGCTTTGGTTGGAATATTCCACAGTATAACATTAAACACATCTAACTGGCATTGGTGTGGTGGTGTTTTTATTACTCAAACATATCAAAATGTAGGTTCTAATAAGTTAGCCTCTCCACAGATCTGACCTGCAACTTGGCCTGGGGGTGCCACCTGTTTGCCTCCATGGAGATAAATTAATGCAATAAAGTAGAACATAAAGGCAAAGCAATAGCATCTCCATGGAGACATGCAGGTGCCGTACCCTCCACAAGAAAAGTTACGCAGAAGACCTTTAGTTACTGTAGAGCTAAAAAACGATTTCTCTCAGTTACCTGTGTTGCCTCCTGGTTTTGACGGTCCAGTTCCTCGAGCTCAGACATCAGTGAGTCTCGCTCTTCTTCTGCTGTCTTCAGGGCCTCTTCTCGTTGCTGTAGCGCCCTCTTCAGGTCCTCCAGCTCCTCAGACTCACACAGCTCTGCTTTGGTCTCACTCACGGACTCTTCGGCTTCTCTCAGTCTCTCCTGGAGCTCAAGCTGTCAAACACATATTCATCAGATTAAGAACACTGATCAATATTGGATGGAATATTGTGTATTGAGGACACAGATGGAGGAATTTTTTGTAGACCTCATTGCTATTTCCTGTAATTTTCACTTTTTTTTAGGCCTGTCATGATAACACATTTGAGAGTACGATATATGTAAATATAGACGATAAATGATAATACTGAAATTAAACCATAAAGCAGAATCATCCTCAAAAATGATTCTAAATGTACAATATTGTAAAAAATATAGAAAAAAATGCTATAAATAAACAACAGAATGCAACAGTTTAGTTAGTTTGTGTGTGTAATGAGTCAAAGATGTTTAGAATTCAGTCTTCTACAGCTCAAAGCAGTATCATAATACCAGTTAATGTTCAGCTAATACAAAGAGAAAGTCCCCACGATAAATATTGACCCAGAAAAATGATTGTTCCATCTTTCATGTATTAAACAATAAGTTAATATAGTAATATTACTTACATGACAGGCCTATATTTTTCCCTACCGTCACTTGACTAACGTAAAAGTATGATACATTTAAACCAGCCACTTTAAAATACAGTAATTAAATTAATTTAATACATTAAATTAATAATTAATTTAATAAATTAAATTAATACAGTAATTAAGTTCTGATGTAAAACGAAGACCAACTGTTATAAAAGTTGAAAATGTAAAACTGTTTCCACAAACCTTTTCTTGTTCAAGGACTTCTTTTTCTTGTCTCAAAGAACCAATAATCGTGTTCAGCTCCAAAATGTCTGCGTGCTCCACCTCTTCAGCTGGTCTCTCCTAAAGGGTATACAGGGTAATATAAGTAAATATAAAGATGATCAGATTTTAGTTAACATGGTACATAACCAGTAAAAACTGTACTATTGAATCATAATGTGTAATCTGAATCTACAGTGCCATGTATTATTTTTCTATGGTGTATGGTGTTGATAACAAAAACTCTGGTTCTATGAATCCCAGATGAAGATGAGAGATTGAATAGATGAGAGATTGAATAAAATGCACTGAAATAACATGATGAACAGTGGCGGCTGGTGGTATAATTTTTTGGGGGGCGCATAAGTCAAAATATTTAACATATAGCCTAATACAAAATAACTTTATAATTTATTTATTTAATTTTAATGAGGTTAAGTTAGGGAGTGTGGCGCACTTGCTCCCTCTATTTACCAGCCGCCACTGATGATGAATATACTTGCCTCTGCAGTCTCTTTCAGTCTTTCAATTTCTGCTTCAGCATCTGGAGAAAAAGAAAATAAGGCCATTAATCCAAAGGTATGATTTATTTATCGCAGCGTCCCAAACCATTTTTCCTATAAGGATCGGTAATAAACATTTTTCAGGGACCAGTGTAGGGGGTGGAGTTAGTAATGACAGCGCAAAATGCATGAAACTGTTAACCTTAGTTTGGGGAAAAAAAAGAAAAGAACATTTTCAAAACAAAAACTAGCATCTCTCTTCATACCTGCCAGGTTTGTCCTCAGTTCCTGTATCTCTAGTTCGAGTTGGGCCTTCTGCAGACTCCGCCCCTCCTGCTCCTGCACTCGAGTCTGCAGCTCCGACACAGAGGCCTGGAGTCTGGTGTAGTTTTGTAACAGTCCTGCGTTTTCCTCTTGTAGTTCTTTCCTCTCAGTTTGCAGTGAGGTCTGGTTCTTCTGGGCCTCCTCTAAACTGGCCCTGAGCTCTGACACTTCCAGCTCTTTCTGTGCGGACGCCTCCTGGAGAGAAGCGATAGTTTTCTGCAGCTCCAGGAGCTTAGAGGAATCGGCTGAAGAAGTGGACGGACCACCAGCTGTAAAGAGTAGAGATAAAATAAGTTTTAGACATACATAATAAAGATACACTGTTTTACTGCTGAAATTATATGTACACAAACTTTTTTTATTGCTTCTTTGTAATAGCAAGTTCTTTACAGTATACAATCCATAAATTCTTCAAGTCTCCAATAATTGATGCTTGAATTTCCCTCGGGATCAACACAGTATTTCTCTGTCTGCATTAAATAGTTTTCAATGTTTAATAACCATCATTTGAAATTGGATAATTATTTGTTCTGTTGTCTTATACTGGAAACACATGGGGTCCCAATAAATATAATTAAAATTTAAATTATTTGTGTTACCACAGTCTACAAAAAAAACAAAAAAAACACAAAACACGGATGTTCCCATTACCTTGAGTTGTAAATTTCAAATTATGTGCATCTTTTTACTGCAAATAATCTGAACAATTCGACAACAATAAAAAAACAAACAAAAAACCCACACAGATTAATTTTTTACCATTGTGGATCTGCTCCTCCAGCTCCTCGATCCTCTCCTCATACTCGGCGAGTTCGTCTCTATGGCGACGTGTGATGTCCGAAAGTTTCTGCCGCTGAGCGTCCTGCAGCGCCGCCAGCTCGTGCTGATGCTCGTCCACCTCATGACTCATCTCCTCTCGAAGCTCCTGATCCAATAAATAGTTCCAATTTAATTAATAAAGATTAAAAGGGGAACTATGTAACTTTTCTGGAAGAGCCCACTATCTGCTGCCTTTCTCGGAGATGTTATTGCTTTGTCTGCAATGTCCCACAGTATGGAATTCAACTTGACAAATCTATTTAGACAAGCAGGTGATGCTAACAGGTTAAGTTACAGGTCAGTACTGTGGAGAGGTGAGCCCAATAAAAATGCATGTTTTATATCTATAACTGAATAAATGTAGATAGATACACTTCATACATAACTGTGGAACATTCCTGACAAAGCAATGAAGACAAACAGGTAATGAAGACTCCACTAGAAAAATAATGCAGTGCACCCTTAAAACATAATTATGTGTTAGTTACAGTTTTGATTGTTTTCGCTCACCTTTATGGTCCTTTGAAGCCTGTGGATCTCTGCTTGGTCTCCATTTCCTGGTCCAGCTGCAGATGATGTCTGAAACAAAAGAGAAGTTTCACTGTTAAAACTAGTACAAACGAAAACAGAAAACTTGCTTTGAAATGTATTAAAATGCAAGACAATCATTTTGAAAAAATAATCACCAAAACAGGACCATGAACGCTTCTATATTTCACAGTTGAGTTGATAACCTTAAAAGTTTTTTGGCAGTGTTTGGTAATGTGTGCATTGTGTCTGAATTCTGCCAATACACGTTTTTATAGGACTAATTAAGGTGCAGATATTATAATATGGTACCAATATATGGGACAGGTTCCAGTTTTATTACTACCTAAGGATGTTTTCAAATTAAGAATCAAAATCAGCTTTAAAATACTGACATTTGACAATGAGGGCCATAGAAAGCTGCAGATTCTTACCTGTGCCATTCTCCTCCAATGACCAATTTCACCCTCAAGTTGCATCACTTGGGCTGAGAGACGGTTTATCTCCTGCTGGGACCACAGGACGTCGCTCAGGTCCAGGTCGTCTCCATGGAAACCGTGATGTGTGGCAGAGGGGCGGGACATAAAGGAGGAGGAAGAAGTGGCAGTGGAAGAGGCAGTGGTGACGGGGAGCACAGCCGGGCCCAGAGACGAGGACTGGGCTGAGTGCTGGAGCTCCTGGACCTCCTCTTGGAGACTGCTCTGACGGGCTTTCAGGTGACTGATCTCCACCTAAGAATACATTAAAGGCGCATTGTGTAACTTTTCTGGTGGAGGGTCCATCAAACGCTTTTCTCCATGGAAGATGCTATTGCTCTGTCTGAAATGTTTCACAGTATGGTAATAAACTTTTTATCTTTGTGGAGACCAATCCAGACCTAGTTACAAGTTAGATACATTGAGAGGCAACCACACTCACAGTCTGAATGCCTGTTTTGCTAAGGATTTCTGAGTTGTAAAACCACCTGTGATTGAATAAATGTAAGGTAGAGCTGTTTAATGTCATACTGTGGAACATTCCAGGCAGAGCAAAGACATATCCATAAAAACAAGCAGGTGATGGACCCTTAGCCAAACAGTTACATAGTGCACCATTAACAATTCATTTCAACAAGATACCCATTTTTTTTACATAAAAAGGACAAAATTTGATGTTTTCTGACCAGTTTTAGAATGATCTTCTCTGAACCAGTAAGATCACATGGTTACATAAAGAATGCACTATAATTTGTGTTGAATATGATACTATACTTGATCATGATCTAGTTTATAGTCTTGATATAGTTTACAAAAAGTATCCAGGGAATACATTTTGATAAATATGTCCTATAGAAACATATCATTCTAATCTAAGGTGAAGGATGCAATATAAAGATTTGGTTTATAATATACGGCACAGTTCTGATTGCTTAAATAAATCAAAACAAATAAAAGTTTACATACATCCTTCTGTTGGAGATGCATCCTGTACTCTGCAGACTGACTTTTGATCTGGATCTCGGCCGCCTCCAGTTTTTCTTCCATTTCAGCATGAAGCCTTTTCACCCGTTCATACTGTGACAAGACAAAGAGTACATTCGAAAATAAAAATACTAGAAATAAAACGTAATAGCTATGAGAATCTCCAAGAGTGCAAAGATCTAACCTCAGATTTCTGTGTGGCAAATGCACCTTCAACTTCAGCCAATCTGGAATTGGAGACCTGAAGCTCAGTGGCAGCATCTAAAGAAAAAAAAAAGAAAGAAAAAAAATTATTAGATATTAACTCGTGCAGTGTGCAATGTTTCTGCTATTGTGAAGCAGCTTGAGTGTGTTATAAATTGAAGGCATTGATATCAGGTACTCTTAGTAACTATTGAATTCAATGAAATGTGGGTTAATTACTGTGTGTAACTTTAGAAGGGAACATTAAATCCTAAAAGAATTTAACAGAGTTGGCCCTTTTTGACTCATCTGAACCAAAAACAAACACGAACAATTATGTACTTAAATCCTGCTTTTAGTTAATCCCTTTTCTTTTAGGGTAACACAAAGCATATTTAGCCAAATTAAACCAACGAGGCAAATGAGGCAGAGTCTAAGAATAATAAACACAAAGTGTATTGCAACAATTCTTATCAATGGATTTTATCAGTTTAAACATTTAATTACATGTAAATAGTTGTAGGTCAAGTTAAGTGGCTAAATAATTTGAATGCCATCTGCAGCTGAAGCAGACAGTACATTTGCAATAGAATACAGTGGCTGACTAAAAATATCTCATCTCAAATATTACTGACAACTGGTTAGAGCACATACTATAAAACTATGACCCTCATAATACGTTATAATATCTCGCAATTTTGAAACAAGTCCAGGTGCCTCATTACACATTAATAACAGTACATTCAATTTAAAGCTCTTCATATAACCATAGCACTATAAACTGCATTCTTCATTCACTCTGTCTAGACCGTCTGTGGTGGTAACCCACTTTTAAGATAACACAGCTGCTCTAGGGAGTGACAAAAACAAGGGAAAGTGAGTGAAGTGTTTTGCCCATGGACACTACAACAATTTGAACTGATTACAGTGCAATTGAACAACAGCTGGATAGATGTGACACTAAAAATTCTAATTCTGATCTGCCATTTTATTGTCATTTAGTAATTCTGTGCTTTTCTCTTCATTTCCGCACTACTCACCAAGTATATGAATCATTATATAAACTAAATCTATGCTCTAGAAAATCAATATATAGATTTTTTGACATATCACTCACTCAAAGATACTGAACCTTAAACACTCTGATTATAGGGTGAAGCCTTAACCACTTGAGACACCACTGTGACCCCCCTTTATGCTGCATAGAAACAGTGCCCCCCTCTTTCTTCTGTATTTTGATCATAGCCTTACTCCCATAACATCTTCTTAAGCAGTCTCACATGACAAACATGCATGGATATTTATGTTGAACCACAAACTCTCTGGTTATAGTACGGACACACACCTGGACCACCAATATCTCCCCGTGTATCATCATGTTGCATAGAAACAGTGCCCCCTTCGTCCTTCTATATTTCGTTCACAGCCCTACTCCCATTACGTCAGCTTAAGCAGTCTCACATGACAAACAAACATGCATATGGAACCACAGATGCTCTGGTTAAAATCTTGGTAAAATCTTAACCACCTTAGCCATTATTGCCCCCTTTATTGCTATATTCAAAAGATTGATTGACCTCTATCTTGTTCACAGTTGTGCTCCCATAATATCAGATTAAGTGGTGTCACATGATCAACAAACATGCACTGAGCCAGCCAAAACTCAGTGCTACACATTCTTAGCAGCTGTCTGTTTCCATACACTGGCGACATGGCAATTACTCCAGGCTAAACCCAGAACAGGAAATTCCAGTTTACTGTAAGGATTTTTCCTCAAATACTTTAAAATCAATGTGTTTTTGCAGGTTTTATGATAAGAAGAGGTTGCAGTCATTTGGGTTTTGTTGGCAGCTGTGAGTTGGAAATCTGTGGCCAAAGTTCTCTTGGAGTCAGCATTTTCACACAGTGTCCAGACTGAGTGGAGTAATGCATCAAAATTGTGTTACAATCCATGTTACATTAGATTAAAATACTGAATCGAAGCAAGCTCCACACTATAAATTAAAATATTGAATCTAACTAGGTGCCACACTATAAATTTAAGTTAATAGTGCCCTCAGAACCAGAGCTATTGAAATAAGTAACATGATCTCTTTGCCTCTGTTGGGATAAAATCAGATCAGATGAATACAAATACTGAGAGGTTTCTACAATGAAACTAACTGCCTGTGGTTTAGCATTGTTCAGTAGTTCCTATGTTAAAGTTATGAGTAAGTACAAGAAAATACTGTAAATATGAATATTGTGCCAAGTAAAAAAAAAAAAAAATCTTCACTTTAAGAGTTTTGAATAGCGACAACAGACATCCAAATGAGTCTTTGAATGAAACAGTTGAATGCAAATTGATTGTCAAGTGTAGGAACAAATTGTGCTGGTCATGTTTAGACAAAAAAGCAGAAATGCACACAACTGCAAGGTAAAAAAGACACATGATTTTGCTAGACTTGATATAATGATTCTATTTTAGTTAGTTACGGTGACTTGTATGAGCTTTTCATTAAATCTAATGAATGATGTTTATATCACTGTATGCATGACTGTATAGTATACTCTAAAACAATGGCAATAACAATACGCCGGGCGACGATACAATATATTTACTGAGCTATAATAATAAATGCATTTTACTTTTAAGAGCCCAGACAATACCATCACCACCACTACTACGACTACCACATTAAGCCTGTCAAGATAACAAATTTTGAAGTATGACATACTGCTGAAGTAAATACAGATGATAAATGATGATACTGAAACAAATTTATGCCACTGATACAATAACCCAAGAGCAGATTTAAATCACACAAAAAATATTCTAAATGTACAAAACATGAGCTGCAATAAATAAACAGAATAAAACACTTTAGTCTGCATCTCTAATGAGTCATAGAAATGATTAATTCAAACTTTTATGGCTTAAATCTTATAATATAGTTAAAAAATAACCAAAAATTCCCCAGTAGTGCAAAGAAAATGTACACACGACAAATATACTGAGCCCAAAAATATTATTCTAGCTGTCATATGTTGAAGTTGATATTGTAGCTGTCATATGTTGAAGTTGATATTGTAATTAATGTGAAAGAAACACACACAGTTAAGCACTATTTTGTATGTTTTGGGTAACCATTTGAACAATGCCACTCTATTAGACAGAAAATAAGAGATGTCACCCACCTCCAACTTCCTCCACCCCCTCCAGGAGCATGTCTTTGGTGAAGTTTGATATTTGTCCCGTGAAATTGGACAGACTTCCCCCGACCTGTCCCAGAGACTGACCGAGGCCAGAGCCCAG
Source organism: Odontamblyopus rebecca (assembly GCA_030686955.1). NCBI lineage: Eukaryota > Metazoa > Chordata > Actinopteri > Gobiiformes > Gobiidae > Odontamblyopus > Odontamblyopus rebecca. Next base: position 14,657,633 of record CM060670.1, on the reverse strand, counting down.
TCCACCCAGCCAGGATGACATGGTGACTTAGGTGAAAAACAAACAAAGCAAAAGATCAAAACTGACAGGGGGCTAGCCTTGTTTTGGACCACTGTATGGACAAAATAGCGCAGTCATTCATCCAATAAACACGTAATAACTTAAACGAAAGAAATAAAGTTGTGATCCGCCGCGTTGATCCGTTATAAAAGTAGATTTTAAAGCTCATTTAGGTGCGACTAATAACAGCTGACCCGGCTGCCATAAGGAATGTGTCAAAACTAGCAAGCTAACCGAGCTAGCATCCTCGCTAAACACAAAAAAAACGTGGGTCTAAATTTGTTGTGAAGAATCCGTGTGATCAGTGGAGTCCGTCAGCGGTGTTTCCGTGAGTTTTTAGCCCATCTGAAGATCACTTTGGTCGGAAAGTGCCACCTCGACTGCAGCCATTATCAGCTCGGAGCGGAGTGTGCAGCTTTGACGTGGACACAGCGGTACGGGCCCGGTGCATTGTGGGATACGCTGGAGGACCAACAACACCAAAACAGCACAGTCCACAATAGATAATCTACTCACAAAAGTCTGGATACATCTCATTCAATTTTCGCTTTTCTTTAATTTTACTACTTTTTACCTTTTATATACATACAGAGGACACCAAATATATAAGTACGATATATGGAATTATGTAGCAAAGGAAAAAAGTTCAATAATCCTACAAAATATTTTTAGACAAAGCAGAGTGGCTACTTTGGGGATTTTAATATAAAATCTATATATAAAAATATTGAGTATAATTATTACAACTTTTTTTCTTTGCTACACAATTCTATATATGAAAAATGTTAAATAATTCTACTCAGTATTTTTAGACAAAGCAGAGGGTGGCTATTTTGAGGATTTGGATAAAAAATATAAAAAAATATTGAGTAAAATTATTATAACTTTTTTTCTTTGCTACATAATTCCATATATTCTACTTCATATATTTGATGTCTTCTGTATGTATATAAAAGGTAAACAGTAGTAAAAATAAAAACATGAAAAAAAAAACCAAAAATAAATGAGATGGTGTGTCCAAATTTTTGACTGGTAGTGTTGTGTAAATTATCTACATACATATAGATATAGTATTTTTCAAAGATTTCTGGGAACATTGATCTTGAATGATCTTATGTGATGTAAAAATATAATTTCCTAAATCAATAAATAAGAACTTAAGATTTACAGTTATACATAAAAACTAAATGCATCCCCCTTTACTTTATTCTCGAACTAAATGCATGACTTGCTCTTGGGATTTTCTTTCATGTCAGTTGTTTGGTGACGTTCTTTTAATGTAGCTTTAGCTTATGATGTAAACAAATTATGCCAAAATGTTTGCCAATAAGCCACCCTGCCCACCAAATATAGTTAGCTGCATTACCTGTAAAATTTCATTAGATAAATAATAATGACACAGACATTACAACAACCATAAATGTCCCAGGTCACTTATAGTTTAAGTTTATTAAAAGACAATTTTACATTATGTTAAATACAATCCCCCCCCCCAAAAATGTCTGGAAGCTGGAAATGAGAAAAAAGTAGCTCAAGTTCTACTTAAATATGCCCTTTGATAAAACATCTGCCCATATGAATTTATTCTTCTTCTATGAATAATTATTTATTTTGATTACAGTTGTCATCTCTATTTTATGTAGGTGAAATGGTAGAAAACTAATGTCATTCCTATCCATTCCCTGTGCAAATCCAGGAGCATTGGGTCCCAGAGCCTGACTATCTGCAGCATGAACCATCCTTCAACCAAAAAGGCATAAAAGGAAACAACATGCCTATTTGCAATTATCGTCCATCTGGTAAACTTTGGTGCATTTCTGGTGAGTATGTGAGAAGAACAATCATGACCCAGAGATGTAGAGCAGCCTGTTAAAGACACATGTATGTTAAATTATAATAGGGAATAAGTATGCAACAACATCTTCATGCAATTACTTACCATGTAGAGGATGACAAAAACTCTGGCCATTGGGTAACGTCTCAGGAATATTCCCAATCTGATGCTGAAAAAGATAAAATATTTGAAATTTAGCTATTGCGCTAACTCCAGCATATTTATATTGAAAGTGCATGCAAACACATTAGTATGCACTGTCCTAATTCAAATAAATAAATAAATAATGGCAATGATTACTACCAAGCCTAAATTACACAAAAAGAACAGGTTGATAGTAAAAAAACATGGCATTTTGATATCTAAACTTTTTAATGTAAACACACTGCAACAATATGTGAATATGAACACACAATACTGTAGATCTTACCTAAAGCGGTCAATAGTACTTGCTGCTTTGCGTACTTTCCCATAAACCCCAGGGCTGTCTTGATCACTGAACAGAACAGGTGTATTTCTCTGCCTGGCACCTTGAAAATACATAAGGTATAAATGAAAAAAAAACAAAACAAAACATATATTAAGTATAATTTATAGTATTTTGGGAATAGTTAGAATAGTTAGCATAATTAAGTAGAAAAAAAAGTATAGCATTAACATTTAACTATAAAATGTAACTGGTAGATGTATAAAAGGGAAAGAAATTTAAATTAAAAATTGTATCACAAAAAACAGGTTATATCCATATTCTTTCTATTATCAGTCGATTCAGTACAGTCAGGACAATCTACCTGGCCCCTCCAAAGTGCTCATGTTGATGGTGGCTCCTCCACTCTGTCCTCCCTGTGACGCCTTCATCTGCTGCTCAAGTCGCTCCAACTGAAACACTAAAGAGTTTTTCTCCGTCCCCAAAGCCTCCAGCATAGTCTGTTTCTGAATCAACGTCTCTGTCAACTGGTGCAGCCGATTCTCCAGCTCTGTTTGGCTACTGCTTATGGTCTTGTTGGTGAGCTGAGGACAAGTTACAGATTATAAAATTGGTAAAAAAAACAAATATATATAAAGGTGTTTGTGGTAATAATTATGACGGACCTGGTTCCTGAGTTTTTGAATTTCATCTTCTCTGTCTTTGATGCGGCTCTGTAGAGAGGATTTAACACGATGCTGTTCCTCTTCTAAGTACTGGACCTCCTGCAAATATATATTAAGATTAATTCAAATTATTATATTATACTTATTTTATGATCCTTTTCTCTTACTTGTTTATATCTCTCGATCTCCACCTCCAGCTCCTGCTTTGCTCTGTTCTGTGCTGCCTGCTGCTCCTGTAAATTCACCTGCTGCTCTCGCCAACTTTCAGCCTCAGCCATGGCTTGGTTTTCCAAATCCTTTTGAAGTGAAATAAATCTATGACATAACAATTTTCTGACATTTTATTTTCAATCACAGAATTGTACCTGCACTTCAGTCCTAAGAGTCAGAATCTGCCCTTGTAGTTTTTGTATCTCTTCTCTTTGTAAGTCTTTTTCATGCCGCAGCTCCTCCAGCTCCAGAGCAATGGCTCCACTGCCATCCAGAGAGTCCAGACCAGAGCCCTCCTTCAGGCTGCTGATCAGCTTCTCTTTGGACTGTCAATATTTATATATGACATTGTCAAACACATTATGTTATATTACATTATAGTAGTCAGGTATATTGAGCCACACCTGCAGGATGCGTGCAGCTTTCTGTTTGTACTCCTGGAGCTCCTGCTTCGCGCTCTCCGCTGCCGCTTTTGCACTTTTCAATTGCTGCTGAAAATCGTCGACCCGGAGTTTCTCTTCTGAAGCACGCCGCTCTGATAAAGTCACAGTCTCTGCCAGAGTCTGTCTCTCTGTTTCCAGCTTAGATAGTCGGGCAGCATATTCACTCTATGGTCCAAACAATAACAATGTTATTAACCTTGAGAATATATAAGAATATTTGAAAAACTGTATCTATTCAGATGTTTACCTGCATCTGGTGAAAGCTGTCCTGTTCCCTTCGCAGAGACAGTTCGGCCTCTCTAAGCCTCTCTTGCATAGTTTCAAGAGCCTGGGAATGCATGCTGCCCCCCTCTGTGTGGTCTTGCATAATTCTAATCACAAATTAAACATAGGCAAATGTACTGATTAAAGGCTAATTACTTCAAATGTAATAATTACAATAAAAACACACCTGGATTTCTCTTTCTGTGCCTCCTCCAGGGCTGCATTACGAGATTTGAGGAGTTGATCAGCTTCATCAAGTCTGACTTTCAAAACTGCGAGTTGCCCGTCTTTGGCAGAAAGTGCTTCTGTGAGGTCATCGACCTGTGACCGAAATTCTCGTAAAGTGCGATTTGTCACTGACTGTTCCGAGTTCCATTTGTCAGCACGGAGACGGGACTGGTTCAGTTCTAAGGCAGAAATATAATATAAATTGAAAAGTATACCACTTGCTTTGCCATTTAACAAGGCCCGACTCTTACCATCTTGCAGGTCTTTTGCTCTCTGAATGACTGAAGCCATCTCCTGGTTGAGAGAGGCTACTTCAGTGCGTAAGAGCTGGTTCTCGAGACGAAGGCTGGACAGGATGTGACCTTGCGGCTCCTCTGTGGGCGGAGCCTCAGGGCGACTTGGCTCTTGAGGGGGAGGAGCCAAACCAGAGTCTGAACTTTCAGGAGAGTCTGTCAACCACACAGATGGGCAGTCATTTATGTAAATAGTGGCTTAAATTACATTTCTTATCGACAGTAAAGTAGATACAATAAAACTTGAGTTGTTAATTGTAATAATACTATTTACCCATAAATAAACTAGATAAATAAATCTATTATTAATATGGTGGGAAAAAAACATCTTTAAAATAAACAAGAGGTACCTTGACCTGGCTCTTTGGCTGAACTTTCCTCTGATGTTTTGATGCTCAGAGCAGACAGAGAACTGAGACTCGAGGCCCGGGACACACCACGGGTGGAGGGGGGCGTTGAGGGGGCAGAGGGGACAGTGAGTGGTGCTACCAATGGTGGAGGAGTGGGACTTAGTGTTTCTGTCACAGTAACTTTAATTTCACGTTTTGAATCTCTTCTGTTTCCAACTGGAGGATCTGAACTGTTTAGAAAGTCAAAAAGCATATCATCGTTCACGTCCTGGTCGCTCTTTTTGGGCCGTACAAACCCAGTGGGTGACTTAGCAGCACTGGCACCACTGCTTGCTGCACTGGGCACGTTCGCTGTCCCAGCCAAAAGTGTTGCATTTGATTTTTTGATATTTCCAGCTGCAGCAGAGATAAAGCTTTGAGCATTTTCAGTTGAAGTATAATGTGCTGGAGTTACTTCAGGCTTGAACTCTGGTTTGTCCTCTGTTCCTTCTTCATATGGAGAGGAGAAAGAGGATGTTCTCTGTTGACTTTTGCTCAAAGCTGTGGCAGCACCTTGGTCCACTTTATTCAGAAAGTCCTCAGCTCTCCCTGCCAGATCAGTAAACCAAGACATTTTGCATCCTGAAAAGAAAGACAAAAAGGTTTCATATAGCACAACATAATTATAAAATACAAGTAAAATAATTAGAACAGTAACAGTAAGAAAATTGCAGCAAACGCTTCACACAAAATTGTATCCACAATATTGGTACAATACAGTAAGTACAACACAAACCCAAAGCTTTCAAACATGTCATTACATTCGCCATTAAGCGTCATAATATTTCCCTTATATTAGCTAGCTATCTGACGTTTAAATGGTCAATTACGTTAGAGCTATTGCATAATTAGGTGCGTGAATTTTGTCATTTACCTATGCAATATCGATGTATGTATGCAATAAAAGCTACAGATCTCACAACACAATTGCCTACATTTAATTGGTTAGTTTTCTATCATTTGCGATTTCAATGCTGTATTTTATAGCCCAATATCACCGATAGTTCTTTTGCAAATATTAAAATAAGCCAGGGTAAACAGAGCTGGGCTCAATGCTAAAGTGACAAAGCTAATTGCTAACAGGCTAGTTGATGAAAAACACTCACTTACCGACGAAAAAAACATTAAAATATCAAACTGACTCAAGTCTTTCGGTTGTCATTGAAGCATTGTTCAAGAAAATTAATCCAAAATACGCTAAAAATGAACGGATATAGCTGTCAAAGCCTGAGAAGTCAGGATAATTTTGTGATCTTCTCAATACGTGGACCAGGAAGGACTGCGAGGACCCAAACAAAGCGCCCACAAATGTGCCGGTACAAAATTATATTTTTATTCTGTGCACTATACCTCCTGTTCTATCAAAAAATATTAATAGCAGTATATTCATTCCTCACTATTTTACTCATACTGATATATGACATTTTAAATTCTAATTGTAATTATGTTATGTCCATAATATATGTTCTTATCCATGTTTATATTGATTACTTTACAAAACATGTTCTTAAAACAATTTTATACAGAAGACACTAAATGAGACAATATATATGAAACAGTGCCTTTTTATTTTTTCCGCACTCACTCCAAAATGCATATTTACATGGCATGCCACATCAATACAGGAACTGACTATAGATACATTAACACATAGAATCTGCTCTGGGAAGTTTTACGGAAGGAAACTTGTCCCATTAACAACCAACCGAAGAAAAAACCCAAAATGAAACGAACTAGCCATAGATTAAAATGTCTTCTCTTAAACTGGGTTCTTTCAGTAGACGTAAAATATAAAAAATGTCCTGTGCTGCTTAATGTCCAAGTCCGTTATTTTCACATTTGACATGGAAAGCTAGCGTCATGGTCGATTCAGTTGAAAATAAACACAGAAAATATTATTTAAGTTCCATAATGAGAATGGAAGATTACATTTTGGAGGTATAGTGACACAAAAAATCAACTCTTGATAGAAAATCCATCGTATGTGAAAAATGCCAAAATACAAATCAATACAATTCAACTACTATATATAAACCACCTATCATAGTGTCTTTGTCTATTCCATGTTTTTGAGGGACCAACAAAACAAAAAAAGCATGTCTTTAAAAATTATGGAGCAGAGCTTAATACATAAAAATACATCTTGATACATCAGATTGCGTGATAATGTAAAAAGAAAAATCAAAAGTGGACAAATCTTTCCGAGACAGATCCTTTGAGCCTTTCAGTTTACTCTGTGTTAGGTTGAACAGTCGAAAACACTTCTTCCCACAACATTCAATCAGTTTTCACTCATTCACTCATTTATTCATTCATACATAAAGTCACATTCACGCACTCAGTCAACCAGTTGCACATGCATCGTCATTCAGGACAGCTGTGTTAGATCAGACCCCTCCTCTTCTTATAGTCTTCCAGGTTCAGGGAGCGGCGGGGGGCTCCATCTTTCACCGGTAAAGCATTTGAGCTCACAGACAAAGACTTGGCCTCTGTAACAGCAAAACAGACAGTAATTATCGGTGATCTACAATGGCTACTTGGCCAGCCAGAACCACACGGTTTGACAAAACTTTACAAAGACGAGTGGTTCTGGAGGCGTAACTGGTCTCCCTGATTTCAAAGGATGTGATTAACCAATCAGAGAGATGTAAGTTCTGTTTGCATCAAAAACAAACATGGCTGCTTACATGTAAAAAAAACCCCAAAACAAAACAAAGTACTGAGAAACAGCGTGGATTTTCTCAGAATCAACAATCAAAGCACCAAATCATTACTTATCTCAGCTAAAAGAAGTTATATATTTTGCTCTGAATGCTAAGAGATTTTTCAAGAGGAGATGTCTGCATTTGAGAGACATGTGCTACAAATTAGCAGCTGTGGTTGGACTGTCTCGAGTTTGAACAGAGCTTTCTCGCGCTCTATAGTCTGAATCCAGACTCTTCTGAACTTGAACAGGATGTAGAAGGGTCTGGCTGGTCAGGCAACTACAATGGAATTGTAATCACTCAAGTTTCCAAAAGAAAAATTCAAAGCAGGTTGGACCAGATTCTTAGTAATTTAACGATTGGGGGTGGGTCATACTGAAATCTTAAAATTTTCGTTCTGGTATGATCTCAATATATTTTTTGATTGACATTAGAATTAGGGGTGTGCAAAAATATTGAAGTATCGATATATGTTGTATTGTTTAATGTGTCTCTATTTGTACAGTATCGATATCGTGGGCTGCTGTATCAATATTTTTTTTTTGTATATTTTTGTTTCATATTAACTTGCACAAGAGGTGGCTTAACAAAGACTTTTAGTATCACAGCCATGATTTAGCCTTTATCTTTTATTGAACTCTATCGAATCAATATGAAAAATATCATATTGAAATGTAAGCTCACTGTATCAAGATATGTATTGTATCGTAGCTTATGTATCAAGGCACGTATGGCCCACATGACCATAAACTTAAGGTCAGTTTATTCCTTTTAATTACTGGTAATATACTGAATATTCTATTTTTGCATATCCCCAAAACAACAATTGCAATATTATACATTTTTCAATATATCCATTTATCAAAAGCATAAACTCACCTGCATTAGGAACTTGTAGGTCGATTTTAACATCAAAATCATGTACTTTAAACAGGTCTTCTGAGAGGTCTGTGGTGGGTTTGGGGACATCTTTATCTTTAGGGTTTGTTTTCTCACCCTGGGGAAAAATAAACATGTAATACTTCAACAAAGCAATATTACAAAATGATAAACAAATGCAACTCTCTCAATAGCTTTAGGGCTTGAGGCTAGAACAAATGTATACTTAATGCACCTAGATTGCGTAACTTCAAATTCTTTACTTCCCAGTAAAATAAAAAGTCCTTATCTACTATCTACTGTTTAGTCAGGCTAATATTCATGTTATGAAAAATGATCTTCTCATTACATAGGTAGATTTTTAAGGTTTTACCGGATTGTTCTTCTCCGTGTTTGGTACATCCGGTGTCGACCCAGAGCCGTACTTCTGATTAAGGTGAGCGAGAATAGCAGCGTGGACTGAAGGATCTCTGGCCTACAACACCAAAACAGAGAATATATAATTAATTTAAGGAACAATACAGTGGAGGTGAAAACTTACAAGACATGGCATTATCTTACATTGGACACCATTGTGGGTTTGCACTGTCTTCTCGTGAAAGGATCCATCTGCTGATTTTTGCTGTTTTGCCCCTCCAACTAAAAACATAACAATAATACAATGCAATTAGGCATTTTAGGTTTGAATTTAGTTTATTTGAGAGAGAACATGTATAAAGCTTACCACAAGTGCTTTTTCAGATTCAACAATATTCCAGCTTCTGTTTCGCTGATTGATATAGCTAGAGAAAAAAATTAAATAATACAAATTTTATATTTTGATAGAAATGTCAGCATTATTACAGTTTTACACAGTTACAACCATACACTGCATGTATAAATGCATATCGTTAACCCGCTAGCCGCTGTGTTCCAAATAGGAAGTGAATATGGGGGCACTTCCGCCTCCATCGACCGTTTCCAATTGACTTTGCATTGGAAAATTGTCGTCCCTCTCTCTGTAACTGCTGCAGTGAGCCTCGTCATTTTGGTTTTAAAATGTTCATATTAACCTGCTCTATATGATCTTGGTGTCTTTATTTAGCTATTTTGTCCATAAATAAATTCCTTTTCCTAATATGGACCTGGGTCCAAATTCACTCGTATAACCGCTAGCCTCGTGAGCTTCATTTGACTGGAGCAGAACGCTGTGGCTGATGTCACACTCCCTTAGTCCATTTCTTTATACAGTCTATGGTTACAGCACTAGTAATCTGTAATACATACAAGATGAAGTGACTTGTAGGGCACAGACCTGATAGCAGAGATGTTCTTGGTTCGTTGTCTGTCGAGGGCCTCGGCTCTCTCTTCCAGCTCGTTCAGTTCATCCTGGATCACTTTCGCTTTGTCGCCATCTCCACTCTCCTCTGCCATGGCCTAGTATCAACATAGCACAAGTGAATATGCATAATTTCCTACAAAATTCCATTCAAATATTGCATATTAATCTTTTAAACAGTATTGCAATGTTTACCTTATCTTTCAGTAACTGCGTTTTCTTCATGGCATAATTTGGAGGTGCTTTTCTAAATCGGTCCTTCTCTTTTACAATCTACAAAACATAAAAAGGTTGTAATGTTTAATAATAGTAGTAAAAAGCAATCCAGTTCCATCTCAAATTAATTAAATCCTTTGAAATTAAAATAAAATTCATCCTTACATCCTCTATGTCTTTGTCATTGAATTTATAATTCAGGGCTTCTTTGATAGACTGCTCTTTTTTGGTGATTTCGTCCAGTGTTGGTACTTGCATCCCAGCAGCAATCATCTTCAAAAACAAACATGTTAATTTGAGTAATTTCACAAGAACAGTATATTTCATTTACAGTTGGTGTACTTACAGCCTCTTTCCACTTCATGAACTCGTTCTCTGTAAATTCCTGATTTGATACAAACTCGAGTCTGAACACCCGCGTGTCACCGCCATGTCTGAAAGAGACGCATAAGAAATTATATTAGGCTGCACTATATATAACAAGCAACAACAAATACGCACTTTATTTTGGTTCAGGGGTTTTTCCTTCAGTATTATCTTTTATCTTATTTGTATGCATAAGGATTGTCAGGATGGGTACCTTTTTTCATTTACATGGAGAGTGTTTGTGGATGTTTTTTTTTCTTTTTGTGAGTGTGTGCTATTATGTTACAAAAGGAGATTGCGCAGAATATCTTTTAATTTTTTTTACTATTTGTGATGTAATGTATATGTTGTACAATTTGTATGCAATGTGTAAGAAAAATAAACACATTTTGAAAAAAAAAGAGAAAAGAAACACCAAATATGTAATATACTAATATGTATATATATATAAAACATGATCAAAACTGTGTTAATTTGATCTTTAGTTCCATAACTTAAACTTTCACATACCTTAACTGAAGACCCTTATTTGTTCGCGTCGTGCCGAGTTGGTACACCTTTGCCGTTTCCACAACATCCACAATTTCTGCCACCTTCAGACAGCAAAGATCATCATATAAACATCAACCAAACTTAACAGAAGTCCATCTACAGGTATGGGTAGGCCTGTCACGATAATCAATCGACTTGTATATTTTTGGGCTCTGTATTTATCGTGGATACATTTTCTTTGCAATAGAGGGGAGATTTGGGGTATTTTTGTTGCAATATGATAAGATTTGAGCTGCAGAGGGGAGAATGACTAACTTTTATGAGTAATTATCAGTTCATTCTGCTGTTTATTTGTTGTAGCTCACCATTTCAATGAGACTGTCTATTTTAAAATTAGTTTACTGGTATTATCTTTCATTATTGTTATTGTGTCACAGGCATATATATCATATCATATATACCTGTAACAATATATCATGCTAGAAAATGTGTTATTATGGCATGCCTATATACTAGTATAGGTGTTTGTGAGCTCACCCTGTAGACTGGTTTACTGCTGCTGTTGCCGATGCCTATCCGCACAAAGCAGCCTGTGACTGTTTTGGCAAAGAATGGCATATGGCACCATCGTTCCAGTTTGTGTCTTGACAATCGGATCCTGTTCAGTTCGTCCGGGAGGGAAACAGGCTGCGACTTTGGTGGAGTCTCTTCTTTCCTGTGGACAGAACAAAGATATAATCAAGCCAAATATAACTTTTACAAGAGCCTGATATAATACTAACATAGAATATTCCAAGTTTTATCCATGGTATTAAGAAGACTGAACATGATGTAAAAGTATATTATGCTATTTTCTAATCTATCTTATAATGTTATTTCTTCATCAAAAACATACCTGGAGTTGTGTTTTGTTTCATGTTTAACATTTTGAGCTTTGGAGCTGTTGTTAATAAAGGATAATTCAAACATGCGTGAATGAAACAAAACAACTCCTGATATGTTTTTGTTGAGGTAACATTATAACATGGCCAATCACATGAAGCCATTTTGCTTAATACAGGACCTTTAATTCTGGTGCTGCTCTAATTTATAGATTAGAACAGCACAATAGATTGGTCCTTCTTACATAATGTAGTCCATTATAGACAAGAGACATGGTTCAGATGTGCTTTTTTTATCCTTCGTATTTCTTTCTTCAGATAAAAGGTCAGCCCTGATTTAGGCTTGTTCTCAATCTCATTGTTAAAAAAAGACATACACAAAAAAAACAACAGTTCTTACTCGTCGTCAGAAAAGGAGGAGGATCGTGAGCTGCGATCACTTTTCACAGAGGATTTATCATCATCTTCCTCTTCCTCCTCTTCGTCGTCTGAGTACACTTCACTCGTCTTTAGAGGTTCACGTTTGGCCAACAGTTCAGCTGCACAGAGTCAGCAGACGCATCAGAGAAAGCTATTCACAATATTTATGCACAAAAACCAAGCAGCTCCAGTTACACACCTGTTTTGTTCTTCTTCTTCTCTCGTTCAGCTTTTAGCTCCTCCATGGCTTGGGATTTTTTGTCCAATTTTTCATCCCGTTTGGATCGTCTTTCTTTGTTGTGTGACATTACCTGTACAAAACAAAATATAGTATAATATTTATTGTGGTGATAGCTAGACTCCATAAACATTTCTTTTTTATGATTGTTCTTAGCCTTTTTATTGCAATTATGTATAATAATGTAATGATTATTTCAGACGTACCACTGGTTCTTGAACCTGAGATAGTTTTCGTTTTTCTTGTTCTTCCTCCTGCTTCTTTTTTTTCTCCTCTTTCTCCTTTTTCTTTGCCGTCTTTAGCTTCTTTTTTATTTCAAACCTGGGCAGAAATATGCACACAACACAAACAATATATAAATCGATGCATTAATAAATTCAATCATATCATACAAAAACTGCCCCAATATAAAATAGAGACCAAACTTAGCATGACAACAAATTATGCAAATCAAGATCTAGTAGATCTAGTAGATCTAATATATTTTTTTTTGTTTTTACTGGTGTTGTCACAAACTGGATTTCAAACCTAAGATAGGCCTCGATGCTGATTTTGACACCAGAATGATAATAAAAACACAATTACAATAGAATGTAAATTTCAACACAAAACAATAGTAGTTTCTGTAATATTCTGTGGCCTTATACTAGTTCTGATAAGACAAAACGTTCTGAAACTACTCAGGAAACTACTGCTGTTTCGTTCTATTTACATTTTTTTCAGTATCGATAAAGTTGAACCATGTAACTTTGACTTTGACTAGAATGTTCCACAGTATGGCATTTAACTTGCATATCTTCATGAAAACAAGTAAGTGACACCACTGTCCCAGGTAACAGGTCAGATCTGTGGCGTGGCAACCGAACTCAGAGGAAACATGTTTTTCATTCTATTTTTGAGCAACAATACCACTGAATAAATGCAAAATCATGTGAAAGGTTCCACAAGCTACATAGTGCACCTTTAATTATTAATTAGTATGTGGTTATTGACAACAAATTCATTTTTACTATAACAACCTGGGGCCTTTACAGATTTAATCAATAAACAACTGTTCATGTTTGTATAGCACAGTATACCACTCTGTTACACTATTTTGAATCTGTACTTTGCATTTGCACTCACCGCCTCTTTAGTACTTCTCGTTTCTCGATACGGTTGAACAGCTCCTGTTCTCTCTCCTTCTCTGTCATCTGCTCGAGTCTGGCCCTGTCCTCCGCGTCACCCATCAGGTCATCGTCGTAACCGTCCCGGAAAACATCGTCCTCCGAAGAGTCCGAGTCCGAGCTGGAGGAAGAACTGTTGCTCTCTGAATCAGACACCTCACCTATAGAAGAGATGTGCACAATTATTTATTTAGTACAAAATCAAAAGTATTATTATTTACAATTATAAGACACTAGATAAGTTACAAGTTATGATGAATGTAATTTTCCATAGTAAAGAAATGCAGGACTTTTTCCATTATAATTCAACCCCCAAATGAGTGACCTTAAGAGCGGAAAGTGACACAGCAATTACTTTTGTATAAGACAAAAGAGATCTGTGCAAGATAAACAATGAATAAAAATGGTTCTTGGTTCTTTTTTCTTTTAACCTACCCCCAAAATTTGCTCTATTTTGACAGCTATTTTACTGTCATTGTGGAAATTACTGTCTCTATTTGTCAAGGCTTAGTACTGACACAAATATATATAAACAATATAAATATACCTTCTTCTGGTGCTGAGCTTTCGGCTGAGCTGTCTCCATCTGAGCTGCCAGACGCCGTGGCTTTGTGAATCTTCTTCTTTGTGGTGGTCTTCTTTTCTGACCCTTTTCCTGGTTTGACTTTCTTTTTACCTTTGGTGCCTCCCACTGTCCACTGAGAAGGAAAGAGACATATGTTATTGCAGAATGTTCACAAAATATTTCATGCAATCAAAAAGTAGGATATAGTATTAGTAGTATTTTTATGACATTTTTCATCACTTCTTACTTTTGGGATCAATTGCATTTATGAGAAATTATTGGATGGATTGTGTAGTCATAACTGCACATCTTTCCATATCCTGTGAGAGGGCTGTATCATTGCTGTATTGTCTAATTACAGGTTCTAGCAGTTGTAATGGGTTTTTTTGTGTGTAAAATTTCAGACCATTTTCACTGTCATACCTCATCATCACTGTCCGATGTCTCAGAGTCAGTGGAGGCTGCAGGTTTGCTAACTGGCTCATCCTGGTCTCCTGAATCCACCCTCTTCCTTTTGGCCAAAGTCAACAGCTCCTGAAGAAAAACAAAACAAAAATTTAGACAAGTAATAACAGAAGAGTGGATGTTGATATAATACAAATGTGGACTGAATCTGCATTAAAACCACACAGGACTTTAAGGACATGTTTCGGGGCACAAGTGGTAATACTTCAGTGTTTGGTTCAACACGTTTTCGTTTCACAAAATATTTTACTCTACATTTCTCCCTGTGTACGTCAAATATTTTAAAGTTGTCATTTCTATGGAGATATTATAGCACTGCCTGAAATGTTCCACAGTTTGCATTCAACTTATCTCCATGGACACAAGTAGCTCACACCAGGCAAAGTTACAGGTCAGATTTGTGGGCACGCAACCCACTCACACAACATTTTTTTCAAGGAGGTAGGTAATTAATAAATGTATGATAGCCAACAGTTGAACATTTCAGGTAATGCAACAATATCTCCATCCAGAAAAGTTGCACAGTACACCTTTAAGTAAGGCTTAAACCTGTAAAGTTAAAAACGTATAGCAAACTTACAGCCATGAAAACCATATGTGCACATAAGACACATTCCTTTTGGTTTGTATAAGAGCATAAAAATATATTTCATTTCAAGCACAACAATTGTATTACTTGCCATTATACAACAGCTCTAGTTGATTACATTTATATGCATAC
Source organism: Odontamblyopus rebecca (assembly GCA_030686955.1). Classification (NCBI taxonomy): domain Eukaryota; kingdom Metazoa; phylum Chordata; class Actinopteri; order Gobiiformes; family Gobiidae; genus Odontamblyopus; species Odontamblyopus rebecca. The sequence continues at coordinate 14,642,409 of CM060670.1, read as the reverse complement.
AACAGAACAGCATGCTGACTCAAAGACTAGTTTTAAGTGACCCTGAATATGCACAAAGAGACATCTGCATAAATATGTTATTGTTATACAAGACTTGTGCAGCTCTTAGACCTACTGCTGAATACAGTATGTGGCATAGTAAGAAATCCTTTTTACGCTGAAGGCTTGGTGTTGATGGTGCTCTGGAAAATGTTGTCTTTGCATAGAAATACAGTCTAGGTCAGATGGAAGACTGGTACATTAGATGTACTAATGAAGAACAGCATCAACCGTGTTTATTTTTAAAGCTATAAACGTGATAAGCATTGCCCAAAGCAAAAAGTGACACTGTCTAGAGGTAATAATATTAAAGAACAGGGATCTAAACAACAAAGTAAAGCAGGAGAACAACAGGGAGTGTTTTTAAAGGTGCACTGTGTAATTTTTCTCTATTTTGCTCTTATTTCATTACAAGTATTTTGATTGCTTACACATCCCATGAAAAACAAACATTCTTACAATACACTGACACACATCTCCCTAGATTTGACCTGCATCTAGGTTTAGTTTCATTTCTGCTGCTTATCTTCAAGCATGAGTTTAATACTTTACTGTGGAGCACTCCAGGCAAAACAATAACAGCTCCATGGAGGCAAGAAGTTGGCAAACCCTCCACAAGAAATGTTACACAGTGCACCATTAAAGATATAAGACTCTCAAAGTAATACACTGCTGTGCCTTGTTAACTGTATTGCTTTACTGGCTCTATAAAGGTCTATGTCATAACTGGGATTGTGTTTTTTATTTTTTTTATTACACAGAAAATAAATAAATGCAAATTACACAGCAAATAACAATTATTGTAGTATTGTTTACTTTTTGTGTTATGTATTTTACAAAAATCAAACAGCATGTATTTAAAAGAAAGGGTAAAAATGGGACATAAAGTTGCATATATGTTTGACAAATCCCTTCCAAAAAAAAAATCAAAGTCTGGGCAAGTCCAAAATAAATGAGAGGTGGGTTAATTTTTCAGTTTGCATAATGTACAATTTGTGTCCATTGTCCTTCTGAGATTATTCTTTACTGGATAGCAGCAATGTAGAAGTTTATAACAGTTTTCCCTTTGCTTATTGGTGATGAGATATGTATGTGGCAATGTCCATACATTTTCCCATGGAATATTGTCAACAAAGTTTCTCCAGTGGTGAATCACATATGGGACTGTAACTATATTTATTTGAAACAAAGAAATGTTTGGTAGTTTTGGTATTACAAAACAAGTTTTGCCAATCACAGTATTTAAAACAGATAACGGGTATAATAAAGTTACAACTGGGATTGTGTTGATTTTTTTTTACAGTAGGGCAATGATGTCACCAAACTGTAAGCAATACTGTAAAAAACATTTAGTCGTATCAGATTTACTTTCTACATTTATATTACTCTTTTATATATATCCAGGACTAATAATACGGCATGTGTGCGTAAATCTCATCCGTGGAGTGTTTTGTCAACAACAACAGAAATAGCCCGTCTCCGCACCCTTGACGTCACTGAGTGGAGATAAGGTACAACCCCACGTTAAATCAAGACGGTCTCTGCCTCCGCTCCCGTTTACTGTGTCAAAACATGCACAAAATCCGTGTAATTACGGAGTTATAAATGCCAAACCAGCTGCATGCACGCTGTTTCACGCCGTAGTAAACAGAAAGAGAGCAATGGCGCGACATTTCCGTGGACACATAATACTTGCCGTGGTTCCTGTGCTCGCACAATCTGTAACCTTAGCATTAGCATACCTACGTTTCGGAGATTTGGGGCATTCAACGCATGATCGCGAAAGAAACGAAGCGTTAACCACGCGTATTGCCGTAATTTACTTTAGTTAGGTGTTAAAAATAAATTTGATGTTACTTAGACGCGTTTACTGGACCGAGGCCAGACAGTTAGCACGCGTTAGCATAGAAACACAGTGTTGACAACTTAAAACCCGGGTCGGATAAAGCAAAAATAAGAAAAACGCCGACTTACCTGATCTAAATTATCGTCGCTAGCACTATCCTCAGAGTCTGAGTCAATCACGACCCGACCTTTCCGCTTCTTTACGTTCACCATGATTAGCTGACAGGCTAAACTGTTAGCTACCCCAGTGTCGTCTAATGTTTGAGGCTAACTGTTAGCATCAGCCTCTGCAGCGGCTACACAAAGGCGCTACTGGGCATGCGCGCTCGACCTGCTGTTTTTGCCCTCTTCTTCTAACACAGATTTGCAAATCAAAACCAGAAATTTGCGAAATGCTGCCATCTGTTGTGTAATTGATCAAAATTGTGCAAGGTTATTTTTTGTCCCCATATAGGCATACGTATTTCACCAAATGCCTATTTTTATTTTATTTATTTTTTTAAAAAGGATGTATTCCATTCAAGAATATGACCATCACAAAACCTGTACAAAACCTGTATGAGAGCTTTGATAATAGTCTGTCTGAATTAAAGTTCTTCTAAGAATACTCCATGCATTTACTTCTGCTCATCCAGAACTGGGTTCCTTTCAGAACAAGGACTGAGCAAGAACTGCTAAACTTCACTCACTTCAAACATTCCTAATCCTCCGGGGGATCAATGAATTCTCATGCCGAACAAGAGACAGTCCCTCTGGCATGTCCTGGATTTCCCCCAGGGCCTAATCCATTGTGGCATGCAGTGCACAGTCGGAACAACTTCCTAAGAAGATGTACGGGAGGATGAAACTCCATCATGCCTGAGCCACCTCAGCTGGCTTCTCTTGACGTAGAGGAGCAGTGACTCTACTCTGTGCTCATAGAGATAACTGTGCTCCTCACCCAAGCAACCTGTCTCAGCTTGTCTGGAATCATTTCGGTTATAGGGCCATGGGCATATTAAACCAAAAGCAGTTATGAACAATTCAATTTCTTAATAGGTTTGAAATGCATGAAATGCATAGATGGCTTCTTTTCCGTATCTGAATGAAATGTTTGTTTTTAGTCCTCTACTGGATGTGGGACGCTGTCAGAGGGTCGCTCCTGATACACGCATGCGCAGTGGCTGCTCCTGTTCAGCCGCGCAGCGCTCCTTCGGAATGGCGGCTCTTTTGGAATCAGTTCTGCTCAACAAAGTGGACATAAACGTGGTCTTGGACTGGCTCAAAAACAGTGAAGTAAGTGCGGTGCGTTTCAGGGTAATGTAGACTCGTCATCAGCAGTGCAATCCTCTTTATAAAGACGCGTATGTTAAATGTCATGGCCCTCAGCTGATTGTAAACAAACTTTTAGCGGCGCAGCTAGCGAAAGGGCTAATCCATATGCACGGGCCACGGGTTGGCTGTCAGTCGTAGGTTGCTGGTAAACCTTATTGTATACTATAATTAACTGCGAAAATCACCATTTAACACAAGAAAGGCTCTTGAAAATGACATTCCCTTGCAAATAACTTAATGCATTCATGTCCATTGGAAAATTAGAGACATTGCTGCAAAAATGGCAAAGTTGGATTTTGATCCACATTACAACTGTACTCGTGGCCCTTTTGTGATTATTTTCATGTCCTTGTTATTTTACTTTTTAAGTACCATGTCCCAGAAATAGATAGTTGCAAAAGTTACTGAAATAGATAGTTGCAAAAGTTACCAATTAATTTTCAATTACATTTTTATCTCTCAAGCAATTGTATTCTATATCTGAAAAAAGCAACCTTTTGATATAACTTTTAAATGCACAATGCACAAAACAGGATCCTTCTTTGTCTAACAATAATGATTTCTTTTAGGAAGGAGACAAGCTGCCTATTACCTACAATGATGTTGCTGTTCACAGACAAGAATTCATCCCTTTTCTATTGAACTTTCTGAGAGAACAAAGCAGCCAAGCACTTACCCATGGACCAGCTACTCCAGCCAAAACACCCAGCCGCCCCCGACCTCCGGCACAGTCTCAGAGCTTCACGGAGCGGAGAGGTGCCCGGTCTGCAGGTGGAGGTGGTTCACGCAATGCCAGTCGTGTCCAATTGTTTTCCCCCGCTCCCTCCATATCTCCAGGAGGTGATACAGATGTTACGGGACAGTCAGGGTCACATTGTTTGAGCGGTGTCAGTGACTTCAGTAGCCCCTCTTTCACTACAGGATGGAGTCCAGCCTCAAGGCCCTCTGGTTCAGACCGCCGCCCCCCACAGAGAATGAGTTTGGGGGATTTTATGGTTTCACCCTCTGAACATCAACACAGCCCTAATTTGCAGTCACAGAAAGCAAGGAAGAGAAGTGGTGGCATAGCAGCAGGGGGACAAGGCAGACATGGGCGTGGAGGTGGAGTAGGACAGAGCGATGACACTGGGAGATGGGACAGTGGAGGGCGGAGGTCTGGTAGAGGAGGGACAGGAGGAGGCAGCCATGCAAGGATACATGAGTCACCTCCAACTGTGGGACAACTGAACTTCAACTTGGATGATTTCCCTCCCATCGGGTCATCACCAGTTTCACCAGCGTGAGTAAACTTTTCTTAATTAATTCGATTGAAATGGCCCATATTACACCATTTTCTGATCTATGTTATAATACTATTTCCTCATCAAAAACATACCCTTTATTATTAGTTTGTCTGTTGTAATGTCATGAAGTGGTACTTTTACCTTATGTTTTGTAAATATTGGAAATCCATGGCTGAAATTGTCCGAATGATTCTAGTGAAGGTGTATGGAGTTTAAAAACACAGGAGAAGTGCTTCCTGTATCACCACATGACATCACAAGGTGGAACAGAGTGTTTTTTGTTTGCGAGAGGAACACAGCCTAAATGCTTTTAATGAGGAAGCAACATTATGTGCCCTTTTTTGTTATTTGTTTTGATATCTTTGATTAATTAATTCTTTAATGAAATAGTACAATTGCAACTTAAGGCATAGCTACAATTTCAACCTCTACCTTCTCAAAATGTTATTTCAGTTCAAAGCCGTCTAGAAGAATAAACCCAACACCAGTGAGTGCCGAGCGACCCCACTCCAAACCAAAGACATGCTTCACCTCAACGCCTTTCAGTAAAACCTCCAGTTCCCCGACAGAGGCTCCAGAGAGGTCTATGACAGCAGGCAGTCCACTGAGCCTTCAGGAGGAGAGAGAGCTGCTAAAGAGGGAGAAGTAAGTTAAAGTGCTTTAATTTATAATTGTCAAAACAATATGTGACTGCAACATATACATATTATTGTAATATCACCACACTGTTCTGGCATGGTTTGGAGGTTTGGATAGTTTTTGATAATTTTGTATACTGTGTAATATTCTGTATATACAGTATATTGTAAAATAATGTAAAATGGTTACATGCCCTAAATAAATAAATGAATGAAAAAATAATAATGAAAAATATTCTTTTAAAAATTGTACATATTTTAAAAAGTGTATTATTTTTTTCTTTGCACATTTTTTAATTGTTATTTTTTTTAACTACACTTTATTGTATAATAAGAGCTGCCTTTACATGAATAATTTTGCAGTGTTATTAGCAAAGTTCTTTCTTATTTTTTATTTCAATATCCCATTGTTGTGTTTGATGCTATAGGACAAAGCATGCCCAACTGGTCCCTGCTTCTCTATCATTGGATCCAATCACCCCAACCAAATCTGGACTAAAGATTGGGTCTGGGTCCAAAGTTACTCCTGAACTACAAACACTGAGTCCTGAACCGTCCAAAGTCACTTACAGCACAGAACTGGACCTCTTAGCTGAGCTCTACTGTACCTGCATCTCTGGTAAATGAACTCAAGATGGCAGTATTTTTCCACTCAATTATAGCTGTATCACTGGTAGAGCTAATGAAAATTCTGTTGGAATAGCTGTTAATACAGTTTGTTTCTCCCATAGAAAACTTGGTACCAAACATTTTCCTGGAGCTGTTTTTTGTGGTACAGTTGTTGACATCACGTTCAACTCATAATCACCAAGACGAAGAACAGGATAGTCTGTGTGCAATGAATACAGGTTTTTAAAAAGTTTAATTTTAGTTTTTTCTTTATGAACCATACATTTACCATAGATTTGTAACAGCTATTTTACTGTATACATTTATTTATTTGTTCTGTCTTTTTTGTCAGATATTTTGGAAAGATGTTATCTAAAACAAGTTCACAACTGTGTGTATTTTGCTGTAAAAGTATTGGAAAATCAATTCAAGTAAGTATTTCTATTTCATAAATGTCCACTGTGTAACATTTCTAGTGTAGGGTCTGTCACCTGTTTGTCTCCATGAAAATGCTATTGTCTAAAAATGTTTAATTTATCCTGTATAACTCTGTCACAAAATAGATAGGCCGATTACAGCACTACTCTACATTACAGTTCAGATCCGTGGAGAGTCACCCCTATTCACAGAAGGAATTATTGTATTCTTGAGCAATTAAAATTCTTAATGAATAAATGCTAGATGAATATGTTTAATGTCATACTATGGAAGATTCTAGGCAAAGGAGTATCATCTCCAAGGAGACAAGTCCACCAGAAAAGTTGCGCAGTGCACCTTTAATTAGTAAATGATCACGTGTTACCCTCTGTTGTAATCTTAATTTCTTTTTTGTTTCAGCTTGGTAGTGCACTTGGACAAATGCACTTTGCGTTTGCTGGCAGAAAATGAAAGGGTTGCATCTTTTTCTCCGGACCTCAGGGACCGACTCACACAGGCCCAGGACAAAAGTACAGCCAAGGTAACTTTGGTGGCTGATTATTCTGGATGACATTTAAGTCCCCATAGGATTTATATAGTACGCACTGCAAGCTGGAAATACCATTTAACCTGCTTATATTATATACAATGTTTTTTTTTTACAGCTTTCTCCTTCAGTGTCCACCTTCATCCACTCAGTCCCATTTGAACCTGCAACAGACAATCGCTCCAACTTTGGCAGTGACAAAGCTTTTCATACATTTAAAAAACAGAGGTACTTGACATCTTTTTTGGACATCTTGACAGGACTGGACTTGACTGACTGTTAATGTTTGTATTATTTTGTTCTATATTTTTGTGTGTGGAGAGAGGGGAGTGTTGTGCGAGGGTTTCCTTTGGTCAGTTTTTGTGTTCCTTATGTATAATTTTAAAATGAAATCAATAAACCGAGGTACTTTGAATTTGCACTAATATTTTTCTGTCAGATCTGCATAATTTTCCATTAACCTTTATGTTTTTCAGAGATATATTTTATGAAATCCTTCGAGAATGGGAGGACTTTCACAAAGAGCCCGGCTGGAACTTTGAAGCTGCTCTTGGGAATCGTATCAGGCTAGTATCAATATTGTTAATTTCTCTTTAGGAATTCTATTTGATATTAATTCATATTTTTTATATCTTTAGGGGAATGATGAATCAGTTGAATTCTGCAGGGAACCACTCGCACTTTGCTCGCCTTTTCCTCAAGCAGCTTGTTCAAGTTAGCAATACTTGCCTTTTGCCATTTCCTATTCAAAAGATACAATATGTTTTTAATGATAAATTGCTATGGCGAAACCTTTTACCATTCTGAAACCAATATATAGTTCCATATATAAAAAATGTATGTCCTCTCACGTTTAATATATACATGCTTTAGGATGTTACAATGTTACATATTATGCAAAACTGACTCTTGTGTGCTTTAAGCCTCGTTATAATGCTCTTACCTTCTCAAAAACATAACCGGAGTTGTGTTTTGTAACCCTTTATTATTAGTCTACATCTCCAAAACTCAAAATACTCTGTTCCACCATGTGATGCCATGTAGTGGTAGTTTTCAAGTTAACAGCGCACTTTTACCTTTTGTTCAGTAGAGATAGACAATTTCAGCATTCAGAAGGTGTGTGGAGTTTAAAAACACAATGGAGCACTTCCTGTATTACCACATGACATTGCAAAGTGGAGTGTTTCAGTTTGAGAGAAGAACTCAGCATAAATATGCAGGGTTTGTGTGTTAAACGTGTTGAATGAAACAAAACACAATCCACGTATGTTTTTGATGAAGAAGCCACATAACACAGATCATAAAATGGTGTAAGATGGGCCCTTTAATAATGTATATTCTAGATGTGTAAGGGCCCGCGGGGAAACTGTTCCCCCGGCGACACCCCGGATGCAGACCTGCTGGGCATGCTGGGAGCTGACAGCCTGGGTAGACTGAAGCGGCTGGCGGAGCGTCTCGTCCAGCCCCAAACTGTGAGCGGGCCCTGTTCCCCTCCGTCGTTTCCAGGGCATCAGGAATTCTTCAGGGAGTTTTTGCAGACGGCCAGCTGGTAAGGTCCGATATGACAGTTGAGGAAAAGTGCCAAATTTTGTCAATTTTTATATTTTTTTATTTTAATTAGTAGGCACAGTGCATATTAATATGCATCTGCTACAAAGTAATGATAGTCAACTCTTTGCCCTCATAGTTTATTTCATATAATCAGTGCTTTTTGTAATCATTAAGATAATAAGTCAAGTGTATACCAAAGCTTGTATTAAATAACATAATTCAAATGTGGTCCACTTCTGCTTTCATAGGCTTAATATAAAACATGCAAAAACTGAACAAATAAGTACAAAACATTTGAAAATACAAAGCCACAACACAGTATAGACACACACACATTCCATTATCCAGACCTGCTTGTCTCCGTAGAGATGCTACTGTTTTGCCTTAAAAGTTCCACAGTATGACATAAACTTGTCTATGTCCATGGAGATGAGCAGATGACGCTACCAGGTTATTAGAGGTTACGTTCGGCGAGAGGCAACCCCGCTCACAGTAAGAATACATGTTTTTCAATGTAAGACTAATGCCATACTGTGGAATATTCAAAGCATCAAAGCAAAGCAATAACATTGGCATGAAAACAAGCAGATGGTGGACCCTCTACCAAAAAAACCTATACGTTGCACCTTTAAAAGTGTGACTGTAGGAGATTCCTATATTTTATCACGTCTTTATATTCATTAAAAGTGAATAACATGGTAATACAAGTTTAAAATGTATTTTGTATAATATGTGCCCCTAGCTGTCAGCTTAACCAGCACCTTCAGGACAGCCTGTGTCAGCAGCTGCTGCAGTTAGACGAGGTGTCTATTCTGAGTCCTCCAGTGTCGAGCGGAGTGGAGGAAGAGGAGGAGGGAGATATGGAGCAACAGGTAACCGGGCATTTTAATAATTCAGTGTAGTGTATGTTGTATATGCCGCACAGTGAAATAGCTGAATGAATAAACAGGGCATTGGCACGGCTGCTTTTTAAACATTGAATCACTGAATCACATATAAAAACTTTATCTCTTTATTGAAAATGGATTATGCGTTTTGTAGTTTGCTATCAGTGCGTGAAGAGAGGGGTGAGGGATGGGAGGGTATTTCCTTTTGTCTTTTGTTTGTTTGTATTTTTGTTTTGTAAAAATCCAAATTGAAAAAAAGAAAATGGAGTATTGAAGATAAAAGTAAAAGTATTTGAAAAAGTAAAGAAAGTTTACCTACCTAGAGCTAGAACTAGATACTTAATATTTCAATACTGGTACAGCAATTTTAACATACCCTTCTAGCTTTTATTTTATTTTAAAAATTAGCATGTCTGCTTGAAATTGTAATATTTACCAAGAACAACTGTATATCTAGAATAATACTCCTGTTTCTCCTGTCAGGATGAGAAGCAGAGGTTCAGCTCAGTGTTGCTCCTTGCTCGTCTTCTGGCTAAATTTCTTGGGTTCATCGCCTTTTTGCCTTATCAAATATCTGAGAAGCCGTCCAGGGAGGTACAGGAGACAGCCATCGCACTCCGGAGCAAGGTGATAAAAAATACACATCGTAAACCTCCAAACAATCAAGACAGGGTTTGTAAAATGTTCCTTTTTTGTCTGACAGAGTGTCCCAGTCCTGGATGTATGTGCCTTGCTCAATAACAGCATAAGAAGGAAACGCACCATTCTGACTGTCCCTTGGCTGGTGGAGTTTCTGTCCATGTTAGACTTTGTGGGCCCTCTGCTCCTTTGCTTTAGGAAAGTTCTGGGCACATTGCTTCTTTTATACAGGTTTGTCTCTTGTTCTATCCATATCTATTTACTACATTTACAGACTTTGAAAACTAGTTAGCCATATATGCATTAGTACAATACCGTGAACACATTTTGTGACTGCAAAGTACCCATGTACACATTTTTTTCATAACATCATAAGACCAGTTCCTTGGTAGAGGTTCATGCTATAGTTTTTTATTGAATTGTTTTGGAAATGTTGACACTAGCCTGTTATGATTCCAGAGAGCAGCTTCAAACTGCTGTTGTTAATTAAATACTTTATAATAATATATGGGTTGACGTTTTAGTTTGTGATTTGTTCTAATTGCATTTTATATACTTTTAAATATGATCTCCATTACTTCATTTTCATACTTTCACACCCCAGATTTATTCACTTGTTCTTAAAAAAAACAACCCTGACGTTTGCACAGTACTGTAAAGACTTGAATACAAATCCTTTTTCCGATGCAACAGCAGTAATCCCAGTTGGCCTATTTTTTGTTGTTTTTCTAGGAGAATGCTGCTTAGAAAAAGTGGGGACGTGTGTTACTTGAATAAGCTGCTGTTGGTGTCTGTGTTGGGGTGGCTTTTCCAAGTGAGGGCATCAATACCAAATATTTATTCATAAATCTTATATAAAATTGTACTAAATTTACATTTGCTTGTTTAGATCCCAGTTATCCCAGAAGACATTTTCTTCACTAATGAGTTTACTCAAGTGGCCCATTTGGATAGCAGTTCTCCAAGTGCAGTAGGGCTTGTAAGTAAAGTTATATTAGGCCAAACTATGGCCTGGGGGCCAAATGCGATCCTCGGACCAATTTTTCTTGGCCCTCAGGCTTCTAGGTGAATTGGCCCAAATAATCTTAACCAGTAGTTTTTACTGCAAATTTTAAAAAAATCTACCTTGATAAGTGTGTGCTTTTGAGGATCTAAGCTTGAATAAAGCTCCAATGGCTCATTCTAACATGTTAAAAATGTACATATATCTATTATTCACAGTACCAGTACCAGTTTATGGGCCTCCATCGGCCCAATGCTTTGTCCGTTTTTTGATATAAGACACTCCTGGTATATATTGTATTGAATTCTATTGTATTGTAATTGATTAACAGTATCAGGCAATTCATTATGTCATTTCTCTGTTATTGCTTTTACAAATACTTCACCTAGGACTGTATTCCATTGGTGAATCAACAGCTGCTGTATACATGTTGTCCATTCCTTGGTAAGCCATTTTTGATTATTCAGTATGAAACTTTGCTACCAAACATGTATTATTTATTTAGGCAATATTGTTTTGTTATTTTCATTTGCAGGGGAATTTCGTAAACTACTAGCTGCCTTTGTCTCTGGAAGCACAGCCAAAAGTGGAGGAATTATACGAAAAATCACCCCAACTTCAGCAGAACCTCAAAACAGTGCAATTGCAAACCGGTCCCAACAAAAACTACTGGTGAGGGAACATTGATAAATATCTGAAAAAGAAATACATATTAAATCACAATTGTGCATTCACTTAATTCTATAATGTATTTTATTCTGCAAAGCTGGACCTTGAGCAAGCTTTCTTCCACAACCAACCTCCATCTCTACGCCGCACTGTGGATTTTGTAGCCGAGAGGGTTGGATCTAATGCTGTCAAGCATATGAAGTTAGTATTAAAGGGCCCATATTACACTATTTTTTGATATCTGTTATAATGTTGTTTCCTTATCACAAACATACCTGCAGTTTTGTTTCATTCACACATATGTTTAACACACAAACCCTGCTTTTTAAGGCTAGGCTCTTCTCTCACACAGAAAACACTTTATTCCACCTTGTGAGGTCATATAGGAAATGCTTCACTGTGTTTTTAAACTCCATACATCTTCACTAGGAACATTTGGATAATTTCAGCCCTAGAATTTTTAATCTTGCCTGAACTAAAAGGAAAAGGTAGCTGTTGTCATGAAGAAGTAGTTTTCAAGTTATCACAAGGTGGAACAGAACATTTTGAGCTTTGGAGATGTAGACGAACTACTACGAATTACTCAAACATATGGGAAGGACACAAAACACAACTCTGAGCATGTTTTTGATGAGGTAACAGCATTATAATTCAACTAAAAACTCACAAGTCAAATTTTTGTAATACAGACCTTTAAAAGACTCATCAAAACAATTCATAGTGTTATTAACTTATCAAAATAGGTTTGTTGTCTTATTGGGTTGCAGTTCCCACATTTTTCTGTTATGACACCAACAGAGCGACGCTGGTGAGGGAGCTGGTGGAGAGGGGGGAGAGAATGCTCAAAGATGGACTTCAGTCTCCAAACTCAAGTGCGTCAAAACTGAATGACTCCATCTGTGCTCAGCTGTGTGAGGCCGGGCTGGAGGCTTTGGAAAGAGCAACCAGGTATGGCATTCATTAGTGATGTCAACTGCATTCTGAGTATTTCTTATTTATGGGGTAAATTTTATCTATTAATAAAGGTACACTATGTAACTTTTCTGGTGGGGTATCTTCTGTCTGCTGGTCTTTTGTATCTTGGTGTCACCTGCTTGAGGACATTAGAGGCAGCATAAAGGTAGCTTCAAGTGGAGCTTAAAGGTGCATAGTGTAATTTTTCTGGTTGGGGATCCGTCTGACATTAAACAGGTCTATTTATTTAGCTTTACATATATTTGATTATAGGTGGTTTTACTGCTTTACTGATGGAGGCATTGTGACTGTGAGTGGGTTTCGCCTCTCCACAGATCTGACCTGACCCTAACTTGGTTTGGTTTGGTCTTCATGAATATAAAAAAGGTTTAATACCATACTGTGAAACATTCCAGACAAAGCAATAACATTTCCATGGAGAAAAGCATTTGACAGACCCTCCACTAGAAAAGTTACACAATGCAGTAGGTTTGGAAGGTTCAAATCCCAAGTTCCAAAGAAAACCCCAAACTATAAAGAGTCCTTGAACTGTAATGATGTAGTCTGTGCAAACGTGAAACTTCTATTTTCCCTTTATTTGCATTTGTCTTAGGTGAATAATAAATCCTGTATGAGTTTCTGTGCTGCATAATTTTCCTCTTGTGATCTTTGCAGATTTTGCTCTGAAAAAAGTCCTGAAGCCATAAGAATCCTTTTGCCAGAGGAGACGTCTCCTGCTGTGAGTTCAACAAGTTCCTACTGAAACTTTTCAAACATAACTTCATGACATATTGTTCTAAAGAAACTAAAACCTGATCTTATGTCACAAAAGACAAGAGCCTGGTTCATCACTTTGTTGTGTCTGGATGCACAGGTCTTTGCCACATCTGAAAGCATCACCAAACGACTCGCGGCAGAGAAGGCCTGCAGCTGGCTGGCGGCCAATATCACAGGTACCTAATTAAAACCCAGCGCAGCACTTTTGGTGGTGTTTAAAGTTACATGGCAGCCTGTTTTTTATTCAACTGTTATTCAAGATATAAAGCAGGAGTAAGAGTGGCCATTAACTATTTGTGTGTTTAGACCAGCTGGATTGTTTAGGCATCTTTAATGCTAAATGCACAGTGTAACAATTGTAGTGGAGGGTCCGCCATCTGCCTGTTTCCATTGAAATGTATTGCTTTAATTAAAATGTTCCACAGTATAGATTAAACCTGTCATGAGGGAGACAAGCAGGTTACAGCACTACACTACATTACAAATCAGATCTGTGGAGAGTCACCTCTATTCACAGAAGGAATTATTCTGTTTTTGAGCAATAGAAATGCCTGTAATGAGTAAATGTTAGATGTGTATGTTTAATATCATGTAATGTCACATTCCAGGCAACATATAATATTTTGTTTGTAAATTGTTAACCACTATGGCAATGGTCTGTTTTCATCAGTCTGAAATTTATGCATATGTACAGTACCATTCTATGTAAGAAAATACCTTTATCATGCATCCCTAACACTTATTATTTTTATTATTTATTGTGTTTTTTTTTTGTGTGTGTCAGCTCTCATAAGGCGAGAGTGGAAAAGCAAATATGATCGCGTGGTGAAGGCCCTCAGTCCAGACAGTGGAGATGTGGATTCTGCTGCAGATGTTCTGGGCTCTCAGGGAAAACTCACGACTCCCAAAAGAAAACAGGCGAATGAAAGAGTGGCCACCTGCCCTTCTCACTGCACCCACAACGTCTCTCTGCCATCAGACATTATGATAGAAATAAAGGTGGGTGTGTCAACTTTAATGTGGTACCTCCATGCTTATTCAAGTAATATAATAAGGTCAATAAATGTTTTAGTACTGTCAGTATTTCTATAATTATATGGCATTTACCAACTTAAATGTTATTGTATTTGCCAATTGACAACCAAGCAAAACCTTGCCCTGTTCAAAAGATGTATTTTGATTACCGGTAAATTTGCTATTTAAACCCATATCACTGTCCTTACACTGAGTTTTTTTTGTCTCATTCTGCTCTCCAGACCCTGCTACATTTGTACAGAAACAGAGCAGAAAGATTTTTACAACAAAATAATCGTAAACTTGAAAATTATTAAGGTTACGAGGCAAACAATGCGTGAATATATTTTATTATCCACTCTTAAGTTTCACAGTTTTGGGCTGATTAATCCCTCTTGCTTCTTGTCTATGCTAATACAATGTCACTTTTCCTGATATGTCTTGCAGGAGTGGTTGAGTATCGCGGTGGGTCCCAGGACTGACGAAGAGCTGCCAACTGTTCTTCAGCTTTTGACTTTTCTAAACAAAGTTGGAGAGACGCTTGGATGCAAAAAGGTGGCTGAAATACACAGAAGGACACAACAACACTGGGTTTATTAATTGGTGCCAGTTTCAATTTTAATCGCTCTCATTTCTTGTTATCTCCTGCCTCAGTTCTCCACGGCGGTGTCAGAACAGATGTTACTGAACTCCACTGTCGTCTTGGCCTGCAAACTGGGTAAATCAGCTAGCTCTTTCACTACAAATCCTCGGACGTCTTTATCAGATCCTTAATTGTTTTTTTTATTTATTATATTTCATTTATTCAAATGCCTGTCTGCTTTCTCCTAACTTCAAACTACTGAATTGATATTTTTTCCTACTTTTTACTTGTGTGTTTTTGCTAAAACTACAGAAGTGTTAAAAATAAACTCATTTTCCTTTTCAGCAGATCTCAAACAATAATAAAAAAGTGCTGTTGCCTTTTAGTCCTTTTAAAAAATGTAGTGGTAGTGAAAGTATAGATACCTGCTCTCAAATCTAGTGAAGTAAATATAGAAAGTATCCAGTTAAAAGTGCATTGTGTAACTTTTCTGGTGGAGGGTCCGTCAAATGCTCCATGGAGATGTTATTGCTTTGTCTGGAATGTTTCACAGTATAGTATTAAACCTTCATGGAAGTAGTTTTTAGCCATAAATCTCAGAGAATTTAATAAATGTAAGATAGATCTGTTTAATACTGTGGAACATTCCAGGCAGGGCAATGACATATCCATAGAAACAAGCAGGTGACAGACCCCCAACAAAAAAGTTACACAGTGCACCTTTAAAAATGGACTCAAATAATCTACAGATACTAAAAATGTATACTTAAGTACAGTACCTTACTCCTTTTACATTCCACCACTCATTACAGTAAACTCTTGATTGATTTTATATTCTTGTATGATTTTTGTCACTTCATAGGGGAATACAACAGTATACTACATAACTCCTTTGATACCCCTCTTTTTCAACATTAAAGGTTGGCGTTTTTGAAGTGATTTAACAGGTTTGTCCTCTTGTGCAGTCTCCTCTGAGCTGCCTGTCCTCCCAGATCCTCTGGACTCTGGCTCAGGTCCTGGTTCAGGGTCAGAGCCTCCTGTCAGGGCCCTGCTGAAGCGTCTGGGTGAACTGTGGGCACAGGACGGGTGCTCCTCCGCCCCCCTCCACCTGCTCTTCTCCCCCCTCACTGTCAGCACTGTGCTCCAGGCCTCTGACACACAGGTACTGTTGCCAATGTCACTCACTGTCGGGGTTCAGACTGTACTGGGGAAAGAGCCTGGACATATTCTTAGAAAAGACTATGAACAAAGTACAAATATGCAAAACACAAAAAGATAATAGAAACAAAGACAAATAGTTGTGAACTCAGATGTTTCTAGTATCAGGTAAGGTAAATGCCCCTGTATCCTATAACTGTTAGTCCTCATTTAACATAATGATTTCTTTTAATGATGCAATGTTTTGATGAAGAATTGTTATTATAACATAAATCAGAAAACCCGAAAACCTGAAGACCTCATTTATTTGTAGTACAAATAAGGATGATAATTAGTTATTTAAGTATGTTAGAATCACGCTAATAGCATTTGCTCCAAACTACAATAGTTGTTATGTTATTAATGTTATTAATACTGAACTCATTTTCTTTAGTGGAACAACTACTTATTCCTGGTCCGAAATCTTGTTGACCGAGGGATTTTGAGTGAAGAGGAGGTGCTTTCTCATTGGAAGAAGCTCACAGATCTTGCCTTGCCAACTGTAAGTCTCCTTAAAGGTACACTATGTAACTTTTCTGTTAGGGGTTTGTCACTTGCTTTTTCTATGGATATGTCATTGGTCTGCCTGGAGTGTTCCACCGCTTTACCTGGCATTCATTAAATTACAAGTGGTTTTATGGCTCAAAAATACCCAGAAAAACAGTGTCGGTGGGGGTCACCTTTCCACAGATTTGACCTGTAACTTGGTCTGGTTTTATCTTCATGAATAGATTGATGGAAAGTATAATACCATACTGTGAAACATTCCAGAAAAAGCTATAATGTCTCCATAGAGAAAGGCATTTGAAGGAACCTCCTCCAGAAAAGTTACGTAATGCAACTTTATTGAAAACGAACTAACTAAATCACTGTCTAATTATTTACTTTTACAATATAGGAGCTGATGGAGAAATTTCAGCTGCAATCGCAAAGTGTGAAGCCATCCTCCTCGCTGTCAGAGCTGCAGAGCTACATGGACATGCTGCAGGTCTCTCATCAGGCAGTAGAGGGCGCTACATGACAACAATAATACTACCTAATTCTACCTAATACCACAGAGGATCTTAAATCACTTTGCTGATCATGTTTTTGGACCATAGATTTTGTGTCCAGTTGTTTTAATGGAACTAAAACCAAAACTTTTGAGTATGCTATTCCCCCGCACTTCACACCAGCCTTTTTCCATTTATGCCACTGGGGCCGATAATAAGCATTCAGTCATTGTCAAAATGCTAAAAACTCAATGTTGGGGCTAGAAGGGCAATGTTAATGTGGCATTTCTATTGTTAAATCTAAAAAGTTTGTTTATCTAGCTGCTTTTATGTTTTACAGGCCACACCGTGTTTCAAAAAACAAGCCACGGAGAAGAAATTTGGTGTGTTAAATGTAAAATAATTTAGTTATATTTTAAAGACGAGAGATGATTTTAGCAAGCACTTTTCACTCACTGCCTTTGACCGACGCCACTCGTGAATGATGCACATTTCATGAATGTGAGATTTTGCATTTGTGATGTTTTCTGTTCATGTTGAACAAACTCTGAATGGGTCTGCTGCTTTTAATAACTGTATTATTTTATATGTCTCACAAGTCAACATAATAATAAAGACGTAAGTAAGAGGGTTTTATGTTTATGTGTGATGGATATGCACCATTGCATTTTGTATTTTAGAAATTTATCTTTTGCTTTGGTAACAGGTCTCATTTCACCTTTAACTTTTCCTTTCTGAGATGTTTTAAAAGTTTTTCCTACCGCAATAGATTTATGTTTTATGTTTTATAGGCTTTAGGTGTGCAGCCCTTGAGAATGAGACTGCCTTAAAAGATGTATTTATACCTTCTCAATTTAAAGGTGCACTGTGTAACTCTTCTGGTGAAGGGTATACTACTTGTTTGTCTCCATGGAGATGCTGTTGCTATGCTGGGAATGTTTCACTGTATGGCTTTAAACTTATCTGCCTGTTTAACTGCTAAATACACCTTGAAAAGCAGGCATTCTTACAGAGAGCAATTTTAGTTTAAAGGAGAACTGTGAGACTTTAAGGTGGAGGGTTCACTACTTGTTTCCATGGAGTTGTTATTTCTGTACCCACGGTTTAGCCTTAAACATATCTCCCTTGTATTAGTTCAATTACAGGCATTTTATAGCCCAAAAATACCTTAATGTGCAGGCTTAATTCTCCATCGATCTGATCATTAACCTGTTTCCTTTATTTATTTCCGTTTAGTTTATTTCCATACCGGGGAATAATCAAGGCAGAAGGTGGCGACCGTTCCTCTGAAAAATGACATAGTACCTCTTTAAAGCTATCTTTATTTCAGTTCAGCTTTTCTCTTGCTTGCTTAGACGTCCCTATTTACCCGGGACAGTACCAATTTTGAGCTTTGTGTCCCCTGTCCCAACAGATTTATCTAAAATCAATGATTTGTCCCAGTTTTATGCAAGAAATGTCCCAGGTGTCCCCATTTTTGGCCAATCTGATCTGCCAATAGTAACTAAATGCATATATTGTTAGTTGTTTGGGTAAAATACAGGAAAGCTGTTTAAAAATGACCAAAACACAAAGAAAATGTGACTATAGTGACTCACATTAGTCCCGAGTGCTTAATTACACACTCATTCCACAATTTTATTAATACCAAACCAGGGATGTCCCAGTTTTTTTTTTTTTTTTTTTTTAATCTGGACACCCTACTCCAAACGCCAAAGACCAAGTAAAATAAACCTGTACAAAATGATAATGCAAAAAAAAAAAAAAAAAAAAAACACGCAACCTAATAAGTTATATCATAATTTCCAATCTCAGTCTTGCATTTGAATCATTTGAACAGTAAGAGGCGTGTCCCGTGGCTCTCCCCTCCTCACTGTCTGCAGGAAGTTTGAGTTCTGCAGAGTTTGATACGCGGCTGTTTGACCGTCTCCAACCCGGCGGAGATGACTTAATGCGCTCTGCAAATGCCGGATATTTCTGTACCGATAAAGGGATTTTTGAGAATATTTTTTTAACACGAGAAGAGATGAAAATGCGTCTTTGGGTCGTCTCCAGCGGGTCGTAGCGTCTGAAGTTTGGGGAGCATCATGGCAAACGTGAAAGTTGCCATACGCGTCCGTCCTCTGAGCGCAAGGTAATTTCAAAGCGCGCAAAACCGGCAAATAATGATAAAAACAACATAATCCTGTACTAAATGTATGATAGCCCATTTAGTCATCCTTATTTTTTACTAAGCGTCATCCCAGTCATAACGTCCTTATTTCTTGTCCAATTTGGCTAATACATCTGTAATACTCGTCTAATTACATAAAAGCAAGTTGTATCAAAATATTTCATTTCTTTCTTTGTTATTGTTCATGTTTCTGTTAGCTTTAGCTTCTTGGCCAGTTGTTAAAAGCACATGGTGAAAGTTGACAACTGTTCAGCCAGTTGTGAGTAACTCTGATCCTGCTGTGTCTCATAGCACAGAAATGTTAGACCAGAACAGCTGTTGTAGGCTGGACTAGTTTAAAGATCTATTGTGTTTTATTCCTTCATGTGGGTCAGTTTTTTAAATTTGTGGTATTGTTTTATCATAGTAGTTACCAGATGTCTCTGTTTACCCAGGGCAGTCCCAGTTTTGACCCCCTGTCCCAGCAGATTTATCCAAAACCAGTGATTTGTCTCAGTTTTATACAAGAAATGCACCAGTTGTCCTAATTTCTGACCAATTTGATCCCCAGCAACAGTAAACAGGGGAATATGTTGTCCTTTGTTTAGCTAAAATATAGAAAACATGTGAAAATGACAAAAAATGCAACAACAGTCCCTCAGATAATGACTAACCCACAAGTGAATCAAGAATGGACACAATTTTTTTTTACATCCCAACCCAGGTGTGTCCCAATGTTTAATGTTTCAAAATCTGGTCACCCTAAAATAAGGCAACTCTGACTTTTGCATTGAAAGGTGGACTGCACAACTTTTTGGTGTGGGATCTGCTATCTGCCTCTGTCCAATAATGTGTTATTGCCTTGTCTGAAATATTCCCTACTATGGCATTAAACTTTCATTCATTTACTTGAGTTTTTAGTGCTCCAAAACACCAGGTCATAGACTCTATCAGAAAAGTTACATAGTCCATGTTTACTTGATCATGATTTTGTTTTTTAGTTAATCTATTACTAAACTAAAGCAACATTTAACACATTCTACTCATGCCCTAAAAGGTAGATCACAATCACCCACTCCCTGGAAGTTTTCTGGCTCTATCCTCATTATATTGCATCGCCTGTTGCTGTAGCATCCTTTGGCATGACACTACAAAACCCGAACTTGCTTGCATGTTTAGAATGATAGTGTATACTGGTGTTGGAAAGACCATATGAACCATTTTTCACTTAAATCTCTACAGCTGTATTTATTTGTGAAATTCCTCAGTCGTTCAGGTAGGATCCTTAGCAGTATAGTCTTTTGAAATGTACTGACACTGTATTTCATTTAGCATATGTTTTTGTAGTTAAGAATGGCGAGTTGTTTGACCTCATTCAAGCTCCTCGTTGTATTTTAAAGGCTCCAGATTACTCCAGCATGTTTTTACAGCGTGTTTGTGTTAACTGTTTGCAGGTTCAGTCCATCCAGTTGTTAAAGTACAATAGAGTCCAGGAGGATGTGTTTTGAAATGGTTGTCAATGTGAAGTTCATTGCAGCCAATGTGACAAAGCTTTATATTGCACCGGACAATGAATCTTTGAACTGCTCTTCCCACTGTTTTGCATAACAATAGATTATCTGGTACCTAGTGGTCAGTGCCATGCAATTGATGCAAATCCACATTTCTGGACTTGGATGTTACCACTGGCATTGTTTCATTTTTAAACTGACTAAAGGCTGTATTTTTGTATCTTTTTCAAAGTAAAGGGCTGCTGTGTTAGTGAGATAACATTAACACCAGCTGCATGGCTCATTTTGCAGGGCATTGACTATTGACTGGGAAATACGCTAGTTTTGTTTTACATGAACAATAGGACGAATGAGCCTCGCTTACAGCAGTGGTTTTCAAAGTCTGGTGCAGGATTGAATGGCTAGGGGAACTTTGCATGTGTCTGAAACTCTGAAACTTAATTTTGGCGTAGTTTTTCTTATCTGTTTTCTAGTTTTGTCTTTGTAATTCTTGTAGTTGAGTCTAAGTTTTGTAACCACTTCTTACAGATTTCAAAAATATATTGTTTAATATAACATAAACTAGTTTTGAACCTAGACTAAAGGACGATTAAGGACTTAAGAATCATTAAATAAGCTTGAACAAAATTAGAACCAAAACAGTATTTAACTGTAGTAAGTGGTAGCCTACTTAAAATAACCGTACTTTAGAGAATGCATATAGACGTGCGCAAGTAACGTCACCCACATGTGTCATTACCTCTTTACAAAGCTGGTATTAAAACACGTTTTTATGGCTTTTACTATTTTCCGTCTTTCAGCTCCTCTTCTCTGTTCCGAGGAGACCCTGAGATTGAAGGCTTGTGGTTTTGGGTTGGGCCTAAACTCAGGGTGGTAAGAAACATTTCCCATGTGGTACAACCATAGAGAGCGCTGGATATTCCCGACACCCGAACACATCGCAAAAGACAAAGCATTTTTAGTTATTATCACTCCAGGAGGTTACAAAAATCTCCCGGATGTCATTTTTTCCCACATTGCTGCTGGTTTCACTTGTATTGCATCAGATGGTCCAGCTGTGGAGGCGTACACAGAAGAGCTGACCCTGTTTTAGTCAAGCACGCACAGAAAATCAAACTCCAAAACGTGCTCTCAACCGGTCCTCACGCACGAGCGTTGAGAGGACTCTGGAGAGTGTCTGTTTTTGTTTAAACTTGAAACTTGGTCAGTGGAACTAGCTGCAGCTTCACAGAGATTTCACGGGCCAAACGCCAACACACAAAAACATGCATTGTGCTAAGTGTCGCGTGATGGCCCCAACTGAAGAGGAGCAGCCTAAGTTAACTGGACATGCTCTCCAGTGTGTCCGTTTAAATATAAAACTGCAGCATACCAGAACCCAAAATGAACCAGGACTAAACTAGTGCTAAACTGGGACTGGGACTAAATAAGAACAAGCTTATTCATGAGTTTCAGCTTCCTCTTATACGCAACATTTTGGGAACTTTTTTCCTATTCAAATGATGTAATATTTTGTTTGTTAACTGCCATAGCAGCGGCGCTAGATTCTCATTATTCTGAATCCCATGGAGGCCTTAACAAGGACTAAAATACAAAATACTGGTGGTAGTTTTGCCTGGAATCTTTCGCAGTATCTTGTCTCTTTTGCATTAAGTATTTTATCACTTAAAAGTACCATGAAAAAGAAGCATTCTTACGATACACTGAGACGCCTCTCCATAGGTCTGACCTATACCAGTTTTATTTCTGCTTATCTTCAGGGTGATAGATGAGTTTAATTCTTCACTGTGGACTACTTCAGGCAAAGCAACAACAGCTCCATGGAGACAAACAGTTGGCGGACCCTCCATGAGAAAAGTTACACATTGCAACTTTAACAACTAAGACTAAAGCAGGTCTAAACCCTGAAAAAAGCAGGGTTAAAGTAGGACCTAACAGGACAAACGCAGGTCTAAGTAAAGTCTAAATCAGATCCAAGCAAGGATAGATCAGGGCTTAATTGTCATGTGACGATTCTTCACTCCAATAATTTTCTCCAGATGTAAGAACCAAACTTACGAATAAATTCTGAAACAATATACTATAATGCTAAAAACAGTATTATAGAAACAAGCTTTGTTAAAACACAATCCATGGGTCTCCTCTTCTTTTAACTGAAATCTTATGTCCTCATCTAATTCCCATTGATTTCATTTGCCTAATATGATTTTGTGTCATTACTCCATAGGGAGAGTGCGGATGGAGGGCGGCTGGCAGTCCAGGTCGAAGACAAGTATGTCAAGATCAGAAACTTAAAGGTTGGTATTACTGTTCATGCAATGCAGAATATGTTTATATTTTAACTTATTATGTTTAAGTGTTTATATTGTATTTACTAAAGAGCTAGACCCCAGCCATGGGATTGACAGAGTTGACCTGTAGCTTGGCCAGGAGCTGTTGACTGCTTAATAACATACTGATAGACAGATAAATAGATACTTTATTGAGGCAGGGGAAAATTCAAGTTTAGCTGCAGCATCAATTCCAGTGCGCTTCTCAGTGGCCTTTGTATCTCATTCAAAGGTTTCAGTGCAGTTTAACAGTAGGACTAGTCAGGTAGATCCTGTGTTTTGGCAGTTTGAGGAGAGGAACAGCCCTCAGGACCAAAGTGTCCCAGTCTGTGTTCTCTGTTAACACTGGTATTTTGGTTGGTGATGAAATGGGCCATTCCCTTAAAGTATTTCTCCTGGAAGGTCTTTTGCCACATTTGGTGTAAAAAGTCTGTAGCATCTCAGAGGCCCATAACTAGCTTCTTAGCTAGTTTTATCTGCATAGTCTACATGGCTACAGATAAAACAAATAGCTCATTTCACACAATCCAACAGCTGCTTTCTTGTGTCCTTTGAACTACACATGTTGCACTTCTTAGGGAGTTAAAATACCATGATATGATGTTAAAAACTGAGCTCAAATCAAAATGTTTCAAAACCTTTTAGTTTTTTGTTTAAGTTCATCAGCAAAATTAGATATAACTAGTAGATGAACTGACAACTTAACACATGTTTACATCACAAATCATTATGGTTTAATTTATTACAGGCTTCATTCATACCACTGCAGTATTGCTTGTGTAGTTCTGAGGGCTGGGCAGAGATGGGAGTAACTTTTATCAACGAGCAGGATGTTTACAGCCTTAGATCAGCCTCTTCCTTCAGTGCTGTTTATTGTCAGTGTCTCTTTCACAGCGTTGCACCACTACAAAAACACTGTACTCCCACATGTGCTACTGTATGCCTTGGTAAGGCAGATTTCAGTGCTATTTCTCAGTAAAATAGATAGCAGTAAGTTGCCCCACATTTGGAAATAGTTGTGGGAATTTCTTGGAGTTGTAAGATGATACTTTTACCAACTTGCCTCTGGGTCACGTGGCTGGTCTCTGATTGTTTCCCTCCAGTCACTCTCACCCTTTCTTTCAACCAAAACATGTTCAACTAGTTTTTATACCAATATTTGCTATAATCTTAGTGGAGGGCTCAGCTAACATTAGTGATATCAAAAAAGTAGATGTGAAGTTATAGAACTAACACGATGCATAGTTTTAAGTCACAGATTGCATCAAACCATAACACAGTTGCTCAAGTCATGACTAAACTTGGTCTATACCAGGACTAAAGTTTTTTTGAATGTTAGTTAATCAGTCTTTTAATGACAAATGGTTGATCATTGTTTGATTTTCTTGCTTGCTGTTGGTTAAATCAACAATTTTGTGATTTCTGCACTGCTGTTATTATATGGGGGTCTATGAAAATAAATCGATTGAACTAAATTGGTAGGCCCAGACCAAGAATTAAACATGAAAAACGTAGAACTAATCATAACAAGGTCTAAACCAGGACTAACCCACTTCTAAAAGAGAAAAAACAAACTGGGACAAAACCAAGAATCTAAACTAGTATAAAAATGGCTCTAGTCATTGCTGCTGGTACTAAACTAATATTAAACCAGTTTTAAACCAGTTCTAATGAGGACTACAACAATGGACAGTTAGCTATGAGTTGAAAATAGTGGCAGATCTCTGTCTTTACAATAGGGTTCATAGATAACTGTTGGTGTGAGCTGGGGGAAGGGAGAACCGGTTACAAATGATGTGACAGTGAGAAGCCACATCTGGCCTCCCTCTGCTGTGGAGACGTATCAAAACTCAAAGAAGCCCCAGGGAATCATTATTTATGGAAAGTGGGACAGTTTTGGAAAGGGCCAGACACAGACTAAGTACAGAGAGGTTTTAAACGGCTCATATTACTTCATTTCTTAATCTATGTTGTAATGTTGTTTCCTCATCACAAACACACCCGGAGTTGAGTTTTGTTTCATTCACCCATGTTTCACACACAAATCCTGTATATTTAGGCTGAATTCTTCTCTCAAACAGAAAACACTCTGTTCCCCCTTCTGATGATGTCATGTGGTAATACAGGAAGTGCTCCACTGTGTTTTTAAACTCCATCCACTGTCACTAGGATAATTTGTATTATTTCAGCCCTGGAATTGCCCATCCTTACTAAACTAAAGGAAAAAGGTAGCTGAAAACTTCAAGACATCACAAGATGGAACAGAGCATTTTGAGTTTTGGAGATGTAGACAGACTATTAATAAAGCATTACTCAAACATGAATGAAACAACGCACAACAAAGTGTACTTAAATCTTAACATGATTTAAAGTTCAGATATGGGTTAAAATGGGACAGGGTTTAGGTTAAAAGATTAGGTAAGTAGTAGCTATGCGGAGAATCAGCCTGCAGAAAATGAATGCAAGTCCCCAATGAAGTTATATCCCCAAAAAGCCTGGAAAACCAAAACGGATTAGTCTGTGTACAACCCGACCAAGCAAACATGTAAAAAAAACACAAAATTTCTATTAATTGACAATTAAAATTATATTTATTTATTACATTATTATATTATTATGTATGTTGTTTTTTGTGTGTAAGTCACGTATGTGTATTGTTGACATGAACAGAGCATGATTGGTCAAGTGAGATGGGACAGGGCTCCAGATCCACTGGTCTTTGTAAAGCTGGCCAGGTAACCAAATGGTTAAATTGACTATTGAAATTATCATATGACCACCACTAGCTTTTACCTGGAATACCCTGTGAGATCAACAGTTATAAAGATGCTCTAACCTCCAACAAGTTATGCACCATTCACAAATAGATTCATGCATTCAGCGCCACGGCCATGTACCTGAATGAATCCTTGTCAAGTGCAAATGATGTGCTTGAGTAAGTCCAAAATCTGCTGTGCTGTTTTTTTCCCCACCACAGCCCCGTAAGCAGAAACTTGTTTAGTGTTTGCATCGAGGCGGACAACTAAGTGTACAAACTGAACGCATTGTTAATGAATGGAAAGTGCTCACTGGTAAAACTACACCTCTGGAGGCTCTTACACCATATCTATAGAGTTTGGCTTTCATCCCTGGGATTTTAATAAAGCCTCTAATATCCCCCAGTCTTTGCTTCTATTAGATCCATATGTTTTCTAAAGAGGGAAGATTATAGTTGTGTTTAGACTGTGGTGCCGCTGACTTTTTGCCATTTAAAGGGCCCACATTGTATTACGCTGTTTTCTGATCTATGGTATAATGTTGTTTTCTCATCACAAACAAAACTGGAGTTGTGTTTGTGTTTCACTTTTTCTCTCAAACAGAAAACTCTCTGTTCCACCTTGTGATGTCATGTGCTCCACTGTGTTTTTAAACTCCTTACAGTTTCATTGGAATAATTTCAGCCCTAGGATTTCCCATTTCTACTGAACTAAAAGTTAAGGGTAGCTGTTAACTTGAAAACTACCACTTCATGACATCACAAGGTGTAGCGGATTTTGAGCTTTGGAGATGGAGACAGACTAATAATAAAGTATTACTCAAACATGTGTGAATAGTAAAACAAAACACAACTCCGGGTATGTTTTTGTGGAGGAAACAACATTCTAACATCAATTTTGCCTTTATTAATAAATACTTTATAAAACATTAAAAGCGCACTATGTAAACTTGATAATGCATGGTACGCCACTTGCTTGTCGCCATGGAGATGTTATTGCTTTGTGGGAAATGTTTCACAGTATACCTATTAACTTCTAGGATTTATTCAATGTATTTTTATTGCTAAAGAATTCTCTGAAAAACATGCATTCTTGCAGACCTGGGACGCCTTTCCACAGATCTAGATAAGTTTAATGCCATACTGTGGAACAAGGCAAAGCAACAACATCTCCTTGGAGACAAGCAAAGTCCCATAGTGCACCTTTAATTATGTGCATCTAAATGGTTCTTTCTCTTTATAGCTGGATGGACGGGCAGATGGAGCAGTGGATTCAAGGGAGAAGCTGCAGGAGTTTGGTTTTGACTATTGCTTCTGGTCAGTGGACACCGCAGACCCCCACTATGCCTCGCAGGAAGAGGTAACTGTTCCAGAGTTGTACTGCTTTTAGACACTACATTATGCAATATGTTGCGTGTCATAATACTGTGTCCATGAAACTATATACTCCTTTTTCACTGTTGTCAGATCATATGACCTTTCATAGGTGAATTGAAGCCATTCAAATTTACTGTAGATCAACTATCTTACTCTGCATTGAGCATCAGTTACAGTGTAAATTCCAAAAGAGTAATAGGGTTATCAAAATGAAAAACGATAAGGAAGCCAAAAAATAAATTAGTTGTTTAGTAGTAAATAAGTATTAGTATTTAACTCACTTTTTTTATTTCACGAGAGCTTTAGTTTGTGAGCGAAACGGCATAAGTAGAAAAAGGTTCTCTATAGAATTGGCAGTGGGTAAGAAATGCTATAAACTTATGAACATTTCACCCTGTTCATTTCAGTACAATGTCTATGCCAGTGGCAGCAGAATATTATGAAACAACATGTAAACAAATGCTGAGGCTCAACATCCACTTCGGAAACCCCCAGCGTACTCCTGCCCACAACAACAACAGAGGGGCGTGCAGTGTGTGTTTACACTGTCAGCTCCACCGGGGACAGAATATCTCTCCATCTTCTCTGAGTCTGGGTTCATTTTTCATGTTGTAACTGTGATTGAGTGATTAGGTATCTTGCTTTGGTTTTGATTACAGGGTGTTGTTGTAACATAAGAACAAATACAGATCAAATGACGGAACACAAGTTTTTTAAAGTCTCTGTTTTATTGAGAAAACAATAGCAGCCAAGTCTTCAACCAAGTCGAAAGTTTAAATGTTTAAAATCTCAACATTGAAAATTTTGCATTTTGAAAGTTTAATAGTTTTCTACCCAACTTTGAGCCAGGTTATAATTTGTCCCAGTCCCAAGATGAGATAAATTTCAATATTTGTATCAGGAAGGGCAATATTTGTTACACCTTAATTTATTTGTAAATCCCTGTTGACTCATTAGGGCTGTGTACTATGGGCCACAGGTGGGATAATGTTCAGTACCAGTGATAACTACTGTCAGGGTTTGGGTTTTTGATTGGAACGATAATGGTTGATACTCTATAGTCAATAGCATTTCTCATACCACAGCACAAAAAAGTATTGATTATCGTCAGGGATGCACTGAAACGATTCTGGTATCGGACATTGGTGCCAATCCAGGAAATTTTGCCGGGTTGGATATCAGTCTCATGATATCGAATGAGCTGATATCCCGGTCGCACTTTATATTTGATGTAAAAAGACAATTTACTGGCTGATCTAGGCCCAGGACGTCGTATGATGATTGAACTTTTATTCACAAAGCTGTTCAGTTGTTACCTACTAGATGAATAACAATCACACAATTAGATCTCATTTGTAATAAGTTAACAGTGTTTTGGGGAAAATTGCCAGTCCTTACACTTGTATCAGTTTATAGCTCAATATTGGAGCTGAAAAAGCTGGATTGGTGCATCTCTAATTATTATTTGAGCATACATTTTTGACTCATATAGACAGAAGACTCAATAGAAAATCATTCTATCTTGTATTCAATCACTAGAGACATATTTGTTGTAATATGCTTCCAATTTAGTGAAAAAGTAATAACCACTGCTGTTTTTGTTCACTTTTATTCCTGCTACCCAAGCAAAACCAACAGAAAATTGCGTAGAAAAGCCTAACAAACTCAACATTTCTTACAAACCTTCCTCTAAGGATTGGTTCACTCCTGTTTTGGTCATCCTCTCTCCATGTTGTTGCCTGTGTTTGAAATCCGCTGTCGTCAAACCTTTCATTGTTGGATGTTTGAGAAAGACAGGGCTGTAGTCTCAGCCTACACACTGCAAATCAGCGCTCCACATTGCACCCTGCCTAATTTTTTCTCCCTATTTTCTGGCCCTGGCATTGGTCGCCTCTGTCCTCTGTAGAATTATGTCCAGTCAGTGTGGCCTGGTTGCTACAGACATTCCTTTGTTGACCCAGAGAGCAGAGAAAGAGCTGCATTGTAGTTCAAGCTGTAGCTGATTTAAATATGACCCCGTTTTCGTCAATACACCCCAAATAATTGTCTCTTTAATACAGAGGAAATGTGCATGTCATATTCAACTCATTATGTGTTACAGATGAAATTTTGAATCACAATTTTGATGAGACCGCCCTCCTTTGAGGCAGAAATTTATTCTGTTTTTTTGCACATAAATGACCTTTCTCAAAGTTACATGCAAATTACAGCTATCATTTGAAGCCCTCTATTGCTAACAGTCAAAATAAACCCAATAAAAATGGAAAATAATTCATGACATCTTTCCTGAAAACCTAATGCTAATGTACCACTATTCTCCAATTTGACTAGGCTACAAATTTTATCCATAATTTCACAACACTTCCTAGTTCATAGGCCTGTCACTATAATCTGTATCGATTTATTCAATGTATGATAGATTATCTAGATTTTTTAAGGCTCAAAATTTATTGTGTGTACCGTTTCTTCATATTAGGGGGAAATTTGTTCTTAATTTTATGTAATATTAGTATATGCTTGGTAAGAGTGATGGAGACAAGAAGATGGGCATATCCTCCTCCTTAAAAGTTACTCAGTGCACCTTTAATTATCAGATAGAGTCCATATCTTTACACTTATTGTTAAACTCTTAAACCATACAATTAAATCATATATTTTATTGTAAACTATGAGAGAGAGAGAACTAGTTAACCCAGAGGTCTTTTTCACTCTGCTCTGTGTGGATCAATTTGAATGGCACTCCTGGGAGATCTTGCTGCTGCTGCATCTTTCAGCTGGGAAAGTTTTTTTTTGGCAAACTTTTCATAAAGTTTCAAATACTCTAACTTTAGTCTATACTTTTGCAGTATTACTTTTTAGCAGCCAATTACATGCAGAAGTTTAAGAATTGGACCGTTGAGCACTCCTGGTTGGTTAAGGGAATTTTTAAGAACATTTAGGAACATTCTGAATCTAGGTAAAGGAACACTAACCTTGCTCATGCCAGACTGATATGTGAGTCACTCTGAATTGACTTCTGCATAGGGTTGCAAAATTTGGTGAATTTTTGAAGTTGGAAACTTTCCACAGACATTTTTAATTGTTTATGGAAATTAACAGGAATTTTCAGGAATTAACAGGAATAAATTGGGAATGATCAAAGTTGAAGGTTAGGGGTATCAGTAAAGTTGGTAGAAAAAAAACTTGCACAAACTTGGCTGCAGCAGATTTATGTGAGTAAAGTTGTGTATAGCTGCTGTTCCTCACTCACATGGACAAAGCACTATTTTCTGAAGAGCCATTGAAGCCACACCCCCGACATGCATTTTGTGTCCCTCTATCACAGGCACAATAACTTTGAGAATTCTGAAGAGGTAGAACTGCTTTTCTGAGTGCACAACAACAAATACAAACTACTGAGACCACACATTACAACCAAAGGACTACATGCATTCAAGTAAGTTTGGAGGATATACGGGGTGGATGATATTTGATCATTGATAAAGTTCTTCTTACAAATAAATCAGTCATGTGTGTTAATTATCTCCCTTTTGCAACAATGCCTGCTGACGACAAAATAAAATGCTTATATTTTTGTTACAATAATTCCCCT
Source organism: Odontamblyopus rebecca (assembly GCA_030686955.1). Classification (NCBI taxonomy): domain Eukaryota; kingdom Metazoa; phylum Chordata; class Actinopteri; order Gobiiformes; family Gobiidae; genus Odontamblyopus; species Odontamblyopus rebecca. The sequence goes on along the minus strand of CM060670.1, from coordinate 14,611,734 downwards.
AAATTCCTGTGCAAAGTTACCAATTTGAAAATTTCCCAAATTCTCATACCAAAGTTTCCATTGAAATTTTCCAGAAACTTTTTGGAAATTTTCTGTGAATTTTCTGCTCCTTTGCAACCCTACTTCTGCATGTTACTGATGTGGAGCGGCCCTCACTGAAAGCGATAAGAAAAAGCAGAGGACCATGACAAGGATTTGAATCTGATTAGTCAAAGCGTCACTACAGCCGAACAAACTGAAAAATCTGACCTTTGTTACGTACACAAAAGTTAGTGCTGCTTTGCTTTGCATCAAGATTAAATAATGAAATGGAAACAGGTGACATAATATTTTTGGAGTGTATTTACCATTACTCTTACTGCCCTATTATAAATAAAACAAACAAACGAACAGTAGTATCTCATTTCTATTCTAACATAGTGTTCACTTTCTATGGATCGTTGAAAATAGTGCACACACTGTTCTTGGTTTTGACTTAATCTTGATTATTGTGGTTCTGACAATGCCATTTCTTATCATCTTACACACAGCAAGTTTAAGTGGTTACATGTTTTACAACCAGAGGGCTTCGTGCCAGTGTAATTTGGCCCAAGTAAAATATGCATGCACCAAAACCCCTGGGACCTTCAGCCGAGTTGGAAAAATATGCTGGTGTTGAATTCCCACACTTTAACCGCCTCATTTTAAACCATTACATTAATTTAACTGCTTTTCTTATTAACACATAGCTTTTATTGTATGTTCAAATACCATAAAGGGGTCAAGAAGTGCTGGCGAAGTTTGGCTTTCTCATGGTTACGACTTGGAGCTATTTGACATTCAAGACTTCATAGAAAACCCACTTTTTATTCTCCTCACTGTGTTTTGCCCTTGAAACGATTGGCTGTGGAGTTTTGGTGGAAACTCTATCTAAGACCTAACCAGCCACACCCCACTACCACCAGGAACCCCACTCGTATTCTGTTTTTTCTTCTCGTCTTCTCGTTATATGCCCCCATCTCTACCTTTCCCTCTTTCTCTCTCTCCTTCACCCTCTCCCTCTGTCCCCCCTTTCTTCACTCACTCCCTCTCTCTCTCTCTCTCTCCTCTCTCTTTCCCCCTTTCCCTCTCTATCTTCCTCTCTCTCACCCCCCATTTCTACTTCATCTTGCTCTCTCTCTCCCCCTCTCTCTCTTTTCCTCTCCCTGTGTCTCTCTCCCTTTTTCCCCTCCCTCTCTTTCTCCTCTCTCTGTCTCCCCCCTCTCTCTCCCTTTCTTTCTCTCTCCCTTTCTCTCTCCCTGTGTGTCCCCCTCCCTCTTTCTCTCTCCTTCACCCTCTCCCTCTATCTCTCCCCCCTCCCTTTCTTCTCTCTCTCTCCCTCTCTCTTCTCTCTCTCCTCTCTCTCTGTCTCCCCCCTCTCGCTTCCTCTCTCTCTTCCTCCTTTACCTCTCTGTCTCTCTCTCTCACCCCCTCATTTCTACGTCACCGTCTTGCTCTCTTCCCCTCTCTCTTTCCTTCTCCCTATGTGTCTCTCTCCCTCTTTCTCTCTCCTTCGCCCTCTCCCTCTGACTCTCTCCCCCTCCCTCTTTCTTCTCTTTCTTCTCTTTTTTCTCTCTCTCCCTCTCTCCTCTCTCTCTGTCTCCCCTCTCCCTCTCCCTCTCCTCTCTCTGTCTCCCCTCTCCCTCTCTCTTTCCTCTCTCTGTCCCCCCCCTCGTCCCCTCTGTCTCTTAAGAACAGGAGAGAGTTCATATCAGGTGTGGGCTCTTGGTTTTTGGAAAAGGACTGTGGTTGGTAATTGAAGCCAGTTGTTGTGTTTATTCCAAACTCTGCTACTTCAGTCTGAAGTAATCCTTTTGTTTTCGAGTATTGGGCTAATAAGTACGTTTTTCCACTTGTGGAGATTTGAGGATTTGGGTAGAGAGAGTGGATTTGTTTTTGAAAAATGCCAGAAAGTAACTGCTATTTACTTAGGTGCAGCAATTGTAGTCATAGTAGTAGTAGTAGTAATAGTCATAGTAGTAGTAGCATCATTAGTAATAGTAAAGTAGCAGTATCAAATCATTGTGTTTCAAATGACATTACTACATCCTGTTGGCTGACAATATTCAGCAATATTCAATACAGATACAGATGCCGTTGTCAATATTCAATATTGTCAATATTGTTTACAGATTTATTGCAATACAGTGGTCACTGGGCCTGTATAAATGTATAAATGAACATGACTAACCCGCTAGCCGCAGTTCCAAATAGGAAGTGAGCATGGGGGCGCTTCCGGCTCCATAAACTCTGGCTCCAATTTACTTTACATTGAAAAATTGCTACCCTCTCTGTAACTGCTCCTATTCCTAATATGGATCTCAACTCCAAATCCATTCCTATAGCTGCTAGCCTCAATTGGCTTCATTTGACTGAACACTATGGGTGACGTCACACTCACTTAGTCCACTTTTTTATGCAGTCTATGGTTGAGTAATAGACATTATCAGGATAAACCTTAGTGAATTTCAGTATCCAGTATTTTATGGCACAGAACGATGCAATCAATCAGGAAAATTTGTCTTTTTATGTTAGTATCTTCATGTAGTTTTACTTGAGTATTTTCCCTCCTCTACATTTGTAAACTAGACTGTAACTGATTAGAACTGAGTAGATCCAACAGGAGGGATCGTCCACAGACCCCCTCCAGCCCCAAACCCTTTTCCAAACTCACAGCTGCTCCTTCGGGACTCATCCATCTCCAGCAGATTTCAGAGCAAACACGTCACTGTGCTGGACTCAAATGTGCTCTGTTTTATTGTCAGGGGGAGTCCAAAAGATGGGGGTTTCCTGTTTCCTCCTCACTGTTCTACTCAATTTAGTTCCTTGTATGACTACACAATTTAATGGAACACCAGCCATAACTACTACTACTACTACTACTACTACTACTACTACTACTACTACTACTATTATAGCCATAAGTATAGCTATGAGAAATTAGCTTTTTCTGGGAATTCATATCATTATTGAAAAATAGGATAAAATTGGACCTTTCCTGGATAGTTTTATAATGGTCTTCTTTATCTCTATAGACAATAATTTAAACATTGTCATGTCCTTTTGATTGGTACACTAAAATTAAGAATAATCATATCTTTACTATAGGTAGTAGTATAATAATCAGCAGGTTTGCAATGAATCCTGTGGCTGTTAAAACATCTTGGGGGGCAGACTTCAGTCTTTTAGAGGAATGAGAGGAATGAATTGGATATTTTGTGTGTTCAATTTCACTAAAAGAGATTCATTTAAAAAGTCTATTGTGTATTGTCACCATTAAAGTCATATTTATTCTTCAGAGATCATAAAATCAAAGCTAAATTCATGATCAATCAATATATACAGTATATATATATATATATATTAAGGGTGGGCAATAAAGCAAAAAAAACAACAACAACATTTTGTACAATTGACAATTAATTCAAAGTCAGAGCAGGGACTGTTAGTCTTTGCATTTTCTTTTTTATTTAAGAAATTGTCAACCATATTAAATTACATTTGTATGGACATTTATCTGTAGATGATTGAAATAACCAATTTTTGCCATTTTGCCAAACCCTACTACAGGGCATTAGTTTTACAGGCAGAAATCCAAATGCTGTATTGTTCCTACTTGCACTTTTCATTTTTTTTAATGAAATTCGATTGCGCTCCCAGTCCCAACCCAATGTTTCTAGGTTTGTGTGTCAGTGGAAGAATAGTCCCTCTGTGATGGATGGGAGGAGGAATCATCTCTAACTGCACGTGAGAATGCAGACCCCCTCCTCTCCCCTTCCTCTCCTCCTCCTCCTCCTCTCCTCACACATGTACAGCCTGGTTCAGATTAACTACACACAGACACAATGCAAGTACATGCTGTTGACAGAGAAATATGAGACTGGTCTGTGCGCATACAGACTCAACACCGGGGAATTGTGTTTTACTAAAGGAACCAAAATATAGAAGAGGAGGAAGATGGGAGACAGCATGATAAATGTCACACTATCAACAAATGCATAGGTTTTATCATATCAAATAAAACAGTTCAGTCTTTGTAGGTAGACATATTGTTGCAAGAAATATGTAACATTGGTTTTGCCATAAAGAAGTAAAATGAAAATGAAATGATTTTGTTTATAGTAGTCACATTTACCTCGATTCAAGCCAGGGCAGAGTTATTACTTAAAGGTGCATTATGTAAATTTGATGTAATAAGGTGCTTGTCTCCATAGAGATGCATGCAGTAGGGGATTTAACATATCTCAAAAATACTTTAAAAAGATGAATTCTTACAATGTGCAGGCTTGCTTCTCCATAGATCTGACCATTAACCCATCTCCATTGTGATTACCAAGTTCTCCATGGAGACAAGTAGGTGGTGGACCCTCTACCAGAAATGTTACGCAGTGCACCTTTAAGGAAATATATAACTTTTATTCAAAATACAGTAGGTTTGTCCAGTATATCCAATGTTTATTAACGGCTGAAACAAAAGCTGAAAGTTGAAAGCTGTCCTTATACAATAGTTGAAACAAAATGGTCCTGATGCCAAAAATAACTAAACACACAGTTCATCCAAATAATTATCATTATGAATTATACCTTTTGAACATTGCCCCCTTTGCCTTTTGTACAGTACTTGTTGCTGTTCTGGAGAAGTCATTTCCAGTCGTCTCTGGGTCTGGCTGCTCTCTCTATAAAATCTGGTCTATAAATGTACACTGTGCAGGAGCCACTGTCCCCCTGTTCCTGATAAAGCTGTATTTATTTGTTTAAAGTCTAGCCTCTGCCCAACTTGTGCATGTGGGACAGAAGTAGCTAAAGTGCCCAAAAATGTTCAGTGTTAAAACATGAGAGAAGTTTGGGCCATTAGTTTGTGCAGGACGGTTTCAGTTACTATATCAACTTATCGTTCAATATTTGATAGAAAGAGTATATTTTTTTCAGGCTGTTGACCATATTTCACCCCACCCACTTTTGCCATAAATGCGACTCAACCGCACTTTCTTTGTGGTGGCACTATTGGTTAAGCGGGAATCCCATTCACTCCTATTGAGAATTTGGGAAAAGTTTTGCCACTAAAATATGACATAAAGTAGGTTTATTTGCGTAAAATGTTCAGTATTTATGTGCACCACCAAGTCAGCACCTCACAGATTCTCTGGGGGCTTTAAAACAGCTTTGTGGTCCAGAGAAAACTTATTTACTGCTCAAATCAACAGCCCCACGCAAATTAATACAACAACAAATTCTGTAATTAGTTGAATAGCTTTATTAGGCCTTATATTATAAGAATTGAGCTGTAGTTGTTTGGATAAATAACATCAATGACACAATATAAATACTACTACTAACTAAAGAGTTTAATTGTGCCATTTATTTATTCTTGAAAAAGGTTGACTGGGATTATCCTGCTTTAGGGTTATAACTTCAGTGGTATAAAGTAGTTTTAATATTATTGTGTATCATTGTACATTTATGTTACAATATATTGTACTTCAAAATGAGTTATTGTGACAGGCTTTGTGCTGGGTCAAGTAAGTATAATGTAATGTAAACACTATAAAACTACTCTTAAAAGTTCAATTTAACTGTGTTCCATGAGCGTTCCCTTTTGTTTTTCACTACAGGATCCCTATTAGATTTTTTCCCATGTTTATTCCTATGTAAAGTCCCTTTCTCTCTCCATTCCCTCTCCTTCTTCCTATAACGCATCACCCCTCCCTCCCTCTCTCTTCCCTTCGATGATAATTTGACCTACAAATTCTGTCCAAGTGTGACAAATGAGCACACTGTTGAACTCTGGCCAGCTCTCTTCCTCTGCGTCTCCCAATTTACAGCCTGTGATTCTGGAGCCTGTCTCTGACCTCTTTCCCCTCTCTTTGCCTTCCATTTGCAGGTCAGGTCTCCTATTATAGCCCTCACAAATATCTTCTCCGAACCAAACATCTTCTCCAATGACATTTTTTCCTAAACAAGAGAATGCACGTTTAGCTCAAGGCCCAGTGTTGTTGTAACCCATTTTAGAGAAGCGTGGGACAGGAACTGAGGGACCCTGTCTGTCAAATCTGCAGCTGCAAAAGTTTTTTCCGAGACATTTTTGTGAGCTAATGGTTTAGAGGTTTTTGTATGGTAACACTGCAGATCTAGTAAATACTTTTATACTATACTTTTTAGAAATGTCCCGATCTGATTTTTTTTAAGGGGTGTTCTTTCTAATACCGATCCAATAGTTTTTTTATAGCTCTGGTAGCACTGTTTCTGTGATGGTGTCGTGAAGGAAGTTCATACCTTAGCTCCAAAAAGTCCATTAAACGACGAAAGCCTTACCTACCTTACAGTCTTTGAAATGCCTCTGCCAGTGTTTGCTCCTCTGGCTTTGCCACCTTGCGCTTGTAAATCTCAAACTCACCCGAATGATTCTTTTGTAAGTGACGAATCAAATTAGTAGTGTTAAAGTAAGTTCTGCTGGTTCCTTCTTGAGAAATTGCTTGTTTGTAGCAATTGCATGTCGCTGTTTAACTATTGTTTTGTTGTTGTGAAAAGTAATCTCACACAGCAGACATGGCAGCGTTTTGATTTACGTTTGCCTTAAAGCATGTCGATGCTGCAAAAACATGTGAAACTGTATCGGGCTGATCACGTAACTGAATCCAATTCTGTCCGATACTCATAAAATAACCAGATCGGGAGCCGATACTGATACTGAATATTGGATTGGGACATCTCTAATATTTATATATTTATATATATATATCCCTTTTATTACAATGCACTATGTTTACACTGCATGTTTTTGTATTAGCTCTATCCAGGCTCATATTGAATAGTTGTAAAGGGCAGACAGTAATAAACAGGAATACTCTGCCAAAGTTCATCTAATGTAATATTGAGATCCAATTTGTATTAGCAGTAGCAGTTGTGTTGTTATTGCAGGAGCAGTAAGAGCCGTCTTTTACCAAGTGGTATGAAGCCCTAAAGCCTGTATGCCATTTCTCATTGAAGGTGCACTATGTAACCTTTCTGGTGGAGTGTCCGCCATCTGCTTCTTTTTATCGAGATGTTCCACAGTGTGGCATTACTTAAACTTACATATTCCCATAAGACAGGTACGTGAAACCACCAGGCCAAGTTGCTGGTCAGATCTGTAGAGAGGCAAGCCCAGTCAAAGTCCGTGCTTTTCAAAGTATTTCTGAGCAATAAATCAATGCAAGATAGAGGATTTTAATGCCGTACAATGGTATATTTTTGGCAAAGCAATAACATGACCATGGAGACAAGCAGGTGGCAGACCCTCCACTAGAAAAGTTGTACAGTGAACATTTAAAAATAGTAGTATCAGAAGGAGTCAGAGCAGGATTTGTAGTTTTTATCATAGCAAGCAGTTATGCAAATAGAAACTGATATTGGCCATTTACATGATTGAAACTATAATGAATTAGCAACTCGTTTGTTGTCTACTTTTACTTCCACTTGGATAGTTTTTACTTACTATTTTGAAGATATTGTTTTTATGAGTATGCAGTACTACTTTTGTAACTTCTATGTTTCTTTGGACTTGGACATAAATTGTGGTCTCACTTGTTACGTCAACCTGGCAGCAGTTACAGCTGGAGCCTTTTAACTGTGGCAAAGTGCTCCATGTTGTTTTTTGGACTCTCGCCATCGCCCCTGACAACACGGACACACACTACATGCAGGACAGAGTAGACCAATCCATCTACAACCAGCAATTCCCATTTTCCAAAGCCAGTGATTACAGCCCTTAAACCATTACAGATGTATTACAACATTTGTTTTGAACCCTTAATGCCTCTTTATATCACTGTACTTTTTCTTACATCAAGACTAATCTTTTCTAACATTATAAATCAACTTTTTCTACTTTTTGTGGCCAAAGCGAACATTCAATTTAAAGAACATTGAGAGCAATTTTATAATGTGCTTGTTTATCTGAGAGTATTTAATAAAAAAAAGCTTCAACTTTCAACTCCTCTTACTTTATCGGAGGTATGCAGTAATGGTGCTTAATTTGTATGTTTAGGAAGAATTTCAAGGTATTGTACTCAGGGCTCTACACTATCTTTTTTTTTCAGGAGCACATGTGCCCCTAAGTCAAAAATTTTAGGAGCACAGAAAAACAAATGGGGGCACAAATAGGTTTTAGTTTTGAACGTTTATTACAGTGCAGAACTTGCGCACACCAACTTATTGAATGAATTTTATACAAAAAACACAAAAGAATTATGACTGTACTTTTCCTGCACAATCACTGTGTTTTTAATCAGTCTATCTCCATTTTATCTGATTAATATTCATTTAGACTTAAAATAAGCCAAACAGACTGTACTGCACTGAAACACTCTGCGCCCCTTTTTGGACCTAAGCTAACATACAAGAACATTCACACAGACAGTGGCTCCTCTTTTCTGCATCACTCGAGGAAAAACTAAAACTAAAACACAACACTACCCACAGTTTGAGAACCTCTTCTTTAAGAGAACTTCCACTGGCACTTTACACAAAACTGCTTTGATGTGAATAAAGTGGGTAGAATTTTTAAACCTGTATTTTCAAATTCCTGGAGTTGTGACAAACAGATTAATTTGGCATTTTCTTTGGCAAACTTCAGCCCACATATCGCCTGCTCTGTGCCGTAGCTCTGCTCTGTGCGGACACTGACATAAAATTAGTTTTTTTCACAGGGGAGATGTTTAACCTGCCCTGTGACACACGCTGTGGGTGGCGCTGTGGACAAGCCGCGCGCTGGCGGTGCAGTGTCCACGGGCTCCAGCACACAGGTCCCGCACACTGGTACAAGTTTATTGGCGACAGCAGCGGCCGTAATGAAATATGATGCACTCAGTATTCAGACATCGAGTCCATGACGTGACCGAGTCCAAATGCGCTCGAGTCCTAGACAAGACCGAGACAAAGCTCTCGCTTTAGAGAGGGAAGTCCAGCGGCACAGGGGAATCTACTGAGTGGTGGAACAGGTGTGGGTCCTGCTGCGGTGCCGCTCCTCGTTTAAGGGGCGTGGGTGTGTTTTGAAGCGGAGTTTGTTCGTATGAGTGATATCGCTGCACACCCGGAGCTCGTATGCTGGGGTCGTGCGCGGTCGGAGGTGTTGTGCCCAGCCATGGTTCGGTTGCGCTTGCGCTGGACGTGTCGCGCTTTAGGGGCGATCCAGGTTTGGGCACGATTCTGAAGTCCTAGTGTGAGTGCGCCCCAAATGTTTGATACATGTAGAACGTTTAACTCGTCACGTTGCGTCTGTGCGCAGCTCCTTATTGTGCTGCAGAAGCACTCGCACAGGTGCGATTGTTTTATTTTCCTCGTTCGTACGATGAAATATTTGCTCGCAAATGTGAGTGAAATAGGCGCACTGTAGAGCCCTGATTGTACTTAAGAGCAGAGAAGAAATAAGTATAGCAAAACTACAGTAGAAGTTCATTGTCAAAACTAAACGCACTCTCTCGTATCACAGCAAGAAAATGTGCAGGTTGGTGGTTTGATTCCTGGATTAAGTGAGGTCTTACTGTGTGGAATTTGCTTGTTCTTGGCTGGTTTCTTCTATTAGCCTTAAAGAACCCATATTTGACTATTTTCCGATCTATGTTATAATGTTGTTTCCTCATCAAAAACATACCTGGAGTTGCGTGTTTTGTTTCATTCACAAATGTTTAACAAACAGACCCTGCATCTCTCAGACAGAAAACACTCTATTCCACCTTGTGGTGTCATGTGGTAATAAAGGAATTGCTCCACTGTGTTTTTAAACTCCATAAACCTGCACTGCAACAATCTATCATTTCAGTCCTGAAATTGTCAATATCTACTGAACAAAATGTAAAAAGTAGCTGTTAAGATGAAAACTACCACTGACATGACACCACCATCATGGCATCAGATGGTAGAACAGAGCATTTTTAGGTTTGGAAATGTAGACAGATTAACAGTAAAGGTTTACTCACATGTAAAATGCTTCACAATTAGATGTAGTGAGTACTCAACATAATTATTTTTACCTCAAGATCTCCTTATACAAATGTCTCTACTGTGACAAATTTTGCTCAAATAGTTGGAAATAAAGTCATACATTTACTGTTGCTTGACTTTATCTACTTTACCTCCTGTGTCTCCTTCCTTTGCCATATTTTGTGGCGTCTGGATGAATCTGACCTGTGTTTCCCGCCAAAGAAAAATGTCTATATTTTGCCTTTCCTTTCTTATTGTTGTAGTGTTTGTTTAGCCTTTTTCTCCAAGAGGGAAGTGGACTCTGAGCTCTTTGTTGCTGCCGTTTTAGATGCGGTTCCCTCCACAGTTTATAGGGCACACACAGTCTCGATGCCAGATGCACGTTGGTCTCTTGCACATGCAGTACTTTTCTTGCCAGTACTGCAAAAAGTTCAAATTACTTGAATTAAAGTCACAATATGTAACTTTTTAGCAAACTAAAATAAAGCATAATTTTTCATTTTGGTTTTGTTTATTGCACAGAAAAAACATGTCTTACTGTGATGGAGCTTGCATCTCCACAAACATGGCTCTACTTGTTTGTTTTTATGGAAACGTTGTTTCTTTGGCTATAATCTTCCACAGTGTGGCATAAAATGGAGAATGTTCCAAGGTATGGTTTTAACTTTCTATTTCCATGGAATTATGCAAGTAATGTGCTGCCTCATTGTTTCATACTTTTACATAGATACTATTTACATACTATACCTTTAAGAAACTGTTATGCTGATTTAAGTAAATTTTGCTTAAATTTCCCTTAATTTTACAGTAAAGACCAGTAAAATTCAATTTCAATGGAAAAAGAATAGAAAAATGAAAATGCATGTTTTTCTATGTAAAGAAAAACAACTCCTTACACTTTGCACAAAATAAGAATCAAAATATTGTGTTGCCTGAAGTAAGAAAAAAGCATTGGTAGCTAATCTTATTTGTCATGTCATATCTGCTCAAATCAAGTAAAATGTTTTGGGTAATTTGAATTTACCTAAATAATTCTTTTTGAAGGTCTCCCTGTTAAAGGGCCTGTGTAATCCGTCCCTCCAGTGGATTTTAACCTCTCTCCTTTACTCTAAAAATGAGACGCTGCCATTTAGTCTTGAGGCTGTTTCTGTTCTGCTCCATTTGATATATTGAGAGTATATTATCATTCCCACAATGCACTCTGGCCCTTACCTCACCTTCTTTGTGGCTGCAGGGTGCCACAAACAGGGAAAGTACGGACAGACGATCCGTATTAAGGTCTAATTTCAGTAGCTTTGACTCCAGTGAATTGGGCTAATTTTGTATTACATTAGTTCTGTAGTATTTTGCTCACTGTTAGAATGTAGGACTGAGCTGGGGATATGTGGGACAATGATATTGTCTACGGTAATTGTGTGACTTTGTAAAGTGTTAAAGGGCCTCTGTTGCACTATTTCTGATCTGTGTTACAATGTTCCAAAACATACCTGGACTTATGTTTTGTTTCATTCACACATGTTTAACACACAAACTCTGCATATTTAGGCTGAGTTCTTCTCTAATACAGAAAACACTCTGGTCCACCTTGTGATGTCTTGATTTCATGATGATTTCAGCCCTGAAATTGGTGATCTCTACTGAACAAAATGAAGCTGTTAACTTGAAAACTAGCTTCATGACATCACAAGGTGGCACAGAGCATTTTGAGCTTTGGAGATGTAGACAGACTAATAATGAAAGATTACTCAAACATGTGAAACAGACAAACCTCAACTCTAGGTATGTTTTTTTATGAGATAACATTATAACATGGCTTAAAGCGCACAAGAGTCAATTTTAATATATGATCTAAAATGCATTTAAAGATAAAATCCTTCCATTAATCAAAAACCTCTACTGAGACACAGACCCTATCTTGCAGTGTTATTATAGAAGTGTTATGTATCTAATGATTTCACTTATATGACAAGATCTGACTGGCAGCGTGAAGAATGAAGAAATGAAGAATGAACAAAAGCATTTTTAAAGGTGCACTGTGTAACTGTTCTTATGGCACATAGAAAAATGATAATGCTGTTCTCAACTTTCATTCAATAAAATAACTTTGTGTCTCCACAGGGCAATTTAAAGGGTAGAATATAGCTTTAAAACACCCACATTCACCAGTAACACACTTTGGACATTTTGGGAACAAAAAAATGCTTTGGCAAAAATAAATAAGTAAAGTAAAAATAAAAAGACAATAGGCGAGATTCAAGTTCAAAAGTGCAGACAGTTGAAGTGCAGCTCCCTTTTTTGCGGTGAGCCACTGGGACCTCTTCCATGTTGTAGCCTCCAAAGAGAGACTTTTACAGGGTCATTTTTAACTGAAGTGGTATTGATTCTCTGTTGGGGCAGTGGGGGGGTTGTGTCTGTTTTTCACTGGTCGGATGAGGACAAGACAGATGAGGCGCTGCTTTTGTCTTAGTCTTTGAGATCCTATTCACTGGACAGAGCAGGGGGCAGAGTCTGGTGGTTTCTACTCTGCTGCCCGGCACACTTTGGCATTTGTAGACACTGTGTAATGTATAGCTCTTATGTAAGCTCAAGACAATGATTAAAGAGCCCTTGCTACTCTATTTTCTGATCTAGGTTATAATGTTTCCTCATCACAAACATACCTGGAGTTATGTTGTTTATTGTTTCATTCCTGCATATTTAGATTGAGTTCTTCTCTCAAACTGAGAACTCTTACACCTTGTGATGTCATGGGGTGATACAGGAAGTGCTTCACTCCGTTTTTAAACTCCATACACCTTTACTAGAATAATTTGTATAATTTCACCCCTGAAATTGACCATCTCTACAGAACAAAAGGTGAAAGGGAGTTGTTAACTTAAAAACTAAGCTTCATGACATCACAAGGTGGAACAGAACATTTTGAGCTTTGGGGATGTAGACAGACTAATAATAAAAGATTACTCAAACGTGTGGATGAAACCAAACACAACTACAGGTATGTTTATGAGGAGGTAACAACATTCTAACATAGCTAAAAGTTCACAAGGGTCAGTTTTGTGTAATATAGAAACTTTAAATACCCATATCTTAAATAGCTCCCGATTTTGATATTGATTTTGATCTACAGGTCACATAGATATAAAAAAAAATACCTTCTTATCCTCAGTGGAAAACATCTTTTTGTGGGTTGAAATAACAGTGCTCTGAGCGTCACTGGCTCAGTACCCCTCAGGTGATTTACGAGGTTGTTGCCCCCGACAGCGAAAGGGGGGTGGAGCACTTTTACTAGCAGCACATGGCAGCAGATTCTTGTGAGCTTTAAGCCTTTTGTTACCTCATCAAAAACATACCCAGAATTGTGTTTTGCTTCATTCACACATGCTTGAGTAACCCTTTATTATTAGTCTGTCTACATCTCCAAAGCTCAAAATGCTCTGTTCCACCTTGTGATGTCATGTGGTGGTAGTTTTCAGGGTAACACCTACTTTTTACCCTTTGTTTTGTAGAGACTGGCAATTCCAGAGCTGAAAAGACTCTATCTAAATGATTCTAGTGAAAGTATATGGAGTTTAAAAACACAGTAGAGCTCTTCCTGTATTCACACATGACATCACAAGGTGGAACAGATTGTTTTCAGTTTGAGAGAAGAACACAGCATAAGTGTGCAGGGTTTGTGTGTTAAATGTGTGTGAATCCAACAAAACACTGATGAGAAAGCAACATTATAACATAGATCAGAAAATAGCATAATAATAGTGCATTGTGAGTGAAGAAGTTGGCTTTTACTGTCAATATTGTTTTCAGAAATCTTCTGTTGGCTTTATAATAGCAGGAAGGAGCAGGTTTATAGGAGTAGGAAAAGTCAGTTTTTTTGTCAGTCAGGTGAAGATTTTATCGCTCCCTGAGAAACTTGCCCAATATTAACATCTCCACTCAGATTCACACATGCTTCTCTCAGGCTGCTTTCTCAAGTCCTGGGTCTCTTACATCAACTTTCAACTTCATCCAACTCAAACCTGTTCCCACCATTTTCTGAACCCAAAATATACATAGGCTTTGCTCCAGCATCCCCTTTCTCCTGACAGTGGTTGGTAGTCTCACACATGGAGGTATGTTGAAAATACTAAAGTCTTTGATCTTGGTTCCTCGGCCTCTCCGGGCTGTGTTCTTACCCACCGGTGGACTCTGGAGTCTGGGCCAAAGTCTGGAGGTTCAGGGGGGTGGGGTCCTCTCGCTGATCCCAGGTTTGTGTTATCGTTCTGGGGGAGAATGTGCTGCGTCTCAGGTCTGGTCCGGATCAGGTTCCATCTCACCTCAAGGTTGTTTTTGTGTTAGCATTTAGGTCACAGTTTCTCAGGAATATTCTTTTCCCATTTCTGAAATTTAAAGGGACATTGTGTAACTTTTCTAGTTGAGCGTCCATCATATACTTTTCTCCATGAAGATGTTGATATTGCTTTGTGTGGAATGTTTCACAGTATGGCATTAAACCTTTCTGTCTTCATGGAGACCAAACCAGACCAAGTTTTCTTGGTATTTTTGAGCTATAAAACCACCTGTAATTTAATAAATGTAAGGTAGAGCTGTTTAATGTCATACTGTGGAACATTCTAGGCAGAGCAATGACATATCCATAGAAATATACAGGTGTCAAAAAGTTACATACTACACCTTTAAAAATGAACTATAACAAGTAGAACCAGTCAAATGGGTTGCATTAAAATAAAACAATCTTTCAATGCATTTTCCACTTAACCAGGCTATGGACAGGCAAAAACTATTTCCTATTTCATATTTTATGCCATTTCTATTTTATTAAATTTCTACATAGCTCAGATACAATCATAGCTATCATTTGCAGTCCACCATCCTTATCGATACAAAGACAGAAGGAGGCAGATTGGTAGACTCTGGGAACACCCATATAATTTACCAGACCAGAAATAACACAATAGAAAACCAATTGTATATCAGGTATCTATGGCCAAAATGTTCCTAAATGTAACAGGAGATGCTTTCTTTGATTACATTTTACATAATAGCTATTGTTGGTTTACGTAATTTAGTTGCCTTTTACATAAAATTGTAGCTATGTTGTCACTTTGTAGCAGTTTATGTTTCTTAGCTGTAAGTGATCCAAGTGGCTCAAGATGTATGGAATTGTAACTCTTATTGTAAAAGTATCTGCTGTTGAATGTTCACTATGTAACTTTTCCGTAGTGCAGATGTGCTTATTGATGTATGTATGACATTAATTGAGGTATTATTACAGATGTTTTATAGGCAAAAAAAAAAAAAAACATGCATTCTTAATATGAGAAGGGTAAATTGACCTGGAGACTGCCTGTTTAACATTTGTTTTAAGTGACAAATTATGGACCATTGTAAGCAAAGATATAACATACATGTACATGCATCTTACAGGTGAAGCCTATTGGTGAGTATTCATTGTTTTAGCTTGTACTGCGAAGCAAATTTCTCGTTTGGGAGGTTTGTTCACCAACAATCAATATGGTAACAAGTCTTTTTCTGATTCTGATATCATCTGCAGTTGATTTTTGATTCATTCATTCAAGCATATGAATACTGTTATATCTGTGACCACATTCAAAGCTCTTATACCTTATTATGTGCTCACTTTCATGTTCATACACAGTCTTATTTTGGTCTTGTGTTAAATCTAAGAGGTTCTGATGTGGCTTATTGCTAATAATCTCCAGTGTTAGTGTCTGTGATGCGCTAAGACAGACCAGAAAAACACAGCACCTCTTTGGATTGTTTTGAATGGGACTCTCCCCAATCCCTCATCTCACCACGAGCTTTTAGCAGCTACAGTTTGTTTTCCTGGCCCACTTCACTCTGCTCCGATCATCCTGTAAGACTCCCATAGCCTTTCTGAGATGTTGTTTACTTTGAGAATTAGCTGACCTCCCAGTACTGGAGCCAGGAAGCATCTCTCCTTCCTCAACTCTGGGTCTGTGCCAGTGTATTGTAATGGGCAGATTTGTGTTGGAAAAATACGTTGAGAACAAGGTCATTGGGTTGCACTTTAAAAACTCCATCAGTCTTTCTTTGAATGCTGTTTATGAACCCTGTTATTACATGGGTTTGTTTTGTATCATTGTATGCCCATTGCAACAAGGCCTAAGCCACAGGTCCAACTACTCAACCTAAAACTAGCACAATAAATACTATTGACCAATATCCTGGCAGGACATTTCGAAAAGGGGTCACTGGAAATACAATTTGAGGTTCTGTTTAGCTGCGCACCCACTGGTTGGCAGTGTGATTCCAGCTCCCACAAATGACTGCTGTCGCTGTATCCTTGGGCAAGACTCTTAACCCACCTTGCCCCTGGGGTCTGTGTACAATGGTGTATGAATGTGTGTGTGAATGGGTGAGTTGTTCCTTGATGTACAAGTGCCTTGAAGGTGGAAAAGCGCCATATACATATTTTTACCATTTAACATTTCTATTCCACATTCTTCTCTCTTCTCTTTTATTGTCAGTAATGTTTATGATGATTATTTATGTTCTGATTTGTTTGTATTGTGATTTTAATCTTATTCTGTGAAGCATTTTGAATTATTTTGTGCATGACTTGTGCTATACAAATAAACTTGCCTTGCCTCGAAAATCCAAATTTGTTGAGATAACCTATGTTTAGTCTGTCTCTTGTTTACAACCATGTTATAATAATATTCTTTGTATCTCGTTATATACTGAATGCAACAAGGCCAAAGCCACAACTCCAGCTAACCAACCCAAAACAAGCACCATTGTTTTTCTTTCTGCACATGGCAGAAGATTTGGGAAAGGGTCAAAGACTCCATTGTGAAGAAGGCCTGTTTGGGTTAAAAGCCACATTTGATGAATCAAATAACACTTGTGATAGATTGAAAAATGTTTTTGGCAGATTTTTACAATATTTCTTCTTACCCCACAATGCCCTGCATCCAAGTCTGCAGACCAGGCGCTGTTTCAAAAGTTTATCTATTCAAGGTAGGGTCAAGAAGAACAAAGTGAAAGTCTGCGGTCTCCAATTCTGTGAAGCTTTAAAGGTGCACTATGTAACATTTTTGTTGGGGATTTCCTGTGTGTTTCAAGTTATTGCTTGGTCTGGAATGTTCCACTGTATGACTTTTAAACAGCTCTGCCTTACATTTAAGTACAGGCTGTTTTATAGCTCAAAAATGCCTAGAAAAACAGGCATTCTGACTGTGAGCGGGGTTGCCTCTCCGCCAATCTTCTCCATGGGGAAGAGCATTTAACAAACCCTCCACTGGAAAAGTAACATAATGCACTTTTAACTAAACATCATAATACTTTTACTGTTATTGTCGAAGTTATTTGTGAAGTTGGAACCAGCAAATCTCCATTGAAAGACTGACCCTTAACCCACATTGCCAATTTCTATGCTTTAAATGTGTGTCATTGATACAAATCAAGCTTTAATAACTTCTCCAAGTCTTTAGTAGTTCATAGACTCACTGTATAAACATGTTTTGGTTGAGGATTTGTGACTTGAGGCATGTCCTTTTGTTCTTCAGGTGTTCCAGGAGCTGGGCGTGTCCGTGCTCTCTGCTGCCTCCGATGGTTATAACGTGTGTCTGTTTGCTTACGGCCAAACGGGATCAGGAAAGACCTACACCATGATGGGAACGCCGGTAAGACAAACCAGGGGAGAGTGGAGACAGCTTTAAGGCAACATGATGTCTTTAGAGTCAGTTTGCTCTTGAATACGCTTCCTTAAGTGTTCCCCCATGTACAGAATCATACCACACCATATTTTCAAAGCATGTATGTAGGTAGTGAATTGTATAAAACGGTAAACCAATAATATAAATAAGAAAATAATAAGAACCAAACTGACTAAAAATTGATGCTCATGACCTTGGTAAAACATTTAGCTCTGCAAGTTTCTTAAGTCTGCTGTGTTGACTTAGGTAGGCATTCTTTTATATTAGTTGATAGAGAAACGTTTGACACACCCAAACTTATTGCAGATTTGTTAGTTTTGTTTTTCCGCTGCTGGTGTCACAACAGTTTGTTGAATGTAATTTAAATCAATGCACATACATGGTTATGATATTATAATATAATAGATAAATATAACTATAGTTGTGTCCTAAATTTCTTAATGGTGCAGTATTCAGCTATGTCTGAAGAAAGCTCATGATGTTAAATTAGAAGATGGGGGTGAGATTAAATACGTTTAGTAAGTAAATATGCAGTGTGCATATTACTTGCATGCTTTGTTGTTCTTCTTGTTTCTGTTGACCATCAGAATCATCATGATTGCACTGATGTCAATATGGATGTTATTATGTTCCATTGTAAAGGAACATAAAATGTTTCCTTGTCCAAAATAAATACATGAATAAAATAAACCTTTGTGGTGTTGGTCAAGCCACTTGTCTTCATGAAGATGTTATTGCTTTGCCTGGAATTTTTCACAGTATGGCTTTAAACTTTCCTATCTCCATAGTCCATCCATCCATTTTCTTCCGTTTTATCCGGGGCTGGGTCACGGGGCAGTAGCTTGACCAGGGAGGCCCAGACTTCCCTCTTCACACACACACTTCTCCCAGCTCTTCCGGGGGGATCCCATAGTGACAAGCAATAAAGTTACAGAGTAGATCTGTGGAGAGGCAAGCCCCTTCACAGCAAGAAAGCTTGCTTTTCAGGCTATTTTTATTTAGCGATAAAAACAACTGAAATGGAAATGCACGATAGATATGTTTAATGCCATACTGTGGAACATTCCAGGAAAGGCATTAACATCTCCATGGAAACAAGGAGATGGCCACACAGTAGTTACATAGTGTACTCTTAAATAAACAAAACATTATGCTCTTCTTGGATATCTGATATTATAATTCTATCAAAGTTGTGGTTGCTCAAATAAAACACAAATCCCTCTACTCAGGTCTAACCCGCTGCTCAGAAAACTCAGCTTTACGGCCTATAAATGTCTCTAGACACTTGCAGAGGAAATCCTATTGTTACGCAAATCACTACTAATACTGTAGCGATCTCTCTCCAATGTAAAGTAATGTACACTGAAAACCATTTACATTTGCCCTAAATTGTACATGACAGCTGTGAAAACTAATAAGACTCTCTTCTTTTTCTTGTTATCCTTTTGACAGGACTCAATTGGCCTGACCCCTCGAATCTGTCAGGTATGTCAGTGAATTATATATGCTGTCTGAATACGTAAATGGGGTGAGCATGCTTAAATTGGCTTGGTTGAGTGGGGATATTGTAGCGTGAAATAAAATACAAGTTCACCTATTTTCTTACAGGGGCTTTTTAGATCCGAAGACGCTGCTCCTGATGGGCAAAACTCAAGAGTGGAGATAAGGTTGGCGAGTAGTCATTTGTATTCAATCACTCCATCAATTTCACTTGATTTAACATAGCACTTTGTATTACAGTGCCTTCACCGATAAAAGGGGACATGATTTTAGGTTTAAAGTTTAATCAAAGTTGCTTGTCTGTTCTGGCAGTTTTTTGGAGATCTATAATGAGCGTGTGCGAGACCTGCTCAGAGGAGGAGAGCAGAAGAAGAGGGTGTCTCTGAGAGTGAGGGAGCATCCGGAGAAAGGGCCTTATGTACAAGGTGAGCCAAAATACATTTTTTTATAAAAAGATGTACTATATATGTATGTAACTCCTTGAGGATCCACCAACAGCTGTTTTGTCTGTAATTTTCTACACTATAGCCTGGACTCCATGGTATAACAGTAAACATATCCATAGCATTTATTCATTACGGGTGTTTCTATTATTCTTCGTAGATACAATAATTCCTTCTGTGAATAGGGGCGACTCTCCACAGATCTGAACTGTAATGTAGCATAGTCCTGCTTGTCTCCCTCATTATATAGGAGGGTAATCTGTAATGTGGTACGCTACTCTTGATGTGACCAACTTTTTTTAATAATAAAGTGTTAATAATAAATAAGTTATATGACCCTTATATATAATAACACATTTTTTCAGTCAAATGAGCGGTACCATCAGTGAAACCTAACCTAAATCTATATGTTGTACCGTATTTTGTATGATCCTTGCTTTTCCCAAAATACTTATATACATCCTCAAAAAAATATTACTTTTTCTCCTGCATTAAGAATTCAATTGTTTTTGGTTCTCAAATTTGTTTCTATTTTTGCTCGGGTGTGTTGGCTTTAAAGTGCTTTTTAAATAAGGTTGGATTGGAGTTGGATTGGAAATAAGGGAGTAATACTGTGTTAATGGGTGAGTTCACTTGAAGGCTAAAATAACCCTTTAATGAAATGCTCCAGTGGCTGCAAGTTTCAAAAAGACAATGAAAATCATCACATTCTGAAAGCAGATGGTCCCAAAATGTAGTGTACCAAAATAAGCTGAAACATTGCCAGTGCTTATTGTGTTAGTGTACGTACACTGTTTTTCTAATACATCTGAATATTCACTAATTTATGGTTTGCAACTGATACTTTGCAATGCAGCTTCAACGTTTCCTCGGGGTGTGATGCTAACTAGAGGCTCTGCTCTAAGGCTTTATTAGACTTTTATCTGTGCTTCATTTTAACACAATCGGACCATAAAAGTGTGTTAACAGGTTGCACACATGTGATATTACAGTAACAAGCTAGATAACATTAGCCAACAGTTTTTCAGTTACTCACCGTTTTGTTGAAAATTGACATTCAAACTCCTAAACAGGACCATTAACACAAATGTGTTGTTTAAATAAATAAAGATAATTGTATAACATTTTTGATTTAGAAATACATTTGAACACCCCCAGCATGATGACGCTGTAAAGTATCGGTATATTTAGACTACCCTGTGTATTGTACAGTAATTTAACTTTCAATACAAGACTAAATATAAACATTATTTGAAGTCCACTTGTCCAGACACAGCAACACTAATGGTCAGGACATTACGACTAGATCAAAACAAAGATACCACAGCCAGCTATGTACAATGAGACCCTGAAGATTTTGTGTAATTATAGTCCCAAATACAACTTAATAAATAACAATTATCTACGCAACCAAACCTATATTTAGTTTTATTGATACTGACATGGAATTCCCCTTGTGAATACTTTGATCGTGTTCAGAATTGTTCTAAACATTTTCCACCATCCTGTTAACTTTATGTTAACTTCTTAAGACTTCCCACTCTGCTTTTTGTCCCATTCATGTAACATTTAAAGGACCACATCCACACATTGTCCATATCTGAAGAGATCCCAGTTCACCACAGGAAGTGAAGTCATTTCCTTGTGGTTTCCATGGAGAAGAACATGTGCTCTGAGGATAGACCGTCTTATGTCTTGAAATATCATTGGATTTTTGTATATTTATAGCATGTAAACATATATTATTCTTAAGTTTACATGTTTTAAAGCCACTCTTACAACAGGCAGAACTTGTGTTAGCATAATTAACATTTTATTAGTCCATTGGGGTATTTATGATGTCTTAGAATGATCCCTCATTTATTAGACCTACATCCTGTTTTTTCATTCAACAATTAGATGAAGCATTTGAGCAATCTTGAGATAGGCCAGTATTGATACTTTGTGGTGACAATGCCGGGGGTGTTCTACGTGTATCTCTATGGCCGTTACCATGGGGACGCATGCCCATATTAGGAAACACAGACAAAAAATTTTAAACATTGTCTGAAAACTCAAGACAAAATACAAAATGGATTTAAACAACACATTTTCAGGAGCCTGTGATGAATACGAGTGCTCATGGTCCTGTTTAGGAGTTTGATTTCCCACAAAAAGGTGAGAGACTGAAAAACTGTTGGCTAGTTTATGATTGTAATTTTATGTTTGAGAGACTTGTTTAGCAGCACAAAACATCTCAGCAGTTTTTTCTGGTCAGGTTGTGTTAAAACAAGGCTCAGATTATAGTCTCGAGCTTCTGACAGTAGCAGTGCCTTCAGTTAGCGTCACACCCCCAGGTAATGTTAATGCCTCAGCTGCAAAGTATCAATATTCTTTGTGTTGCTCCCAGGCCTGGATAAATTGGACTAGGAGGAATAGTGGACTTTGAATCTGATGCTATAAATTATCAATAATGAAATCAATGCACACCTTGAGACCAGTGTTTTGCAGAAGGAAAGAAGGGGAAAACTGTGGAGGAAGTACAAGCATGCAAACAGGATTGTAGCTAGAGGATATCCATGTTATTTAGTCACACTTTGAATGGACAGAAGTTCTAGCGTTGTGTTGGTCCCTGGAGATATGAAATACTTCTATGGATGACAAAGGATTAGACATGCTTCCTGTTTATTATGCCTCCTCCTACAAGACATGGAACAAGATCTTATGCCACAGGATCTCGCAAGATAAAAGCGCCACAAGATATGTGTAGACATGTGGAAATAAGCCTGTCACGATAACAAATTCTGAACCACGATATATTGCTAAAGAGAAATATCACGATAAACAGTAATATTGAAATTACTTTATACTGACACTGTAATAGTATCATAGTAAAGCAGGATAATTGCAGTAAACTATTCTTTTTAAATACAAATAATTTAAAAGACTTAGCTGCAACAAATAAATCACAGAACAAAGTCATAAAGGTTAATTATTAAACCCTCTACAGCTCAAATCTTAAGTAAAATAAGAAAAACCTCCCCACTATTGGAAAGAAAATGTACCCACAATAAATATTGAGCCCAAAAATATATTGTTCCAGGTTTCATATATTGAACGATAAGTCGATTTGTAATTATTGTGACAGGCCTATGTGGATTTTTTTTTCTTTGTATTAGATTTGGCAGGGGCAAAAAGTGCTGGTGAGTTACTGTACATCTCTGACTACGTAGTTAAAAAAAAATCTGTCCTACAATAACTGCAAAAACATAAAATTATGTGGCCTAAATTGGGAATTGAACCTCGCAATTTTTTGTAAATTTGGTCAAAATTAAATCAGATCTTCTCATCTTGTGGGAATTGTGTTCAAAACCACACAGAAACAGTTTTTCCCTGTAATAAATTACTTTATCATTGAAGTTAAATAAATCTAAACTTGGACAACTATTGACGACTAACCAGGCCTAAACTGGATCAAAGCTTGAAAAAGAAATAAGCACTAAAATAAACGAAGAAACTCCTTTGTCCTGCTTGAAGATGGTTGCAGACCCCCGCTGGTGCAACGTAACCACAGCTTCAGAAACACAGATACGACCCATTTCCGTTGTAATAAACATAAACGATTTTCTCTTGATTTCTCTTCCTCAGATCTGTCCCAACATGTGGTGTCAAACTGTAAACAGGCCATGGAGCTTTTGGAGGAGGGCATTTCCAACCGCATCACCGCAGCGACCCACAACCACGACGCCAGCAGCCGCTCACATGCCATATTCACCATCCAGTACACTCAGGTCTGCGCTTATTAACTTTTGATTCATATGCTTCGTCACAGTAGCTCAACAGTTTATTAAAAAACATTAACATATTGAAAACAGTGAATAAAAAAGGTTAAAATAGATTAATTATACTGCAACATACATTTATTTATTGTACTTAAGCTCTTTCAGAATCTTATTGTGGTTCGTAGTTTAGTAGTTCAGTAGTTCAGCAGTTCAGTTAAAATATGTGTTTTACGCTGTGGTGCATTGTGTAACTTTACTGGTGGAGGTCCGTCAAATGCGTTTCTCCATGGAGATGTTCTTGCTTTGTCTGGAATGTTCCACAGTAGGGCATTAACCCATACATTTGTTCAATCACAGGTGTTTTATAGCTCAAAAATAGCATAAAACATACATTTTTGTGCAGGCTTGCTTCTCCATAGATCTGACCATTAACCTGTCTCCATTGTGATTATCAAGTTTATTACCATACTGTGGAATAATCAAGGCAAAATAGTAATATCTCCATGGAGAAAAACAGGTGGCAGACCTTCCACGAGAAAAGTTACACAGTGCACTTTTAATACAGAAATATCCCTTCTGAAAAAAAAAAATTATATATATATATATATATATATATATATTTTAAAAAAAACGCATTTCTCACCTTCCACGGTGGTTGGTCTCTCTCTCTCTCTATATATATATATATCTCTCTCTATATATATATCTTTTTTACTTTTTAGCTTTTTTTTTTATTTACTAAGCTTGGTAAATTTGCAAAATTGTCCAGACCCAAATCATAGTTTGCTTCTCATTATTTATTTATTTATTTTTGCATTTATTAAAAAGTGAACTGACATTTTATCTACAGGCAATTTTGGAGAACAATCTTCCATCAGAAATTGTCAGTAAGATTAACTTGGTGGACTTGGCTGGAAGGTGAGACCCCCTGTTGCTTTTTCTGTCTTTTAATCACATTCAGAAATTTAATCAAAGCTGCCCTCTAGTGGATCATGGTCACAGTTAGTAATCTGTATTTATTTATGCTTTTCCCCTACTCCCTCCTCACTGTGTGTGCTGAGATAGTGAGAGAGCCGATCCAAACTACTGCAGAGACAGACTGACCGAAGGATCAAACATCAACAAGTCACTGGTCACTTTGGGCATCGTCATCTCAGCTCTAGGTAAAAATCACATTTGTTTGAATCTAACGTTACGTGTATGTTATAAAGTTCAATTTTTTCACAGTTTTAACCTTTGTTCACAATTATTAGTGACAACATGACAAACAACAGTGAAATCTTGTTTCTTATCAAAAACAGAGTTGTGTTTTGTTTCATTCACACATGTTTGAGTAACACTTTATTATCTTTATGTCTGCATTTCTAAAGTTCAAAATGCTCTGTTCTACCTTGTGAAGTCATGAAAAGGCCATTTTCAAGTTTACAGCTACCTTTTACCTTTAGTTCGGTAGAAATTAAAAATTCCAGGGCTGAAATTATAAAAAGTGATTCTAATTAAGGTGTATAGAGATTAAAAATACAATGGAGCACTTCCTGTATTACCACATGACATCACAAGGTGGAACAAAGAGTTTTCAGTTTGAGAGGAGAACACAGCCTAAATATGCAGGATTTTTGTGTTAAACTTGTTTGAATGAAACAAAACACAACTCCAGGTATATTTTTGATGCAAAAACAACATTATAACGTAGATCAGAAAATAACGTAATATGGGCCCTTTAATTTTCTTCCATTTCAAGTGTCTAATAGATCGCCTTCTTACATGTGACCAGTTTTATTAAATGAAAACTGCTATTCAAAAAGTGTTAATAATAAAGTTAATGTGATTTAATTTGGCCTCTAAAATGGTCACAATTATATATTTTTTGTTATATTGTGACCTGAATTGATAAACTGACTCTACCTAATCTTGATATCCCTAGTCTGTATAATTATCCTCAAATGTGCAGTTAATCAGTTTTTCCCCCAGTTTTTATTCCCAGTTCAACATTTCCCTCTCTTTCTCCAGCCCAGAACTCACAGATGTCCAGCAGCTGTCAGAGCATTAACAGCGTGGCCTCTGAAGGGGAGAGCACCGGGGGGAGCCACAGCAGCGCTCTGTCCGATCGGGGAGGAGGAGGAGGGGGGAGGAGGCACTGCTTCATCCCCTACCGAGACTCTGTCCTCACCTGGCTCCTTAAAGACAGTCTGGGCGGAAACTCCAAAACCATCATGATCGCTAGTGAGTGCAATAGGAAATCTGTTTAAATAAAGAGTGAAGTGTTCCCCAAATGTTTGAATCAGTTTAATATATAAGATTTAGTTTATAGGTTTGATAATACCAGGGTTGGAGCCCGTACAGTGTTTTCTGCAGCGCTTTATAGTTAGGGTGACAACAATTGCCCCCCAATTGCCCCCCACCTAGACTACGTCCCCCGAACCACGTGAATACTTGCAAAACTATGGTCGTCTCAGGCCCCGGTCCTCACTCTCATCTTTCGCCGGCACATATCTCTGCCCCCTATCCCTGGTCACCGCCTTTGCTAACCATTTTTCTGCGGGAAAATCTA
Source organism: Odontamblyopus rebecca (assembly GCA_030686955.1). Classification (NCBI taxonomy): domain Eukaryota; kingdom Metazoa; phylum Chordata; class Actinopteri; order Gobiiformes; family Gobiidae; genus Odontamblyopus; species Odontamblyopus rebecca. Next base: position 14,585,801 of record CM060670.1, on the reverse strand, counting down.
TGAATATTCTGCTCATTTTGATTAAAAACAGTAAAAAAATGTGAAATATATTGTTTACAAAATTATTTTAAAAGATATATGATTGTTTACAGGTAAATAGCCACAAACTTAAAACAGTTCAAAACAATTCCTTCCTGATTTGAAAGACTTTTTGTGAGGACCTTTCCCCATTTGAAAGACATAATATTTAGACTTGAATTGCAGAGGACGGTTGCCTTAGATAGAAACCCATGATTAGTGTCCAACTTCTGTGCAAACAGTGAATCACCCATAGAGTTATAGAAGCCCTTCTGCCCAGTCTGAACTCATAGCAGCATATTCTTTTAACAGGAAAGCAAACTATTGTACATTACCCCAGCAACAACATTATAAACTGCCATTGTGTCCTTCGGCAAGACATTTCTCCCACTTTGCCTGTTATGTTATATGTTCATGCGATTTGATTTGCTGGGATAAGTCATAGCAGCTTGTTTTGGCAGTCATTTTACAAACTGAATAGCCTCAGAATAGTTCTGCACCAGTAAATCCCCTGCTATTTAGAGACATCAGTATTCAGTATTTCTTCTCTCAAATCTGTGTTCGAAGACTCCCCTCTGGATAGCAGTGAAATTATGCATTCAGAAAACATGTCACTCCCAGCCACAACCACATCTACTGTAGTGTACACCTCTCTGTTGACGCCAACGCTAATTAATGTTTACATGTGTCTTGCTTTGTGTCAGCTGTCTCGCCATCCGTCAACAGCTACAACGAAACCCTGAGCACGCTCCGATATGCGGCTCACGCCAGAAACATTGTCAACAAACCACGCGTAAATGAGGTCAGTGGCGGATTTCAAAATGTGCCAAGATTTAAAATTTTGGATACGTTTTTCCCTTTCTCTTTAATTTCGATTTGTGTACAGGATGCTAATGTTCGACTGATCAGAGAGCTGAGAGAGGAGATTGACAGACTGAAGAGCATGCTGCTTAGCTTTGAAATGGTATCACAAGCTTTTAATATTATATACTGGTGGTTTGAGGGGATGCCCCCTGCTGGGCCTTTGAAAAGAAACTTCCATGTTTTCACAGCTTTGCAAGGAAGCACATATTTTTTTGTAAAATTTTTGTTTTTGATTGACAGCAACGCAATCCCAGTCCTTCCCTGAGTGATGAGAGGGATGGGAGTCTGTCTGACATTGTGCTGCAGAATGAACTAAAGGTAAGAGAAGGTCAATGGAGGCGCTTAGATCTTTGTTCAAACTGACAGTAAATTTACCATTGAAAAATACAGGTCAACAGGCATGGGATTATCCAGTTCTGTGTCAATCTTTTCTTCACTTGAGAATTGGTGCATGCTGTCTATGTCTTGTGCTGCAAACGGTTTTATATGGGTAAGAGGATAGAGTATAACCATACACACCAATAGGGACAATTCTGAGAGGTGAACGGCTACACCAATCGCCATTGTAAAAGTATTCTCAGCTGAAGAAGAAAAAGAACATATCATATAGTCTGTTTTAGACTATTTCTGTATCTTAATTAAAAAAGAAATACACAATAGGAACAAAATCTATAAATTAATAAGACTGAATCATTCAGGCTTTCTCTGCTTCTCAAAACATTGAAATCATTGCATTAATAGTAGCATTAATTAGTGTTGCATCAATACAATGACAAAATATGCAATTAAATGCATTAATTAAATAAGCTGAGCTATTTATGAAACTTGTATGATATTAGATTTTTAAAGATGGACATGGCAAGAGACAGCATTACCATAGGGCTGGGTAAGTAAGTGACCGACATTCAGTCATGTCTAATCGTCAATGACATGCTTGTTTTTTTATTGAAAGGTCTACAGCTAATCCTCTGTCAGTAAAGACATGTTATTTGAGTGAGAGTGAGAGGTTTTTTCCCATTAAAAACCTCTTTTTCAAGGACGTCATGGCAGCAGTTTAGCACATAATTACAACACAAACAACAATAACATGACATGGCTCACAGTTTTAATTTGGTAGGAGGAAATTGGGCTATTTTTGTGTTAAATGGCTCTGGTTCATTTACATTCTATTACAGCTTCCTCCCTGTGTTTTAACCAGGTGGAGCAGCTCACTAAAGACTGGTCAGAGAGCTGGAGGGACAAACAGGAGCTGATGGAGCAGTACAGTGTGGACATAAACAGGGACCAGGCCGGAGTCTTCATAAACTCACTGCAGCCGCATCTAGTGACCCTGGACACAGACGTCCTCAGCACTGGAGTCGTCTTCTATCACCTCAGGGTAGGAATTAACTATTTTCACAGTTTACCTTATTGTTTTGTTAGTTTGAGACATTCAGATATAAGGGAGCAAACTGTAATCTAATTTCCTCAAGTCTTTGCTTGCAAATTTGAGGCTCTAGGGAAGAAATAGAGAGTGTATACATAAATGGACATAGCTTACCCGCTTCTTGGTTGGATAGATCACTTATTTATAAGTTGGATTCGAAGCAATTATTTTAAGGTGCCAAACACTCTCCTGCTGTGCTCTAATCACAACCTTTAAAATAGTATTGCTATTGTCATGTTTTATTGTTTTTTGTAGCTCTAGCTTCTGTAGAGAATTCTTTATTATGCATCATTGGAGTAACAGTTTAAACAATTTCTATTTGTCTTTATACTTCATATCAAACAAAGGACCAGAACAAGTTTTATGTCATAATAAATTAAAGGAAAGTGCGTGACTGGTTCGGAGAAAAGTGTTTTTGCACAAATTGTAGAAATATGTCCAACTTGATTCCAATCCTCAGTTGCCTTATTTTTTGCAATTGCTCTACTTTCTCTTTGTCTGTTTCGTTGCTGTTTTTGTCAGCTGTCTTGACTAAACCCAAATCTTTTTATCTACCAGATCCTCTTCTTCCTCCTCCAATACTTCTGTGTCTCTCCTCTGTTTTCTGCCACAAAACTCTTGAGAGAAGGTGCGTTTCTATTGGATACTTTCTCCTTTTTTCCTCACTCTAGTTTCCAACTGTCCTGTCATTTTCCCCAATCTCTTCTCCTCTCCTTCAATGCACAAAAGCCTGGTTGGATAAGATAGTGTTAGTTCGGAGAATAAGGCCCACCCAAGGGAGATCGGGGTGTCCTGGTTTCGACAATGACAAGAGCACCCCAAGGCCTGACAATTACACTGCTTCTGCTTGTGAAGAGGGGAGCCACCAGGGAGTGCAATGGTCCTGACACTGTATAAAGAAGATAATATTAGCAAGTCAACACAGCGAGCTCAACAGTGGGAGCAGACTTCTGGTTCTGGAAGGAAAGTTTCTGTTCACTCTCCCACCTTGCCACCTATTTGTCTCCATGCAGATGTTATTGCTTTATCTAGAGCACGAAATCTTTGGTTGATTAGACTTTTTTTTTTGTTTTTTTTAAATATGAAGGATGTGGATGAGCTGGTTTTCAGCGGGTTCTGGCTGTGCGTTCCTCGTCTGACTTTCTCTTATTATTCCTGTCTCTCGCTCCTTGTCACACTGCAAACATGTCGGCCCGAATTTGATCGTTTCTTCTAGACTACCTGTGAAGAGTTCCATTACAGTTTTACTTTTGCACACAGCAGAACTTAAGCTCTGCACGTACTACCACGCATCAGGAAGGGGTCAGGCAACTTCATTCCCTGGGCACATTAACCAGGCTTCGCACTCTGCAGTCAACCTCCTCTCTGTCCATGGAGCGACTGGGAGAGGAGTGGGAGTGAACAGGAGGGGAAGGGGGATTTGTGTCTTTCCTCTCACTCCTCAGATCAGAATGACCAGAAAAGTTACGTGGCCCAAATCAAACTCTTGTCTGTGCTTGTTGTGGCTCCTCTCTCGTTTAATCACCTCATTTTTAAAAAGTCACACTTTGAGCCCATTTTCCGTGATGTCATTGCTCCATTCATCTGGCCTTCCCAGAGTCACGGTGCAGCTTAAACTTCAAGCCTGGATTAGCTTTGGTCAGAGACTTATTTCTGTCATGCAATGAGTTGAGGTTTAAACTGGAGATGGAGCTAGTTTCAGCTCAGGATTTCAGGATAAGCCTGGACTTGATAAGCAACTTCGATAGAACACCCCCCTTGTATTGAATGTACAATAACAGAGTAGCTATGTTTATACACGACGCTAGGCCCAATTTAATATAAAACAATTGTATGCCATATATATAATGAGGGGTCCCTGCTGCAGCTCTCCATCATTTTGGGGGTCCCTGGTCTAGAATGTTCCACATTATGGTGTTACTATACCCTACCAGTCAACAGTTTAGACCTCTATTCTATATATTTACTATTTGAATTAAGATGTATGGAATTGTGTAGCAAAGAAAAACTCTAATTTAAAAAATAATACTAATGTAAAAAACACTGAATGAGAGGGTGAGTCCAAACTTTCAACTCGTATATAATGTCAATTACAGATGTTTCAATTGCTTAAAAAATACCTTGAAAAACATGCATTCTTACTCTCTCCAGGTCTGCTTGCGTCACGTACTTGTCTCCATGGAGATATGTACATTTAATGCCATACAGTTGAACATACTTGGAAAAGCAATCACATTTCCATGGAGACAAACAGTTATGTAGTTCACCTTTAAGGTTATGGGAAAAAATTAGAATTTTACTTACAGAATTTGAAGTCCCCTCTGTTGAACTCAATTCTTTACTTTTGGAGTTTGGTTTCTTATTTGAGGTTCCATGATTTACAGTGTTTAGTGGTTCACAATAGCAACACAAAATGGTTTTCTGCATCACTTACTTTGGGCCACATTTTTACAATCTTGTCCCAGTGGGTCTTAGTGAGTCTGGGGAAGGAAGACTTCTCTAGTACTTTTGTTATTTTCCTTTAATTAAACATGGGTCAGTTCACAAGTCTGTATAAGGGAAGTGAATAGCATTATAAAAGTAGAGGTAAAATTTAATCTCAGTCGTCCAGGTAGGACCCATAGCAACAGAAAAAAAAAAAAATTCTGTCAACTGGACAAAAGTTACACCTAGCTAACACACAGAAACTGTAAACAAGTAGCTGTGTTAATTTCAGAGTAGTTTCAGTGTAGTTAGCTCCTCCTTTCAGGCAGATGTAAGGCAGTGTCCATCATCAATCTGACCAGAACCGAAGAAACCTCAAAAAATGTCCAGTTCACAGATTTTTTTCTTTTGCTATTCAATGCGTAGTATGCATAGCAATATAAAAAGTTCTATATAGGGCAAACAGTCATAATTATTGCTTAAAAATGTACTGATTGCTACAGTTAAAATGGTGTGAAGACATTATATTTGCTAAAGTCTAATAATCTTTTTTACACATGCATTTTATATGTACATTGTTAATCTTCTTGCAGGAGGGGATAACTCACATTGGACCACAGGATGGGCTTGGAGCTGCAGACATAGGTATTATAATAAGCCTATATTACTGAGCCATCTAATATTCCTGTACAAACATTTCTGCATACAGGGATGTAATGTATGCTAATCCGAAAAGCCTCTTAAGGGGCACATATTACAGCTGAGCACATATAAAGCAAACTGGCACATTTAGATTAAACATGCTGAATTAAATATAGATTATGGAGGAACAAAATAATGTATGGAAGTTATCTCTGATAAACTGAGAAATCGGTTAGAAGGACACACACATTTTCCAGTGTATTGGGATGTGGTGGAAAATCGAAAGTGTATGAGTCAAATATAATTCAAGTTTTTTATATTTGAATGTAATTGAACATAGACATTATTTAACCTGCTTTAATGTAATTTGCTACTTCCACCCCCCAAATAAACAACAGCTACTTTTTTCACTAGTCTTACTATTTAAGTTACTTTGAGTACTCCAATTACTCCAACTCCAAATACATTTTAAGTACGCTGATGCTATATATTACTGTTGCTATTTCCACTATGAGCACTATTCATAGGTTTCAGTTTCCAGTTTATATGAGCCATTTTGAATACTTTTCACCTTCCATTAAAATATATATTGTTAATTGCTATGACAATGGTGCTACTTTTTATCACACCCTGAAATCTGTTAATTTAACTAGAACTAAAATAACTTCTGATACCAATTCCGATACTATAACTTTAAGGATCTGCCGATACCGATATCAACCAGCTGTGTACGGTCTGAAAACAGCATTTATTTCCTTTAAACAAAAATTATAGACCAAATTGAGGCAAATGTAACTATTATTTTATTATTATTATTTTTTTTTTTACATTTATTTACACAGGAAAGTCCCATTGAGATGACTAATCTCTTTTTCAAGGGAGTCTTGCCATGCACACATCACTTTCATACTAGGCAATGTGGGTGAAGTGTCTTGCCTAAGGGCACAACAACAGTTTTTGCAACTGGCGCCCCCTGTGGCACCTGGAATTCCCAGTGGTCTTCCATCCAAGTACTAACCAGACGGGATCAGGTTTTGACAAGCCGGTATGGCCACTACAAGCCAGTATGGCCACTTATTTATTTCTACTATTTGTATAAATAATAATTCAAACACTGTGAGATTTTCTGGGGCGACTATGCTCGACTTATCCGATATTAAGAAGCCAATATCCCAACCGGCAAAATGTTCAGTATCAGTGCCAGTATCAGGTACCAGTGTCAGTGCATCCGTAGTCAACATAAACAGAATTTTGTTAGGACACAAAATGTCTAAATTCAAAGGTTAGTAACAAACAAAACTATTTTATAACATATGCTTTGAAATGCACATAAATAGCTTTTCTTAAAAAAGTAAACGTATTGTGTACCTTTCTAGTTTTATCTCTTATTTCTGTATGTATGACTGGGTTTGTGTCCTGTAGTTTTGCCTGCAGATGTGAGATGTGAGATTGAAAACCACAGAGGTGTGGTGACTCTGCACCCGCTCCCCGACTGTGTGGTTCTGCTCAACGACAGAGAGGTCACAGAGTCCTGCCGCCTGGCTCAAGGTTGGACCAAATCCTCACAAATAACTCCAGAAATACTGCCTATATAACACTGCACGCTTTTAGATTTACACTGCTACAGAGAATATTGTCCAGAAAAATTACAGAAAAGGTCATTTGAGTTTGTTTTGGATTTTGGGTTTAGCTGTAACATTGTCGAGATTTTATATTTGTATCTAAGATTTGCAGACTTGTTTATATGGTCCTGGTCTAGTCCTTGTTTAGTTACAGTTTTATTCCAATTTTGATGTAGTAGTATTGACAGTAATTTTCAGTCTGGATCCTGAACATAAACATTGGTGTCAATTGCTTTTAAAAGGTTGTTGTAAAATAAAAGAGCAGAGGACAGATTTTTACATTTGACCCTTTTATTATCCCTAACAATAAAGTAAACCTTAGCCTTAGTCAGAAATGTCTGACAACATTCAGATCCTATGTAAAAATGACTAATAATATAATTTGTAGTGTTGTTATTTCTCCTTTTTTCTCTCTAGATATGTGATTTTCCCATGTTATATATTGCTTTAATACAGAACTGGCTGCTAATCTCATAAACTGAAATGAAACCCATCCTTCTGTATATTCAGTATTTGAATTGTAATTCACATCTTGCTTGACAGTTGCAAAAGCGTGTCTAGTGTCAAGTGTGTCCAACTCTATCATTGACCCATATTTTCAATATAGGTCAGTGCTTTTCTGTCACACTGAATACGCCTCGATGTTACGCATGGACATACGTGTACACATATATAGGCTGCCTTCACACACACACACTGCTGCAAAACACAGAAATAAACCAAGACTAAACCAGAATAAAACCTTGAACTACACTTGAACTTGTCCTAGACTAAACCAGGACAAGAACTGCACCCAACCAAGTCTACATCTGGACTAACCTGGGATCAAACCAGGACCAAATCAGAATTCAGCCAGGACACACACACCTCAACAATGTAGAGACTGTGACTAAAATAAACTAAACCTGGACTCAACCAGGACTAAAACAGAACTTCCAAGACCAAATGAACACTTGCTCACACCATAATTAAATTGGGACTAATTTGGCAGGGAACTAATCCTAGACTAGACCAAGACTAGAACAAGACTAAACCAAGTCTAACTCAGACTAGATTAAACCAGGACAAGAGCTGGACAAAAACCTACATGAACCAGGATCAAACCGGGACACTAAAAATAGAACTAAACACAGAACTAAACCTTGACTAGAACAAGCCTAAACCGCATCTACATCAGTACCAAACCAGGACTAAACCAGCACGTTTATGAACACAGCATTAGTTACAGCAGACCCCACAGCTCTTTGTCCTCATCTCACTCAGAGCTCAGTTTAAGCGTACAGTGCACAGCGGTTTGTGAAGTGAATCCTGCTTGTGTGTGTTTGTCTCCAGGGGCTGTGATCACCTTGGGACGAGTGCATAAGTTACGCTTCAACCACCCAGCCGAGGCAGCCCTCCTCCGGGAGCGCAGACGGGTAGGGGCTGCTTGGATGGAGATAGAAATTACGCACTTGAAGATGATGGCAACAGATGTAGTGCTCAGACCCGGCACTGTGCAAAACTGAATATAAAATTTGATGCATATTTGTGAATCTTGATTGTGAATTGTAGATTTCATTACTAATGTAGTTACATAGGAATAATTCATATCAACTCTCCTATGTTTCCAGTTCAGTGAATCCAACATGCAAATTTTGATCTAAAGTTATACACGCATTTCTGAATCTGATTATTGTAGTGAGTTTAGTGTATGCTTTTAGGCATTTATTTGAATAATTAAACATGCACTATGTGAAGTTTTCTAGTGGAGTCTCCATGGAGGCGTTAAAGGTGCATTGTGTAACTTTTCTGGTGGTTCTGCTTGTTTCTATTGATATGTCATAGCTCTGCCTGGAATGCTTCAAAGTATGGCATTAGGCAGCATTTATAAAATGTCAGCTCAAAAATACATAGAAAAAGAGGCATTCTGACTGTGAGCATGGTCGCCTCTCCACAGATCTGACGTGTAACTTGATCTCCATGAAGATAGAAAGGTTTAATATCATACTGTGAAACATTCCAGACAAAGCAATAATATCTCCATGGAGAAAAGCATTTGACGGGCCCGGTTACACAATATACCTTTAATTGTTTGAGTAGAATACATGGCATTAAACTAATCTATCTTTATTCATACAGTTACATGTTTTTTATTGCTAAAAATATCTTGGCTGGCTCGCCTCTTCACAGATCTAGCCTGTAACTTGGCTTGGTAGCGTCGCCTGCTATTCCCTGTGGTGACAGACAAATTTAATGCCAAACTGTTAGATTCCAGCATGCATTACCATCTCCATGGACAAGAGCAGGGCCCTCCACCATAAAAACTACAGCTACTTCCACCAGAAAAGTTACAGGGTGAAGCTTTAAACTTGTTGAAAACCTAATGCTCCTGTCTGTGTTTACAGATCAGTGAAAACAGTCTGACCAGCTCCTACACTGATCTCTGCAGCATGGACCCAGAGGACAGGTAATTATGATGTGATGTATTATTAATTTATAAAAGGTAACTAGATACTTTAATCCAAGTAAATTAGACAGCTGTAGCAACAATAAAGTAATTACAGCAATGGTAGTAACAGAGTAGTAGTAGTGGTAGATTTCTATTGAGTATTTGAGTGAATTTTAGTTTCTGGGAACTGGGAATATTCAAATTACGCAGAACAAATGCTGAGAAAAAGTGATTAATTGAATTTGTAGCTAACATATTTTTCTTTTATTTGGGACAGTGGATGATCCTGTTTCCCTGTGGACTCACTGTGTGTCTAAAATTAATCCTCATTGAATAACCAGTCTGTGTTTCCTAGTTACCGTTAAGATGCTAAACTCAAGTCAACAGCAGTAGCTCCCTTTTACTTTTAGAGCAATACTATTTCTAACTTACTCTTCAAATCTGAGACAACAGATCATCATCTGTCATCATCTCCTCTTATATTTCCTGTTTCATCCTCATTCATTTCTCATTTTTTGTGATTCTTTTTAAGTGAGAAAGACTTGAAACTGGAAGGGCAGCAGGGTGCCAGTGCCTCCCCGGGAGACGAGCACAGAGCCAGGCAGAGGGTGGAGGAGCAGCAGCGTCTGGTGGAGAGTTTGAGACGAGAGATCCAGAGCGAGCAGAGACGAGCTGACAGAGACCTGGAGAGAGAGCAGGCTCACCTACGACTGCAGCACAGTGACAGTACGTACTCTGGTTTAAACTTAGACTCAAGTTTCTTAGTACCACCTGGGGCTGTGGAATAGTGGACTGCTGCGGTGAACTTTGAGGTGCATTATGGGACTTTTCAGGTGGGTGATCTGCTACCTGTTTGTTATTGCTTTGCTGGAAATGTCCCACAGTATGGGCCTAATGTTTTCAGTCTTGCATATGTTAAATTACAGGTGTTGATGTTGAAACCATGCATTCTTACTGTAACAGGGTTGCCTTTAGACAGATCTGACCTGTAACTTGGTTCTGTCACTTGCTTGTCTCCATGGAGATGGATACACTTCAGAAAAAATAAAAAAATCTTTAAAGAAAAACAGCATAATTAATACAAAATGTTAGGTCAACAGTAGTATTTTACAAGTCCCAAGTCATAAGAGTATCAAAACTTTACTATTGCTACTATTGCTTCTGCTATTTTTATATACATTTTGACCTAGAATGTATGTTTGTTTTGTTATTGTTTTAATTTTAAGAGACAAAAGTTGCATTTCATCTTGTAGTACATATCTGTTGCATCATTCTACCTATATTTCTGGTGCCTCAATCAAATAAAGGTATTTTAATAAAAAAAGAGACACATTAATCCTCTCTGATATACATGTTCTATATTATACTATATGATATCATTTGTTAGCATCACCATCCATTGTGAAATAGCTAAAGAAAATTTTAATTCTAGTGAGTGAAGAAGCGACCTGGATGAACAGCAAAACTTCACTCTAAAACGTTTGTCCAGTTAATAGAATTGAAGTTTTCTTTTGCTTTGGCTCATACCTGGATGACCGAGGGAGGACACAAACATCCATTGTGACACACTGAAACACACTAAAATCTAATCTGCACTGTCTCTTTTTTACAGTCCAACAGTGGATCTTGTCAGAGCAGCAGCGTTTGACGAGTGCTGAGCAGAGGAACACTCAGGAGTCCAGTGTTCAAACAGACCTGAGCCTGGGCCCAGTCCTGGAGAGAGTCACAAGTGCAATATTTACAGATGAGAACGGCCTCCCAAACAACACCCCATCACAAATCACCAGGGCCAGAAAGAGAACTGTCCAGGAGGAGCTTCTCAAACAGTACGCCCTACACCGCATGGAAAGCAAAATCAGAAGGAAAAGACTGCACTATCAGCTGGAGAGGATCGGACGAAAGCGATTGTTGCTGGAGGCCAAAAAGGAGCTACAGCGGCTGGAGAAGGCCCTGCCTCCTGGGTCAGACAGCCCTGGTTCTCCTGAGCTGGGGTCCCCTTCGAAACAAAGAGAGGAGAGCTTTGGGTCCAGAAGGCACTCGTTTTCAGTGGATCTTCTGTCCAGACTTTACCCTCAGCATACGCCAATCTACAAGTAAGAACAAGCAGTTACTAGTAGAGTACCCAGCCAGTCATTAGTCAGTTTTATTATCTTTTATGGTTGTAAGATTTATGGTAGTTGAAACAAAATCACAGTTTGAATGGATGAAATTAGCAAATAGTAACATAATTGTGTTTTTATTTTGGATATTTATTGGAGCTGAAGCAACGGAGTAATTTGAGGATAAATAAAATATTCTGATTCAGAAAAAAAGTCTTCTTGACTTAAAGGTGCACTGTGTAACTTATTTATCTCAAGTAAGCACAAGCAAATGATGCCACAGAGCTAACTTGCAGGATCAGATCTGTGGAGAGGCAAACCCACAGTAAGAATACATGTTTTAAGTCAGTAAGAGCACATGTATTTGACTAAAGGCAAGATTTGTAGTTTAATGCCATACTGTGGAACATTCAAGACAAAGCATGTGACAGACCCTGCACCATAAATATTACACAGTGCCCCTTTAAATCTGTATAAAACCTGATAACCTTGTAATTTATACGTCTACTGACATGTTTTGAAATGCGTGGATGGTTGTATTAGTTTAGCTCTTTGATATTTCAGTCTTCTTTAGAAATCACAATTACAGTTGACAGAAAAATTAGGTACCGTACTTTCCAAAAATATTCAGCTCCTTTATTTTCTATTCTAGTTTAATTTAGTAGTGGCAAAACAACTGGCTGCAGGTTACATTTATATTAATGCACTTGGATAGATTTGCAGTGAAAGCTTGGCAGGCTCACCAGTGCACTTAATAAAATGAGAGTTGCAAATTGAATAGTTACTTCTTTATATTTATAAATAGTTGTGACAAACAGTATAGGAATATTGCATAATAATGTAGTATAAAACATGATTTGCTAAGTGACCTAGGGCTCAGGTTGCAGTGTACAGAGCGCATTGCCTGTAATATAGTCAGATTGATTCCTGGCTCTTGCTGGATGTCTCTCTCTACTCTTCACCACACAATTCACTGTATATCATCCTGTCCATTATAGGTCCTGTATTACGCTAAAATGACTCTTGTGGGTTTTAAGCCGTGTTATGTTGCATATGTTGTCAAATCGTACCTGATTTTGCGTTTTATTTCATTCATTCATGTTTGAGTAATCCTTTATTATTAGTCTGTCCACATTGCCAAAGCTCGATGCACAGTTCCACCTTGAAATGTCTTGAAACAGTAAATTTCAAGATAACAGCTACCTTGTACCTTTTGTTCTGTAGAAGTAGAGATGTGCTGTTTCACTAGAATTTCACTAAACATACCTGGAGTTATGTTTTGTTTTGTTCCCTAATGTTTAACACACAAATCCTGCATATTTAGGCTGTTCTCCCATCTTGTGATGTCATGCAGTAATACAGGAAGTGCCCCACTGTGTTTTTAAACTCACACATCTTCACTAGAATTATCCAAATAATTCTAGTGAAGATGTGTGGAGTTTAAAAACACAGTGGGGCACTTCCTGTATTACTGCATGACATCACAAGATGGGAGAACAGCCTAAATATGCAGGATTTGTGTGTTAAACATGAGGGAACAAAACAAAACACAACTCCAGGTATGTTTTGATGAGGAATTCTAACAAAGATTAGAAAATGCTATAATATTGGTCCTTTAAGATATGGCCCCAGACAATTACAAAAAATACACTTTTGCTATTTAAATCATTTTAGTCCTTACAAACAAGCATGATTGACTGCTATTTTCTATAACGTAACATCTTTCTCTGTAAATTTTAACAGGCACTTCCTGAAGAGAAACCGCTCGACAGATCTCAGCACCAACACTTCGTCAAACCCGGGCGACAGCAGAGACTGGGCTTCAGATGAATTTATTCCGCGGGAGAGGACTCAGAGCTGTTCGGCGGTTTTTCCGAGAGAAAATAAATTTATCACAAGCCGAGGCAACTCCACAGAAAACATCAGGCAAAATCCCATACAGGAGTCCCACACATCTCCTACGCCATCTTCAGATCGCCCAGAAAGAAAACCACTGCTACCAAATCGAGAATTGAATTTTAAAAACAGGACAAATCAGAAATCACCCGTTATTCTCAAATCCCCACCAGGAACAAATGTCCAAGCATTAAGCAAAGAAAATTCACAGCTGTCAACAAACAAACTAGTAACTAAAGCCAAAAATGATATGAATGTTAAAACCACATTTCAAAAACAAAAACAAAACAATGGAGGCATCAAGCAAGCATTTGCAGGATCACAGTTGAAATCAGCGCTGTCAAAAGTGTTCAAAAAACCTCCTTTAGGTGCAATACGAAGTCATAAACAATTGGAAAGATTGGCTGGAAAACTGCACTTGAAACAACGAAGGGAGAAGGATTTCAAAATAAAACAAAAATGTACAATTAAAAGTGCTTTTTCATGTGAGGAGCTGGACCGAAGGACAGTGCTAGCAGAGGTTAAGCAAAGGCGATGGAATAGTACGGAAAATATGAATAAGACTTGGAAATGGGTGGAGAAACAGCAGGGATTGTGCGGATGGGAGGAAGAAGAGAGCGATGAAGATATAGATGGTGGACATTCTGATTGTGAAAGTAGTTTTTCGCTCGATTCTCTTTCTTCTGCCTATGCAACAGCTTTAGCAGAGCAGCTAAAACATGAGGAAGAAGCTAACAGTGACACAAGCGAAGATAGTGAAATGTCTAAGGACTCACTGGCTACAGATGCAAATAGAAACGCCTCTGCAAAGTCCAAAAATACATTTGCATCGTCATACCAACTGGTCACAGATGATTTTGACTCGTCTGCAGTGTTCAATAAAACAATAACAAGTTTGAAAGCTCCGGTAAAGCCAACAGAGGATTACAGGAGTCAACAAAGTGGTCAAAAAGCAAAGCTAAATGTTGAAACTGTCCAACATTTTAAGCACAATATTGTAGCAAATCTAGAAATTACAAACACAGCTCACAAACTTGTTGGAGAAATTGATACCACTTCTATTAATAGCCCACAGTTTGTGAGCAGTTGTAATTATAGGGATCAGGAAGCTCATCTCACAGATGCTTGGTCATCTACTGAGGCCGGGGATAGTCCAAGAATTCCCAGAAATTCTCTAGTTTTCCAAAAGAGGATTAAGTATGGAGGAGTAGACAGGACCAGCAGTGATAGCCCAGTTAGCATGAGTTCTGTTAGTGGGTCTACAAACTCAAGCATTGAAATCGTAGAAGAAGAAAACACTAAATTAGCTGAATTGAATATTTTTAGCAGTTGTTATGCTGGTCAAACTGGGCAGTCAGCAGTTATGGTAAAACCGACTGAAATCTGTGACAGCAACGATTCTCTAGCTCCTACCGCACAAGTGTCAAAAGTCAATTCGCTTAAGGTTAGAAACGAAAAACAAAAACTGGTGACAGATGACATTACTGAAGCGTCTTCGAGTTGTCAAACCGTACCAGGGAGCCACGGGCAAATACCAAACACTGTTACAGCAAATGCTTTTAAATACTGTGACAATGCTGAGCTATGCGGTGAAGACAGCTATCCAGAAATGTGTACAGATCAATTTGAAAACACCAAAGACTCATCTCATAAACGTCAACTTGAATCAAATAAAAGTGAAACCAAAGACGCTGAGCAGGTTGTCGGAATACAACCGGAAATTGTAAAATGGACCTGTAAAAATGCCAGAAAGAGGAACAATGACGAGGAGGATTTAACGGGAAGCTTGAAAATTCCCAAAAGGAGCAACAGTAAAGACTTAGAAACAGACTGTGCTACACCTGCAAACAGTCAAGACCATATTTGGGCCAACGATGATATCAATAGAGAGGACTCCAAAGACGTAGGAAAGCCCATATATGGATGTGCTGAAGATATGGGACAAAATGCAATGACTTCAACACAAGTTTATTCTACATCTGACCATAAAAGTAGTGACAATAACACTGCTGAGTATACAAGCTCCTCAGTGCAGATAATACGACGGAAAACTGCATCACTAAAGGAATCCGGCCCCAGGAGTGAAATTAAAACACCCTTTCAAAATAAAAATCATATTTGTCAATCAGAGGCAATTTGTAGTGCGATCGACCTGAGGATTTCTGAAGTGGTGAATGAACACTTGAACTCATCAATGTCAATGAATATGGACAAGAAAAGCAAAAGTTTGGATACCATGACAAAAGAATTAACATGTGATTTTGTTTGTGGTAGTCAAAAATATAGGCAAATAGAGAGAAATAGTTGCCCTGGTTGTGCTCAAGAAATGTTGGTTTTGAATGGAATAAGTAAAAGCACAAGCAATGAGTTGAAAGCATCAAAATTGGCACAAAATAAGGGTATTGAAAAGTTGCAGAGTTCTTTTATTTTGAAATATTCCACTGGTAATGATTCTACTGAACCTGCTGCTCCAAAAATGGCAAAAAGTACAGACTTTAAATTGTGCAGAGATGTTCAGGAGGCAGAGAAGTATATGAAAACTTGTAATTTCAATCAAAGTCATTGTTATAAATCTTGTGTTCACGTCTCTTCTAATAGTTTCTGCACTGGAGGCAATTCAAAAGTGAAGTTGAGCTGTTCTGAAGCTAAAGATGTAACAATAGCAGCAGAATTCACTTGCTGCCAATCACATGAACCAACTTCCCCTTCAAGGATGATTCAACAGTTTCAAAATCTTTCTCACCTTTGTACCGACTCAAAATCACTCCCAAGCGATCGTTGTGTTTTCACTCCTGACAATAGTGCAGTTGGCAAAATCGAAAGCTTGCATTGTACAAAAGCAGTGGCGGAAAAATGCCCAGAAATGAAAAATTATTTGGGTCAAAGTTGCATAGTGAATTTGAATAACAAAAACCTGCCAAAGTCCCTTCAAAGCCAGATTGGTTCCTGTTCAAATACCAAAAATGTAGCTGAACAATGTGTAGTGCAGTCTCTACACAGAAAACAAAATGAGTCACAAAATGGTCGGAATAGTGTGTCTTTTGTTTCGGGTGATCTGGGTCCAACTGATCAGCTGGCGAATGCTACTTTATTGACCAAAAAAGTGAAATCTAAAAGAATTCGAAGATCCACAAGGCAAGCTTATCCAACATCATCCTCTGACTCCTCTGCCAAATCTTCAGATGACGAAGACTGCAAAATAAACAAAGTGACAGAAGCAAGACTTGATTACAAAAACAATGAAAAAGCGGAATTTAAAATGCTTTCACCTGAATTTAAAGCTAATACTAAGCCAAATTGTAGCCAGAAGAGGCATTCACTGTCACCCAAAGCTTTACAACAAAAGACAATACGAAACATGAATTGTGATCATAATCGTATACTGGATTCGCCTATACATTTTGCCTCAAGTGACATTAACCCCTTCGTTCATCAATGGCAAGAAGAAGAAACAAATGACAACTATAAAACACCTATTTTTGGGAGTGCAGCCAATCTCTCATGCAAATCTCCTCTTTTAAACAGTGCTGAGAAACGTATTAGCAGATGCTTAAGCGTTGACAATGGATTGAATAGGCAAAACTCACCTTTCAATTCACATCTTAGCACATATGCCACCAACAAGGGACTGTCCAGTACTCTGAGCAGCGTTGAAGATTATAGGCAGCCATTGCAGCAGACCGGGGAGGATATCCACGCACATTTGGCCAGTCTTAAAATCAACACCTCATCTTCGAGTAAAAATGGACCAATAGAAAATAACTCCAGTCATGATGAAATAATGTTTGTTTATTCTTCTGAACAGGAGTCCCAGGCAAGATCTAAATCCCAAAGACGCCGGACTTGTGAGCACAGCACTCAAACTGACAAACAAGCAAATTCGGATAGCAATAACAACAGCCTTAAGAGAAAAAGTAGACACCAGAGGAGCTATACAGACGGGCCGGTGACGCAGAGGAGCAAAATAAATATTAAAGCTTCATCGACTTGGGCTAGCATGGAAAGCATGTCCGCGCACATCACCAAATTGATTGACAGCACCTCGGACTTGCTAGGAGACGTGCAGGGCATGCGGAGTGGTGAAATTCGCAAGATAAATTTGAATAAAAGTGGGAATTTCACAGATGTTTCTAACAGGTCATTGGAGACGAAAGATACAAAAGATGACTCTACACAGACTGCAGTTAATGTTGCAATTCAAACCGAAGAGAATGAAAAATCCCACTCGCAAGTCAATGTTATTGTTGAAGTCATTGGCTCAAAGGTGATTGCTGTATCTTCTGACAATAATGTAGTTCATTTAGATGACAGGGCTTCAAATGTCTCAAAAATAGAGATCAAATCAACTGGAATAGAAAGATCCAAATCGCAAATGGACAAGCGAAGACCTGTCCCGACCTCAGCTATAAAAACTACCATTTCTGAATGCCAAACGCGCCTGAAATCGTCATCTTCTAAAAGCTCAAAGCCTCTCAGTTTGCTCGAGGCCCAGAGCCACAAAAGTGCTCCCGGAATAACAGCACCAAATCAGAGCTATTCTCCAAAGAGTGACCTATTGTGCAGTTCAAAGCAGAGGGCCACTTACATAGACCGTGCCCTGTCTCCCATTCTCACAGTGGGAACGCGATTATCAGTAAACCACAAAGCTGAGGTGTCCATTGTGAGACACCAGGTCAGAAACACAAGCAATAAAAACGTGGAATCAAGAAAAATGAAATCGGAGGAGGTGGCAGACTCAGAGCTGTCTTCAAATGTAGCTTATGAATTGCTTGATAATGAAATAACTTCAAGTTTGTCAGATAAAAGTCTAAATTCAACACTGGATAGAGATTTGGAGAGTGACTGGAAACAACATATGGACAATAGGGTTAACCAAATGCAACCAAACTCTTCTCAAAGGACTCATAAAAGAAGAACTATTGATGCTATGCAAATGAAAACTATGCAGAATTATATGTCTCAAATTGAAATACATAGTGACGTACAGAAGCAGCTAGCAAAAAGCCAAAATGAACTAAATAATTTTGACAATTCAGATGTCAAATTTTACATTGGGGATGACAAAACAGAGCAAGATTCAGTTTCTCTCGCACCAAGTGAATGCAATACGGACGTTCTTGTCAATGTTGAACCAATGAGAGTTCTAGCTCCAATTCATGATTCTCGAAGATTTCCAGAAGACTTGCCTTTGCACAATAAATTCAAAAACTGGTCCGGGATAAACCACTGTCAATCAAAACACACAAGTATTCCCAACAAATCTGAATTAAAAGCTGTTGAACAGAGTGGAAAAGGTGACTGGAAAGCTGTGGACAATTGCGGGACCAATTTGCAGTCTATTCAGAGTGATAGAAAATTAAGAGAGATACAGAGGCTGCGACTGGAGCGAGAAGAGGTGATGGCGACAGTGAGTTTAATTATGAACCCAGCTCCTCTCACTGTCGAGTTGACGGAGGCGAAACTACATTATGGCCTGGGACAAACGGACACCCTGCTGAAGATGCTGTCTCCAGGATCCAGAGAAGAGAAAGAGGAGTCTACTCCGCCTGCACCCAGCAAACAACAGCTTTATAATGAGTAAGAATGCTTTAAATAATACTTGTTCTGAAGTTATTCCTCACTTACCTTATGCATTCTAAGCATCCTAAATAGCCACTTTTTTAAGCACTTTTTGCATCTTTCAGAGACGAGGGCAGTGTTTTGCCATCACAGTAAAGCTAACCACAACTAGTATGCTAATGTACACTTCCTGATTATCAGACAATGAAATATTTTATAATGATGATATGATATAATAATAATACAATGAATAATAAGACGCAGACAGAGCGCAGCAGGCATATTTTAACCTTGAGAGCGACTTATACAGTACTTATTATCTACTTATCTATACATTACTTATACTACTTATTATCTGTACTGTGTCAAGACAGATTTTCCTCAAATAGAAGGCAAAAATCAGGTACAGAGCCTTTAATTGTATTTTATTTATCACTTTCACAGTTTAAAGAAGTACAGTCGATGTGAGAAAAAGAAAATAGTATATGTTGAATAAGGGTTTTGCAAATGTGCACAAAACTGAAGATGAGGTAAACAAATGTATTACAAAAATTCCAAAGATCTTATATGAATTATTCTTCTAATATTCAAGAAATAAATTAAAAGATGAGGATTGCGATCAAGTTCAGAATTCACTTTTACACCCCTGTTGATAATATAGTCCCATCATTTTTGGACATGGTATCTAGAACATGTTAACATTTTATTTCCGTGGTGTTGTCCCGCAGACATCGTAAAAGCATTGATGGTCTGAGGCAGGAGAGGGAGGAGCGTCTCCATGGTTACCGCCGCACCCGTAGTTTGAGTCCCAGTAAAACCCTCGGATCGCCGCTTCAGAGTCCGGACAGTCCCACCTCCAAAACCTCCTCCGCCCCAAGCACACGCAAAGACTACCTGCAACCGCGCCACCAAGAGGTCATCCACAGCACCAGGTCAGTCAAACATTAAACCTACAAACAAATTATCTAAAACATCCTTATGCATATATTACTACTACTTTACTTTACTTTGGTTTAACCTATGTTATAATGTTGTTTCCGCATCAAAAACATGGAATTGTGTTTTGTTTCATTCGTGTTTAACACACAAACCCTGCACATTTAGGCTGAGTTCTTCTTCCAAACAAAAAAAAACAAAACCTACAAACTCCATATACTTTCATTAGAATGATTTGGATCATCTCAGCCCTGGAATTGCCAATCTCTCCTGAACTAAGGATAAAAGGCATCTTGAAAACATTTGCTTCATGACATCACAAGGTGGAAGAGAGCATTTTGTGCTTTGGACATACAGACTAATAAAATGTTACTCGAACATGTGTGAAACAAAACAAAACTCCAGGTTTGTTTTTGGGAAGGTAGCAGCATTTTAACATGGCTTAAAGCTCACACATGATATAAGACCTTTAATTTATTTCATTTCAATTTAATATCTTATTTGTTCCCTGCAAAATTATCATTGTCATCACTTTTTCTAGTCTAAATTAGACCAAGTCCAAAAAAATTGGCTTTTCCAGTACCACCTGGACTGGCCCAAGACTAAACCAGGTCCAAAACAGAACATATATGTAAATGACACCAAATCTGGACGTTACCATGCTCAAACAATGTGTGTAGCTGTGGAATAGCTTAACTTTGCACATCTAAACAGCACTTTAAATCTCTAATAAAAATGCACCTTTTTTCATTAGCATTTTATACGGGTTAGAGAGAGTGACATCTTGTTTTTATATTATACTGTATTTTCACTGTCCTTCTTTATTTGTTTTAATACTTATACTATTGTTGTGTTATTGTTGTTGTTCTGCACGTTGGTAAGCTTCGGCTGTTTTAAATGTGTGTTATAAATAAACTTGATAAACTAGGTGTAAACCAACTTGACCTCAGATAAAATCCAAGATTAAAACATGCATAATATTGTATCTGATCATAGCTGGGGAAACACTGGTCTAGTGCATAATTGGCAATGTGAATAATAATTTTGTATAACTGTACATCCCAAATTTTGCATTCATGTTTCAATTTTGAATGCACATTCTGCTTAATGGTGGTAGCTCTTCTCATTTTGCCCTGCAGAGTGTTGACCTGCTGACTTTCTGTCCTGAGATAATTTCCCTTGTGGCTTCATACAATCTTTTCGCATTTGAAATTCTCTGTTTGAATTTGTCTGTACCAGCCCCCCTGACCCGGGCCTGGGGCAGAGCCGTTGCCCCTCTGACATCGAGCAGCTGCTAAGAGACTACAGCCGGGCGAGGGAGGAGGCGAGGGAGGAGATCGCCAAAGCCCGAGAGCGTCTGAGAGAGAGGACGGAGCAAGAGAAGAAGAGGATACAACAGCAGTCTCTGGACTGCAAGGTCAGACTGGGGCTCCCCTTTACTGGAGCTGTACATCTGCTGCATAATCACGGTTCATTAATTATTGTCTATTTTAGTGTGATGTGCTTCTTATGCGTGACTTCGGTAATGAATGTGTTTAATCTAGGCAAGGAACAATTCTTCCCACCTGGGGTTTATATATCTATTTCATTATAGACACAGGCAGATGAGGTTTAAAGGTCCTATATTACGCAAAATGGACTCTTATGAGCTTTAAGCCATGTTATAATGTTGTTAGTTCATTGAAAACATACCTGGAGCTGTGTTTTTAATTCACATGTTTTAAATAACCCTTTATTATTATTATTATTATTATTATTATTAGTATTAGTATTAGTATTAGTATTAGTATTAGTATTAGTATTAGTATTAGTATTAGTATTATTACTGTCTACATCTTTAAAGCTCAAAATACTCTGTTTCACCTTGTTATTTTCAAGTTAACTGCTACCTTTTATGTTGAGTTCAGTACACACTGGCAATTCCAGGACTGAAATCATCCAAATGATCCTAGTGAAGGTGTATGGACTGCAAAATCACAGTGGAGCACTTTCTGTATTATACCACATGACATCACAAGATGGAGTTAAGTGTTTTGTTTTTGAGAGAAGAACTGTGTGTTAAACATGTGTGCATGAAATAAAACACAACTCCAGGTACATTTATGGTGAGGAAACAACATTACAACATACATTAGAAAATATTGTAGTATGAGACCTTTAATGTGCATGACTTTGCTAATGATTGTGTTGAGCCGAGACAACGGAGAATTTCTGTTGCCTGGGATCTGTCTGTCTATGTGTCTATTATATCTGTTATATCTATCTAATTATGAGCACTAGCAGATAAGGTTTAAACATGCTTGGGGGCCATGTACAATTATTGGGGCCACAGGGTTAAGCGTTGACGGATGACAGACAAGATACTGTCCACTCCAATAAAGCTTTAAAGGAAGGGCATCTGATATAAACCTAAAAATACCTGTAAAATCTCTGTGTGACTGGTTTGTAGCTGCAACCCCAAGGTGCACTGCGCAGCTTTTCTGGTGGAGGCTCCGCTATATACTAGTCTACTGGAATGTTCCATAGTATGACATTAAATATATCCATCTAGTATTTATTAATTACAGGTGCTTCTGTTGCTCAAAAATACACTAATTCCTTCTGTGAATAGGAGTGCCTCTCCATAGATCTGAATGGTAATGTAGCCTGCTCATCTCCCTTGTGATAGATAGATTTAATCTATTCTGTCTAACATTTCAGATAAAGCAATAATATTTCCATGAAGCCAGAAATCCAGTAGAAATGCTACGAAATGCACCTTCAAACAAAATTACATATGACTGTTGGTGGTTGTGGTTGTCCATGTATTTTTATTTTTTGTTTATTTTTAATGGCAACCATTGTCTAACAAATGTAATCTGCTGTTCATTCTGACAAATATTAAGCAGACATGACAGTTCTTATTGTATTGAAATGTAATGTAATTGGAAATACTAACATATATTTGTTTTAGGACGACCTGCGGCATCGGACCAGAGTCAGTAACAGCACTTTATGCACTGGCTCCAGTCTGAGCCTCTCCTCTGGGCCCACCTCCGGGTACAACAGCGGAAACACTCACCTCCAGCTCAGCAACACTTCTATACATGCACAGGTCAGTGAAATAATGCATAATTACTAGATCTAGTTTTTATTCTTGCTATTTAAAGAAGCACTGCCAACTTTTGTGGTGGAGGGTCCGCTACTCAGTACTTCCTCTTATTGCTTTGCCTGGAATGTTCCACGGTATGACATTAAACATACCCAGCATTTACTCATTATGGGTAACCTGTAATCTGTTTATAAGATTAATCTATACTGTGGAACATTCTAGACCAAGCAATAACATTTCCATGGAGACAAGCAGGTGTCAGAGCACCTTTAATATATTTTGTGTGATACTAAATTATTTTTGTCATATTTTTAGATGAGTTTATCCCAGGAAGAAGAGCAGAAGATCAGGGCACGTCCACCTATCTGTGGTCCCCAAAGTGTGAAGAACCAAAGAGCTTGGCTTTCGGCACAGGGTAAATATAGATATATATTTTTTCTGTACAGTGTGTTATTACATTTATAAAATGGGATGGTGGTTGCAACTTATCATCTAAACAACTGATGATGTATGCAGGTCCTATTTGGTCCTATTTCAAGCATTATTCAGGACTCTTGGTACTTCCTGTATCAGAAAAAATATATTGTTCTGAAATACCTAAATGCCCCAGTTTGAATCAAATTTGTCTATTCAGTTTCCAGCAGAGAATGCTTCTGCAACAGCGTGAAGTAGTTTATTTGAAGCTAAAAACAACGATAGCTATTGGGCTTAACTGGACAGATGGAGGCAATTTAAGCAAGTCCCGTGAAGGTTTATTAACTGAAAATACAGCATTGGAAAACTAGTGAGAAAGAAAAGATCTTGTGCTTTGATAAAGATGACATTATAACATTCTTGAGCTTAAAGGGCCCATATCAGTCTATATTCTAATTCATATTATAATATAAATGAAGCATTGAAAAGCATTTTTATCTTAGGAGATGTAGACAGAGTAATAATAAAGTGTCTCTCAAACACATGTGAATGAAACAAAACACAACTCTGGGTATGTTTTTGTAATACAGGACCTTTAAAAATGTGAGTCAGTGTAGTATAGACCCCACATATCTATAAATTACACAATGCTGTTCTGAAAAAAAGCTCTGAATGGTATTTATTTGAACAATTGTATTTTTAGATGTCCGCCTTGACCTCCCCGTGTCCGGATTTGACCCCATAATGACCTCCTCTCCACTGGTCCACTCCTTCACTCGTCATAGAGCTTCATCCTTTGGCTCTTCTTCCTCCATCTCCACCAACAACTATCTTGACATCACCTCCTCTCTGCACGCCCGGGCTCTGGCTGAGGTTTGTAGACCACAGATAAACACTTATCTGATACAAACATCACGGAGCATCAGGAAATATATGATACCTACATTTCAAATATCAGTCTACTGTTGGTGTGTGTGTGTGTTAAGGTATTTCTGGTACACTCGGACATCTGTGCAAAAAATATGTCAAGTTTAAAAACTGTTAAAAGAAACAGTGCTCATTAATTTTTGCAGGAAGATACTTTAAACACCAAGGTTTTTCTCCCATTGTTTTGTTCATATTTATTTAACACAGTTTGTACATTACTCTATTATTCATGGAGGCTCTCTGGAAGAGTAGATATTGTTATTATTGTAGATTTAGAATACATTTAACAACGCTGTACCTGACTTTGCTCTCTTAAAAATGCAAAAAAAACAGAGCTAGTTCTTTTTAAATGTGGTCCAAAAGTTATTCCTCACTTATGTTATGCATTCCAGGCATTCCAGACACTAAAATACGTTATAATTAGATGCAAATAGTACACCACTGACTTATTTTGACCTCAATAGATGCTTATACAATATATCTGGACTGGAGCAAGACACACTTTGCTCAAAAAATGAAAAAAAGGAGCCATTAATTGTACAGAAAATGTATCCTCAGTCTCGGCATTAAACCTTTGCCATTGCAGGTAGGACCGTAGTGCCTTGGCAGTGGTCTTCTCGTTCCTTGCATTTTATACACTGATAGATCTGTCCCTATTTTTCTTCTTTTCCATAGTGCCATGTTTTATTTTCCCCCACAGGTGCGACTTGCATCTGCAGGAGATCTTGGTAATTTGCTGGCGGGAAAGGCCACTGCAGGCTGGAGGTTAGCTTATTTATTTACTCCAAAACAATTCATTTCCCCAGCAATTTTTCACATCAAAATTACAAATGTATTTCCTTTTAGGTATGAAGGAGAGGAGAGAGGCGTCCATGCTTTCTACAAACCCTCCCCCAGCCCCTCTGTGCACAGCTTTTTGGGGGCAGCCGACCTGAACAGACCCCTGAATAGTCTCTGGACTGTGATAAACCAAGTGTCCAAAAGCCACATGTTTCACCAGTCAGTCCGTTCTGTGTGGACTCGGCCACTAGATGACAGCACTCAGCTGGGTAAGCCCTGTCTAACACACCAGCCTATATGTTTACATTAAAAGGTGCTATGTAACTTTTCTGGTGGAGGGTCTGTTACCTCCTCCTCGTCTCCATGGAGATGTGTTTGCTTTGTCCAAAATGCTCCACAGTATTGCGTTAAAAGTATCTATCTCCATGGAGACAAAAGAGTGGCACCATCAAACCAAGTTACATGTTAGTTCTGTGGAGATGTGACCCTGCTCATGTTTTTTAAGCAATAAAAAACTGTAAGTAAATAAATGCAAGATAGATAAGTTTAATGCTATACTGTGGAACATTTCAGGCAAAGCAATTAAATCTTCATGAAAAACAGTCAGATGACAGACCCTTCACCAGAAAACTTACATAACTACTATTAAGTGCATTTTGTCTAAAAAAATATGTACAATATGTAAAAGTGAAAATAAAATGTAGAAATATAGTGATGCAAATTTAATCTTTGTTATATACGAGAGGTCGTATAAGGAGAAACGGTGCTGTTAGTGTTACATAAGGGTGAGTTTTTGTACAGTTGTATGGAGTATAGTATGAATGTAGTCCTGTATCTCTCACTGTTATTTCTGTTGTTGTTGCAAATCTATTTCTGTTTTTGCAAAGCGTTTTGGGGCTTTCACCTCATACAATGCATCTGCACATTAGTTAACTGTGGAGTTTACAGGACAGACCCATT
Organism: Odontamblyopus rebecca; assembly: GCA_030686955.1. Taxonomy (NCBI): domain Eukaryota; kingdom Metazoa; phylum Chordata; class Actinopteri; order Gobiiformes; family Gobiidae; genus Odontamblyopus; species Odontamblyopus rebecca. The sequence continues at coordinate 14,559,715 of CM060670.1, read as the reverse complement.
CATCACTGCCCTGTCCCACCTGCTCTGTGTTGTACTTCATTTTTCTCTGTCCGGTAACACTCCTCTACAACTTTCTCTGGAGTTTGTAACCACATGATCAAAATAATTTCTATAGTAGTTTTAGACCAGTGGTGGAACATAAAAATGTACAGTAATGCACTGTAAGTAGTACTGTACTATAAAGTAAGTAGACTTTTTAAGTATCTGTACTTTACTTACGTCAGCTTTAAGCTAACAAAATAAATTGATTCGTATTGCAACTGTCAACAAAAATCTTTATCACTTTTTAATCAGTATCACTACATTTTAACAACACTTAATCTTAAAGTACATTTTAAACATTTACTTAAACACTAATAGTAGTATTAGTACACTAATAGATTTTTTTCAAGTGATACCTTTTACTTAAGTAACTTTTTACCTTTGTATCTGTACATTTACTTAAGTAACACAATTGTGTACTTCACCTGCCACAAGACATAGGACATATGACTGTGATTCTCAAACATGTAATAATTAAAGTAAGATTGAGCTGGTCTAAATCCAAATTCATAAGGTGGGAACGGGTTCTGGACCAGGTCTGAGCCACAGTCTAAGTCTAAACCAGGACTATGTATGAACCATGAATATACTGGGCTAACCCAGGAAGAAACGACTGGGTCAGGACTTCTTCTTGGGTTCTTTTTAAAGACAATATAGTGGGAGATATATTTACCTTGTTGACGTGTTTTGGCTGCTTGCCAAAGAAGCTAATGTACAAAAGGAGACAAAATTAATGTTTTTTGGATTAGCACGAATTAAAATTAAATCATGAAAGATCTACAAATACAAAATAAGAAAAGCAGTAAAACTGTCACTAGCAAACACAAATTTTTCACAAACAAAACACCAAAAAACGATCAATAAATCTATCTACAATACCCAGTTTGATGTTCAACTTTGCTCCCCTGTCTCACATAATTCCCTGTTTCCCTGTAGTGTACATACTCAGTGATCCGTCCAGATGCCACCTGAGCCAGTCCAGGGACTTCTGCTGCATCAGCTCTGCAGCAAAACAGGTAAAACCACTACACAGGAATATAATCACTAATACTGGTACAGTGGACCCAGTGAGCCTCGTCTATGCCCCTTAAAATAATGGTGTTTTATTTTGTTTGTTTATTATAATTTAATAGGGATAGTGCATAGTTGTTGAGATTTCATTACTTGACGGATAAAGAAATTATTATTCTCACAGAATATGTTCTGTTTTCACAATATTGTGTCACTTCATATCAGTATGAGACTGGGTTGAGATCTTGTCATATACTATATTTATAATTAGGCTTATTTTGGCTGACAGTATTATATAGTGGGAAGCTGAAGAAGACACATTACATTTGCAGTTGAAAAGAATAAAAGTTAGTTTATGATATGGCATCAGAATGCTCAAAGTCTACTTAAAGAACTATATTACGCAAAATTGACTCTTGTGAGCTTTTAGCAATGTTATAATGTTACCTCCTCCTGTGGGCTCACCACCTGCAGAGGGGTTCATAGGGGGGTCAGGTGCTATGAGTATTGGGCAGCACGCTGCCCCCGCGACCCAGCCGGATTAAGCGGGAGAAGATGGATGGATGGATGGATAATGTTACCTCATCAAATACTTACTCGGAGTTGTGGATTGTTTCATTCACACATTTGAGTAATCATTTATTATTAGTCTGTTTACATCTCCAGTGCTAAAAATGTTCTGTTCCACCTTGTCATGAAGTGGTATTTTGTGGTTAACAGCTGCCCTTTTCCCTTTGCCGTTTGGTATTAATTGGCAATTCTAGGGCTCGAAGGTGTACGGGGTTTAAAAACACAGTGGAGCACTTCTTGTGTGTGTGCATGACATGACATCACAAGGTGGAACAGAGAGTTTTCTGTTTGAAAGAAGAACTATGCCTAAGGTTGTTAAACGTGTGTGAATGAAACAAAACACAACTATATGTTTGTGATGAGGAAACAACATTATAACATAGATCAGAAAATATCGTAATATGGGCCCTTTAAGCATTAGCATGTGGGCTTGATTCATTGAATTAAAAAACAAACAAACTATTATACTGAATAATACATAACATGCATTTATATACATTTAGATAGCAATACATAATCCTGCTCAAATGTATTTCATTCAGATGAAGCTTGGGGTGGGAGCTCTTTGAAGATGTTGGTTGAAACAGTAACACTGCAAAAAGCTTAAGATATAAACACTTAAATCTATCAGAAAATGGCTTAAAAGTAGTGAAATTATCTTGCTGCATAGACAGAATTCTTGCAGCATGGACAGATCAGTTTAATTGACAAGTTATCTTAAAATAAACTACCTCTAGACTAGAATTAAGGAGTCTCAGAACTAAGAAAGTAGATAATAAATCTGAAAACCAGATGAATAACCTGATATACGTTTTAAAGGCTTGGCCAAATCAGAGAAATTTATTTTAAATTTATATTACCAATGCAAAAGATACAGTAGTGAATGCCCTAACAAATGTGCGCCTAAGATATAAGTTCATCAGAATTCTAATCAGTCATTTTATACCCACCATAGAAAATCATTACACAGATGGGCGAATCATTGCAGGATGTTAGTTATTTTGGACCCTCTTCGCTGTATTGACATCCCACTTGTGCGTTTTACAGTGCCCACCTCAGCAGCTGACCACACAGACCCTCTGCAGTGGGCGTAAATAAAACTGATGGTGATTTGTAGTCCGTGAACGCACCGCTGCCTTTGCCTGATCAAAAGGCTCAGGGCCCTGGATTATCGATGCTTTTTCTCCTTTCTTAGGGTGGGCTGCACGTTTTGGCCCTGCAGTCTGTGTTTGAGGAGTCTTTGCCCCGTCCCAGTGTGGAGGCAGTGAGGGGGGAGGTGATGCCAAGCTGCTGGATTCTACAGACGCTCAAATCCTCAGGGCAGGAGGTCACCAGGGTGGTCTATCTTCTACAGGTAAAGCATGAACTCAGTTTGTTACAGTGGACTCTCGTACAGATCTAAAAATGTAACTCAATTCGCAACATAACCTCAGATGCCTTACCTGACCTGCCAGAACCAAACGCACATATTCTGTGTCCCTGATTACAGAAGGCACGATTGACAGACAGATTAACCAATCAAAGAAATGCATGGTCTGTTAGTGTCAAAACCAAAAGTGGCATGGAGAAAAAAGTGAGAGACAGCACAGATTTTTACTCAATGAACAATAGAAGCACCAAATTATACCTTATCTCAGGTAAAAGAAGGGATTTTTGCTCTGAATTATATGAGAATATTGAAGAGAACATGACTATTGCATGCTTTGCCATATCGTGATAATATTGGATTGGATTGAATTGGATTGTAAGCCATGGATCGTGTATCGTATCGAATCGTGAGAGACAAGACCAATCTGTTGAGTCACAATGTTCAGGAATACATATAGACATAACTCTCACTTTCCGGCTTGTAGAATGATGCATTCACGTCTATCCAAATTACATTCGTATCGAGCACCAGCATTAGATACAGCTAAGATCTTAGGTTTGATTACCAGCTACAGTTTTTTCTGTGTACAGCTTACATATTTATCAGTGCAATTTCCTCAGTTGTGCAAAAGGCTTTAAAACTAGTTAATGAACAAATAAATGCATTTTATTTTCTCCAAAAACTGCCCTCTGAACTATATTATAATGTTGGTTCCTCATCAAAAACATACCTGGAGTTGTATTTTGTTTCTTTCACACAGTTCTTCTCTAAAACAAAAAACACTCTGTTCCACGTTGTGATGTTTTGTGGTAATACAGGAAGTGCTCCACTGTGTTTTCAAACTCCATGCACCTTCACTAGATTCGTTTGGATAATTCCCACCATAGAATTGCCTATCTCTACTGAACTAAATTAAAAGGTCGCAGTTAACCTGAAAACTACCACTTCATGACATCACAAGGAGGAACAGAGCATTTCGAGAGACAAACTAATAACCCAAATATATGTGGTGAAACAAAACACAACTCCAGGTATGTTTTTGATGAGGTAACAGCATTATAACATGACTTAGGGTTCATAAGAGTAAATTTTGAGTAATATAGGAGCTTTAATGAAGAATATTATCTTTAGTATACTCATTTTGAGGACAGAAAAACTTGCAGAGGTTGGTTTATATCCTAATAACTAACAGGCATGATGACCAAAAGATAATAAGTGTCTTCTGTCGTGCTGGCATAATTGGTGTAATAGGAGCATTTTTCGACCTTATTTAGTTAATATTTTTCTCTTCAGGTGGACCTTGGAGCTCCTTCCTTCCCACAGCGATTGTTAAACACAGTTGTAAGAAAACAGGCAGCTGTCATCGCCGACCTTGATGCTTTTGTTTTTTCATAAATACATGAACCCTATGAAACCAGAAAAGCAAAGAGCACTTAGACTGACCTGTATCCAACATGGACGCAGGTAGCCTATTATTTGCACCAAAAATTATATTATTACTTGATTTTTTTTTTTTACACAGCGCACTGTAACATGTCCAGGCAGCAGGAGATGTTTTCTAAATGAAAGCTTCTTTTTTTATATATATATATCATTATTATTTGTCTATTTTTTATATTTTTAAATGTAAATGTGTCCACAGTCTTACTTATACCAAAGAGATACTTGTCAGACAGAGTGGCATTAAAGGTGCATTGTGTAGCTTTTCTGGTGGAGGGTCCGTCACATTCTGCATGGAGATGTGACATGACATAGAAACCATAGAAACAAGGTGATGGACCCCCCAACCGAAAAGTTACAGAAGTGAAGTGATATTATTGAGTCATGGTCGCTAAATGTTAAAAATGTCTTTTCTTTATCATTTTTAATTTATAGTGTAATAAAACTGCTCTGTTGCCACTGTAATGAAAGAGAATCAACTTTAATAGTCTCTTAGTTGGGCTTGAAAAGTTAAGAAACCATAAAAATTCTTTAACATTGAAAATATTACATTAAACAGTAGAGAAAATAAAATGTACTTTACGATAAAATTAGACATAGGAAATCCTAAGGCAAGCTATTTCTCTTAATAGGGAAATTTAAATCTTAGTTGTTTTGACTCCTGAATCTTGAGTGTCCTAAAATACACTAGGACAGACCTGCATAGACACATATTTAGTGAGTGTGTTTTCTCCAAACACATAATTTAACCACTACAATGTCGATGTTTTTGTAGCAAAACTTTTGGAAGACGTTTCATGTAAGCTGAAAAAATGGTGCAAATAGTAAAATGTAGTTACAAAACTGTGCAAAAGTTTTTCAAACTAGGTTATGAACAAATACTTGCATTTTATTTTTATTTAATTGAATAACTTACCCACTTGCTAGACCTGGGTCTTCTAGTTCAAGTGTAAATGCTCTTTCCATTGACAGTACAGTACTATACTGTACAGTGATCTACTGAAATTAATTGCTTATTCTTTTAACATGCAAAGTTAGTACATTTGGTTAATTATCTTACACTGGTTTAGAATCCATTTAACATTTAAAGGGACCATATCGCCTGTTTTTAATCCATGTTACAATGTTGTTCCCTCATCAGTAACATACCTGAAGTTGTGTTTTGTTTCATTCACACTTTTTGTGAATGAAAAACTGTGCAGATTTAGGCTGAGTTCTTCTCTCAAACAGAAAACGCTCAGAAGATATTGTAGACTTTCTGTGGCAGTTTCAATTGAACAAAAGGCAAAACAATTTTTGTGTATTGTACAGTAAAAAGTAAATGCTAAAAACAATTGTGAACTTTAAATCTACCACTTGATGATATCACAAGGTGGAACAGAGCATTTTGACATTTGGAGATGTAGACAGACTAATAATGCAGGATTACTCAAACACGTGTGTATGAAACAAAACACAACTCCAGGTATGTTTTCATGGATGTAGCAGCATTATAGCATGGCTAAAAGCTCACAACAGTAAATACATAATACAGGACCTTTAAGGAAGTACCTTTTTTGCTCACTTAATCACAGTATAATACCCCAGTCATGCACAAGTCTAACTCGCCCAGAACTTGGACCAAAACTTGGACCAAAACTAGCTTTTGATGAGCAAGGTCTTGAGTTCAGACCCGGAAATAGTTGGAACCTTTGAACTGTTACACTATGGTACAGCAAATCAGATTTTCATATTTTTCTATTTATTTATTTTTTTTATCTTGGTGCCTCTTGAAAAGTTAATGAATGTTTTTTTTTTCCAAGGTGCTGTGTTGTTAAAGCTTCCATTTTTTTTTATTATTTTATGTTTGTATTTTTATATTTACCTTTGTTTGTTTTGTAATGTGTGAAACTATGCAGAAGTCATAGCAAGGTTAGTTCTTTGTTTAACCTGGACAGAAGCCACAATATAAGCCATAGCATTTCAAGGACCAGTATGAGGGACTACAGGACTTTTTGTACTTTTTGTTTTTTAATACCTATAAACACGTGTATGTTTTATGTATAATTACTGTTGTATTTATGTTTTGAAATGTGTTGTAAATATATTTTTGATACCCATTCTGTGACGCTAATAAGAATTGTCTGTGCTTTTGTGTGTGTTTTTAATAAACAAATATCCAGTTTATATGATTTTTTTTTTTTTTTTTTTGTATGTGTGTGTTTTACCTCTGGTGTCTAGCCAAGGTTGTGCCAGTTCCAAGCCCGGTCAAATGGTGGTACAAAAAGTTTCTTTTGGACAAATCATCATTTTGATTTGACTGTCTGTTTTTTTGCTCTCTACTCCCTCTAGTGGCATCACCTGGATTCTTAGAGAGTGCTTACATGGACCTCAGTATGGTCAATGGCATTTTTAATTAAGTTTTATAAATACCATGTAATCTATGTTATAATGTTGTTTCCTCATCCAAAACATACCTGGAGTTTAACCCACAAACCCTGCATAGAGTTATTCTCTTGAACCGAAAACCTTGTGATGTCTTGTTGTAATACAGGAAGTGCTTTAAGTGTTAAGCTCCATACACCTTCACTAGAATAATTTGGATCATTTCGGCTCTGGAACTGCCAACTTTTACTGAACGAAAGGTAAAACGTAGCTGTTAACTACTGCTTTGTGACATCTCAAGGTGGAACAGAGCAATTAGAGCTTTGGAAATGTAGACTAATAAACCAGGATTACTCAAACACGTGTGAATGATACAACACAACTCCAGGTATGTTTTGGATGAGGTAACAACGTTCTAACATGGCTAAAAGCTCACAAGAGTCAGTTTTGTGTAATATAACCTTTAAACAATTAAGGCCTAGGTGTGTACATTGCAGAAACAAGCTTTAGATGGTGCTAACAAAAACAGAGTGAGTTAGTTGTTTAGTTGATGCACATTCTTGAGTTATTTTTGCTGTCAAATTTACCATTCTCTACATTGTATCTCTGTCCTCCACGCATACATTCAGCAGGGGTGACATTTATGCGGTGGGTGGTATGTTGGTGGGTGTTGCGCGTGCGATTAGACCCGGGGTGGGGTGGGGTCTGTCCCGTCGTGTGTGTGTGTGTGTGGTGCACTTCAGAGATCACAAGTGCCTATGCCATTTCGAGTCACCGGCTCTACTGAGGAATGTCCATCCCCCGCGCGCTCAGATCATGTACTGGATGGGCCCGCTTTATTTTTAACCCTGCGGCGGGGTGGGTCACTCTGTGCCTCTGCTGGGAATGACCGTGGAGCCAGTGGAGCCGACCGTCCCTTTCCCATGTCCCCCCGCGCAGGACCGGGCCACCTCGCTCCGTGAAGACTGACCCAAAGGATACCGCTACTGCCGCTGCTTCAATGGGATTATAATTGGATCATTTGGCACAGGGACCCGACTCAGCAAAACACGTTGGGATAAGAGGACATCAGAAGTAAGTGAGTTCAAATAAAAGTTTATGCAGATGAGTGAATGTGATCTTATGATTTATGGCAAAATGGTTGAAAAAAAACATGGCTAATGATGAGTTTTTAGCAAAGAGTAGGACAAAGTTTCCCTATCCACCTGTTGGACACGTGTCAAACCAGCCCCGTAGTTACATTCACAGTATTTTTTATTTTATTTTACTTATTTATTTTTTGGCCAATTTGATATTTTTATTTTTTACAAACTCGCATTATTCTTCTCATTATTACTCGCAAGTTATATTTTCGTATACACGTTTGTTTCTGCGGTAATCACATTTCTAGTCGAAGGGGGCCTCAATGACGTTTGACATTACGCACGACGTGACAGCGCTCAAAAATGTCCACCCAGAAGTTGATGCACATATATTTAGATTTAGGTATCATTTACCAAACTTATTAATAAATATTACTGTGATTTTTACTTGAAATAATTTTGTTAATAAGACTACAGTGCTACAGTTTGCCATTGTCTTCTGTTAAGTATTTGATCACCTTAAAAGGGCAAGTGCGCATGTCCCCTTGTACGTCTGGTCGCTGTATAAACACTTCAGCAGTAATTTATCATCGATTCTTAAAGACTTTCCCCCCATGTTCTTTCCAGCAGTCACAACAACAGAGACCACAGCACTCAACTACTTTATTAAAGCTGAATTATATGACCAAGATTGGTTAAAACACTAGGTCGCATTATGGCTATGATCCTTTCCATACGATTATTATTATGAATGAGTTTCCTGACGGCATTGGCAGCTGCAGGAGAGATAAATAAAGCTGTAGAGTAGACTTGACCCCTCCTTCTCCTATACTGATGTGTCCAGTGACCATGTTGTAGCCAACTGGCAGGGATGGGAGCAGCCAAAGTTGTACCCAAATGAGTAACCTTCAAAAGTGCATACATAATAATAATACATAAGACTTATAAAGCACAAGATGCTTTACAAACAATAAGATAATAATATAAGTTGTATGTGGTAGAGTAGTAGAAATGTTTCAAAAAATCATTCAAAAAATTCACAAAATATGTAAATGGACTGAAAAAAGCTTATATAAACATGCAGAAACACCCAAATCAAAATCTTTGTAAGTGCTTGATAATAATGCTAATAATTTCACAAAAAGTAGCCTATCCAAATTATTTTATTGCAGTTAGAGTACTCATAGTCCTATAGGTTAGTTAGAGCAATAGCCTATAATATAGAGAAATTATATTGAAATTAAGTAGGCTACCTTTTTTTTCTACACAATACAAGCATCTCACATGAATATTAGAAAACAACATAGCTCCCTTACTACAACTACATTATATGGGCAAAGTAGCTCCAAAATGTGTTGAAGTAAAAATAGTGAGAGAGTCATCAGGTAAATATGATAACAGATAAATGTCATTTGAACTTGTCCATAGTCATAGTCTTGTCCATGGTTACAGTCTTGTCCAGTACATTCTCTCAGCCACACCCTGCTCTTGTTACTGCTTTGGACTCCCAGTCTACATTAGAGCTTTTCCCTTTTCTAATGCTGCTCAGAGTGCCTACATCAGCACACATTTCACTTAACAGCTGAGAGACCAGGCCCTGTGCTTGTTATCCAGCAGCTGACTTCAGTTTACACTGTTAAATACTGAGTTAGCAAGAACAACAGGGCACAATACGGCACAATAGTGTGCTTAATTAGCAAGAAATTATTCAGCGTTTAATATAGAAAGAGTTGCAAAGTGTTTTTCCATTTCCTAAAACAGCAACACTTGAAATGAGTTGAGAAATCCCAGCTGGTATTTTTATCATCCCTCTTGACATTTTTGCACTTTTGAGAAATGGTCCAGTGCCACTCAGTTAGATGCTTTATAAATGTTATCATAAAAGTTATTTACGGTCTAATCTACAATGCAAATAAAACTGGTAGTGATGTATTACTAATACTGCCATTGTGTCCTTGTGCAAGGTGCTTATCCACTTGTGTGGCCGGTTGTAAGAGGAAGGGTATCTGACAAGTCCCATTTTTCATACTGTGAATGATTTGGTTAGGCGTCTCCTTGAAGGCACACTAGGCAACTTTATCACTTTGCCTTGAATGTTCCAGTACGGAATTAAGCTTACCTATATCCATGGAGACAAACAGGTAGTGCAACCAGACCAAGTTACAGGTCAGATCTGTGCACAGGCAACCTCGCTCACAGTAAAAAAGTATGTTTTTTCAGGCAAAACACCTTAAATAGTGACATACTGCCTTACAGCATTCCAGGCATCACCATGGAGTCCATCAGAAAAGTTACACCTTAAAAAAACATCTACTTTAGTGTTCTATACATCCCCACATCATTTAAAGTTTTGTTTACGATGTCCAAAAAAGTTTAAAAAGTATTACCTAATTATCTAAATAAAAATATTTACAGCTCAGATTCAGTAATATGTTGAAATCTACTCAGTCAGTGTCAGTTTATTTGTATGGACCATGCAGCTTTAGTGTCCCTGAAGGCTTACAATATAATGGGAAGAGATTTAAGGATTTTTCTGTCTTCAAACCTGGCCTGCTCTCTCTTCCCCTCTACATTCAGTGTCTTTTTAAAACTGTCTTTTTACTGGGCAGGTATTTAGGCATCATCACGCCTCCCCTCTCCCCCTTTCTTTCGCTCTCTCTCTCTGTTTCTTTCTCTCTCTCTGTCTTTCACTCTCAAGGACAAACTTCTACATTGACCGATGGCTGCAGCGTCTCTTTGCAACCAGCCTGTCTCCTCTCCCAGATAGAAAGCTTTAGTACAACTCTACCCCTCGGCTTACTGTCTATCACCTGCCCCGCCGTTGTAAGCCTGGGCTCGGGCTCTTAATATGGTTCAGTTTTGGCGGAGCAGCGGAGCCGGTGACAGTTGGAGGAGATGGGGGTTTTTTTTGGAGGAGGGCTGAGCGAGGGCAGGTGGCGCGTTGATGATAAGGGTGATCCCCGGTGGTGGGTGGAGCATCCTGGGACAGATAAGAGACCCTCTGCAGAGAGCTGATACTGATGGCGGGCACAAGGGAGACCTGCAGCAGAACAGAGGGGCCCTTCTATCAAAACTACTAAGACTGAACATGGCAGGAGTCTGTGTAATGCCATGTAATGTCTGTTTGAACATGAAGCTAATTATGTGGTGACAATACGTGCATGGTAATTTGCCTGTCAGTAAGCATAAATGACAAAATACTGGGATAATGAGTTAAAAGCATCCAAATCATTCATTTTTGGAACATTTTTAACATTATACAATATTTGTTCAAAATGGTCTGATGCAGAATAATAGAAATACTAAATAAGAAGTTAGTGTAATGCTAAAGACCTACGTATTCACTTGTTAGAGGTCCTACATTACACTATTTTCTAATCTATAATGTGTCCTGATCACAAACATACCTGTAGTCCTGTATAACGCATAAACCCTGTATATTTAGGTTTTCTCTCAAATGGAAAACACTCTGTTCCACCTTGTGATGTCATGTGTTATTACAGGAAGTAGGATTGTTGTAATGGCAGCATATTAGTTTATGTTTTGTATTATATTTCCAGTCAAATTTGTAGACTAGTGTTTCTAATTAACTAAGTACAACTGTATTGAGTATTCCTATAGGCTCCATTTTGAGCACTTTGTTTTGTTTTGATGTGTTAATTGCTATGACAACAGTGCTAATTTTTTCATCAGTCTGAAACCCATGGGTAGATTTTGACAATGCTCCCCTCTTCTGCTGCCACGTGACACTGCTTAACTTTTAAAAAACAAACACATCTTCCCGCCTCTCTCCAACATGTCCGCCAGAGTTCAAAACTACAACCATCGTTCAAAAGAAGGCGGTTTTCGTCATGTTGTGTCGTACTGTGGGGTCTCCCTCCCCCTGCTCCTGCCGATAAGAGAGCTATGCTGCGCCCAGATACAGCTATCAGAGCCACAGTCGCCTTCAAACGAAATACACACAAAGTATTCACTCACACCAACGGCAGCGGACCACAATTTTAAACTGACACTAGGCAATATGGAGATTAGGAGGTGTTCAGGGATGTAAAGAGGTGCTTTGACACCCTGAAGTATTTTTGGATGGAAGATATGAATCAAAAAGGGAGAAGAAATTGCATCTTCAAATCCATAAAAAGCACATAGGCTTTGATCTGATATCAACACTTATACAGAGTTATAAGGTTTAAGTTGACACACATAGGTAATAAGAAATCTTGTTTTCTGCATATCCCGAGGCCTTATGGAGGTGACCAGAATTAATTAGCTTGGTGGAAGTCTGCTTATAAACTTAAAGTAAAATATCTTAACTTTTTTGGATGAGCTCTTTTTGGCTCAGAAAATGTTTCCCCATGTTAGGCGTGTTGCCTCCAAACTACCTTTACACAATACACGTACATTCAGTAGGAGCATTTGGTCCTTTGGGTGGATGTGAGTTATGTGAGGGACATCCTGATGGACCCTGTGGTGTACGGGGACATGGTTAGAGGTAAGAGGTGTACCAGGTGTAACAAAGTCACCTGCTCTGGGACTGCCTAAAAAATGGGCAGGGGCGCCGGACTGACCGAGGGAGGTTGGTAAAGGGTACGCACTGTTTACCCAGTGTCCAGCGTAAGTAGGCACCCCTCACAAGGGCTGTAAAATGATTTTTCATTAATGTGGGCCGATCAAGATGATTTAAAAGCAAGGCCCAGAATTCGATGACACACCCCTGAAAATAGGCTTCCATTCTATGCCTTTGATGTCTCGTACTTTTAGTTTTTTGTTGTTGTTGTCACCATAACTAATTTAATTTTCATAAACATTATAATCATAATTTTAATTTCTTTTTCCACTTTCAGCTCATCAGCTTTCTCCCGCCTGCCTTACCCCTCCTCTCATCGCTTCATCCTTCACTGCTCTGAGGACAGCAGCCTCTGTCCCTGGTCCCTCTGTCCAAAATGGCTGCCGTTTTGACCACCTCCACTGGCACCTCCACCACAGACTTCGACAATGAGGAGATTACGCAGCAGTACAGCCAGATCAACTCTCGCTTTGAGCTCGCAGATGAGGAGCTGGACAATGACAACAGCTCGGCAAGACTGTTTGAACGCTCAAGAATCAAAGCTCTGGCAGGTCAGTCACAAGACCTCAAAGCTCAGTCACAAGGGCTCAAATTTAAATACACTTTTTGATATAGCCTAATAATAGATGGCTTAAAGAAGTGGACTAAAGGAGTGTAAAGCTCATGAGGCTAGCAGTTATGGGAGCGAATTTGGAGCCAAGTTCCGTATTAGGAATAGGAATTTATTTACAGACAAAATAGCAAAATAAAAACACCAGGATCATGTAGAGTTGGTTAATATGGACATTTTAAGACCAAAATGAGGAGTCTGACAGCAGCAGGAGTGACAATTTTTCAATGTAAAGTCAAATGGAGCCAGAGTAGATGGAGCCAGAAGCCCCCCATGCCTCACTTCCTATTAGGAACGCAGCCGCTATGTCCAGTTATATAGTGTCGATGAGCCCAAAATGAACAGCAGTCGCTTCACAGGGCTTTGTTTGTTTGACTAGCAGGAAACAGCAAGAACAGTACAATCAGAACAGTAAAATCAATCACAACTAATTACATGCATTCCTCCATAGTGTATGTAAATGACACCATAGCGATACAATAATCCAATGATCAGACCAGTCACAAACAAAACCATTTATATTGTATTCTATATCAATAACACTGCAGAGATATAAAAAATAGATACCTCCGTTTCGAAAAATTGCCAAAAAGTAGTTTTCATTTTGTTACCATCTTCTACAGATATTATCTATGAATATAATATCTAGGGGATTTTATCAAGGAGGGATGGAATAATATTGTGATAACAGTGATAACATTTGGCTTTTTAAAACATTGAACTACAAAGAGAAAACTGCAAACCTCTGATTGCTTTTTGAAACGGCACTTATCTGTTTTGGCAAGTCAACTCTTCAAATATCAAAGTCAACTCTTCAAATATGAAATCCATTTTTTTTATTGAACCCAGTAATACCCCATACCAATTTTGGTGCATCTCACATTAAGAATCATATATTTCCAACAATGAGGCCTGATTGACCACAGCCAAATATATGAGTTGAAACGTGTATCATTTACTGAAGGAGTAAACTAAAGTACTGCAGGTGAAGGCTTGAGTTTGTCAGTTATGCCTGGAAGAAAAATGGTGAATTATTAGGAAAATGATGTCCACTGTGATGAAGAGGAGACTGAAATGCTGAGGAGGCTGAGGTTTCTGCTGATGCGGTGGTGTTGGAGAAATAGAGAGTTATAAGTATCTATAATGGCAGAAGGATGGAGGGTAGAGAGAGTGCATTCTCCAGGCCTGAGTGATTGGCTTGGAGAAGTATTTGAGGTCTAAATGACAATGTTAGCAGGTTTGTGCATATAATTAAACCCCAAATAAACAACAACATATTAGTTGTTTGCAGCAACAGAAAATTATTCCATAAATTATTGCAACCAGTGTCATTTTGTAATTGCAATTCAAAAATCAGATACTAATCAATACTGAAACTACTATTGAAACTAGATACTGATTTAAACAGATATCAGTACTAAAAAAGTCACATTCACAGGACAGAAACGACCCTTTTCTGAATAGCTTTAGTATAATCTTGAGTGAAATCTAAACAAGTATAAGAGCACATAGACTAGTATACGCCTATGGACCACCACACTAACGGATTACACAAATATAACACCACATGGTAAAAGTGTACATTTCTATTATTTAATGTTAAAAATCACATTATATTGTCTAAATAGAGAGTCTTTTTAAAATTATCTTGGTATTGGAATTGGTGCATGCATTCCTTAGGCGACCCCGCTCACAGTCAGAATACCTGTTTTTCTAGGTATTTTTGAGCACTAGAAACCTGTAATTGAGTAAAAGTAAGGTTGAGTTGATTAAAGTCATACTGTGGAACATTCCAGGCAGAGCGATGACATATCCATAGAAACAAGCAAGTAACGAACCCCTAACCAAAAATGTACATAGTAGAGCATCTGTAATGTTGAAAAGTTTGAAATTTCAGTATCCCTAACAGGACAGCAAAGGGAAAAAGAACAGAATTATCATTGCATAACAGTAGATTTGCTCTTGTGAACCTCTGACCCTCCTAAATCTGTTCTCCGCTTTGGTCGTCATTTGCGCTGAGTAAATTTACCAGTTTGATGACCACATCCTCCTGTGAAGTGATCATTGATTTTACTACAAACTCCCCACATAAATAGTGCAGGTGTAGCGTTGCATATTTGTGTTTGCATGTTCCTCGTGCTTCTCTCTGCCCCAGCAGCTGAGCCAATGGGTCTAGTTTTACACATTCCCCAAATGCCCCTCCCTTTTTGCCCCACCTCTTACCCCCATCCTGTCTGAGCACTCTGGACAGCTGTCCCTCCGCACACATCCCAGGCATTTTGACCCTGAGCCCGTAAGCCCTGACCCACCTATGGGATTTTAAAATAGCAGTGTTTCTGAGGTGAGGAAATAGGGTCAAAATATATAGATCTGGAGAAATTCAAGGACATGTTTTGAATTTATTTAAACGAAAACATATTTACAACAAGATTTTTATCGTGTTTTGGATTATTAAAGGGCCCATATTACGTTATTTTCTGATGTATGTTAAAATGTTGTCTCTTCACCACAAACATACGTGGAGTTGTGTTTTGTGCTTCTCTTAAATGGAAAACACGCTGTTCCACCTTGTGATGTCATGTGGTAATACAGAAAGTGCTCCACTGTGTTTTTAAACTCCATACACTTTCACCAAAATCATCTGGATCATTTCATTCTTGGGATTGTCAAGCTCTACTGAACTAAAGGTTAAAGGAGCTGTTAACTTGAAAACTATCGCAGCATCACAAGGTGATTTTGAGCTTTGGAGATGTAGATAGATTAATAATAAATGATTACTCAAAAATGTGTGAATGAAACAAACCAAAACTCTGGTTATGTTTTTGATGGTAACAATGTTTTAACATGGCTTAAATGTATGTATCACACAAAGAGTAGCCTTTGGTCACTATGGGTTGTTGGTAGTTTGAACTTTATGGATGAGGTCAAGATCTGGATAAAAATATCAAATTTTTTTAAACGTTTATACAACTGAGAGCTAGGGCCCGGGAATTTCAACCACAAGCAGTCTGTAGGGTTGAATAGAAAACACTCCATTACTTCATGAAGATGTGAGTCTGATCAGTGATTTCATCTCCCCCAGGTTTAGATGTGATTGGGAGGTGGGTTAGTCAGTCACAGAAAAAAATAATAACATGGGACTTAAAAACATTTTAGACTGATGCAAAATCAATGAGCAAAGACAAACCAAAACACTTTTAATCTGAGGTAGGAGAAGTTTGATTTGATTTGTTCAAATGATAGATGACCGATGTCCTTCTTTGTTTGTCACTGGAGTAAAATAACCTGATTGCCTGGCTCTGTCTGAGTTTGACTGGAGATGTAGAGGAGGGAGAGGTGATTGGATGGAGAGATCTTCAGTAGAATCAGTCTGGACTCCAGTCAATCTGTATAAACAGGTTTTCTCATACTGTGGTATACAGCTGGTGGCGCTCAAGCTACTTCAGGTGACATGTTTTCAGTTTGTGGTTTTGTGTAATTAAGAGTTCCCAAATTTCAAATCCAAATTCAAAACACATCTGTTTAGACTGACCTGTTAAACAGCACCAGCACAGCTCATAGCCATACTGTCCCTCTGTATGCTCTTAACTGTCTGTTTGTTGCTAAGGGTGTGCATTGCCTTGAATCTGACGATACAATACATATCATGATATGCACGTCATGATTCGATGCATCATGACATATCCCAATACTAAAACAATGGATGATATAATGCAGTTATTCAAAAATTACTTCTAATCAACTACACCTTCACAAGAACCAAATCGTATGAAATACAATTTATTACCTTTTTTTAAAAACAAAAAAACAAAAAACACGAGAACAGTGAATGCAACTAATGAATTTTAGTGAAAAATTGTATTTAAAAAATCGATTCAGATGCACTTGAATCAAGAATTGTGCAATGAAGTATCACAATATATCAGTGAATCAATTTTTTCTTACATCCATAGTTTTTGCTGCATTTAACGTTCTGTAAAAATGCTTTTTCCTTCTTTATTGTTGTATGGTGACCTGTCTAGAAAGGCACCTAGTAAATTAAACCTATTTAATTGTATGTATTTTTTCTATACTTTTTTGTCCTAGAACTACAGTGGAAATGATGTAGTCCACTTTTAGAACTGGTTTAGTTCTAGATTAGACCTAGAATAGGGCTGTTACACACTTGATTTAAATCCGGTGGTACTCAGAAAGCCAAATCTTTTCTTTGGTGGTAGACCATATGTACAGTATAAATGGACAAGCAAACCTGCTAAACATCACTTTTTAAATAGGAAGTGAGCACGGGAGTTCTTCCTGCTCCATCAGTCACCCTCTCTCTGTACCTGCTGCTGTATGGCTCTGCATTTTGGTCTTGGTGTTTTTATTTTGCTATTTTCTCCATAAGTAAATTCCTATTCCTAATATGAAACTCTGCTCCAAATTTGCCCCTATAACTGCTAACCTCATGAGCTTCATTTGACTGGAGCTGAACACTATGAGCGATACCACACTCCAGTCCACTCCTTTATAAAATCTCTGTGTGGTACTATGGGTGTAAAAGGTCTCAAAGCCACTGGTATAGAACAAAATACTTTATTTTTCATAGACTATATTAGTTTTCATAGTGAGTTTTGTAGCTATCTGACAGAACATCGAGTGAAACTGGTGCCTTGGCGTAGGTGGTTGCTTCTAGTTCAAGTTGTACATTTTGGAACATTATGTTGTTGACTGTCTTATTTATGTATGCCCTATTTGCAGCATGTGCATAACTGTACCCAGTAGTGCAGCTAAAACTGCCTGCTGTTGCTGTATTGGACTCTCAAAAACATACTATTCTTCTGATAGTAGGTAACTGTTCAGAAACGGTCACATTTTGCCCTATTTATATATTTATTTTAAGTGTCTATATTTGTTCAAATGAGTGTCTAGTTTTGATACAAGTTTTCACATTGAATAGTATCTGGTAGGGATGCATGTCCAAATCTCTCAGTACGATATGGATCTCATGGTACAATATTTATTGAGATATTTTGTGGAGGCTAACAGTATTGTCAGTTTTCTATTTTTACCTATTAAAATACCTTAACAAGACTTTGTTTCTGTCATAATCCACAGAACTAAGATTTAGAAATGCTTAATAGCACTTATTTCTTATGAAACAGAACAAAGGATCATGGTCTTTGTAGTTCCCTATGTTTTTTGCACCATAACAATGAAGTTAAGCAAAGAGACTCTATAATAATTTGATATATTGTGACAGGCCATCATATTATTGTGAGACTTTTGACAATACTGCATCACACTATTTCAGTTTTTGTCACATCCCTAGTATCTGTATTGCAATACTTTTTGGCAACCCTACATCATTGCTAAAGCAGCTGTCATGTGCTCCTCATAATAAACAAGAAGCAGATCTCCAATGAACTGATCCAGCTAAGCATCCAGGTATCTTTAGCATCTCTTTATACTTCAAACAACCCACATCCAATTGAACTAATGCCATATGATATGATCCACCAGTGTCTATAGCTGTAAATACCCACTACTGCACATTATTTTCAGAAGCACACATCACGAACCTTTCCCAGAATAGAAAAAACTCCAATCCCCTCTTCTTCTCTCCTCTTCTCTATGGATAAAATGGTTACAGTCATTTCGAGTCCACTTATCTACTGCTGTCTCTTTAAGTGATGAAGGCTGGTGTGTGTGTGTGTGTTATTGTGAGTGAGAGTGCTGCCTTTTGCTGTGCTGATGTTTCGCTAATGCAATTTGGGTTTCCTGTCAGGGAGTGCAACAAGGGAGGAAAGTAGACAGGAGAGATAGGAAAGAGGAGGTAGTTTTTTGTCAATACAGGTGTTTTTGGATGGTAACGTTGGACCTTACTGTTCGTAATTATAGAATTGTAGAGATGTGTGTCAGGTGCAAGCTTGCAGTGATGTAACTATAAGTGGGAGTAGCCTATTTGAAGCAATGGAGTACAGTGTATGCATGTATGGGACGAATAAGCAGGTCGGAAGTGAATTGTCGACATCATTACGCAGAAGGAGAGGAGAGAGGAGGAGGGAGGGAGGGGGAAGCCAGTGAGGGAGTATAGTGGAATCTAGAATATTGCAGGACAGAGAACCAGGAGACGAAAGAAAAGCTAAAGACGTGGATTTTTGATTTGGATTTTTGAAAAAGTTTTCACAGGGGGCCAGCATGAGCAGCCCCTGTTTGCTGCGTGCTACCCCGATCACCCAACCCACCCGGCTACGAGAAGTCAAGATAAGTTTGAAGGCAAGTCCAAGAGAAGGCGTGACGATTCGGAAGAGTAGCAGTAGCGGTTCTTCAACTTACCTCCAAACTTTTGAGAAGGAACCGCCAGTTTTGAAAGTTAGTGTTGGGGGCAGTAGAAGTAAAAGCACCCCGCCTGCCCACAAACCGACCAAGAAGACGCCAAGAGGGAAAGAACCTGTGCAACACTTGGATCGAAATGGGACTTTGTTACACGTTCCAGTTTCGACTAATCATATGGGACAGTCTGCTTTGTCAACATCGACTTCTTCATCTTCATCATGCACACCCAGGCGCCCACGGGACCCTCGCCCCCCGCAGCAGCACCCCCAGACCCCTCACATCACCTCCTCTTCCTCCACTTCCACTTTGTCATCGGCTCGGGGAATGAAACGGTCACGCTGGCTCAGCCATAGCACTTCTAACATCAGTTTCAACTCTATTCTAGATGGGCGGTTTCGGCAACTGCAAGGTACGAGTGCATGAAGGGGTCAGTGAACGCCCCACGTGTATTTTTGTATGTAAATTTGTGAATGCACTTTTTATTTTGGGGTTGTGGGGAGGTCAGATAAGGGAAGTTGAGTTGTGATGCTTGTGTTTACAGTTCTGAAGGAGTGCATTGCTATAGAGGGCAATTTGGCTCTCACCCAGGAGTCAATACCGGATCGAAGAGTCCAGTGATCTACTGTGGTTGCGGATGTGGAGCTGTTTACACTAAGGCAGTTTTCATGACAAAATACAGTTTAAGTTACATGTGATGCTACTGTAGGTTCAGATTTAGGTCACGGTCACATCTTTGAATGAAATTTTGGAATGGAGAGAGGAGAGACAGCTAGAAATGTTAAAGTCCTCTTTGTTTGAAATAAGAATAGATGGAAGTACACTATTTTATTGATAGTTTCCTTCTTAATAAAGTGCTATAAGTGCTTATCACTAAAAAATGCCTCCTGTGAGCTTTAAACCATTGATTATACTGTTACCTCCTCAAAAGCATACCAGGAGTTGTGTTTATTATTAATCTTTCTGAATCTCCAAAGCTCAAAGTGCTCTTTTCCACCTTATGATATCATGAAGTGGTAGTTTTCAAGTTAACAGCTACCTTTTACCTTTTGTCTGGCAATTCCTGAGTTGAAATTACCCAAATGAAGGTGGAATATAGTGTTTTCTCAATCTTAATATGAGTTTGTGTGTTAAACATATGTGAATGAAACTAAACACAACTCCAGGTATGTTAGATAAGTATGGATCTGAGTCAAATGGGCCCTGTAAACCTTAAATGCTAGCTGCTCTCTGGCCAATTGGTCCACATGTTATGTTAATTGGAAATATATTGTATGCTAAGTGCTTCTGTTGTAGACATAGCCTTATTTCCACCATTATAATAATTATATTTGAAGGTCCATATATTCCAGTTCCATTTATAACTCCCGAGTGTGTACAGGTTTGTCATTTATTTATTTTGCAAAACAATATTCACTACCCCCATTTTTCACTCCAGTTCTTTTTAATTTTTCATACGCTCCTAAAAAGCTTTCCAACCCGACGTCATTCATCGCTAGTTAACGTCACTCGTTCTTAAAGGTCCTACATTTGACAAAACGGATTCAAGTGAGCTTTTAGCCACGTTTCAGTGTTATTACTTCCTCAAAAACATACCTGGAGTCGTGTTTTGTTTCATTCACACATGTTTGATTAATCCAGGTTTGTTAGTCTATCTAATCTACAAAGATCATAATGCTCTGTTCCACCTTGTGATGTCATGCAGTGGTAGTTTTCAAGTTAACAGTTGCATTTTACCTTTTATTCAGTAGAGATTGGGCAATTCCACTTCCTGTATTACCACATGACATCACAAGTTGGAACAGAGTGTTTTTTGTTTGAGAGAACTCAGCCTAAATATGCAGGAATTGTGTGTTAAACATGTGTGAATGAAACAAAACACAATGCCAGGCATGTGTTTGATGAGGAAGAAACCTTATAACACACTAGATCAGAAAATAGTGTAATATGGGCCCTTTAAGTGTTAAGTGTTGTCACATATTTATTGCTTAACCTCAACAGACTGTTCCAATACAATAATGATTTTCACTTCTAATACCTCTTTTCTGGATCCCTCTATCATGAATCATTTTGTAGGCGGAGTGAAAAAAAGAATCAATTTGCTTTGGCATTTTAAAGGGAGAGAGAGTGTGGCGCTCCGTCGATGTAGATTTCTGTTAGCTTGCACAATACCATACAACTCCCAGATGACATGAGTGCATTAGTGAAACAGCAAGATGGAGTAACGTTGAAAACAGACTTTTTTAGTTTTTTTTTTTCCTCTTGCCTAAGCTAGATTTCAAATATCGACTTATTGTGAAGACTGCAGACTGAGGCAACTGATACAAGACGCGGTAAAACTTCAGGATCACTGGGCAAGGCCGGGTATTGATCGCCCCATTTCTGTTTAAACGTTATTAGGGAGATCAAGACTTGAAGGAGGGGAGATAGAGATGGACACAACCACAATAATAAAACTACACGGTAATAAATACGAAAACAAGCAAAGACAGACTCCTTAATTTGACATAAGTTTAGGTTTAGCTGTCCAACTTTAAAGCTGCATTGTGTAATATTTCTGGTGGAGGGTCCGTCAAATGCTTTTCTCAGTGGAGATGTTATTGCTTTGTCTGGAATGTTTCACAGTGTGGCATTAAACCTTTCTATCTGCATGGAGACCAAACCAAACCCAAGTTACAGGTCAGATCTGTGGAGAGGCGACCCCACACAGTCAGAATGTGATGTTTTTGAGCTAAAAAAAACACCTGTGATTTAATAAATGTAAGTTGTGGAACATTCCAGAGCAATGACAGAAACAAGCAGGTGATGGACCCCCAAAAAGTTACACAGTGGACATTTAATTGTAGCCTATTCGAAGCAGGCATGTTGGTGCTTTCTTGTTTTGCAACTCTCCTGGAGCTTAACATTTGACCATTTGGTTCACATTGTTGATGTGGTGATTATGTTTAATGTAATGTATGTATAATGATCTTGGAGCTCAGTATTTTAGCTGCATGCCATCATTATTATTATTGTTATTTCATCTTTTTTTGTTGTATACAAGTACGCCATTCAGTTTTCTATTACAACTTTGCATGTTAATTTTTAACTGTTCAAATTGAAGAGTTTTTATGGTAAATCCATAGTCTTTGTAGAATCAGTTGTTTTGTTGTTGCAGGACTCAGCCTGTCCTAGTCAAAAGCATGAACTATTTGTTTTACAGTCTATTCTTGTATCGCCTGTTGTATCTTATTTGTAAAATGTAAGCAAATATAGCTTGTGTGTAGTTAGCTTAATTAGTTCTTGGGCTTTCTACAATGTTTTTTTTCTCATAGGTAGGGCACTAATACTATTCACTGTTGTCATATCTATTATACTGGTGAGGGCCATGAGGTGATTCTATGCCTTATACTTGTAATGGGCTCTGTAGTCATTATTCATTCACTTTATACTCAGAGGTGGTATGCTACTATTATATTATATTATACTGTATTATATTATACCTGGGGGCAGACTGATGGAAATGAGGCTGCCAATCTGCCCCACCAGCCCCTCTGACCACCACCAATCAATCATGCACACACACACACACCACCGTTATACTAGAGAGTGCAGGTTAAGAGTCTTGCCTAAGGACACAATAACAAAACTTGGTCCGAGCTGGAATTGATCCTCTGACTTTCATATTGGGGAACCACTACTCTAACCACTGAGCCACTGTTGTCCCATTTATCATGTGTAACCACTGTATAACAGGGCAATCATGTTAATATTTCAAAATGCAGGTGTTTCCCCACCCTTAGGCATTGGCCCTTAAAGCTGCACTGTGTAACTTTTCAGGTTGGGGGTCCGCTACCATGGAGATGCTATTGCTTTGCCTATAATGTTAACGTTCCACACTAAGATGCATTTATTCAATTGTGGGTGTTTTTATTGCTCAAAAATAGGTTCATAAACATGCATTCTTTCTTTGAGTGGGGTCGCCTCTTCACAGATCTCACCTGTAAATTGCCCTGGTGCTGTCTCCTGCATGTTTCTATGGAGATTGAAAACTTTAATGCCATATTTTGGAATATAGGAGGTACAACTAGGTAACTGGCAGGCTCTTTATCAGAAAAGTTACACAGTGCACATAACATTGCACGTCCTATAGCTGCAGGACTGTGCCTTGGACATTTAAGTTATGTGCCTCTGATATGATTTATTGTTGTCATATGTTTTTATACAGGTGAGGGCCATTTATAATTGAAAATACAGGTGTTTCTCTGCTCTTAAACATTGGGCTTTATATTACACAGTCCCATAGCTGCAGGACAGGTGGCTGTGACACTAATGCCACTATAATAATGGGGGTCTGAAACTATAAGTCTGCTCCATGTTAGCGCTGACTCTGAGAAAAGACAGAGGACGGCGTATACAGGGAAAATCCATCAGCATGAATAAGTTATGGGTCTGCTAAAGTCAAGGAGTGAAGGGGAGAGATTAGTTAGTAAAAGCTTGAGAACGGGGCGGAATACTTAGTGCAGGGTTTGCGATGATAGAGAAGGAAAAAGACTGCAAAGATGAGGGGACAGTGTTTGTCTGTGAAGTGAAGCACAAACAGGTAACTTACAATTTGTTATGGTACTATCAGCAAGAATGAACATTTAAACCAATTTGTATGTAAAAAAAATAAAATTAAATTGGTGGTGAAACAGCTGTCAGTCAGTTGGTGAAGCAATACCAGTACCACTGCCCATGAAAAGACATTGTATTTGTTTTTTTACCCTGCATACTCCAAATAGATATCCCACCGATGACATGGCAGTGTGGGTTAAATGTTTTGCCTAAGGACACAATGACAGGAATACTGTTAGCTGCAATATCGTTCAAAACTATAGCAGCTATTCTCAGTTATAATGAGCTTGCTATCCTGCTAATTCAGGCTCAGACAGTTTTGTGCTGACAGTTTAAAACAATGTACTCATAGTTTCTCTCTAGTGGCAAGAGCTTTTCCCAGACATTGGCATACAGTTTTGTGCAAACTGCTCAGTGGCAAATATTGTTGTTCAGATGTTGGGCTCAAATGTTATGAGAGTTTTTAGTGCTGGTTATTTTATGAGGGGAAAATATGACAAATACTAAACAATACTATATGTAATTTGTAATTAATATAAAATAAAATGTAATTGAACATGATAAAGTAACAGTTGGATCCCACAATGTGAATTTAGTTAATTTTTCCCTAGAAAATTGACTATAGAAAAGAAAAATATAAATGCAAAAGCAATCCCTATCCTTATATTATGCCATAACAACAAACTCCATAATATGATGAAAGATTTACACATTTGGTGGAGGGTCTGCCACTTGCTTGTCTCCACAGTGTCATTCCTTTGCTTGGAATGTTCCACAGTATGGCATTAAACTTCATGGAGACAACCCGGTGACTCTACCAGGCCAAGTCACAAGTCAGATCTGTGGAGAGTTGACTCCTATGTGTTTTAGGGATGTAAATGCAAACTAGATAAGTTCCCATACTGTGAAATACTCCAAGAAAAGCAACAACATGTCCATGCTTTGTCTGAAATGTTTCACAGTATGGCATTAAACCTTTCTATTGTCATGGAGACCAAACCAGACCAAGTTACAGGCCTGATCTGTGGAGAGGCAGCCCCGCTCACAGTCAGAATTGCTGGTTTTCTAAGTACTTTTAAGCTCTAAAACCACCTGTAATTGAATAAATGTAAGGTAGATCTGTTTAACATCATATTGTGGAACATTTGAAGCAAAGCAATGGCATATCCATAAGAACAAAAAGGCAACAGACCCCCAACCGTAAAGTTATGTAGTGCATCTTTAAGTTTGTAAGCTGATCTATAAATTGTTTTGGCTGGTAGCGTGTTTCCCTTTGATGCTAACCCACAGTAACTCTCCCTGATAAGTTATTTACATGTTTTAATTGCCTTTACTTTTTAATGCAGCTGTATTTGAGCCCTGCGTGCTTTTGTTCTGCTTGGTTCAGCACGACCAAACATCATTTATTTACTGTATCCGCCGCCATGTTCTTCTTTTACATACTATTAGATCCTTTTTTCTTTGATGCTAAGAACAGGAGCTTTCTGCTTGTTACTGGGTCATTTTCTTTGCAGCAGAGAGGCAGATTCAGTGTCTTGGTCTATTTCCTCCACTCTGCTCCCTGTGGGCCAAACCTGAAAACTAGTGTCTCCATACGTCTGTGTTACACTCAGGCTGATCTCAAGTGACCTCCTGCAGTTGTTTCTTCCATTTAAACTCTGACTTTAAGTGTATCTCTTTAATTGTAGTAACCAGTGCTGTAATAATTCTACCTGAGGATATATATATACTAATCAAGAAAAAATTGTATCAAAACTAGATACTCCAAAGTATTAGCTCTATAATAAGTGGTTTAACTGTGTTTTAAAGGTGCACTATGTAACTTTTCTGGTGGAGGGTTTGTCGAATGCTTTTCTCCATGAATATGCCATTGCTCTGGCTGGAAAATTCCACATTATGATATTAAACAGCTCTATTTTACATTTATTCAATTACATGTGGTTTTATAGCTCAAAAATACCTAAAAAACAGGCACTCTGACGGTGAGTGGGGTTGCCTCTCCACAGATCTGACCTGTAACCTGGTCTGGTTTGGTCTCTATGAAGATAGAAAGGTTCAGTGTTTGACAGACCCTCCACCAGAAAAGTAACAAATGCATCTTTAAGGCCTACAAACTTTTTCTTGCCCGAGTATAGGTATAGTTGTATATTATAATATTGTATAAGCAGCTCTTGAGGCCAAAATATATCTGGTGCATCCAATTATGAAGCATTTTATTGTCCTATTATGAGGAAGTGTGTGTTAGCATGCTACTTGTTGTTTTACCATGATGGCAAAACTCATCTCAGTGAATGTTTTCAATGCTTGGATTGCATATAGTTAGTGAGGAACAACTTTTGGCCACTGCAAACAATTTAAAACTAACTATAACCTATTTCTGTTGTTCAAATTACACGGTCCATTTCCTTTAATTAGGTCAGATCACTATCGTTAAGAAACAAAACAACTCACACATCTCAATACAGCTACATAATATATTGCAATAAAGATTTTCTGACATGAGAGAAAAAATACATGTGAACCCTGTAGTTGTAGATGGAAATTAATTAGATTTTGCCTTGGTTTAGCAGTTCCTATTTTAGTCTTGAGTCCTTATCCTTGTCCTTGTCCTGACACGCATCTGCATCTAATTCCCTCTTCTTGCATACAACAGTGCATTTCTGCTTGTTCACTGCTCCCAGTCTAAATCTTTTATTATTCTCCTCATTTGGAGAATAAATACAAATATAACAAATTTTGAAGTGCGATATATTGCTGTAGTAAATATATAGGCAATAATCGATGATACTGAAAACAAACCATAAAGCAGAATTATTCCCTGAGAAGCATTTTAAATCTATAATATTGTTAAAACATATGAGCTGCAATAAACAAGATGCATTGTGTAACATTTCTGGTGAAGGGTCTATCAAATGCTTTTCTCCATGGAGATGTTATTGCTTTGTTTGGAATGTTTCACAGTACAGCATTAAATCTTTCTATCTTCATGGAGACCAAACCAGACCAAGTTACAGGTCAGATCTGTGGAGACACAACCTCACTCACAGTCAGAATGCCTGTTTTTCTAGGTATTTTGAGCTAAAAAAAAACCCACTTGTAATTATATGAAGGTAAAGTAGAGCTGTTTAATGTCATACTGTGGAATATTCCAGGCAGAGCAATGACCCACAAATAAAGTTACATAGAAGAGTCATAGATGTTTATAATTCAACCTTCTACTGCTCAAATTTGATCACAGTATAGAAAAATAACCAACATTTTCCCACTAGTACAAAGAAAAAGTCCGCAGTAAAATAAATATTGACCACCAAAATGTATTGTTCCGTCTGTCATGTGTTGATATAGTATTTATTGTGACAGGCCTAGCTCTCCATCTTATACACTCTTGGATGGAGGAATAAACAGTTTGTATGAGGCCTCGCTGGAGGGTGAATGAGAAACTGAAAATGATAGGTGTAGGGAGCATTCAAGGTCATCTGCCCTATTGCTGTTTCCAAGCTCACAGTTACAGCTAAGGCCAAGGATTTCAACTTGTATATAATCTCATTTGCACACTGACCATCTAACCATTTTGCTTAAAGAGCCAATATTATGCTATTTTCTGATCTTTGTTATAATGCCGTCTCCTCGTCAAAAACATACCTGGACTTGTGTTTTGTTTTATTCACACATGTTTAACACACAAATCCTGCATATTTAGGCTTCTTCTTTCAGACAGAAAACACTCTGTCATGTGGTCCACTGTGTTTTGAAACTTCACGAGAATCATTTGGCTCATTTCAGCCTTGGTTAACTTGAAAACTACAGCTTCATGACATCACAAGGTGGGACAGAGCATTTTGAGCTTTGCAGACTAATAATAAAGGATTACTCAATGTGAATGAAACAAATCACAACTCCAGTTATGTTTTTGAGGAAATAACATTATTATAACATGGCTTAAAGCTCACAAGAGTCATTTTTTGTAATATAGGATCTATATTTTTTCTCTTAAGTAACGCGCTACTTCTCTCCTTTAATTGCTACTTCAGCAAATGGTCTTTTTGGCCTGTTTACCTGTATATTCAGCTTACCTCCTCAATAAGTAAGAATACATAGTTATAAAAACCAATTAAGTAATACAATGATGACAAATGTTTAGTTTGTGTCACAGATGCACATAATTCTAACTTTTCTCACTTATACTTGTATGTCTTTCTGTATGTCTCAATATTTGCTGGTACAGCTTTTCTTTTCGTCCTGTTTCATGTTCAAAATTATGCTCCTCAAATCCAGCCAATTTTGCTTATTACGTCCTCTGTGCTCTTACACACGCCTTTTTAGTCTTTTTCATCTGCTGCTGAAATTTGTATTAGATGGTCATGAAGTAGTGAAATTACAATATCATAAGGCTTATTTCCTCCCCCCTTTGGCACAGTTGGCAGATTTGAGAGACTTTGGACATTGCCAAACAGCTAGGCTCAATCTCTTCATTAACAAGCTTGATAAAAAAGTGCAGAGTGTTAATAAGGAAGGTGACTGGACTTTGAATCACTGCCCACAAAGAATTGCACAGATTGACAAGACAATTTGCCAAAATAGCTACTTGGATATTTGGTACTTTGCCCTGCTTCCATGTGGATTTCAGTCTGAATGTTTTGATTGCAACAAGGATAACAGGCTCATTATGGCAGTGTAATTTAATAAATTAACAAGACTTCCCATTGTCCTGTCATATCATAATAAACCTCTGTCCATTGTTAAGTTAAAGGTGCGCTATGTAACTCATCTGACTGATGGTTTGCCCCTAATATGGTTATAGGTAATATCTCTGGAGAGGTGACACCCTGCTTTTAGTGAGAACACACATTTTTCAGGATATATAGCTATAAACACACCCACTATGACATGATTACTAGATAGATATTGATGTCATACTCTGGAACATCCCCAGCAAAGCAATAACATCTTCATGAGACAGTCAGGTGGCAGACCCTCCACCAGAAAAGTTACAGAGTGCATCTTCACACACGTTTGAGTAACTCTTTATTATTTGTCTGTCTGCATCTCCAAAGCTCAAAATGCTCTGATCCATCTTCTGATGCAGTAGTTAAGTCAATTTAACGGCTCCTTTTACCTTTAATTCAGTAGAGATTATCAATTCCATGGCTGAAATGATTCTAGTGAAGGTGTATGGAGCTTTAAAACACAGTGGGGCACTTCCTGTATGACCACATCACATCACAAGGTGGAGCAGACTGTTTCTTTTTTGAGAGAAGAACTAAGCCTAAGCCTAAATATGCAGGATTTGTGTGTTGAACATGTGTGAAATAAACAAAACACAACTCCAGATATGTTTGTGATGAGGAAACAACATTATAGCATAGATCAGAATATAGTTTAATATGGGTCCTTTAATAAGATAAGACCAAAACTATTTCTTTTTCTTTTCTTTCTTTGAACAATATAAAGAATACTATACCTACTGCAGTATTCTGACTGCCTTCCAGATGAGCGTGAGGCGGTGCAGAAGAAGACCTTCACTAAATGGGTCAACTCCATCCTGTCCCGGGTCGGCTGTCGTATCTCTGACCTGTATCTGGACCTGCGGGACGGGCGTATGCTCATCAAACTGCTGGAGGTGCTGTCGGGAGAGAGGCTGGTGAGTTGTTTTTGTGCATTGTTCTATGAAGGTTTAGTGTCATTTTATGTGGATTGTAAGAGGTGGAAGAGGGGCCATTAATTTGTAATCTTTTACTGCTACTTTAAAATAACCAGTGTATTAATTTGCTATTAGAAGTCAGTGTGGTGTGTGTTCCCTTGATTTTTAGTACTTTTCTAATGCTAAATGGAAATGGTAAATGGTCACATGTTTATACAGAGCTTTTACATCAAGGAACCACTCACCCATTCAACCACACATTCACACACCAGTGTACATCGACACTGGGGGCGAGGTAGGTTACATGTCTTGCCCAAGGACACAATAACAGCATTCATCTGTGGGAGCTGGAACCTAATGTTTGTGATGTTTATGTAAAGGGTGGGATTCAAACCGCCAACTTCGAGCTCAGTGAACAAGCACTCTTCCAGCTGAGCTACTGTCACCCATCGCCCAATATTTGGATGGGACAGTGAATCTAACTGAAGATATGACACATATGCTTTTGTAAACATCGCCAGATTGTAGCCTAAGACTGATTTATATCCATTTGCTCAATGTTACTCACAAACACACACACAAACGCACACACGCATGCATTTAGAATTACCATATGTACCTTACCCAAGGACAAAGCAGCAGTGAGAAACAGTGGGAGGGCTGAAAAGGGACAGAGTGGGGACTGAACCATAAACTTTTGGATTAGAGGTTTATTGTGTCACTGGTAATGTATTGTGATATTTATGGGAATTATATGAAATTGTACATAATACACCTGTGTAAAAGGTATAACTTAAAAACCATGAAACAGGTAAGTATATATATTACAAAAGCCTCTGTAATAGGTAGTTATATCGTTATTGCAAATTTTCTCTATTATATCGGGAAACATAAAATACTGGGCACAATACCATCCTGCCCTAGTGATAGAGCCCGGTTCCTATTGGGTATGCATTTGCACAAAGTTAATTAGTATGAGGAATACATCTACATTCTATACATTCACTATATCTCCACTCCACACTAATTATGAAATCTCTCTCCTCTTTGCCTCTCTTTCCTCTCTCAGCCTAAGCCGACTAAAGGGCGAATGCGTATCCACTGTCTGGAGAACGTGGACAAAGCTTTGCAGTTCCTCAAAGAGCAGAGGGTCCATCTCGAGAACATGGGGTCACATGACATTGTCGACGGCAACCACCGCCTCATCCTCGGCCTCATCTGGACCATCATCCTTCGCTTCCAGGTGCAGCAGAAATGCACTGTTTATTTATTCACAGCCCAATATCAGTAGTTGCCACAGAGCTCCACAAAAATCGTTGA
Organism: Odontamblyopus rebecca; assembly: GCA_030686955.1. Lineage (NCBI taxonomy): Eukaryota > Metazoa > Chordata > Actinopteri > Gobiiformes > Gobiidae > Odontamblyopus > Odontamblyopus rebecca. The sequence goes on along the minus strand of CM060670.1, from coordinate 14,528,791 downwards.
CAAAGAGAATTGGGTTGCCAAAAAATTTGTACCCAAATAATAATCAATACTACTGAACTAGATCCTAATTTGGACAGATATTGATATTGAAAAGTTACAGGGCAAAGGTTTAGTTTTAGAGTAGTATTGATCTACATCAGAACTTATAAAAGACCACATAAAATATAATGCAAACTATTACGATTTTAAGAAATTGTATTTTATTCAACCATTTCATGAATATCTAACAAGTTGTATTTTCTTTCATTCAGGCATGTTTAACACACAAATCCTGAATATTTAAGCTGAGCTCTTCTCTTAAACAGAAAACACTCAGTTCCACCTTGTGATGTCATGCAGTAATCCAGGAAGTGCTCCACTATGTTTTGAAACTCCATACACCTTCACTGGAATAATTTGGATAATTTCAGCCCTAGAATTGCTGATCTCTACTGAACAGCAGGTAAAAGAAGCATGAACTACCCCTTCATGACATCACAAGGTGGAACTGAGCATTTTTAGCTTTGGAGGTGTACAGACTAATAATAAAAAAAATCCTCAAACGTGTGAATGAAAGAAAACACAACTCTAGGTATGTTTTTGATGAGCTAACAGCTTTATAACATGGCTAAATGCTTACTAGAATTCATTTTGCGTGATATTGGATCTTTAAGTCATATTAATTACCTTATTATGGAGAAATTTGGTAATGAGCGGTGCTTTTCATGAGAGGTTTGAACTGAAGCGACGCTTTTCAAAACCAAATTTAAAAATATAGTAGGGAGCGCATTATTATCCCCCCTCTAGGTTGCTAAAAATCATAAAAATTTGACACAGTTCAGCATGAAAAATTATACCAAAATGACTAACAACATGAATTTTTCAGGCTTTACAGATTTGCCTACTAAGCTCTGGCTAAAACCCCATAGTGCAAATCAATAACTGAGCCTGATTTAAGTATTGCACTAATTATATATCTGCAGTTTCCATGGCACCTAGGGATGTTTTTTACTTATCTCTATCCTGAAAATACTGCCTCCTGGTCCTCTCCATGTTCTTAACACGCCCAAAACATCAGCCTGCATCTGCTCCTTACTTTTATCTGTTCTCAAAAAGGGGATTATGTTTATTTTTAATTTGACAGCAACAGTTATTTTTAGTTTCTGGAGTTCAAACAATATGGCCTCCTGCATTATTCATCCTTGAGAAATTAAAGTAAGAGGAGCTTGTCTAAACCAATGAGAACGAAAGCGGACTATATTTAGCTGTCTCCCTGGGCCTTGTCTTTCACATCACAGATCTAATTATTGACTCCTAGTGTGGGAATTGGAAATGGTAGCTTAATACAGCTGTATGCTGTTGACTTAAAATGAGTGAAATCCTGAACCATTTTGAGTGGTTATTGAGAGGAATACACAATAAAGATTACGTGTGAAACAGAAGATAGAGATGTTATTGGTTTGTCTGAAATATTTCACAGTATGGCATTAAAACTCTCTATCATCATATTGTTTTATGTAGTATTTTAAAGCAATAAATAAAAAAAACACTGTAATTGAATAAATGCAATGTAGATCTTTTTAATGTCATATTGTGGAACATTTGAAACAGAGCAATAGCAGATCCATAGAAACAAGAAGGTGACAGACCCCCAACCGAAAAGTTACATAAAGCACCTTTAAGTTTATTCACCTGACTAGTCACTTATAATATCTTCACTCTAAAGCCTCTGTTTATCTATTGGTGCCTTGTATGTAATAGTTGTGCTGCTCTTTAATCGTTGCAGCATGTTTCACTCCCCACTGCTGCCCCTAGAGGGAGACAGAGATCTCATTCTAGTGCCCATATTAGTGAATATATAGTGAAAAAAGCCACAGTTGCCCTGGGGTAGACTGACAGAAGAGAGGCTGCCAATCTGCGACCCCTTCAAATACCACCAAACACTCACTCACACACACATACACATTCGTGCTACTGAAGTGTCTTTCCAAAGAACACAGCAGAACTTGGTCGAACGGGAATCAATCTGAATAATAATAAATTATACATCAGACTTATATAGCGCTTTTTTGGACACTTAGATACTTCACAAACAATAAGAAACAGTAGAAAACAACGGATCTACGCTCTGTGCTCTAATCACTGAGCCACTCCGTTGTCTACTCAAATATTGTTTACTTCTAACACACAAATACTAATGCATTAACATTTACAACTATTTCAAAGTCGAATAATGTTATAAATGTACACATGAGCACATTTCTATCATCATAACACCTTACTTAAACTATTGCACATCAAATATATCTAGGCCACTAAGATTGCCTCAGATTAGTGACAAGTTGCAGCATTTAGTATTATGTCTAAGGAGCACATCTTATGAACAAAGCTGTGGTGTTGGATCCGTTTTAATCTCCCAGATGTGTTGTGTTGTTGTTTTCGCAGATCCAGGACATCGTTGTGGAAACGGGCCAAGCCGACCAAAAGGAAACGCGCTCAGCTAAAGACGCTCTGCTGCTCTGGTGTCAGATGAAGACCGCAGGGTGAGTGGAACCAGCGCAATGTTTAGATTATCCATGAAATCTTATGTTATATTATATTATAATGTTTTGCAAAATTTAAACATTCTAATCTGTATATTTCAAACACTATAAAATTCTTACACAAACTTTAAAAGGGCCCATATTACACTATTTTCTGATCTATGTTATAATGTTGTTTCCTCATGAAAAACATACTTGGAGTTGTGTTTTGTTTCATTCACACATGTTTAACACACAAACCCTGCATATTTAGGCTCTGTTCTTCTCTCAAACAGAAAAAAACGTAGCTGTAAACTACCACTACATGACTTCACGAGGTGGAACAGAGCAGACTAATAATAAGAGTTACTAATGTGTGAATGAAATAAAACACAACTCCAGGTAAGTTGATGACGTAACATTTTAACATGGCTTTTTTGTGTAATATTGGACCTTTAACACTAGTGAAGTGTAAAAATGAGGCGTATGAGTGAGTTTGGATAGGAGTTTCTATACAAATCTGACAAACTATAGATTTCTTGTCATGTATTTTAAAAAGTTTTCACTCAAAGGGTTACATGCTGCTATTCTGACATGCCGCTATTTTGACATTGACGTCTAATAGTGGTATAAACATTATTTTTCAAGCGTCCCACTACTTTGACTTTTTTTTCATAGCGGCACTTTACTATTTTTCAAACATTACACTTTTCCGTCATGAATAATATTAATGTGATAGCCTATTATACTTTGCGATCACATATCGTAAGATACTTGGGCCGGTGCTTGGGCTTTTGACCAGAAAATACTTCAGCCACATAAGATATCAGACTTTGGGAAAATGTCCTAACTGATAGCCATGGGAAACTGTCTTGCATTTTAAAAAAGGCCAGCCTCCGGGAAAATATCTAATCTAAAATGGAGGCCGTTGTGCTTCATTTATTTCATCATGTTGGCTATCTGCGGAGAGCACCATATTGCCTAAATAAATAACCAATCAAGTTCATTGTGCCAGCTCAATGAGATGACACTGTCACAGTCCAAAACAAATAACACAACAAAATATGACGTGTCGAAATACCGATATTAAAAAGTGTTGGAAAACCGGCATGTCTAACTAGAAATGTCATAATGAAAGGATGTCGGAATAGGCGGCGGACCCCCATTCAAAACTAACTTTCTCCAGACTAAGGCTGTTTGATAGCATTAACCAAGCAACTAGCTACCTCCATCAACAGTGTACAAACCAAGAGACTCAATATGTCTCCCAATGATCTAAACCAGATTCTCCTCCGTCTCCTCATTGAAGTCTCCTGGTTACTGTTTTGCAGATATCCAAATGTGAACATAACAAACTTCACCACCAGTTGGAAAGATGGCATGGCCTTCAACGCTCTCATACACAAACACCGGTAAGAAGAGATGAATGGCCCCCAGTATAAACTGTCCCCAGTATAAACACATATAAGCAGCCTGCTTTGTGTCCTCATAAGGCTGCATCTATGACATTGTGATTATTTTTAACATTTTAGGCCGGATCTTGTGGATTATAACACTCTGAGAAGGTCCAACCCGACTCACAACCTACAAAATGCCTTCAATGTGGCTGAACAGAAACTGGGAGTGACAAAACTTTTAGATCCAGAAGGTGAGTAATTGATTAAATGGTCCATATTATGCTATTTTCTGATCT